>JAJKLA010000009.1:0-600000 GCA_022432515.1 Hypoxylon sp. NC0597 | reverse complement strand
GAATGACAGAAGGGTATACGCTGTAACATTCTGTAGTTATAGCGTGGAGGTATGTACAGCGAACGCATTACGCACTTTGATTGGTTGAATTAGTTGTGCGACATTGACTTCCTGCGCTGTATCCCGGGTCTATGGCGGCAAAATCATGTAATTTGATTGGTTACTTTTACATAGTCGCTATAAATTACATGATGGTATACGCTACAGACCCTATAGCTACAGCGTGCTTTAGCGCTATAGGCCTCTATGTGCACAGCGCGCATCCCTGCCAATTAATGTCCTAGACACTCTCGTCCACCATTGTCTTATTCACTCTACCTTGCTCTCATGCCGCCGATCAGCCAGGTATTACTCCGGTCCACTATTTTCCGTCTCTGAAGTCGCTCTGTCTGGCGATCTCCTCCCATTCCTTAACACCCTCTATTGTCTTCTGGGCGCTCTTGGAGATCTCCGTTACCGCATCACTACCAAGCGGCATGAAGCTAGGAAGCGGACGGCCAGCGGCGAGACCCGAAGATGTGACGAGGTCGTAGATGATTTCGACTCCTTTGATAGGATCTCCAGCTTGACTTCCGTGGAAGGCCTTGAAATTGGCAGCGGCGGTTGCGTTCAATTCAGCGTAGTCGGGAATTCGAGTAACTATTTCAGTCAAGTTGGCCCCTGGTTTGAGAAGGTCTGTACGGAAGAAACCAGGTTCGATGAGACAGTGGCGAATTCCCAGGGCTTTAACTTCGTCGGCCATGCCCAGCACTAACCAACGGAGAGCCGCCTTGGAAGCGTTGTACAGATTGCAGCTAGGCATCGAATACCAGGCAGCCATCGAACCAATAGTGACCAGGGTACCAGACCTCTGCTTGCGCATATATGGTAAGATGGCACGATAGACATTGATGGGGCCGAAGGTGTTAGCTTGGAACTGACGGAAGGTTTCTTCGGGCGTCGCCTCCTCGACCGTGCCAGTCTGAACGTAGGCGGCATTATTAACAACGATATCAACAGTACCGTGGATTTTGAGTATGTCGTTCATCGCAGCCTGAATCTTAGGTAACGGCTCATTGTGATCTAAGCGCACGGTGGTGATACCAGCCAGGCCAATTAGTGGAGACTTCTGGGGAGAACGACTAGCAGCGATGACACGATCGCCGCGGCTAGCCACAATCTTGGCCAATTCTAGACCAAGACCAGAGGATGTGCCAGTAATGAGCCAGACTCTCGAAGTAGCCATGATGCCAACTCTAGAGTAACACTCAAGAGGTTAGAAGTTGTTTTCAGTATCGATGAGAAAGTGTCGGACGCAGAGGCGCAAACAAGCGAGGAAGATAACTTGGGTAGAAGATGAGGTTCTCAGAATGATGGTGAGTGAGGCTTCGATGATGATACTTAACACTTATAGAAATAGAGACGCCATCTAAGACCTAGAAACCAAGCAAGGCCATTACCCCTGTTGAGTGTTCGTAGCGAACACATCTCCTAACGCCGACAGCCGCGTAGGACATTAGATAGTCTCTTACCGAGTACTTCTCCACACGCCAGATACAGGCTGTAGAAAGGTTCAGTTAGACACCATAAGGCAAATCTACGTCATATTTCAAACTTGAAATGAGATTAATGGCCACTAAGGAAGGCATCGTGGCCTAGGCTAGATTGGCCATCGTACGGTATAAGATCCATCTCCTTTCCTAGTATACACTGTGGAGATGCCCCGTTCCTGTTCTAGATAACGCCACACTGGTTATGATCAATGTCGCTTTTCCTGTCCGCCAAAAGACTACAATGGAGAAACGTGATGAAAAAAGCTCCGTGTGGGCTAATCTAAGAGCTATGCTTTGTCGGTGGGCATTCTGTTTTTGATATGGCCTCTTGTCAGAACTAAAGGGGCTGGAACTGTGTGTAAGGGGCTCATGAACTAGAAGGAGGGTAAGTTTTCATACCTACCTACCTAGCTCTCTACCTCTTACATTAGATACCTATGTAGATACTACCTGATATAAAGGATCTACCATCCACTGACTATCACTTTGTGGACGACTCGCTTCTAGGGCTACACACTTTCTCTAATAGCTCTATGCACTGACCCGCCTCAATTTTTAAGTTTGGCCAATAAGTATTGGAAAAATAGTTACACTTCGATATTTTGTTTATGTCTCACTACCTTCTTCCATCTATTTCAATTTTCATGTTCCCTCCGCATGATCTTGTTAAGCTGAAAAGATGGTGAAACGTATCCTGATCACACTCGTCGATTACAAGCGAAACTCTCCCTACCCTATCAACAGTCTTAGACTCGATATTAATTTCAGCACCACCCTGACCATTACGAATATCCTCCTTTGAGTGCTCTAGGATATTTACTCTCGAGACCGATCCCATGTGTCCTGGGTTATCGGTGCCAAGCAACATCTTATCTGCGTTAGAAACCATCCTATCCCACACGTAACCCCCTGATGGCATTAGATTATCGACGAAGAAATAATTCATATCGTTGCTTGTTCCTTGGTGTATATTGCAAATATCCATTTGGTTCTTATCCCCCTTCGCACCGAGATGAATGCCTTCTAAGGTGCTAACGTCGCCAGTACTTTGACCGGATTGGTCCATCCACACACTAGGGTCGTCTAACATGTCCAACCACTTCTCAGTCATTTCCTGGTCATGCGGAGACTCAGACCTTGTGGCTTTTTCAGCGCCAATACGATCAGGCACTTTGCTGTCTAGAGAATTCTCTGCGTCTTCGTCTACTTCCGAACAACTGGGCTCCACTGAAGCGCCACATGAGCCAGGATTACTAGCTCTATTATAAGACGGCTTAGCCCTTCTAGAAAGAATTGTGTACCTGTACTGTTAAATGATTGTGTGTTCTATAGTAAACGCAGTGGGGCTCACCTGTTTTTCAACTCGTTTCTCGATCGCCTAGTGAAGCTGTGTTCTTGTATCATCTTTCACTCCCTCCCCTTTTCTTCGACTGACAATATTAATAGCTCGTCCTACCCAAATATGACGGTTAATAATCACTCAAACAAGAACGCGGTGCCGGTGGGCTTTACCTCCTCAGCCGACCAACCCCCTCGTTCAAGATTTGGGTCGATGTTAGATTGCCATCTCTTAGCACATTCTGCATATATGAAGTTTAGTTTCACCACCAGCCAAACCGCAAAGGGGAACAGATAACTTACGATCAGGGCTTCGGAAGCCGACTTGATTAGCAACCAATGCCCACCTAGAAAATAATTAGATCAAGTTTAGATGAAATGCCCCAGTCTTTTCTTTGGGCGTTTACTTTTGTCCATGCTTTACGATACCACTCAGTAATCGTTCGTCTTCGTCCTCATTCCATGCCCCCTTTTTTAGGCTACCGCAGACTTTATTTACCCATCGCTTACGACAGTCCTTGTTCGTCCGTCCAGGAAGCTTGGCAGCGATTCTGTTCCAGTCTTTCACAATCTTGCCTACTGCGGCTGCATCCGGCCAATAATCTGTCATTCAGTATTTTGGCCGAGAACATGGAATGAAGTTTGAGGGTTGGAGAAAGGCTAACACTGTTTTTGTGTCTCATCGTGCAGGACTTTGTCCTCTTCTTCCGTCCAGCGCTTTGGCACTCTTCGCTTCATGGAGCTCATAATGACGATGGTCATCAATCTCGTGGGATGCTAACATACACAAGTCATGGGCCGAACGTCATGACTCAGCAATCGTGAATACGGAGAATCATATAGCGATGGTAGCTTATAAGTTAAGACCTGCTACAAGACCATTGGAGGGAGCGTTACTTAGGATCTGTGTCGTGAACGCGCCTTCTACATTTGTACGGGTACTCAACCAGGTCCCGTGAGGCATCTACTTATTGGCGCCATGATTATCATCTGTATTACTTGAGTTGCATAAATACCGCGCATCATACTAAGCCGGGATCTGAATATTATATCCCAAAATTCCACTGTTTTCCCAACTTACACACAAGCTTACTGCAGAAGTTGTCAAGTCCGAGACATAAGCTCTACGCAGCTACTTCTTATTCGCGATTACAAATGGCGTTCCTACGAAAGTAGGTAGGTTCTAAGGTCAATACAGTCGTTGGAGAGCCTCGGGGCCGCGCGCTTACTTCTTCATAAGCAGAGAGTATTCCAAACACACAATCTAGACCACCAATGGTGGCAATACAATAACTCCTGCAGGCCTTTATTAGAGGCGATAAAGCCAATCAATGAATAATTCAGAGATGTAAGAAGGACTCGTGCAAAGCAGGATTTATCTCAACAGGCCGGGCGTATAAGCTCGAGAGCCTGCTAATAATTCAATAACTGCACTCTTGGCAAGATCTGTCCTAGTTACACATGAAAATTTTAAGGGTACCTAGATCCTACGGAAATTTGAGCCGGAGGTTAACGCCGATCGGTTTACGATCGGCACTTGATGTTGAAGTCACGGCAAATGAGAGCGGACGATAACAATGCTAAGACGGCGCCCAAAGTTACTTCGCAAATGCCATTCCATGATCCATTGAGCCGTTGAGTGCTGGTAATTCTGACAAGAACGTGAATGGTACCTACCTACCTAGGTAGTCCGAGGAATATCTTCTTTCAAGTTTGAACTAAGTTCGAAGAGCTTCCAGGCTACTTCGTCGGTCTGATATAGAAGCCTAAAAGCTCCAGAAATGAGCATCATCCCATAAAGCTCACCTATATGCTACGAAATCTTTGATTAGAGTGTCAGATGTTTCACCTTTAGGTGTTACCGAGATATTATGGACAAAGAAGCATCCTGTATGGATACCTTGGGTCTAGCCAAATAGTTTCCAGTCCCTCGCGAAACAACATGTTCATTCCCATCATCCTAGGTGCGCCATGCGACATAGAGTACTTCTAGTAAAGCATTGTCAAAATAGTTAAATGAAGAAATTTACCCATTTGTCGCTGACTTTGTCTCTATACATCTGCTCTATAAGAAAGTGGACTATTTTCGCAATTTGTGCCATATAAGGGGTTGGGTCTTCTAACATCAGAAGGCAAACAAGTACGTTGCAGTTCGCGCTGAGACTTGGGTTTCATTCTCCCTAGTAGGTTCTGAAGTGGCCTTTAGCCCCAAATGTATGGATAAGGCCTTCGACACTTGGATTCTTGCACAAGATGCTGAGCGCTACAACCTCCTTGGCCGTATCATCCGCATCTGGACAAGATCCAAGGTCTTCACATCGTCCCTTAGCAGGTGTATTAATATATTACTAAATCCAAGGGTGCCATTCTACATTAGCAATGCTTCCTATAGAAATCTTCCAATTCTAAAGGCTTCTCACCCATCCGGCTTTACCCCTGATTCTGCCAATGCTGTGAGCACCTAATAAAAGAGGACAGTAAGCATTGAGCTCGAAATCTATATTAACGGCTTCCTAGAAGATCAATTCATACTTAACCCAAGAGACTTTCACAAATTCTCGTTGGCCATGCGCATGGGACGCTGCCATCACTCCCGGTGTTGTAATTGTTACGGGCTCAGCATATTAGACTCTCCTCGAACGGTCGATAAACGGAGTAACTAGAAGGCTCGTGTGACCTACCACCATCATGACGTGTCGCGGGAATGTCTGACAGGAAGATGAAGTGCAGGGTGCAGTAAGCTGCATTTTTAGAGTTGCCTTGTTTTACCACTATCTTGCAGAGCTTGAAATATTACCTGGCATGGCGTCTCTGAAGTGATACAAAATCACTTATTCTGTACTACCTTAACCAATTCCTGTCCGACCGACTCCACCCATACAAGGGAGTTAAATCATGCCGGTGAATAATATTCTATATAAGCCGTGATTAATGGATTACGAGTTCCCCTTTAAATCCTTCTTACAGGATGGATTCGACCGGATACATCCCGTGTCATGGCCTTAGTCCCTTGGAATAACCGTTTAGAATTACTCCTGAGTGTCTTAGAGGAAAAGAAGTAGGAGGAATTCCCGCATGTCCAAGCTTAACATTAGAGCATGGCTAAAAAGATATCGTGGATTAAGTCTATGGAGGTTCGTGTCTATCTCATGGATGAGTAAGGTCTTGATTGAAACGGGATGCCCAAGGGCACTAAGAGCTTCTAGGACTACCAGGCTGCCAGGATAGCATAGCAGCCGCTGACAAGGCCGCGGAATGACCCGAGCTTTACGCTAGGGAGCCCTGGTGTCAGAACTTCGTACTGTATCCAAAACTGCTGGGCTGTTTGTATATACTGCTTGATAATAGATTAAACAAGGCACGGAAATAATCGTAAAGTTTTGAAAATGTAGGTATCCAAGAGAAGACCGGTTTTGTTCTGATACGTGTTGGTGGCACTGCGAAAGTGCTCTTCATGCCTCGGAGAATCCCTTCATCATCTGTCTGAAAATTCCACTACGCGGCCAATCCAAAAATGGTGACGCGAAATAACTCCACAGCGGGAGACAGGAACGATGATCTTCGTGTGTTGGATGGACAAGGTCTATTAATCACTTAATAGAGGGTTAGAGTGCTGTACAGCAGTGTGGTTAAAAGGGTTGTTGATTGATTGATGTTAAGTGTGTGAGAGGGAGAATCTAAGTACATGGGAGGAATCCTTAAATATGGGACGTGCGGGCTGCTCTACTGTTGTCCCACAATTAGCCATGGTCCCAATCCCGACATCGTGAAGTGGCACTACCTACCGCTCTCTTGTTCATCCATTCCGACAAGACGATCTTAGTCCGGCGTAGGAAAAATGCTATCGGCGTTAACTTTTCGACATCAGAATAAGGGCAGTTCATGAGCATTGTTTAGGTACCTACCTAACCTAAGAAATATATTAGATGTATGAAATGGAAGGGGGCTTACGGTAGGTAGGCCCAGGCTGGGTACTATAGTTCCCCGCAGCTTATCGCTTGGCATCCCTGAGTGTGCAAGTAATCGTACAGTTTAACTCAGCTAGCCAATCAGAATTGTCCGCCTCAATCCAGTTGAGTCCCCCTGAACAGCCGATGAGTTACCCCTCGGCCTCAGTTGTTAGCTTCACTCAGAGAGACAATCATACTTGTGAATGCCAATGGAAGTAAAATCAAAACACCAAGCTCTATCGAGCTTCAGACAGTCTTCTAAGCCTTCTAGAGGACATAGGCTAGCCATTCTGATCCTCTGCTTATTCAATGTCGCATGGGTATTGCGTACTTGGCTATCTCGAAATGCGGAGTACAAGCCAAACCTACATCAGGTGCAAGAATGTGCCATCGAAAATCTCCACGCCGACACCTCTTTCCTCGACAAAGCATCGCCTATTAGCAAGAATGAATTCTTAGAGAGGAGAGATCGCCTCGCGCAAGCTTTGGTCGCGTCCGAGGTTGATGCTTTCATTCTTGAGCCAGGCTACACCTTTCAGTATGATCATATCGACCCACTACGAAAGCATCAAGTCCATCCTAATGTGAAGCATACATCAGGTACTACGCCAACACGTCGCAGAGTGATTGGGAGCCATGGGAACCGGAAGAAAGACCGTTTCTGATGCTAATATTGCCTCTGAGATCCGACTCCGGGGTCGTTTCCGCCAAAACGGCTTTCCTCGCCCCGCATTTTGAAGAAGGCCGGGTCCGCATGCTTGGTATTCCTTCCCGAGAGTCCGAGTTAGACATCGTCACTTGGGAGGAACACTGGGATCCTTATGCTACATTGCTCCAGTCGCATCTCTTCGCTAATTCTCAAGCTAGGGGCCATAATAGAAGACCTAGACTTATAATAGACGAAGAGATGCGCGATTTTATTGCTCGCGGCCTAGCAAATGCTGGATTTGAGACTTTAGGATTGACCCCAGAGGTAGAATTGGTAAGGCAGCTCAAAACTCCCGCTGAAGTGGAATTACTTCGAGCAGTTAATACCGGGACTGTCGCGGCAGTGCGGGCGATGCGCCCCTGTCTTGTCGCGGGTCTGACTGAAGATGAGGTGCGAGATATCCTAGATGCTGCGTTGTTGTCCGTTGGCTTCGGTCTCTTCTTCAACATCGTACTCTTTGAAGAGGATGGAGCCCTTCCCCATGGCGGCTTCGTAGTTGGTAAAAAGAAGTTGACTCACGAGACTATGGTTGTGATCGACGTTGGGTAAGTAGGTACACTTGCGAAAGGACTAGACAGGACACCTGATATCTTTGTAGGGCTCATTATTTGGGATATTCTTCCGATATCTGTCGTAGCTTCCTTATCGATTCGGCAACGAAAGGACAGCAATGGTCGCTCGGCTCTTTCATGGCGACAATCGGATTACTCCCTAAGCCGTCCGGAGTCATTGATGGGAACGCTGAATTACATGCCGAGAAGCTGAAAGTGTGGGGTATTGTACTAGAGGCCCAAACAGCCGCGGCTGCTGAGTTCAAGCCAAATAATACTGCCGCTAATGTTGACCTCGCCGCTCGTAAGGTAATCGACGAAGCTGGATACGGCTATGCTTTCACACATCGCCTCGGTCACGGGATTGGCATTAAAGGTACGGCTTCGCTACGTGAATAGTTTCCCGTACTGCATTGATGAGCCGGATCATCTAATTTTCTCCTAGCGCATGAATCTCCGTACTTGAATAAGTGGAACACAAGAGTTACTCTCCAGCCAGGGATGGCCTTCACAAATGAGCCTGGTATCTACCTGGAAGGCAAATTTGGCGTTCGTCACGAAGACATCTACCTTGTGAAGGAGGATGGTGATGCGGAGTTATTGACCGGACGCAGGGCCGTAGGACCCTACGATCCTTGATAATACCACTGCGGAGAAATGAGAATGGAGATAGACTTCTTTATATGCCCGTCTTGTTATCAAGATGTGTGCCCCGCTGCTCCCTAAAATCACCTGTTACAACCCGAATGATTACTTCAGAACACGCTCAAGATTTTGCGTGTACCCCCATTGCCTTCGCGCAGGGGTAGGCGGACAGCGTGGGTGGTTGAAATTCAAAACATCTCAAAGATTGATTGATATAGTAGATGATATTATCAGATGTTTCAACTTTTAGGTGTTACCTAGACATAATAGATAAAGAAGCATCTTGTATATATACTAGGTACCTTGAGCCTAGCCAGATAGTTTCCAGTTCCTTGCGGAACAACACATTCCTACCTCTCACCATCCTAGGTATGCCACGTGACAGCTACGAATACCGCAACTGCGCTCTGCCGAAGGGAATGGGGGTCTTTGGTTCCCAACCGGTCGAGAATCCTAAGCAGTTTATTTGAAAGGGCGCTGCATCTCTGCGCGACACTTTCTATGGCAAGTTTAGCATCGCTTAGATCAAGAGTTGGTTTCGTGGAGAGCATGGATTTAGAAAGTGCCTCTAGCTACCTAATTCAATGACGAAACTGAGCTGCTCACCTTCCTTTAGCATGCTGGTTGCGGAGGAATAAGTCTCAAATGCCTTTGAAGTGAGTTTGAAACCTATTTGAATGAATGTGGCTATATTGGCGGCTGTGCTGAGCGCAGTGAGAGGGCCCATGGGTTTCTCAGAAATCGTTGGGCGAGCTAAGTGAATGATATGTCTTTCGCAGTAGGTACGCCTATATTCCGTTTCCTCCTTCGTCTCCTATGCGTTGACACAGGTGGCGGTAGGGCGGCCTGCTGAGTCATCCTTTCTGCGAGAACCACTAAGAAGAATTGAGGGATACCATGTGACAAGTAGGCGAGGATACCAAAGACGTAGAACCTTGACGCCAGCAATTATAGGGCATAGTATACTACGTTCTAAGCCAATAAGCAGCCGCTTCGCGTGTTCGTCTAATCACGGTCATCAACGTAGAAGACTCTATATATATTCTTTTAAAGGAATAAGTCGAACCTTTAAAAACATATCATTATCACCGTATTTTTGCGGATAACGATACATAAAGCGTGGTAGCAGCGCGATAAGATAGAGACCTTCCATGTTTTGCTTAGTTTCGTGGCTGGCTGCATATCACCAATGATCGTCGCTCATCTCGGCTGGTCGGGCTGGTCGGGGTAGCATATCTGAGTAGATAATACGACGCTATACCTTTTGTCCTGCCTAAAAGAATCATAACAGCAATAGAAGCTGGCGATTGCACAATGCCAAGCAGCTCTCTCCAATCGCCATCTTCTCAAATACGAGCGTTGCCCTCACTCTAGCTATGCAGTGATTCTTGTTAAGTGGAAATCCCTTCTGAACTATTCCCAAGGCATTCAGCTTGACCAGCTGTTTTGTAGGTAGTCACGATGGTTCGATACGGTGCTGCTGCCGGCCTGTTGGCCCTTGTCTCTACGGCTCACGCAATCATGAAACATCCCTTACCCATTAGCGAGCTTGCAAAACAGGTATATCGACCCTTCCATCGGGTATATAAGCTATGTGGCCACAGAGTCAGAGACTAATAGAAATGCCCGCGATAGATTACACGTAGAGACGCGCACGGTGACCTTAACACGAGAGATCTTGACCTCGAAGCCCTGTATCCCGAGTATAATCTATCGACGCCGATTGACCACTTCCATAACGATTCCACGTACGAACCGCATTCTAGTGGTACCTTCAATCTACGCTACTGGTTTGACGCGCAATACTACCAGCCTGGCGGACCAGTCATTGTGCTTGGGGGCGGAGAAACAAGTGGCGCCGATCGCCTACCTTTCTTACAGAAAGGCATCGTTTACCAGCTCGCGAAAGCAACAAACGGACTTGGAGTCATCCTCGAGCACAGATATTATGGCAAGAGCATTCCCGTGCCGGATTTCAGCACTGAGAACCTACGTTTCTTGACCACAGATCAGGCCCTAGCTGATACTGCTTACTTCGCCCAGAATGTCAAATTCGCCGGCCTGGAAGACGTTGATCTAAACCCCGAGACGACGCCTTGGATTGCCTATGGCGGCAGCTACGCGGGTGCGTTCGTTGCTTTTTTGCGAGTCTTGTATCCGGATGTGTACTATGGTGCTATTTCGTCATCCGGCGTACCTGAAGCGATCTGGGACTACTGGAAATACTTCGAAGCTGCTGCCACTTACGGCCCACCTGCGTGTGTCGAGACTACCCAGAAGCTCACACACATCATCGACAATATCCTCATTGGCAAGAAAGACTCGGATTACGTTGGGAAGCTTAAAGCGGCTTTTGGCCTGCCAAACGTGACCTATGATAACGACTTCGCCAGCGCAATAAATGGAGGTATCTACGGCCTGCAGAGCCTAAATTGGGATCCCACGCAGAGCAGCGACAGCTTCTTCGTCTACTGTAGTAACGTTTCTTCCGACTCAGTGATCTACCCTGCTACCGAAGCACGGAGGGCCTCGGTCGAGGAGTTGATCAAAGTTGGTGGTTACGAAGATGAGCTGGACCACCTCGCAAACCGATTTTTGAACTACATTGGCTACGTCAACCTGACTTCGGTTTCCAGATGTCGAGGCTCACAGGACGCATGTTACTCTACGCACGATTCGGACTTCTATGCGCAGGATGACATCACTCAGAGTTGGCGGTTGTGGCAATACCAGGTCTGCACTCAGTAAGTCGATCTGTCTATCCATATAATGAGTGAAGTACTTATCATGTATGTAGATGGGGTTACCTTCAAACTGGAAGCGGTGTCCCTAAGGACCAATTGCCCCTAATCTCACGTACAATCGACGTGGATTACTCGGCTCTTATCTGCCGCGAGGCTTTCAACCTGACAAAGCCAGCGGATGTGGAATACATCAATAGGCTTGGTGGATACAACATCAGTTACCCCAGACTGGCTTTCATCGACGGCGAATGGGACCCATGGCGCGCCGCCGGTGTCCACGCCATTGGACTGCCCGAGCGAACTAGTACTCTGAGCGAGCCTTACATTCTAATTGACGTAAGTTCATCACGCTCGCCCGATGTTCTGAGCTAATGAAATATCAGCGTGCTGTTCACCATTGGGATGAGAACGGTCTTTTTCCCAACGAGACGACACCGGATCTCCCACCACCACCTGTCGCAGACGCCCAGGAGCAGATCGCGATATTTGTGCGGGCATGGGTGCAAGAATTCACGGGTAAATACTAGGAGCAGCAGCATGTGCTTGCAGCTGGTTGCTATTAGATACTGACAGTAGTAGTAGATGCCGTAACGAAGTCGAATGAACTATGACATGATAACCATAATAGTAATATGGAATAGACACTAATACATGTCAAGTTTTCGTTTCCATATTTCCGCGTGATCCTTGGGATACCGGTTGAGCTCCAACGAGGCAGCATCCAGGACTCTCGCATTTCCAAGCTGTAGAGGCATGCGCCCGACTTTGCTTGTGCGACTAGTGTGCATGATGCCCCAGGAGAGCGGCCGGGAATAACGAATCCTATTTCGATTGTATCGGTCATTAACAAAATAGGGCTTGCCGAACTTCCGTCCAGTTCCCGCAACATACCCACTCCTAAGGCTGGAAAGCCTAGCCCGAATCTATTCCTGGGCCATGCAAGCGCTACGGGTTTTTAAATCATTCCTTAGGTACCTTCGGCCGACGATGTTCCTTTCGTCTTGGCGAGCAGGATTTGTCCTACCAGCTGCCTACGTCATCTAGTCCAGTAGAATTAGAGGACTTAGTTGAATTCGTCACTAATCCTTGGACTAATAATAGAATTATCCCCGAGTCATAGGCTGAGGATGTTACACATGCCATTCTTGAGCAAGATAACACACCTTAGGCACTTTTGAGTGTACCTATTCAAAGGCATGGCTAATGCAGGCGAGTTATACATGCACAGCCCCAGTTTGCGGTATACAATGCGGATTTATAGGCACGTCAATCGGGCAGTGCCGGATAACTTACCCAAATATTGGTCAGGATCCTACTACCGATGCCGAAATCGCAAATCCTATAAGCCCTCAATATCATGATTCAAAGATTCTAGCTTCATGACGCGGCACCTTAATCACCGATTGGTACGATCCTATTCCTATTTCTGTACACTTAAGCTTATAAGAAAAATCAATCCTTGTTACCCATGCTAAAATTGATACCCAGAACTACCACAGTATGTACAAGTAACGAGTGTCCAAGCCAGTTCTTCCACAACACCTATAGAAGGTGTCTCAAATTGGTAAACACAATTCCCAGGGATATCATGAACCGGAACTCCGACTAATGAATAATAGATTCCATCCCTAGTTCTGCACATCATCCGCCCCCTAGATTAAGCTGACGAAATGACCTTGCCGTAAGGGACACCGCGTTCATATACCGCGATGACGTCGTTCGTTCCTCTCTGGAAGATACCAGGCCAGTACGAGCTTTGTCCTGACAGATCAAACGTCTGACTGGTCCACGTAAGCTGGCCGTTGCGAAGCTCCGTGGAGAATATCATCTTGATATCGGCCTTGTTGGGCCAGTTCAGCTCGCTAACAGCCCTATTCTCGTCCGTCATAAACACCACAGCCAGATTGTTCCCTAGTGACGCAATTTGCGGCGCCCCTGCGTTGTGTTGGGCCGGCCGGTAGATGGTGTTCCTGGAGCCCCACGTGTTCCCGTCGTCGTACGAGACCATGGTTCCGAGATAGACATGTGTGTTGTCGTTTATTTCGAATACCATAACCAAAGCGTTTTGACCAGTCGCGGCATCCTTGGTAGAAACTATCCCTTGCATACCATCTCGTAGCTGTTGATCTCCGTGGAGATGAAGGTTCGTTGGCGTAGTCCATGTCTTGCCTTCGTCGTGAGACAAGACTCGGAATGTCTCTTGGTTTGTCTGGCTTAGTTCGCCCGAGTATGTCAGCTGGATTGCCCCGTCGTTGCCTATTCGCATGAACGGCTCCCACAGTCCGTTGAAGCCGGTCGAGTCGGCGGCTTGCTCCGCCGCCTGCGACAAGAAGGACCATGTCCGTCCCCCATCAGTGCTGTAGCAGACCGTAATCCGGAAATAGGTCGCAGCACGGTTCGCATTCAAGTCATGGTTACGGAATGCGGCTAGTACGGTTCCGGAAGGGAGCTGGAGCAGGAATCCATTGTCTAAGTCTCCGGTGCTCCTGGCGATCGTGCCAATTTCGCTAAATGTTCCACCATTGTCGTCGCTCCGAAAGACGGTTAGAACTCGTTCATTCCCGCCGTTGTATACAGTGGATACGGAAAGAATGCCTCCATCCGAGAGCCGCGCTAGACGAGGATAAGTTCCCGCGCTCCCAACCTGGACTTCTGCAGAGCTTAAGGTGAAGGAGGCATCGATCTCTCCAAATCTTGTCGTTGTATCTCTAGACGAGAGCTTACTCAAGTCGACCCCTACTTTAGTTATAGGGCTTGTCGATACAAGGGAGATGATACCCAGGCAGTTGAGCAATATGAAAATGAAGGACATATTGAATATTCGTTGTGACATTGTGTATTATGTCTGATGAATACTCCCTACTTAGGAAGTGAGCCCAGTTATAACTCTTTTAAAGAGTCTATACTGGGTGGAATGTTCTTTGAGGAGACCATGTAAGAAGATGCAATAGGTTGCGTCCGGAAATAGACGACTTTATATAGTAGGTACTATATAAAGACATAGACTTTAGTATATCTTGGTCTAAGGCAGTGAATAAGCCCTAAGGCATAGCCTCTTGCGCTCCTATGTGCCGTGTCACTGTGCCTCTGCTCCACGACAACACATGTTGGCCCGGGTATCCATAATTTCGGAAAGGGTCATTGACGGATTTTGGATCCAGGCATGACTGACGTACAGAGCCTCATGGCAGTCACGTCAACATGCAGCATCGTATAATCCGCTGCCACGAATACCAAGAAATTATCTAATTGGCTATCCCGCGCAGCAAGGGGGGCCCAAGCAAAGTAAGTAGTACCTCAGCATGACCAGTATAAGAAACAATCCGTCAGGCTGCAAGTGACCGACCAACAAAGAGCGTGTAATCAGCTGTGACTTCCATCAGGTCACATCACGTCAGAGAATTACACTTACCTAATTCAAACCAGGCCAAGACTTATGTTTGCTCGTCCTTGTTCTTCTTGGCGGATTTTTTAGTCGGCATGATGCTTCTTTCAGGATTGGACAAGACATTGTTCCAGACTACTACTAGTAATGCCCCCATCGGAGGGATTTGGATTCGAGGGATCCGGGAACATCGGCCAAAAAGGTAACCTGCCCTAGTTTAGATCCCGTCAAATCACAACAGGCTAGAGAACTTACCGTCTCGTTGAATAAGTCTAGACGAGTTTAGAATCTGAGAAATGCTTAAAAAGGACTCTCCCGCAGTGCTTGTGGCGCTTCTTGTGCTTACGTCAGGCGGAAATGAGAGTGGTGATGTTGTACAGCATGGATGTTAGTGGGGGAAAAGTCCGGGTGGCTGACGGGAAAATATGGGACGCTGTAGCGTTGGATCCTTATTCTGACCATTCGGAGTTCTTAATTTAGCCCTACAGGGGATGAACTGCCGACGCCCTGTATCATAGTATTGCAGGGTCTGGTTCACTGCGAACTTTTCGATGAGGGACCCAAGGAATCAAGCGAAGATCGCTCCGAATCTTACATATATTATCTCCATTTTGTGCACGCGAACCCGGCAGCTTGGATCTGACGTAGAATTGACAAGACAGCGGAAGTCGGACATTTATAAGTAGCAGGTCAATCAAGCAAACATGTAAACTAACCTGCCTACATAAGTTCTTACCTAGACGTAAGCAAAAGAAATAACCAACCTACAGCGTCACACAACTTATTCGTCTACGTACCAACCGGTTATAGCATGAAAGTCATCCGACAATTTGACACTCGCACAACATTTGCGTTGTCCTACGGTCGTAGCGATTGATGCCGGCAAGGCCGGGTCTCACTTATTTTCTAGAAGTCCAACTAGTCTCGGTGCAACTGGCGGCCTTATGCTCAATGGTAGCTAGATGTGATCTAAAACCCCGCATCTGAGTCCTGTATGTCGCATTCCCGTAGTGCGCCAAATTCTCACCTTTGAAGTTGGGCGTCGAAGATGACATGCGTCCAGAACGTGCGGCGATGTGATACATCTGGGGCGTAGTTGTTGTGGATTCGCGCTCTGCTATAGGTCATGAGGAGGTCTGCAGAGTCGCGTGGCGTCCCCGCGTTGGAGTAAGTAATCCCGCTTGGTCAGCTCACTGTCAAGCTGTCAAAAGCGAATATCGCACTTGCATTTCTCCTACCCCAGCATGCTTGAGTCAGCGTTTCAGGTTCCTGTTGCCCGCCTGGGGAACACCTCGGCTCCAGCTGAAAGCCTGCGAAAAGACAGACGGTTATTGGCGGTGTAGTGTACACGCTGGCAGATGTTACCTGTATGCTTACCTGCCTTTGTTATTGAAAACCACATAAGTCAGAAGACGAAGTCATAGGCTATCGCGAACTTCGACTATTGGTTAGTAATTGGGACTCGCGCTCCCCTTGCAATCTAACTCAAGGAAGTTGAGCGGTCATATGTCGGTAATCAAAACTATTAGTTCCTTGTTTATTACTGGATCCTTGTGTCAGGTTGCCTGATCTGAACCGGGAACAGAAGAGAATTGAGCAGCAACAAAGACGACGTGTCATAAATGCGGTCAAAGGCGTCGATAATAGATTCTCAACCCTTTGAGCTATTGTTGTATACAACAATGAGATTTTATTGATAGTCTCTTATACCATGACACTGAGACGAAATTTCCGCTTCGGTATCTGGGCCGGGGTAGGAGGAGAGACGAAAAGTGGAGGGTGGGGGCTAAAATATACTATTCAGAGAGGAAAAAGCTTCTGCTTTATGTTTGCTTTGGGGGCCGCTGATGATCCTACCTCATATAGTATTACCCAAAGAGTGATTACATCTGATTAGGAATTGTATACTTCCTTTGTTACGTAATATGAACAAAGAAGTTACCTAACCCCCTATATTTCTTATTAAGTGGGACTCATAACCATAACTGAACTTCACCTAGTCTATGAGGTAAGCAACGATTATACTATCTAGGTACCTAGATATCTAGGTATCTCCTACATATTTTACGACTCATGTTGTCCCACGGTAGCACTCCAGGATGTAGCTGCCCTTGTGGCCACTCTTGATATGGTACTTTGACGGACTCGGATCCCAAACTTCTATAACGTTCCATTTGTTTTACTCTTGTCCTTACTCAAAATATTCACGGTGTTCAGGCGATGTTTCTCATATTATTATAAGGTTATTGATATAGAGAAAGATATTAGAAGGCAGCGAATATTAATATAGCACACGTAACAACTTGGGACGTCGTATACTTTGTTGCGCTACTCCCCCTTTTCTTGGCTCGGAGACTATACCGGGAGGAACAACTCGCACTAAAATCAGAAATTGGTGAGTTAATCTTAGTTTTACCATGAGAGTCCTTCTCAAGTTAGGTACCTACCTATAGCTAGGTACCTCCTAAGGTACCTAAAGCAGCCCTACCTTTAACCCTGACTGTTCATGTGCTCTGAGAGCGGGAGATAAACGCCGATACTTTTAGCTTACGACGCTGCTTAGAGAAACGAGAGAATATTCCTAAAGTCGCCATTCATGCGCTGCAATCCTAGTTTATGCAAGGCAGTATACTATGTACGGGCAGGGTCCAAGATACAGGCTCTACTTCTATCATGCAAAAAGTGTATCATCATCCATACAGAAACAAAAATAATTCGGTACTTGAGCGATGGTCGAGGTCTACATCTCTGTGCACAGTTGCTGGTCCAATACCATTATAACTCACCAATACCACACTCAGATGCACACCTAGGCACCTCCCTAGGTACCTAAGGTACCTACCTAGGTACTTATGACATCTCATCCTGCATAACGGAATAATTCATTGTGGGAATACATAATCAGTATTGTACTATTCTAGTAGAATGCTATTAAGAAATTCTTAAAGAGCCTTTTTGTCCTAATACCCAGCTAGTCTTTGTCCGATATACGTCCCCTTTGAGATACTATGACAATATTAAAGAAAAGAATGCACCCAACTTTCTATACATAACTTAATACTCCCTTTTCCTTGTCTTAAAATATCAGACTCTACATGGAGATAAATGTAGGTATCGTATTACTTGATGTTTCAGGAAAACCTCGCGGCCAAGATAACTAGGTACCTTCCGACACATTGGAGCTTAATTCCACAATCCGCCAAACTCGCACAGAATGACTGTTAATACAACGATCGGCCCTGGCTCTCTGGTCACCCCAGAGCGATCCACGGACCACGAAACGATGCCAAAATCTATTCCCGCTGAGGGAAGAATTGCGTATGAGCCTATAGACGACGACTTACGCCTTGAAGACGTTCAAATGTACAACTTGGGCGGACATCATCCCGTCCACCTAGATGATGTCCTTGACGGTCGATTTGAAGTTGTACATAAGCTTGGAAATGGTGGTTTTGGGATTGTCTGGTTGTGTCGCGATATCACCTCGGAGAAATGGAGGGCAGTCAAGATAATGGCTGCTGACTATTCGTCCCGAGGGGTTGAGGAGAAGATATTCAATCGCCTCCGAAGCCAATTTACTACGAATGACCTCGATGAGCATCATATAACGATACCCCTAGAGCGGTTTTGGCTCGAGGGACCTAATGGTCGCCATCTTTGTCTCGTGATGCCCATATTGGGCATGGACGTCTCGAATTGGCGATTAACTCAAAGAAACGTGCATGAACAGATGGTAACAGACACAAAAAGGATATGCCGGCAAGCTATCAAAGCGCTACGCTTTCTACATGAGCAGGGAATCTGCCATGGCGACTTCAAACCAGCTAATACTCTAATGAAGATTGAGGGTATTGACAATCTAAGCAAGGAACAAATCATAGAGATGATGGGAGAGCCCGATTTAATAGAGATCGAAACTGTATCAGGTAGCCCTCCAGGACCTAGGGCCCCAGAATATTGTGTAGTACCTGCCGACCGATTCTGGTGTCAGAAGATGCTGACGAAGTCGATCGCAATCATTGATTTTGGTGAATCGTTCTTTACCAACAACCCTCCCAAGTCAACGGGCGTTCCGAACCTCTACGCAGCCCCAGAAATCATGTTTAGAACTACGTGTCCGGGAACGTATAGTGACATTTGGTCGTTGGCATGCTTCATATTTGAGATTTGCGCCGGGGACCCCCTATTTGCGTCATACTTTGGTAGGGGACTTTACTATACCCTTGGAGAAGTGGAGTTCTACTTGGGCGCATTGCCTGAACCATATAGAACGGCTTGGTGGCAAAAGGTTTGCGAACTCCGAGGGAGATCATATTCGGATGAAAATTCTAGCGATACCTCTTCGGAGCCAAATACGTCTATGACTGAGCTAGAACCAGCTACGAGAAGCTCTAAGGAACTAATGGAAGAAAGAAAGCTGCTGATTGAGGGGAGCGGATACTCGAGTTTACTAGAAGCGCGTTTAGGGAAAGAAAGAAGGATATTACAGCGATTACAGGATGACTATGACCATCGCTCAGATAAAAGGCCTCAAGTCGTAAATTACCGGTATCCTCCGGAATATGTGCTAGAACTCTCAAATCTCCTACGTCTGATGCTCAAATACGATCCAGTATCCCGGATAAGTATTAAGGGAGTCACTTCACATGCTTGGGTTAAATATGGGGTTTAAAACACCCCAGTAGTGGAAGAACGGTCGATACCGTAATATCTTGCTGTAGAATAGTCTAAAGGGCATTATGTACGTCTTAGTAATTTATGGTTAGGTACATGACTTATCTACCTCAACTATGTAGTACTGCGGCAAAGGAGGAACTCACCGAAACATGGCAGATAGGATTATGAGCGAAAGGGTTAATAGTACCCCGACTGCAAACTATCAGGGGCCCTATAGTAAAAGGCTGAGACTGGATGTTATAATAGGATATAAGCTATAAGCATTGATCAGTTATCTATTACCCCTATTCTTACTGGATGTGTTACATCGTAGGTAGGTAGGGGTAGGTACCTAGGCAGATGTGAATATCTTCGAACTGAGTCCCCACCGGATCTTTTTTTAGTTGAAGTCCGTCGTCAAACACTTATTGCAAAGACATAAGAATAATAGAAATAGTTTATATACACACTAAGCCTCCAATACTTTCATGAACTGACTCTCGAGGACGGATAAAAAGGTTGTTAGAGCAGTGAAAGATCACGTACTCTAACATAAGTGCGATATATTTGCAATGCCTTTATTCATGAATTAGTATCGTAACTATGAAAAATATATAATGATCATACGTTGCCTGTTACGTTGAAGAGTATGCCGATAGACTGTATTGCCTGTTCTATAGTCAATTATTGATAGTTAACGATCATAACGTAACTAAAATGTATAGCCGTAGACCCAAAAACCAGAATAGTGTCATCTGGGTGAAAGGAATGAGAATTGGGGAAGGTAAACAACACGACCTCGAATTTAGTAGACGGGCTGAGGAATCTTCAAGATGGAGTGGTTCCGGTACCATAGATGACCCAATGGTCCGTTTGATTCCTACGTCAATAATCTAACTCGCGTACTAATTTACAAGTTTCAGATAATCTGGCTTACCCCAGGCCCCCCTCATCGGTCAGAAGCAGCACTTCAAGCAACTGAGAATATAGTTTGGGAGGAAACGAAAAAATGTGGCCTATCTTATGCGTGGATTGCGTAAGTCACGTAGTCACCTCTTTAGAAAAAATAAATACCTTAGGTACTCACCAAGTAATCTAGGTCGGAAGGTCATTCTTTCAGCACGACGGGATGGACCCGCGCCGGAGATAGAATTTTATCATTGGATGACAATCATGTTACCGTAAGGATGGGATCATCTCCCAATATTAGCAATTTACAGGGCCATTTGTATATCATTTATGAGAATAATAACCCCGCAATGAAAGCCCTTAGGATGATGAGAGAGGAAGAAAGGGGTGTTGTTGGAGGCCGGAATCCCCAGTTATGGGTTTGTGGTAAATATCCTCCCGGGTCCCGCGACTGGCCCCGTGCTGGAATTAAGTATCCGGAGTCGCCCTACGAAGTCATTGCAGGGTCTATTCTAGATAGATTTCAGGACGAAATGCAGAAGCAAGAGCAGAGAAGGAAAAAAGCTTAACCTAGGTAGTAAATGTAGGGAGCGGCTAAGGGGCTTAAGTTTAGTATTCATTAATATAAACCTCAGAATAGCTCAATAAGCCATTTATTCATTCCTAGGAATGCTCCTATGAAAATGTTAATCGTTGACGCAGCACCCTTTATACGCTTCCCTACAGTTGCCTTTTATAAGCTCCATTATCAACCCCTGATACTGCGGCGTAACACTGGGTACCTACCTCCTATCATGACACGGAGAACATCAAGAAATGCCAAAGAGCGTAGTTGAATCCTGAATAGGGTGGGTTGGTGCTCATTATAAGTCGAATTTGGTCCGAGGGACCGAAAAGATTTGAGGGCTGCCACTTAATCCAAACCAAAAAAAAACTCCCAAACAATTCAACAGTTCAAACAACCCGCCTCTTTCGAGAAAACAACGGCAATTCAAGCACAGGGATCAGGAAGGTACAATGCCGACACCTGTACCCAAAGATCTCGCATCTCCTTCGTGAGATTCGGCGTTTCTCCGAACGAGAGAATCCGTTCCATGGCTAATTCGGCTTGTCTGTAGAAGGACCCAAAGTGGAACTCCATTATGCAAAAGTCATCTTCCTCATAATGAAGGACAATTTTGGTTACATGGTAGTAAAATGTCGAAAAAACTTGCCCTTCTAGGTAGTCCCGATTGACTACGTGCTTGGGGCCACAAATTCCGATCACACGCGACTTGGCTGTGTACGGCTGAGATTCCATGTGAGTTCTGTTTCGCACCACAACTGGCAAATAACCGTTGACTCTCCATTGCTTAGCCCAAGACCGCTCGTAGAACTTGTTCGCTCCCTCTTTGTCGAAAAAGATTAGCTTCGCGGCCGCAGTAGCATGATTGAGGGTAGGTCTGTTGATGCTTGCTGAATAAATCTTTCCACATTCTTGGATACTTGCTAGCAAGCTAGCTACAGTGCAGTTTGGGGGCAAGTTCGTGATGAATAGCGATGTGTTGTCTTGGTCCTGAGCTTCGGTGGTTCGGCTGTTCGCGCCTGATGGGCTTCCATGATCCTCCTGCAAATGCTTAGTATGAAAAAAATTCAAAGGGGTTTGCTCGAATGAACCCTAAACTTAGGGTGCGTTGGATGACTTACATATTGGATTGGTCTGGGCCTTCTACCGTGAGGACGCATGATGTATTTGTGGTGGAACGGTTAGTTTGAAATCTTCCAGTCTCCTGACTAGAAAGCAGTATGATGTTGCTGATGAGTCCGGGACACTTGCGGCAAGAGACGAGTTGAGTGCTCACAACACTTTAAGTAGGTCGAATTGCGAAATGAGAACAGAAGTATTTTCAACTACGATTGTTACCTTTGTTTCAATGTTTATCCTCGATCATTGAAGCTGGGGGTCTCCTGTATTGTATTGTAGAGGACTGTTTTCGGAGATAGGATTAAAACTTAGAGTTACGCTGTTCTAAGCTTGAAATATCAAGTCTTTTCCATAGGTAATGTGCAAATAAAGTTTATTAGAAGCTCTAGGCTAACTGATCCCCTTTTGCAATAAATGCACCATACCTTAGGTATGGTACATAGGTGAATGCGGACGAACTCAATATTCCTCCTTAGCTCGATATTAATAGCATCGTAGAACCATTTCGGTATAACGGAATTTACCCTTTAGCTGCGCTTCAAGTATTTGAACCTGTTCTAATTTTGAATTTACATCTGTATGTTTCGAAATACTCTTTACTATTACTTTCCACACGCCGTGGCATATGTTATAGTAGTGAAGCCGTACGTAGGTAGGTTGTTAGGTACTTTTCTCATCGCGAACTTCCACTGTCTCAACAACATTTTCCTCATCAAGAGCGAGTTTAGCATTATTTCCGTGGAAGATCTTGACATCTCCAAAAATTTCATCAATTTCTTCTAATGATTTGCCTAGAAGACGTCAATAACTTGAGCTCATGTTAAAATTAGGGGCGACGCACCTTTCGTCTCTGGATACGCGAAAGCAAATATGAGAGCGCAAAGCGCATTGGTGAGAACGAAAAGGATCTGTCAATTACGTTAATATTTGAGAATAGTTCAAAAGGCTGCGGAACGTACGTACGTAGTATTTCCAACCAACTGCGGCCAGCGCGATTGGCGAGCACTGTGTAATGACTAGACTGATAGAATAATGAATAACTTGTACCAGGGCATTCGCTTTAGCCCGTAGTTCGGTAGTAAAGACCTCGGGACTGTGGAAGACACTCGTTAGCATAGATAGAGGCCTATTTGAAGATACCACTCACGGAATAATCCAAGTCATGGGGCCCAGTAAAGCCGAATAATTCGCAGAAACGGCAAATATGCAAGCAATAAGTCCTCTCTGTGCTGAAGTATTCGTAGGTAAACCGGGACGCGCGGGATAGACGGCGGCGATAATCGTGATGATCATATAACAGAGGGAGAGAAGAGAAGAACTGGTTATCAAAATCTTCTTCCGGCCAATTCGATCGACAAAGAAGAGAGATATGAGGCAAGCAACGGGGGCCACGGATCCGTAAAGCCCACTAACAAGAAGCTGCTCACTCTCATCAAACTGGAGAGTCGCATAGATGGCTGTCTGGTAGTATTGCACAAACGATATCCCCGACAGCATAGCAGCTGCCCATACAAATGATCCAACGAAAAGACGCTTTCGGAATGCCGGGGTCCTGAGAAGGTCCGCCCAGGTGAGACGACCTTGAGCCTTCTGCTCCTCTTCAATGTTCACTTGGATGACGCCGAACTCGACATTACACCACTCCTCGTTAGATCCGTCATAGTGGTAGTTTCGGAAAGCTTGGCTTGCCTCTTCGTGACGACCTTTCAGGCACAGCCATCTCGGCGACTCACCCACAAATAAGACACCAATCCCCAATATGAGTGCTGGGATGCCTTGAATTGCAAATCCGAGTCTCCACTGGTTAGGATTGGCCCATTTGCCTTCACCGACACCAGTCCATAGTGCGACAAAGAATCCCCAAGCGACCACTCCGTAACCAGTCAGCATGTATAGGTATCTAGGTAATCATCTCAAACTCCACGTGGATGGATTCTCTTACTCATTTGATTAGCAGCAGTTATTTTTGCCCGTTCGTGAGTCTACCATAACTTGAAGTTAGAAGTGTTCCTCCAAGACGCGCACCAGTGACTCCTTACTTTTGCAATCTCGGCACCGAAAACAGGAGCTACCCCGGTGATTGTTCCAACAGCAAACCCGACCAAGAGGCGGCCCATAATGACTAGAGACGGAGCTGTTAGCTTTCTGTCGTACCCACTGAGTTCTAATGAGACTTACGCATAGCGACATGGGCGGCCCCAGCCATTAGAGCTGCTCCGATGGTCCCCCATATGCACCCAAACGCTATTGCCTTTCGCCGACCAAACCTATCACTAGTGATACCAACTGAGGCGCTGCCAAGCCAAGCTGTGTTTGGACTTAGCTCAAGGACAACATGAAAACCATGGACAGAAATCACCTCCTGCTTGGTAGACAGACACGATTGCGCCTCGAGTGGCAGCATCAGGCTGGCCGAAGTACTTCAAGAAGGACTTCAGTGCCAGAGTCGGAGTAATGATACCCGAATCACTGGGTCCTATTAGTTGTGAAGTGGAGTAGACATCATAAAGACACTACTTACTAGCCGTAGAGAAAGCCGCCTATCCCGAGGAACAGGGAGGTCAAGAATGGTTTACTGAATAATTTATTTTCCTTCATCGTCACTGAATGCTAGAAGAGGGTAAGATAAGGACCGGCAGAGACGTATGAAGAATCTTTCCTCAAGTCAAGAGACTCATATAGGCTTAAGTAATGCTGCGTCAATTCGACGAGACAGCATCTAGATTTCTAGATAATCCGGGGTCAACACCCGACTACCTGGTTCACGACGTGCACGGATGGATCCGCCAAGGGGGCCAAGGGCGGGGGATACGAATATATTCGACTATAGCACAGACCTACCCCTTTTTAGGTAAGACCTCACCTTTCAGCCTCTCGTAGTTCCACGACCCTAGCTTCTCTTCGGCTCTTCGTCCGACGAGTATCAAGCGGCAGTTGCAATTTCACACCAAATAATTTTAATCGTCCACGTACATGGAGTGCCGAAAGTAGAACCACTAGGGGTTATGATAATTGTTAGCCGTCGACCCTACGTACTGCCGTAAACTGACATCCTTGCAGCGCCAGGTATCCGAAGTGACGAAATGCAGGCTCCGACTACGCCCCCTATGAGATTGTCAAGATTACTAACCGAATCGAGTTCGCATTAGCGAGCGCCCGTCCATCGCGTGTACGTTACTCCGCAGAACACATGGGCATCGATTTGGGGGAATATCCACAAGGATTTCCCCGCCAAGGTCGGCATTTGAATAGAGGCAGCTAGCGCAGGACGAATATCGGTTATCCATGTCCCTATTTCTGCGAAGGAAATCCCCTGGCTGATTAATTCAGGCTTTCTGTATTGACTATCCCATACTCCAAAACCATGACTACCTAGTTAGTAGGTCTGAACGCCAAAATGTTTGCCGAGATACTTGCTAGTATAGGCTTCGCTGTAGCATTATCTTACTTCAGCTTAATATTCCCTAAGGTATGAAGCTTCTCGTGAGGAATTTTATGGAGGCTCTTAACTGATATCGTTGAAACAGCTTCATCAAGAATGGAAGCTCTATGCACACCGTTCGAAACTTCCGCCCGGACCAAAAGTCATCAAGTCTGGCCTTCGGAAACCATGGCTATGGTTTCGAGAACTCAACAAAGAGTATGGGGATGTAGTTTATCTCCAGATGGGGCCGACACCAACCATCATATTGGGTTCGGCCCAGGCGGCATGGGATTTACTTGAGAAACGTGGGGCCAAGTATTCGTCCAGGCCACGCTTCATCATGGGCGGTGAGCTGCTGTCGGGGGGGATGCGAGGCCTCATGTCACCATACGGGCCTTTCTGGAGGCGCTGGCGAAAGCTACTGCATAGCGGATTTATGCAGCGTCAAAGTGAAACATACCGGCCCATCCAAAGTCTAGAGTCGAAGGTCCTAATGCACGACTTGCTGAAGGACCCCGAGAGATTTCGAAAACATCTTGAGCGTTATGCGGCTTCAGTCATTGTTACAGTCACGTACGGCCGGAGGGTCGAAGATGTGGACACTGATATCGTGGTACGACGTAACGGGGAGTCAATGGACCGGCTTACTCAAGTTAAGTACGTCCTTCATTCTGCCGCTTTCGCACCAGCTTCTAATATTCTCATCGCAGCATCCCCGGGAAGTATGCAGTAGAAAGGTACCCGGCGCTGAAATACATACCCAGTATCTTTGCACCGTGGAAGGCTGAGGTCCTGAGGCAGAGAGAGAAGGACATCCAACTGTACACGGAACTCATGGACGAGGTCAAGGATAGGATGGCTAAGGGGACGTTACCCACCTGTTTTGCGAAACACCTATTGGAGGAGCAACATAATCTCGGGATGTCGGACCTTGAACTTGCTTACACCGCAGGGTCGCCGTTTGGTGCTGGAGTAGAGACAGTAAGTTCGCGTCTTCGCTTTTAGAATAGAAAGAGAATATCCTTCTGATATCATAACGCAGTCAGCAGGTTCACTCGCCAGCTTCCTCCTTGCATGCGTCAGGTTTGGCCCTCAGTTCATTCCTAAGGCGCAAGAGGAGCTCGACAGGGTAGTAGGAAAGGACCGACTTCCCACATTCGAAGATATGCCTCAGCTTCCATATGTCAGAGCGGTTGCTTCTGAGACCCTTCGTTGGAGACCAGTTGCCGTACTAGGAGGAACGCCTCACGCAAGTACTGCAGATGACGTATATAAGGGAATGTTCATTCCTAAGGGAAGCACTATTATTGCGCCTCTATGGAGTAGTAAGTCAGACAGAAGTCACATGATGTCCGGATATGCTGACAGTAAGCCGGTGCTTAGTTCACCTAAACGAATCCGATTTCCCTGAACCAGACGAGTTTCGACCGGAACGCTTTCTAGAAGACCGTCAATATCCCGGTCCATTCGGTCATAGTGCCTTTGGTTGGGGAAGACGGATTTGCCCTGGGATGCACCTGGGATCCGCATCTGTGGAACTTAACATCGCTCGTATATTATGGGCTTTTGACGTTGGACCCGCGAAGGATGCGAATGGAAAGGCTATTAATGTTGATATGTAAGCACCCCTATTCCCGTTGTTGGCGTCACGTGCTCATTGTTACCCCTTAGAAACGCCTATTCGGATGGTTTCAACTCGAGTCCACTACCATTTCCCTGTTCAATAAAACCGCGGTCTTCCAAACATGCAAAGGTCATTGAAGAAGAATACCAGGACGCTTTAGCGTCACTGAAAACGTATACCGCAGTTTCGAATAAAGTCTCTTGATTTGACCAAGTCAATGAGCCATGCTCCGGAGTCTAGAGTAACATCGGAGAACAACACATTTATTCTTCATTTTATGTTGATGTCGCACTTTGGCATGGAATATGTGTATCAAAAATGACATGTAACAAGAGATGTGCGATAGAGAGGTACCAGGGTAGTTAATACCGCGGCATTGTGGAGGGCCTGGATTCGTGGCATCTTATCATTGCCGTGCCTAGACACAATAGATCAGCATATAGATCAATTGTTCAAACATGATTGGGAATATTGCATTAAATATCCATAAATCAAAAGCTTCTTAGGCGCACAACATCACTAGACCAAATGATAGCGATGAAAATCTAGTAGCCGGCAAGCGGTTGCCGGCCTTGTCGTGAGGTTTACACTAGCTCGCCCCAGCGAGAAAGCCGATCACGCTTCCAAGAGGTACCCGATAGCCTTTTTAGGTGATATGGGGCGTACAGTCGCGTTTAGGATGGATCATATGTCCAAGCGCAACCACCTGTAATATATGTGTGGTACTACATTTTACACTGGGGTAAGTTGACGACTGTGCACATATCCTCGCACTTCGATAACTTAAATCAGAGTTAAGAAAAGTTGAAAGGCTTAGCACCTCGAAGTTCTTAAAGTGACCCAGTCATCCTGTCGTTTGTCCTGGAGTAGCTGAGACTTTCAGCGCTAGCCACGCTTAATATATAACCCTGGCTCTTCTCGGTCCAGCCGAGTCACCTCATGGCACGCGTGAATGGCTCGACGCCTAGCACAGGCGGAAAATCAAGTCCGTCGATACCAATGTTATTATACTAGGATTCGTCTTTTTATATCTTGACCCATCTTAGGGCTGAAAACTCGTTTGAGGCCTAGGGCGCGACGGATTCGAATATGAGCAGCACGCCTTGTCTTGAGAGGAAATAGACAGCGAGGGGTCGCGGAAAACCCGCCGACTGCCAAGACCGTTCCAACTTAATAGGGCGCGAATGGACCCTGGGACTGACCCAGACTTTTGCATATTATGTAGCATTCGCTCTGTCTATCCATGTTCAATCGAAAGTCCAGCTTCGCCATATCAGGACTGAACGGTATCTAGCGCTGACACAGAATAAAACGAACCGACGAATCATATTCTAACGGAAGTCTTCTAGAAAGTTTATAGCATAACTCGGGTAACGAAGATCGGCAGTTCCACTAAGGCAGTGCAGGGGGTCCCAGAACTTCAGCTTCTATTTCCACCACCCCTGATGGCTCTCCCGGATATTCTCACTTCTTTTCCTTCTTTCGACTTTTCGGTCTCTTGACAATAGCCTAGATTGTCTGTTCATTCTTCCTACTGTCTGGGTATTCGGGTGCAACTCATGAATATTGCATGGCATTGTTACGTCTTGCACTCGTCTCATATTGACGAATTCTAGAGCATAGACATCAGTGGACTAACTGTATCGGTCATCTTACAATACGACAACTTCCGTATTGTTTGAGACACAACGCGGTACTCTTCCTCGAGGTGGGAGGATTACACTCGTTATTTCTTTTCCCTAAAGACCTAGTCGTCGCCCATATACCCCCAATCCAGCATGGCGCGGAACATAGGTCCTCGAGACCATAACGAAAGTAAGAGAATTCCAGCATCCTTACCCTAGGTAGTCCTCAAGCGAATGCCGACTTGTAGTCGCTTCCAACAAGTCGCCATCTAGACCAATGACGTCTTCGTCCTCGTTTCTTACTTTTATACCGCTTAAGGCAACTTCGTATCAGAGTAGAATTAACGCGAACTTGCAACAGATGTAGTATTAGCAGATTGCACTGGAGGACAGGATTCCAGCGACTTATCATCCGAAGTGTCGTATTACTCAGGCACTCCGGATAGCACACCAGATGATGTCGCGACTGTGACGACGGGCCAGCATCGCGACTGGGCGAACACAACAACAGAAGCATTCTTCAGCGATACAGGCGTCAAATTCAAGGCCGTCCTAATAGAGCATGGCGACGCCGGGGATTATGCGGGGACGGGAACCAACGGATATGGAAACTTTACGTGTTGGCAGATGGAACCGACGCTCTTGTATACCCGCGAGAACAGGAATTGCTTCATTATGTATGACTGCAATCACTTGAGTACGTCTGCCTTTTCTTTACCCCGACTCTTTAACTGCCTTTCATCAAGAATGTATTAGTGTTGATAAGAATATATCTGTATGACGCCAACATCTCTTCTGGCATGCTGCTAATATTATGATCTTCAGACGCTCCTGTTACCTTGCCATCAGCAACGCCAAGTACTACACCCTCATCAATAGCGTCAGCATCCTCTACTTCTTCGTCCAGTTCACACTTATCTGTGGGCGCGATAGTAGGTCTCAGTATTGGAATAGCTGTCGGCGCAATAGTTCTTGCCGGCATAGCGGGTTTCTTCTTGTGGCGCCACTGGCGCTCAACTAAACAAAACCCAGCAGTCGCCGTCGTCCAAGAGAGTTCGCCGGAGAAAGGACTACCTGATGTGCCCAAGGGTCCATCGCCAGTCAATGCCATATGGCAAGGCCCGGGTGCGAGGGAAGTAGTAACACCAATACAGACACCACAAGTATACCATGAATTACATAGCGACGAACGACCTACCGAAATCTACGGCGATGCTATAAGAGGAGAGTTGGATGCAACTCCTTCGAGAGTAGAGCTACATTCTCACGATTTACCACCCCGATATGAATACGAAAATCAGCCATCCCCGGGTGCATATGGGAACTTTAAGGGACCAATCTGATTGTATTAGAGGCAAGTTGAAAGGAGAGATTAGGTTCGAAGGACGACAAGTCGCATTGAAAGCTTACCGCCGATAGTTGAGAAGATCCGGGGGCGATAGGTACGCCAGACACTTACTAGCCCAAGAATCTTGAGACTAGCATAAACCCGGGTTTAAACAAGACTACACGGGGCTTCCTATCACAGGTTGCGGGAGAGACCGATGAAAGAGACGCTTTTATCTGTTATGCTTTACGATATGACGCTACGTGTTGCCCAGACTGATGAGATCATCTATCCGATTCTGTATTCGATGGAGGAGTCTAGTCGTCTAAGAGGTACATATTCACCTTCAAGGTGCTAGGATCAACTTCAGCTACTGGCCGACAAACTTCTAGCTAGAGGAAACGCTTCCATATGTATAAATTATGTAGGATCTACCAAACTCCGAGAATAAAGAAAAATTATCGAACCACTCCAGAGCTAAGAAAACGTGTGCTAGGCATGGTTTCAACTGTGTGTGATGTTTGTATGAAGCATCATAGGCTTGTCTAATACTAAGGCAGAAAGACCTCTAGTGCATAGCTACGCACAGCTTGCTTTATCTGACGCGATCTAGCCTCAGCCTCGGAAGCTTGTGCCTTTGCCCTGCACCCCTCACCCACCTAGGGACGTACTACAGCTTGAGCATCGGAATGTATTTAACTACCTACCTAGGTAGACAACTATGCTGGATCCAATTCACTCACTCGTGCTACTGAACTATCACACACCTCTATCAGGACGGCTTTGCGCCTACTATTACCCGAAGTGAGCACTCGTGCCATCAAGTGTATGGCGAAAGCCAATCACCACGTTTGCAAGGGCAGGCGGCACGTCACATATGCTTGCGTCGCTTCCTGGATAGTGTGATGCCTAGCTGCGGCTAGACCGACCGAGGAAGTGAATTAGGTGACTACCAATCTACTGTAGAGTATATTACCGGTATATACTCCGTAACCTTTCCACCCTTCTCCAAGTACGGCAATCGAGTAACTCCATTCTGGCTACGCGGGCGACGGACTTCCCAAGGCAGCACCTCCGAACGATACTAGTTGGGTTTTGGAACCAAGCGATGTTATAAAAGCTGAAATTTGACGCAAATCCCAGGATAATTAGCCGGCTTGTTGATCATAACAATAAGAAAATCTAAAACGAGTTCGAAAGAAACGTTAGGTAGCGAGGTTGGGCGGAAAGATGCTGGTGGCATAAAATTTATTTAATCCCACATCTAGGCACCTTACAACTATAAGGACCATGCAAGAGGCAGTACAAATCTCTCATGAGTGAAGAGACTGGAAACGTGGATGACGGCAGAAAGAAGCCGGAATCATGTCATGAGAGGTTGACGCGGTAGTTGCGGAAGCCTTTGAACTAACCATACCTTCTAGAATTCAAGGAGCAAGAAAATCTGCTTGATAACTGAGGAACGCGCTGCCTAATATGAAGATGTCCAGTTTGACGTTCGGGATTAGAACCCTTCAGCAGTAGGGTGATCATGATGAACTAGGGCTTAAGAACAATAGTTCATATCGAAGAAGCAAAGCTCTCCATCAAGAACAACCTTAGTTAGGGGTCCAAGAAAGGTCAAAAAGACATAGAGATGTGCAAATATGGCGTAATACTATAAGTATCGTCAGCTATATTCATTCCTACTTACAAGCCCGCCTTGCCCAGCTTATGGTTAGCAATATTTTCGATTTGACTTTAAGTGAACTTGAAGTGCTTTAGAGCTCTTAGTAGAACTGAGGCTGAGAACTGATAGATTTGCGACGATCGATGTCTACTTGGATTCGCCGGATGGGGTGTGATACTAAGGCTGTGGCCTAATGTGAAGGAGCCGATGTGATATCAACGAAGACTCCTGTCCAGTTACCTTCCGGTTCAATTGGTAACACTTCCCTCCTAATCTCTTTTATTTCATTGCCCTTAACAGTCCAAGTACTCGTCTGTTAAACTTCATGTCGCTTCGCTGTCAGACGCGTCTTGGATGCTGGTTAACAATGTGCGGAGTCGGGCGTATTGAAAGAAATAAGCAAACAATGGGCGATGATAAACAAAGCGATATGGAGTGGATGAATACCTATTTTAATAGAGATATGAAGACTTGCCTTAAAAGATTTCAGCCACACGTTTAATCCTTAATATTAATGCTAATCACGAGTTGCTTCAAGAGTTTCTTCAGAGAATAGCAACTCTGACGTCAGCAGATTTACAATTAAAGAGGAACCTTCAGCAGTGAAAACGGACCCGCCCCCACCTGCTATTACTTTTGGCTGGGCGGAATCTTGTGACGGCTTGAGGCAACCATTGGCCCATTGGTCCCACAACCATTATTATTGCACAAGATTTTACTTGTGAAAGGTCGAAAATTTCGGTGCCCCACTATACAGCCCCACCAAGTAACCCACCAACGAGCCACAACCCAAAGATACAAGCGTAAGGAACTTTTATCGCCCCCGCGCAGATTCCTCCCACTTCCAATCCACTCCCAAACAATTCAACAACCCCGAAAAAAGTTTACGGAGGATAAATCTTTTTTTGTTTTGTTTCCTATTACTGTCGAGTTTTGGGAAACAGGTCGTTTCCCTCTCGTGATTACTGCCCACTCATTCATCCTCTCGAGAAGACGGTCACATTCGCTTGTGATCGTTATCATAACGAACAACTTGCGGTTGCTATCAATAATATTACAGTAGCCTAAGCGGGGTACATTTTCCTCGATTTCTTCGATTATTTCGTCCATCTCCATCACCATTTCCCCGGTCGGTCATAGACAAAAGGATAAAAAATTTCAAGATGGTTTCCGCATCCAAAGAGAAGAGACTCGCCAAGAAGGCTGCCGAGGGCAAGGGCGAGAAGAAGACCCTCGTCTCTAGGTCCAAGGCTGGTTCCAAGACCGCTTCCAAGAATGCGAGCGCGGCTGGTTCTGTCGCCGGTGACGATACTCCTCCCAATCTCGATGACGTTCCCGCAACCGACGACACTAAGATGGAGAAGGTCAAAGCATTATCAGACCAAAAAGACAAGCACGGCTTATCCGACCGTATCACCACTGGTGTGTTGGCTTCCGTAGCCACTAGCAGGGACGTCAAGATTATCAGCGCCAGTTTAACCTTCCACGGCCGTGTCCTCCTCAACGAAACTGACCTTGAGTTGTCATTCGGGCGCCGATATGGATTACTGGGCGAGAACGGTTGCGGAAAGAGTACCCTCCTCAAGGCTATCGCTGCGAGAGAATACCCCATCCCCGACCACGTTGATATCTACCTCTTGAACGAAGGTGCCCCGCCCTCCGATCTGGGTGCCCTGGAATGGGTTCTCAAGGAGGCCGAAAAGGAGATGGATCGTCTAGATAGACTTGCAGAGCAGCTGCTCGAGGACGAGGGTCCTGACAGCCCAGTGCTAATGGATATTTATGAGGTATGATACCCTCTACGTGATTTCCTAACTTATGCTAATTGAACATAACAGCACATGGATAAGATGGATCCCTCGACTTTCGCCACCCGTGCTTCTCTTATCCTGACAGGTCTTGGTTTCAACAAGGAAACCATCCACAAGAAGACGAAGGACATGTCTGGTGGTTGGCGTATGCGTGTTGCCCTTGCTAAAGCGCTGTTCGTCAAGCCGACCTTACTGCTTCTTGACGACCCGACTGCTCACTTGGATCTCGAGGCCTGCGTGTGGCTAGAGGAGTACCTGAAAAAGTGGGAGCGAACATTGGTCTTAGTTTCTCACTCGCAGGATTTCTTGAACGGAGTGTGCACCAACATGATTGATATGCGCAAGCAGCAGCTCATGTACTACGGTGGTAACTTCGACTCTTATGTCAAGACCCGCAAGGAACAGGAGACCAACCAGATGACGGCCTACAAGAAGCAACAGGAGGAAATCAAGCACATCAAGGAGTTCATTGCCAGCGCTGGTACCTATGCCAACTTGGTGCGACAGGCCAAATCCCGACAGAAGATTCTCGACAAGATGATTGCAGATGGTCTTATCGAGGAAGTCAAGGAGGAGAGGGAGTTCAAGTTCAGATTCACCGACGTCGATAAGCTACCTCCTCCTGTCCTGTCATTCGACAATGTCACATTCTCGTACTCGGGCGAGGCAAAGGACGACCTCTACCGCAACATCGATCTTGGTTTCGATATGGACTCCCGAACGGCTCTTGTGGGCCCCAACGGTGTCGGCAAGAGTACTCTCCTACGCCTAATGACAGGCAAGCTTTCTCCTACTTCTGGATCTGTCCGTCGTCACACACATCTCAAGCTCGGTCTGTACTCTCAACACAGTGCCGAGCAACTCGACTTGACCAAGAGTGCTTTGGACTTCGTCCGCGACAAGTACCGAGAAAAGTCACAAGACTACCAATATTGGCGTCAAACCCTTGGCAGATATGGTGTATCTGGTCCCGTCCAGACTGCGCTAATGGGCACCCTATCTGAGGGTCAAAAGAGTCGAATTGTATTCGCTCTCCTTGCCATTGATTCACCTAACATGCTCCTCCTCGACGAACCCACCAACGGTTTGGATATCCCGACCATTGATGCCCTGGCAGACGCCATCGACCACTTCAGCGGCGGTGTGATAGTTGTTTCTCACGATTTTAGGTAAGAATTATCTTTTCTCCAACCTTTGTAAATAAACTGCTAACAAATAGGATAGATTGCTCGACAAAATTGCCAAGCAAATTTTAGTGTGCGAAAACCGAACGATCAAGCCATGGGACGGTACAATAGGAGAGTACAAGAACTACTTGCGGAAGAAGATGTTGGCTGCCGGAGCAGTTTAAGTACATTTTCCTTGCTACTCTGAACTTGGTCCGACCGACCGTTCGAATGCCATTGCTCATGACAGATCTTCAAGCTGTCGTAGTACGAAACCAGGAATGCATACATAGTGGTCGCGGCTCGGAGGTCTATAGATTGGGCATCGACGCATAGAGCCGCAGCCTAGGGTTTGAAAAGCTTTGCTTTAAGACGGGGCTACGTGAATTGCGAGAAGCCGGCGCCGATATGCGCTGGGTTTTCGCGGACTGGAATAGATTAGATGAAATAAATATCTTTCGCATGCGACTATTGTTATAAGTGACTGTCTAGTTTTTAACTTCTATTTTTCGACATCTTCTATCATGCTGTGGAAGCTTAATGGGTAAGTAGATAGATGGCTGTCGGCAGCTAGGTAGGCTTCTCTGTTGATGCTCCTTTAATGAGCCCCCCCCCCCCCCCATCAAGCCAACGGCAAGACGTCCTAGAGCCTTCAAGAGGTAGTGCGGAGCATCTCTCCAGGAGAAACGCGTAATGTAAACATCCTGAGGATATAGCCCCCTCTTAGAATGTCCCAATCACAGTAAATCATCGCCATATCCTCTCGCCGCGTAGTAACCTTCTAACCTGCGCGAATAGCGACAAGCCAATCTCCCTCAACCTTCACCTGCTACAACAACACATGAGATGATTCCCCAGCGCATTAACCAAAATCCACTGTTCAAGTCCGACTCGTCTCGAATTAGCCTCCTCCCAGCCCTACCTACCTCCCACCAGAGCTCAACTACTTTAGGTACCTAAACTAACCCCCTAGCGTACGGAACCATACCCACATCGCGACGCAAACTTCTTCACAACTACCCACCACCATATATGCCTATGGTAGGTACCCCCCCTGGTTCATAAACAAAACCAGACGATGTCCGCTTCTATCCGGCAAAAGGCCGCTTGGCCCAATGGTTAAGGCGTCTGACTACGACCGAGCATTGCATGGTATCTCGCGCCGATACGTAAACGTGCTTGATATAGCTAGGTGATCAGGAGATTCTGGGTTCGACTCCCAGGGTGGCCTCTTTTTCTTTCAATTTTTTGCGTGATTCTTGATGGGAGTGGTGGGTGTGCTGTGGGAGCTTTGACTTTGACTTTGGTAGGGTTGGAAGGGTTGGGTTAGTTAGGGCTCTGTGTGTTCGTTTTTGCTACTAGGCTGGATGAAGCGGAATACTTGAGATCTGGGTATGTATGTAGGTAGATACCGTATATAGGCGAATAGGCACCTACCTAGGACAAGTAATGCCGATTCGATTCGCCTGTCGCTTTTCGGTAGTAATACTTTAGGTAGACAATCGAAGTCTACCAGGATATTTACAGGGAAAACGAACCAGTGTGGAGAGAATTGCACATACGGCAAAGACGCCGAAGCCAATATGATTGGGAGATGAATTAATTGGACATTGGGCAGAAAGATCCAAGAGTGACAGAGACCTCCACTGTTGCCCAATTCATAACCTATTGCATCTCAGGTAGAGAGTGATATGAGATGGTCATGACTTCAGTTGCATTCACTAGCACATACGGATACTACAAGTACCTAGATTAGGTACCTAACTGCCACGGAGACAGCATAAGTCTAAGACACAGCAATCAGTGCCATCACCGTAGCTCACTTCAGTTTCCATTCAATGCCTCAACAGGCATACATTTGATTGCTGACTTGGTCCCTCTATCGTAATCCTACAACGACACAACGAACCCTTAGTCCTCGAAGAAATTTGGTAAAAAGCAATCCGGTTTTGGTTTTGCAAAGTCTAGCCGCCTAGTGCGACATTTTTGGCCACTACCTTTCTCTCGCCTCCCCTTGTCAATACGACAATTAGCTAGCTCTATGAATATGTGTGTTCGTTCCCACCAAGAGCCCGTCTCTGCATGTAAATTTGATGCCAATATAACGCCGCGATTCCTGTTATTTTGTACAAGGTCCTTGACTTCTGTTGCGAGAAGCACGATTCACGACCTGATGGTAGTGTAGGTGATAACCCTTAGTAATAGGTTAGACGTCGATCTCGCCATCAGCAATGGCAAGTCGTTGTTTTGTTGTCTTGGCCTTCTTGCTGCCTCCTTTACGCTTCTTGACGACCTTCGTATCTCCGGCCTCGACAGGAGTAGCGGTCCCAGAAGGCTTGTTGCCATCATCGAAATGACCCTCGCCTAAAACCATACAATTAGTACTTTGATCTCATGATATTATGAAACCCATATAGAATGCGACTTACCCTCATGGTACATCTCGTCCAAGCTGACTGCCTCCCGCTTCCTCTTATTGCCACCTCGCTTCTTGTTCTGTTTCTCGAGCTCGCCGCTTGCGAGTAATTCCTTCTCGCGTTGTTCGATGAGTTCGGCTTGCTCGTCGTCGGCAAGCCACATGGCAATATCGCGGTTGCGGTTCTCCTGGGGACGACGACCGCTAAAGTCGACGCCGCGAGCCCCACCTCCCTGGATGACAACACGTTGGACCTCCTCCTTCTGCATCGCGCGCTTGCGAATACGTTCTTCAATAGTACCGCGCGTGATGAGACGGTAGACTGTGACTTGTTTCGTTTGACCGAGACGATGGGCACGATCCATAGCTTGAGAATCAATAGTAGGATTCCAATCGCTGTCGTAGAAGATGACGGTGTCAGCAGATGTAAGATTGATACCAAGACCGCCGGCACGGGTCGAAAGTAGGAAAACGAAGATTTCAGGTCGCGTCTGGAAGTCATGGACAGTGTCACGACGATCCTCCAACTTCGTCGAACCGTCGAGTCGACAGTACTTGTAGTTGCGGTACGTAAGGTATTCCTCCATGAGATCAATCATCCTCGTCATCTGGAAGTACAGTAGTACACGATGGCCCTCCTCCTTCAGCTTGAATAGTAGCTGGTCGAGTTTGGCAAGTTTTCCACTGTCGGTGACGAAACGACGCATGCTGGGGACGGTGATATTCGTGAACCGTCGTTTCTCACCGTCAGGCTGAGGCAGCATCGCAGGCGGTGGGTAACGTTCGATCGGAGTTTTCTGTAATACCAGAGCCTTCTCTTCCGTCAAATTAGGTCCGTACAAAATCTTGCGCATCTGTGCGTTAAACAGCGTATCTTCACGTTCAGCAATCGGGGCTCGAGTACCCTCGCATGAGACCTCGATGGGAGGAGCAGAAGCACCAGGTAGGGCCGCTTGTTCAAGTCGACCAAGGCCAGAATCCCGCCATGTTCCCTTTGAAATGTTCATGAGATTATCGAGTACACCTTCGCTTGTTATCTCAGCCAGGTGTTTGCGTTCCGTTCGAGCAGCGATCTGGAATAACGCATGGGTAGGTGTATAGTTCTCTTCACCCTCCTCGTCGTATATTACGTTCATTCGGCCAAGTCGGTTTTGTTTCTTGACTAGATCTGCAGCTCGCGAGAAAAGACCTTGGTGACTAGCTTTGTATGCTTCTTCGGGGCTGACATCAGCGAAGCGGAGGAAGGAGAAAGCCTCATTGCCGGATGTGCTTTCACGTATGTTCTCCGGGGTCCAGATATTCATAAGGTGGTTTAGATACTTATTCCTGAAGCCAGCCTTCTCATTGTCCTTCCCGGCTTTGTGCAATCGACCACCTTCAGTCCAGACCAAGCGCGGCAAATTGTACTCGATGAGATTTCGAGTAGAGTAGCCGACCGAGACATTATTTCCCTCGCGAACGAACGAAGCAGTCTCAGCAAAGTAGCCTGTGAAGAATGGACTCGTTGTGTCCGCACGCTCAAATAAGTCGGGATGGTTACACACTTTTCGGAACTGCATAACGAGGTTCATCAGCGTGCCAGAATCCTGGTCATCTCCAAGAGTCGCCTTCTCAATCAGATCCATGATACTGATCTGATTTCGCAAGTTCCTGTAGTAAGCGCGCTGTCGGTAGGTGAGTTCGCAGAACACATCGAGTTCAATCTTGTCGCCAAGCTCCTTTTGCACATGCTTCTTTACACGACGCAACATGAACGGTTTGAGGATCAAATGCAGCCGCCTAAGCTGGTCCTCGTTAAGGGTCGTGTTGCTTTGAGCGTGAGACTCGATGTCCTTCGAAAACCATTCGCTAAATTCATCGTGTGAATCGAACAGGGAAGGCATGATGAAATGTAGAAGGGCCCAGAGTTCTTGCATGTTATTCTGAATGGGAGTACCCGTGAGAAGGAGTCGGTTACGGCAGTGGAAGCCAAGCAGACACTTCCAACGTGAACTTTGGGAGCTCTTGATAGCTTGCGCTTCATCGAGGATCATGTACTGCCAACGCATCTTCTGGAAGTACGAAACGTCTGACACCACGAGTTGATAGGATGTAACTAGGACGTGGAAAGGAGCATCCTTCCGATAAGTGTTATGCTTGCGATCCCAGAACTTGCGCAGCACCTTTCGATCACCAGCGGTACCCCAGTACGGGAGGACCTTGAATTCGGGGACAAACTTCGCGATCTCCTGTTGCCAGTTGTGGAGAGTAGATGCTGGTGCGACTACAAGGTAAGGACCCCAAATGTCATGTACTTCAGCTAGGTAGGCCATGACAGAGATAGACTGGACAGTCTTTCCAAGACCCATTTCGTCGGCTAGAATACCGTTGATACCTTGTTCGTAAAGGTTAGCAAGCCAGTTCAGACCCTTCAATTGGTATTCTTTCAGTTGACAATTCAGCAGCTTCGGCTGCTCAACCGTAACATCGCCGAGACCGGTCGGGTTCTGGAAGTTCATCTCGCCATCTTCATCCATATCGTTGTCGGTCTTGTTGAAGCTCCGTGCTTTCTGCTGAGCTTCCGCAATGGCGCTCTGGGCATTTGCCATAGCAGCTTGTCTCAGTGTCTCCTCGTCCTCGGCATCGAAGTTCAGCTGACTGAAATCTGTAACCTTGCCGGCAGGTGCATTTGTCGGTTCGTCAATATCAACATTAGATGGTTTGGATAGAGCGTTCGCATCTGGTGCGATATCCGGGTTATCAGTGCTACGCTCCACTTCGTCCGTCTTGATCTTCTTGCCAATAAAGTGAGAGTACAGTTCGGTTTGCGAGATCAAGAAGTTGAGCTTTCTCTTCTGACGTGCGGCTTCACGATCAGCTTCCTCCTTGCGGGCATTCTCAAGCTCTTGTCTCTCTGCCGCTTTACGCAAGTCACGTTCTTCACGTTCGTTACGTTTCCAGAAGCTCATCATATCGCGCATACATCGCTTGGCACGGGCTTGAAGATCCTTGGTACCCTTGTTGGTACGAAGCTGCCATCGCTTAGCTTCCTTTGAAGCCAATATTGCAGTCTTTTTGAGGTTAGAGGCCTTCGTGGCATAAGAGTCACAAGCCAGCTTGTATGCTTTCGGAACATCTTTGCGTGCAAGGTCGCGCCAGATCTGATCATAGATCTGGTTGTAACCTTTAGACTGGAACTTAGACTCAAGAGGGTTAGGAGCAGGTTCTTCAATCGACTTCTCCTTCTCCTTCTGCTCCTTTGTAGCAGCGTCTTTGGCTTCCTTGTCCTTCTCCTTCGGTTCCCTAGACGAGGCTTTGCTCAACTTAATTCGGATCTTGGTCTCTTCCTTTGTGGGTAACTCCTCGCCTGCATCCAGAGCAGCTTGAGCAGCGATGGCAGAGTCCTTCTCTGCCTGCTTTTGCTCCTTAGACTTCTTCGGGCGATTACCGCTACGACCTTTGCTCTTAGCCTTGTTGCTGGCTTCCAGTTCCGTAGCCTGGAATGTTGACATGGTACCGCCCTCCAGGTTCAGTTCAAGCGGAGCCAAGTTGCGTGCCGGACCCTTGATACCCTTTTGCAAGATCAACTTAGTTTGCTGTGCCTTCTTATTAGCACGTTCCGCATCCCGTAAGTATTTCGCGCGTTCGGCATCGTCTTCGGCAGCAAGTGCCTTTGCCAGGGCAGCTTCCTTCTGTTCGATCGTGACTTGCATAGATTTCTCTCTACGTCGCTTTCGTTGCATGTCCTTCTTGCGCTCCTTTTCAGCGAAAATCTCACGTTCTCTGACCTCGTGCAAAGCGTCATCGTAGTGTAGTGTATCATACCGACGCTTGCCGTAGTTGGCATGGTCACGCAGCTTGCTGGACAATGAAGCGGCTAGGTCACCTCGTCGGACGACCTGGTCTTCGGATTCCGCTTGTTCCAGGTCCAACTTACGCCTCTTCAGACGTCCATGGAAGAATTCTTCCTCAGCTTCGAGCTCGGATACGTCAACATCTTCCATCTCGGCATCAAGTTGTTCAAGAAGGCTCTGGATCTTCTTTTCCTTGTCGGCAGAGAGGGTCTTCGGTTTGACCTGACCATTGACCTGTCTCTTGGGTGCTCTCGTGGGTGTATCCTTAGCATGATTCGCGGATGACCGACGCGAATCCTTCTTAGAGTTGCCTTCTGAGTCCTTTAAAATTGACTCGCGTCCTTTGCTCTTACGAGCTGGTTTTTCTTTAAGCTCCGCCATGATAGGGGCTCGTGGCTTCGGAAGAGGTTCGGCGCTGGAGAGAATGTTGGAGAAGGACATCAACTCGGCTGCACGACTTGGGGTCTAGGAAGATGAGGTCAGCAATTGTTATCGCTATTTTCATTGAATCAATCGTGAGAGAGTTTGGGTGGGGATGGGAGCTACGACGTGTTATTGGTTACACGTACATTTGATGATGAAGCCGGTTCTGGATTCAATATTGAAGGCAGAGTCGGTGCTGGTGTGGGAGTGTGGCGATTGGTAGATGAAATTGTATCCAGTGCAGCACGGTTGTGACGCGAGGGGGGAGAACCCAAATTAAGGGCTTTGTTAGAAGGGCTGGTCGGTCGGCCGTCGTTTTTGGGGTGCGAGTGCGAATGTGGGCTTCGTGGATATTTTGCATTTACGGGCGAAGGCGAGCCGTAACCATTATAATATTGGTTAGGTTCGTTCTTGGATTGAGGGTAGTCATATGGATCAGGTCGCTGATGAGGACAAAAGGTTAGTCGAGTAAGAAAAGTTGATGATTCAGATGAGAAATTGGTCGTAATCAAAAATTGATGATGGTCCTTGTCTTGGTTGAACACCGACCAAGAGGATGGATGCTCGCACTGCCACTAAGCAAACTTGGGTATTTGGAATGCTATGGAAGTAAAGTTCAGGCCGACAACAATTGTTTTCTGGCTCTTTTTCCGTTGAAAATGCTACTTCACAACGTCTTTCCCGACGTCATGTAGGATGTTTAAATGTTACGAAGTCGTGTTGGAGTTTGGTATGGGTATTGTTGATGCATGTAAATGTACATGAGATTATTCTAAAAAACTTACCTGCTTAGACCAGTTGTCGGAAACTCTCCTCTCTCTAGTAGTGTCAGTAAGCGGATCATAGAAACTCCCAGGCGCCTTTTCTCTAGAAGGTTGATGGTAATCGGGAGGCGAGAGGTGCCCGGACGTTTTGGGAGGCTGTAGTGGCGATGCACTAGCACCATTCGTGGACGACATGGCGGACGACGATGCCATAATTGAGCTCAAGGCCCCTGGCGGAGGAGCCAGAGGAGGCAAGGAGGATGAAGGAGCTCCTAATAGTGCAGATGACGACGACGATAATTGATGCGACGCGTTACTAAAGGGATGCGCGAGAGAAGTAGTAGTGGATAAGGGTCGCGTCGCCGGTATCGAAGTGGGTGATGCAGGCGTCGTGATGGATGATACGGACAAGTTATGTTTTGGCGATGAAGAATGGTGGGAAATGGTGGTATTGTTGTTGGTTGTGGTGGTTGTGGCGGCGGGCTGACGAAAATCTAGTGATTGCGTCGAGGCCGTGACGGTCGGAGATGTGCTATTCCTATTGCTGGTGCTGGTGCTTGTTGCGCCAATACTTGTACCGACACCAGCGTTCCCATTGTGGGTGTGCCCGTGAGCGGCGTGATTTGCGCGGGCTGCTACTGCGTGGGTAATAGAATTGGAATTAGCATTGGCGTCAAGGTTCAGGTTGGCTTTGCCGTTGGAATTGGAGAAACGTGGTCCCAGCGTATCCGAATATGTCATCCCCATATTATTGTTAGCGACTGACTCTGATCCTGATCCTAGTTGTCCTAATTCTCGAGATCCCGGCTGCGATGTAGGGGCGATACCAGCCGAGCTACTTTTTCTACGATCGTCACCCCGATTATCGTCCGAACGTTGGAGGACAGTCGCATGAAAACCATTCGACGCCATCTTGTACTTCTTTTTCTCAGCCCTCACCCTCTCACTAAGTTACCCATTCGCGTTCTAGTAGGGGAATTCGGATGTGGCTGATTCTCAAAATTGTCTTATGTTCCTAACTCATCGTAACTGATTGCGACGTGGGCAAGGATAGTAAATGAGGCGTCGACTACTTGGTATGCGGCGACTAGGACGAGAATAGAAGCACTAATCAACAAAAAGGATAAATATGAGCTGCCTCCCGTCTAGTTAGTAGCCCATGAAAATATTTCTCATGGACAACCGGAAAGAGTGCGCGCGTGTGGTTCTGTTATTGGTACCTAATACAGGAAACCCGGGACCGTCGTGACGCGAGAGGCCAACAATTTAGGTAAAGTTTAAGGTAAGATACCTACATAGATAGGTAGGTATTTGTCTACGGCAGTTCTTTGTCGCAAAGGGTATGCGCAGCGGCGAAGAGATTGCTTTGAAGGGATGTAAGCTTCAACAAGGGTAGCTTTAGGACTAGCATTCAATTTCGTGGTGGTTTTGGGTCGATCGGGGCGAAACTTAATCTAAATCATAGTTGGCGATACATGCGAAAGCGTGATGATTTTGGGCGATTATACGACTAGTGAATGCGACGATGCGGTCCGATGCAAAAGCTATACCCAGTGCGACGCTAAGAAAAACCAAGAAAATGGGAAGGAAAGAGAAAAGGAAAATGGGGATGGGAAAGGAAACGGGCGAAAAGTGAAAAAAGTGAAAGGAGCTGGCAAGGAAAGAAAGAGAAGAGAGAGGGTGCAGGTGGACTTGAGGTGAGGGTAGCCGATGTGATGATGACTTCCTCGACCGTATGCATTGTATGTATTGTATTGGTACCTTAGGTAAATGTCCAATGAGGACACACGATGGGAGTTGTGGACATCGTACCTACCACATTTCATGGCATCGCATTGGAAATGGGGGCACTGATTAGCCCGTTTTCGTTACTGCAAGACCCGTCCTTGCCCGTTGTCCCTCTGCCAGGTGATGTTCTCACTGCCACTTCTTTCCACTTTTCGCCCTCGCCCTCGCTCATTCACCTAGCAGCTACCTACTGCTGGCTGCTGTCGCCAAGAGAAGTTGTTCCGTGACAAGTGACGATCGATCCAGACTGGGGGGGCAGGCTGGGGACAGGGAAACCAAGTCCAGGTCCAGACCTAATACTGTTCTACCAGTCACAGGGCTTCCATACAAAATCCGAAGAAAAAAAAAATCCTCCACACACAATGTCGAAGCTCAAGAAAGACCCCTGTCTCCCGCTCATCCAATTATAAACCCCTGTTCACATTGGTCTCCGCACTACCCATTACGACTCTGCATGTCCCCGAATAGGTAAGCGCCGCCAAGGCTGAAGAAATCAACATAGAGGGAAAAATAAAAGAGAAGAAAAAATAAATGAATGAAAAAAAATTTATTGAAAGAGAGGGAGCGACAAGGAAAAAGAAATAGGAACCGTTGTGTGCTGAAAATCACTGGAGAAGCTGAATGTCTTACAGGTATTGTTCGTGTTCAGCTAGAAATGTAGGTGTGGATATTCCGTAATGAGAGGTTTGAATTGTTTGAGTAGCGCAGAAGGGATTTACCTATTAGTGTACATCGCAGGATCCAATCGATAAGGCGATGAGCACGAATCTCCCGGAGCAGCCGCAATTTACAATACGTGCATTGCGGACGCGATAAGGGCTTATCCTGTTCAGGTTAAGTGCGGGCCCCATGCCAGGGGCATCTAGTGTACTAACTCCAAACGCAGCAACCAACAACATTCACGTCCATAACACGAAACAGATCGATGCGAAAATCCTCTCGCGAGTGAGAATTCGAGGATTTGGAAAATTGAGTCCCACGGTTTCATCCACACCACCAACCTCCGAAGTATGTGCTGTAGGATTTCACGTTGGGGATCTCCATTCCGAATCTACTAACGCCTTTAATATATTTGCCTGTACGGACCTCTCTTATTACTGGCTTTTCAAAAGGTAGGCACTTGACTTGATTTGACTGTTCAGCCGATTAGTTGGAAGGATGATGCTTATTATCTCCGTTCTCCGTATGTAATGCCGTGCTTATTCCATGCGAGCGAATGTGAGATACCTACACGTACGCCAATCGCTCAGAGTGGCAAATAACCTACCTTCACCTACCGTATTTGGGATCATCTTATCATAGCGGATTGAAACCGCAAATCCAATGGCTTACGAGACGAGGCTATGCAATTATTCACACTCATCAACACAACAGAAGAGGAAATAAAACTTAAATATCATCAATTAGCCTCATCCTCAAATAGTACCTACTTGAAGGCGAGCTAGAAATTCATCTCCATCCAAATTCGGCCCACGTCTCCACATAAATAAACCATCCCCTTTTTTTTTCAAATGAAAAGGATTGAAAGTTGTAAAAGAGTGAAAGAAGTGAAGTATGCATCCGACCCCTCCCTTTTGTACGATGCTTCCTATCCCCCTCTTACACGATTACGCGCCTGTGGGGCGAGGAAGGGAGAGGGAGAGAGACAAGACACAATCATGGATCAAACCATGCGCCAGCTGCGGCGCAGGCGGCCGACGCCCTTGCCCTCCTGGCCGCGACGAGCCTTGGGACCATCTTCGGAAAATGTGTCATGACGCTTTTCGCCATGCGGCTCTTCGCTCTCGAATTTCTCAGGCTGTGCGGTGGGGTATCCGGCGACCGACAACGTGGGCTGGGGGTAAGTGATGAGAGTAGTAGGGACCGACGAGGAACCCGTAACTGCGTCCACAGAAGAAGCAACGCTCAAAACTGGGAAGCAAATCTCACCACCGCCGTAGCCGCCAGAGATGCACGTAGTGGTGGGCAGCGATGAGGATGCAGTTACGGCGTCTGTGCCGCCAGTAGAATAGGTCGAAGCTGATACAGGGGTTGTCAAAACAGTGGGGTATGTCTTAGTCGAAGGTGCAGGACCGGTCACTGCTCCCGTGCTTCCAGTCGAGTAAATCGAGACACTAGCGCTTGGAAGCTGTATAGTTGGATACTCGTCCACCGAAGACAACGTGCTGCTGCCACCGGTTATAGCATCCGTGCTGCTGGTAGCGTAGGTATAACTAAGGAAGGTAGGAGTAGGGATATCGGGCTCGGTGATAGTTAAAGTCGACGTGCTAGTAAAGTGGAACGACCAGCTGGTGAGATACACGCTTGTCGAGTGCCCCCCGGCCGAGGACGTATTGGTTGAGCCTAAGCTGTAAGTTGAAGTCGACGAAGGCATGGGGACGGTGTAGCAGATAGAAATGTGACTACCTCCATATGCTGGCTGTTGGATGCAGCTTGTAGACGCAGAGGAAGTTGAGCTCGTGTTTGGTGTAGAGGAAATAGTTCCGGTTGATGGCCCGGTATAATTGGAAGTAGACGTGCTCGAGGTCCTCGTGCTACCTACGCTTGATGAAATGGAATAAGAGCCGGTAACCGGGGAAGTCGAGGAGGTCCCGAAGGGCGGAGGCACAGACGTAACTGTAGTACCAATCGTAGAGATCAAAGTGACTGTGGAAGTTGAAGTGGATACGCTGTGTGTCCATGATGAGATTGATCCGTGACTGGTACTGTAGGTACTAGGGGATGCAGGATAGGAGGTTGGTAAACTACTCGATGTGTCTATGGTAATGGTGGTGGTATATGAGTGAGAACTACTGGTGCTCGATCCAATTGTGGGATACGTCTCTATTCCAGAAGTGCTAGATGAGAGGCTATACGTAGAAATGGTTGGTGCGGTACCTGTAGATCGTGTCGATGAGGATGAGCCTCCAGTCCCGGTACTCAAGGTTGGATATGAAGAGAACGAGTAGGTATGAGACCAAGTCCAAGAGCTGATAGTAGAATTTGAGGGAATGGTTAATGATCGTGTACTAGACGAAGTTGGACTCAAAGTGCTCGAGCCGTACGCATCCGTACTAGAAGTGCCATAAGTCGAGGTTCCAGTTGAGCTACTGGATTTGCTCGAAGGAATAGAAGCAGTGACCGTGGAAGTGATAGTAGACTGCCCCAGAGAAGATGATGTTGAAAAGCTTCCAGCAGATGAACTAGTCACAATGCTATACTCCTCGGTGCTATCGTATGTTAGTATGCAATTCTACAACCGACAATGACTACTGCAACAGCATTTTACTTACCATGTACTACTTGAGGCCCCTGATGAAGATTTAACTGTCGAGCTTGTAGTCGAACCAGTGCTGTAGGATGGACCCGACAATGTGTGGGTGTAGGAGCTTGCACTGGAACTCTCGACCGGGGTTGTCGACTCACTATAGGAAGACGGCTTGTTGATGGTGATCGTGGAGCTTGATGTTAGATACGCAATAGTATCAGTTGACGATGCGGAAGGGGATGATCCAAAAGGATGTGTAGATGAAGTCCCAAATATAGAAGTCGAATATCCCGGAGAGCTTGAGGGTGTAATAGAACATCCGGCGAAGACGGTCACCGTGGAAGCACAGCTGCTTGCACAAACTGTCACCGTGGTTGTTACAGTACTTGCTTCAAACTGCTGAGGTAGGGCACTAATGAAGGCAGAGCTAGCTATACGTCAGTATAATGTGATTGACAGTTGAGTTCTAAAATCATACCCCAGGCCTAGAGAGGCTAAACGAGTGGACAGACGCATTATGAGAATCTCGAGGTGCGTATTAAAGGGTGAAACGAGTGTGAACCCCTCGAGTAGGCAAAAGTCCTGAAGAACAGGATCTAGATATTCGACTCGAGTGAACTTCCAGTCTTTATAAACCGACTAGCTCTCTACCTCCATACTACAAGATCGCGTTTACACGCGAGCAAGGCTTTGGCATAATCTAATATGTCGTTGGCCACCGCCGCAGGGGGTTGTGTGGGTCTATATTCGTATACACCAGCACATCCTTAGATCCTATGCGACATCCCGACGGAACAAGCTTCATAGCATAGCCGTCCAAGGGCGGGGATGATTTCAAGTTGAGCTAATTGCCATGCATCTATTAGCCATAGTTACGCAAAGTAGACGATTTCGTCAGAATCATCACTATTTTAAGACAGGATCTTTCCAACACCCAAGTTATCAAGTTGGTCTAACTAGATTATTGGACGATTTTAAGTGACCATGTGTCTCATACGCACGTTTCCTCATAGAAGACACAAGGTTATTCGTTGTTCCTCAGTATTGGGAGCCTAGATTAGGGCTCGCTTGCAGTGTGATACGCTGCTGGGCCTCGGGAGGAAGCCGTGAGCTAGTTGTCGATATAACGGTTGACTACTTCTAAGCGATCCGGATGTTTCTATAGCACCTAGGGCTGGCAAACGAGGTGCTCGCGTTTAATTGGTATTTAGTTTGCTTGATATCACTCGGCTCGATTGCACTCTTTAATCTCGTAAGCAAACAAGTATTTACCAATACCAAGGATTAGATCTTGTTCAACATGAGGTCATATCCCAGCCCCCTGGCATAAACACAGATGCATGGAAGATATCAAGCCGACTCAAATGCAAAAGTCCGTTGCACTACGAAGCTTATGCAGAGCCACCACGCTTGGAGTTCAGCTCAGTTACGACAGTTACCTTAGTTTGGTATGGCTTATGAGTTCTGAATGTTTCTTGTCGCGCTTGATACAATTGTAAATTTACGAAGAGTAACATCGCAGCTAATACAGTTGTTACTGATTGCCTTGAACGATCTGACCAGCACCAGGTGGAAAGCTGCTTCGCTCGTAATTTTATGTACCTTTCAGCTGCAGACAATGCAGGGCCCCGATGTCGTCTAACGGTGCACAGGGAAAGTGACACGTACTGAGTTATTGAATCGGTTGTACTAATTCTATGACGACAGAGAATAGGAGAGCGCTCAAAGGTGAATACATTTAGCGGGTTATTATTTAGTCATACATATGTACTCAACAAGCAGCCAGATGTATACATGGAGGTATATACCTAATGCTACGAGGTATGTAGGCGAAGAATCAAGGAGAGATATGGCATTGATGAGGCGAGAAACTCTAAACACGAACATGACCTCGAATGGGAGTCAAAATCGCGGGAGAAAGGGATGCTGTTTGCCGTATATTTACCCTTCAGACATAGAAACCTCCGAGCCGCACTGGAGCATCGAGGCCCGAAGCCTGGGGTCTTTTCATGCTTGGTTGGATAGGCAGATTAACTTACGGGTATAGTTGCGGGCGGACGACTTTAGGTAATGTGCCGAGACTTGTGACCTTGTTACGTGTTAGTTAAAATGGAAATGGGCTGTCACGAACTACATGTCAGGGTCGGCCCTGGCAGCGACCAATTCGCCTCAGAATGTTTCTCTATCTTGCTTACCAAGTGGTAGAGAATGACTGTTCTGCAGGTGAGACATTGAATGGTAGATGAGGCCTAAGAAATCAGGTTTAGAATTGTGCGACTTTGACACAGCTTTCAATGTCACGTATCAGTTCGTATCTCTCAAAATGAACTCATTTCGAGTGGCCTGTTCGATTTTCTGTACCAAGGATACCTTCTCTATCCTAGAGCCTCGTGGTTTAGGTATGTAGGTAGTCTAGTGCTTCGCGCTTGGAGCGTGGAGAGTGTGAAGCGACAGCCCGAATTGCATGGGGTTTGTTTGTGTGAGGTAGATTCCACTTTGCATAGGCAACCTGGGCTGACCATGCTGGTTTAGTACCGTGACATATGCACAGCTCGGCTACTTGCCTACGGAGCCACATGTTAGTTAATGGGATGCCTCCAGAAGATGGTAACCGGCACTGCTTCATTGCGGGGTGTCATATAGTTCAAATGCTCCTTCGGGTGGCGGGTTTTGATGGTTGAAGAAACATCTCGATAGGGTGACACAGACTTTGGAGGGCGACAGAGAGATAAGACAGAAGGACGTAGTTGTAAATTACCTAGGTACCTCAGCTGGTAGGCTGAGATCTGCCAGATCTCTTCTCATCGTGGTTCTCCGTTTGCCGACAGGAAGAAAGATGAGCTTGACCACTCCATACCCTAGGAGATGACTTTCTCAGGAATTAGCCGAGCATACACTATGCTTCCCATCACCCCATACTATTTTAGTCGAGGTGGCTCGTGTGTTTTCGGTTCTCTAGGTTCTTGGTCGATCTCCCGTAGCGGGGTCCTAGTTTGGTGCCATCAAGCGGTGTAGAAATTACTCGCAGAGCTATGACTAGTTTCCGGTACTGGGATGGGATGGGTTCGTTCAAGTAGGTAGATTTGACGCTGAAATTGGAGCATACTTAGGTTGGTATCTAATCGCTAATGTCAATATACAGGGAGTAAATGACCATTCTTCACGGATAGGAATTTGGGTCCAGGGGAATGAAATAAAGAATTGGAAGGGCTGTTGTTTTTATCCCTCATGAATTGCCCTAACAAGGGGGCTTCACATCACTGCTGCATGCTGCATGCATTGTGCAACGCTAATCGGACTTCAAGTCTCAGGAGAGGCGACTATTGTCAACCCTAGGTGGTAGGTATTAGGACTACCGGTAGAGATATTGACGGCATTAGACAAAATGCCTGCGAGAAAAACTCAAGATCTCACTTCAGGCGTATTTTTCCTGCTAGAGCCCGACATCTAATTAATACAAGGCATTGGAGACCTCGATAGTGTACGGGAAAATACCGCGGCTATGTCCTCGGAGACGGGCACTTCAATTTCCACCATTCCTTCCATTATTAGATATTGAGTCGATTCTCAATTACGGCAAATTAACGCGCCGAGAATTCATGAGGCTCGCTGTACCTAATGCCAGATTTTCTGCTACACAGGACGAGCTTAAGTTGGGGGGATGTGAGCAGTCCCCCTCTGTGGCGCGCAGTAGCGCTGTTCGGTATAAGACAAGCCATTCTCAAGGGCACTCAGAAACCGTCGATCATCATAGGGAGCCATTCCTCTACAGGGTGAAGAACGACGACTATTGACAGTTGTATGCGAGATGGCATCCAAGACAGCAAAAGAAAAGGTGTCGGAATACAGGGAACACGCGGCCTGATTTTCGATATATAAGACTGGTGGACGACCGCCCTCAGTCACAATTTCTCTCTGCATCATCAGCATCAAAAACCCAAAAAAACCAAGCACTCTCTCACAACACACACTCGTTTCACAGTCTCATTACGCTCGCTTTAAACCAACCAATTTCACTCGTTTTATTTCCAACTCCAACGACAACCCAACCAACTTTCAAAATGCAGTTCACCATTGCCGCCGCTCTTACCTTCGCCATTGGCGCCCTCGCCGTGCCCCAGTTCCCTGGAGCTCCTGTCCGTGCCCCTGCCCCGGCCGTCCGCCCCGTCCCCGGTGACGTGACTGTCGGCCAGGCTGGTGACACTTGTGGCTCCGATCTCGACCTCAGCTGCTGTGACAAGGTCGACCAGTCTGGCGATGCCATCAACGAAGCGAGCGGCCTCCTCGCTGGTCTCCTCGAGGGTGCTCTTGAGGGTGGTGAGCTCGGCCTCTTCGACGGCTGCTCTAAGTTGAATGTTGCTGCTGGTAAGTTTACCTTGCCCCATGCTTGTCTCATCAGTCACTAACGTATTCGACAGTCATTGGTCTTACCGACATGCTTAATAGCCAGTGCAAGCAAACCCCCGCTTGCTGCCAGCACTCCGGCATGGAGCAGGTCAGCTTTTCATCCTTACTCATTCACCGTTACATCGTCGCTAACCATTACACAGGAGGGCGTTCTCAACGTCGGTCTTCCTTGCGTTGCGCTCGGCAGCGTCCTGTAAATGCCAGCGTCGTATCAATACGACTTGCATAACCGGTGCATAGCATTAGGGGAAATGAGATATGTGGGGTTGTAATGTTGGGGAGAGTGCCAAATTGTATTGTTAAGCCTGCTTTCCATGATTTAGTAATTCCAACTTTAGTCGCTCGTTATACTTGATCTTCCTGCTCCATTGTGAATCGTTCATCTTTATCCAGTCAATAACCAATATGTTATGTCTCTCACATGTGCCTTCCAATCTTTTCTTATTACTCTTTTCCATCGCCACCTTAGCTTATTCTTCTCCTTACATATGCATGTTCCACTTATTGTCATCCCTGTGCTATGCGTTCTTCAACCGACCTCTTGAATACCTCGTCTTCGTTATCTCCATGTAGATATAGCACTCTCAAAGCACTATGTGTCGATGGACGTATCTGTAGTGTAGATCTTGATATCAAACCAATTCTGAAATCTTGTTCCTCTTCTACAAAAATCAAACATCCCACCCATGTGGTATCATGCCCCAGCGCCAAAGTATTTAGTCAACATATCGTAATTCGTAAATGTCATATCATATCGATTTGTACCATGTCCCTTTGTAATGCAAAATCTGGCGAGGTAATTCAGTAGTACACCCAGTACTTCAATGCCCAATCATAGTAACAGCTTCAACTGCGAGGCGCTCGACTCGGCCGATATATAACTTCATGACGTGGCAAACAGGGTCTCCCCAGATCTGGCCCCGTAGCTGTCCATCGGTTGCGACCTGGGCGATAACCCCTTCCCTCAGTCTTTCCTCGACGGCTTTGTTGCGCTTGACTTTCGAGTTTGAGTCTCGGGATCTCAAAACTACGATCTGTCCGGCGTTACTCAAGGTGCTTGGCGGAACTTTCCATATCGGACCCGGAGTTTTTGATTTGCTCGACTTCGAAGAAGAGCGAGAAGAAGAGCAGCCGGACTTCGCGGACATTTTTGATGTTTTAGAAACAATAGATGTGGTAGAACTATTGCCGTGGGCCTTGTTGTGTTTTGGAGATGAATTCTTGGGCGGCGAAAGATGTTTGCCTGATCCCTTGGTCTCCGTAGGGGTCGGGGTCGGGGCAACGAAAAGTTCAAGTAGGCTCTTCACGTAGGCTTTGTCAGCCCTCGCGACAGGGTCCCCTTCATTGACGAATGTCAGGAAAACGGACTTCTTAAATTCGGATCTGGTCGGCTTCTGCAAGGGTAAAAGAGAGACTGGTGGCGCTCCGAAGGTGATACAGTGTACCCTCTTAAAGTAACCTCTGAGATGATTAAGCTCCGACGACGCAGCCTTAGATGTGGATAGCATATGCATGTAGAGAAGAGACGCGACGGCACCACCGGCGGAGTGACCGGTAATGAGGAGTGAATAAGAACATCGCTGTGAATCCTCTTCTAAAAGTTGGCGAAGCCTCGCAGCTACTGGAGATATCATCTTTTGTGCCACTGATAAGAAGCCCGCGTGGCAGAAATTGTTAGGATCGTCCTGAGCCATGTTAGATATGCTGAGTCGGATGTCATAAGAATCTTATACTCACCAGGAAGCCAATTGGTGCTGTTGGCGCCGTATTTAAGTTCACAGACCAGTCCATGAATGTTGCCGTCCCTCGAATGGCAAAGACGATAGTCTGTTTATGATCGACGGGAACTGACTTGATACGCATGGCTTTAGTTCCAGTTCTCCAATCGGCATCAACGTGGGCGTCCCGCTCTGCTCCTCGCGGATTCTCATACACCCGCTCCGAATATTGCGCCGCAAGACATACCAGGGCGTATGTCGGGATATATCTGGTGAACGTCAGTGCTAGAGCCGCGGGAGTTATACAAGGACACATACAAACGAAGGGAGGGTAGGTCTCGGGGAAGTTTCGAGTTTGCATATAATTCTACCTTGGAGAAGTAGCCTCGAGAAGCGAGCGATGAGGCCAGTGCGCTCGCTTGGCCTTTCGGAGTATTCTTTGGCGTCTCCTTCTTGCTCTTCTTCGCAGATCCTTTATGCAGGACGATTTGCTGTACCTGTTCACTTGGTGGAGAGGGTATCGGATGAGACTGATACATGAACAGGTCGTTCTCATTGCCAACATACTTATCCCGGTCAATTAAGGTAATCACATCGCTGAAACTGCTACAAATCTGGTCGTACATTGCAGCACTCTGATTAAGTAGCTGTGTACCGTAAGAATGCCATCGTGGGAGGCCATCATTTAATATCTGGGGGACCATATTTCCCGGAATCATCTCATTTACTATGTTCACGGCCGAACCAAGCTTGAGCTTGCTAACAGCACCACCTCCATTGCTATGAGGATACGGGTTGGTTGGTGGTAGATGAGAGACTGGTTGGCCTAGATAATAATGCTGATTCACGACAATAGGTGGATACGGCCTTTGATCGTGGTACTGAGGGAGTGAAGCTGATCCTGGAGGTAATGCACAGTTCCATCCAGGAGGCGGCGGTAACGGTGGTGGTGGGAGTAAATAACCGGCAGGCTGCCCAGGAGCAGGAGTTTGGTATGGTCTATCACGAGCATGCCATTGCTGCGGAGGTACCTGTGATTGTACCGGAGTTGATAATGCAGGTAGATTGACCTTAGACGGCTGAGCTTCTAATGTTGACTTCTTCTTGGATCGACCGAAGAACCCCATAGTGATTCACCACCGCACCTATATCTCGTGTGTAGGCGTGTGCTGAATAGCCTGGATTGTTGCCGAGAGGCTAGTGGGCGAACTCATGAGTGGTGGTTTTGTGACAGGTCTTGGAGACTAAGGATTGAGTTACGGAGCACGAAATTCGAGGGAATAAAATGTCGACTTGATACGCAGAGTCGGACAGACAAAGGGGCAATGACGAGGGGCCATCGTATTTTTGTTAATCGTGTGTTACTGCAGTAATCAGCCCATCGTGAACAACCTACTCTATGCGTCCCGCGGTGCCCTAAGTTAATGGAAGCTATCGAAGTTGGTGTGTTTCTCAGCGGGTGTGCCTTGCCGTTTACAGAATACCGATCACGAAATATGGCAGTTCTGGGCGGTGATTCGTTGACAGATAATCGCTCAGCCCCAATCAATCCATCAGGGGTTCAAGGACAGTGGTCCATAGAGACCGGACCGGTAAAACGACAGACGAACCACAAGCTTTAGATAGACCAGAAATGCAGGCTTATGCAGGTAACATTGCAGGTTTGCCATGTGAATGGTCCCCGCAAAGGGTCGAGGAGCACCTCATTGCGACTTGCTAGAAAGCCTAGAGCTATCGACTCTACCACTTTGGTGCTTTTTTCGAGCTTGAATCACCTATGATTTCTGAGAATTCAGGCTCTATGCATATGCATACTGCAACTAGCCGCCGTGACGAGAGAGACCCCATTATTAGACTGGTGTCTTGGAAATGAAAAGATAAAGAGCTCTGATATTGAAATGGGGTTTGACTCGGGATTGATGTTGACTCAGATAAGACTTGGAGGTACATATGTATGGATGCAGTGCCCAGACTTCGGTGGAAAAAGGGCAGAATGCAAGGTGGAGCCTGTCGGTAAATCAGCCCCCAAGGAGACAGGAGACCAGGAGAAGTGGGGGCTACTTGTTTGTGGATCACAGCCTCAAAGGTGCATCAGGCGTGGCTTAGGTAGTATACATGTAAATTTGTACCTACCTCGTCTACAGGATGTACCTGACGATTCCAAAACTGATGAAAGATGTAACGGGTCAAGCCACATAATCAAGCCTCACCTTTGAGCCATCCTCAATTACAAGGGTATTGCCCCCCCGGTCATAGGCTAATCATCCAGAAACATCTCAGGCATCGGATTTGGAGTGTTGTTAATGCGACCGGATAAGGATAGCTCAAGTTCGAAGTGCTCGATACTTGTAGGTTTTTCCCACGAACGCTTCAAGAAATGTCTGTCAAGACGCCATGGACTTTGTAAGCCCCCCCAAGTATACAGTTCCCTTTTTTTCTTTGCGACCAGAAATATTAATAATAGCTGTAGTGGTCGCGCCTCATAGCTAATACCCGGCTGTCTTCGGGAAGCTCCAGCAAGGATGCTGCACGGGATCCCATAAGACGCCGGCAACGCTTCGAGAAGGAATATGGCCAACTTCTGGTAAGCCCAGGGGTAGCTACTGCTCTTGGTACTCTAGACTGATTATTTCGAGTAGCATATATGGAGAAACTGTGCAAATCTTGCTCGAGACGAAGATGCTGCCGAAAACATCGAGATACGCCTTCAGGGGCTCACCAATATCCTCGCCGACGAGTCTCGACGGCCCTTACCACATCCGTGTATATCATTCTGTTCCACAAAGCAAATATATGTCCCGATCGCGAAGATAGCGACATCGTCATATAATGAATGGATTATCAAAGAAGCTGTTCTATTTTTTGCTACCCTCATTGAAAGTGAGGAGGAAGCTTTCGTGGAGAGTGACGCGTTCTCCGCGAGCTTGACCAACCTTCTTGTTCGCATCACAGGCGCCAACAGCATTCGATTAGGACTCGATACCGAAGTCAAAGTCGTCGAACTAGCATTCAATATTACCACCAAGATTCGACTTGAACCCCACATCCTCTCTGCTTGGTTCAAGTCCCACCCAGAAAGCCATGCGAACGACGAGAAGACCAAAGACCAGAGGGAGAAATTCGCTGGGAGAACACAGAAGCAAGATTTCCCTCTATTTTACCTTTTGATGGACTACATACATCATGAAGGGAAAATTGGTGATTTTGCCCGGACAGGCTTGCTATATATCATCGAAGCTGCCTCCTCTTCTGTGGCCCTTGAGCAGTGGATAGTGGAAAGCGACCTTTCAACTCTGATGGCTACCGGGCTTGGTGCCTTGTATAGTCAGCTTAGTCGAAAGCTTGTAATTGATCACCCACCAGAAAATCTCCCTCCAATTCTCGCTTTGTCCGATTACCAGCACCCAACGTCAACGTTCGAGATCGTTAGTTCTTGCAATCCGGACTTCCAGTTACACTTAGAAACGTTTCTTTCCCACTTGCTATTTTGGCAGGATGTTCTTAACCACTGCCGATCAGTGGAAGTCAAATCGACCCTGCTTGAGCACTTTCAAGTCATTTTCTTACAACAATTATTGTGGGTGTCAATGCTATGCTACCCTCTGATAGTATTATGAGCTGACTTTCAAAAGATACCCTTCCCTTTTGGAGTCTTCGGATGTTGATGGAGGCTCATCAGTGGCCGTATTAACTTATCTTCGACGAATATTAGAAGCTCTGGATCATCCCGATATGATTAATCTCATCCTTCACTACCTTTTAGCTCTACCTGATACAGAGTCATCGGCTCCATCTGCTACTGAGCCGTCCGTCAGTGCTGCGCGCAAGCGAAAATCCATGGACCTCGCGACCATGATGGCTACTAAAGTTGAATCCAGCTATACACCCCTACTATTTAATTTAGTGGATTTAATTCATTCATGTCTCAAGTCTCGGAACCAGCAGACCGTATGTGTAACGCTTCAACTTGTGGCGGCGATCCTTAAGCGGCATCACCGATACGCGATCACGACGTTACTTCATACCGCAACTATTGATAGCAATACGCCGCGCAGAACTGTAGGAGCTCACCAGCAAGAGGTTGAGTTCCTTACTACTCTAGCTGAGTCTATCGGTGGACAAGACAATTTTGACGAGATATACGACAATATTCTGAAAGATAGCATGACGCGCGTAGAAGGCCACCCATGTTCTCTCAAACTTGTAGCACCAAAACTTTCAACAAATAATCACAAGCTGCCCGCAATCCCCGACAGCCTGCCCGGAGCACCTAAAGATGTTCCTCCTCATACATTGAGCGCGGACGATCCTCTCTTGAACAGTATTCTAGACATTTTTGAAACCTTCTTCATTAACCCCGTCGAAATGAATCTGTCAGCCACAGAAACCCTTCTTGATTTGGCAGTATGCGGGTACATATCCGTGGAAGGATGGCTTTTACGCCACCCAAGAAGATATTCGTATGATGAGGATACAGACGAGCCCGCGTCCCCTCCTCTGGATCCCGAATCCCCTTCGTTCGCCGACTATGAGAAGTTGAGGGCCATTGTGAAGTGCCGTCGCCGCCCGATATGGGAGGCATCGACCCTACCTCGCGTCCTCACAGTTCTCGAGTCTCTTGCTGATCAGGTTGATTACTTTCGAAACTCGGTGCCGAGATTTGATGAACTGTTACAGCAGCGCCGCGAAGCATTCCAAACGGCCGATGCGGTGGTGCTGAACCCGCAGCCTATCCGGCCTAGTTCGACCACCGGAACATCCCTGCCAGACCAAACGAGCCAAGATGGTTCCCGCGCAGCTTCGCCGGCGCGACCTAGTGCGCTTGAGGGTTTTGCACAGAGGATATTGTCCGAACTTGGGACTCCGAGCCGATCAGGTAGCCCGCGCGGGCGGAAAGACTCGTTGCGAGGCTCGAGTACGGGATCAGGTGCGTCAGGGGGATACGGGTTCACATCACCTACCCCTAAACCGACATCTGCCCCTCCAAAGGAGTTCCCCATGACCTATGAAAGCCCAAGTAAGAGTGGGCTGGGACGGTCCTTCTCACCTGGAAGCCACCATTCCGGTACGGATAGTCCCGTGGCTAGCCAAGCTGCCGCGTTCGCAGCCGTTGACCAAGGAATACTCGCGCGGCAAGTTAGTTTGCCAACGCCGAAGATTGAGCCGATTCCGTTGGACTTTGAACGTAAGAAGGCTAGCGATTCAGCCATAATTGATGAAGAACGAAATGACGAAGATGAGGGAAAGACGGGCGCCGTGGAAGAACAGGGCGATGAAGATGAGAGTGAAATTGTAGATCAATCCATTGTACCGACGCCCCCCGAAACACCAATTGAAGTTAAAACGGCTTCAGTTTCGCACGTTCTCACCAACGTTATCATCTATCAGCAGTTCCTATTGGAATTGGCGAGTTTGGTACAGGTTCGAGCGGGGCTGTTCAGTGAGGTCAAGTTTGCCTAAGAGATGTTAGATTGGGCGAATGAGTACAGCATGAATATCACGAATGGTGGCGATTTTATCGAGTCTTTTCTCAGCATGGAGGATACCACATTTCGTCGGCGCTGGAGGTCGCGTCTCGTAGGAACTAGGTGGGGACTTGGAGGAAGTAGAGCAATGCTTGCACGTCACGGGTCCACGACACACTTAGACAAGGAGAGCGAATGTTTACTCTCTAGACATTGTTACTCATATATTGCCCATTCCCTCAACGATAGATACCAGTTATTGCATATGTTCTCTTCCGTTCGAAAACGAAAATGAATGAGTTATACGATCGCCAGGCCTTCCAGCGCAGTAGGGCTTAGATACATGATTAGGTGGCCCATATGTTAGACCGGAGAGCTCACCCGCCCCCGCTCCAGATGTTGAGTCTTCGCTTATAAGCCTTTCTCTCCTGTAAGAGGCTCGAGTTTGTATAAATAGCATAGGTACGATTTCATGACTACCTAGGTACCTACATTTAACCGAAATATGTAGGAAATAAACTTCGTCATACTTTTTTTGACAGCTAGACCACTTTACCTTGGCCCCTGATTATCATGAGCAACTACAAGGACAGAAGTGAAAGTCCGAACGTTAACCTAATCATACAAAGAGTTGTCCAGCCATAGCAAGTAGTGCGTGTCCGCTCTGGTATTGTTCCGTCATCATCCGAATCCTGCATTGTTAGTTCCTTCATTCCACAAAAAACATGTCTCATATGATTATCAGTCTTTAAATTATAGCAAATAGCATTACATTTTACGATGATGCTGAATCTGTATGGTACCATGTTGCTTCGTGTGTCTAGGTATCTATTTAGACCGCTATGATACATGTCATGCTACGTATTTACAATGTGACACAGGGTCAGTATAATCATCCATGCCTCCTAATGGCGTCTTGGAACGTCCGGCTAGCGAATTCACGTACATTTTTAACCTTATAAGTTACATATTTCAGGAACCTCAGACTAAACCTCAACAAGTTTAGCGGGTTACGCCCGTTAAAGCCATACCATTGTATCTATGGGACATAAGGAGACAACTAATGATTTATTTTCTTATTTAGGTAAGTAACTTTTTCGCCTAATCAGGAAGCCATTCCTTAGAAAAAAATCAACACAATAACCCTTCATAAACTCAGGGCCTCGAGAAAAAGGCAGTGTGGGCGTTCGTAATCCCTAGGTATCTATTCTAAATGGGGATCCACACAGTTAGGAAAGGCTGATTCGATGTACTGACTTAACAGGTAGATTATGACTCCGTCGCGTCTCCTTATAGCCATCATTAAGAGATCATATATTGTCTCCTTTGGCAAACCGACGCAGCCAAGCCAGCGCTTGCTATATCTTCCATGGTAATCGTAACAATCTATCCTTTCCACGATGGTAGGATACGCCCTGTCGAGATCTATTAGGGTGGCGCCGTGGCGAACGAAGCTGTTGCAAATTCTGGACAGCTCTTCCTTCTCAATGCATTGAAGAAAGGCTTCATCAATATGTTCAGGGCTTGAATTTGAAGGTGTTGCAACGTCCAGTAGTTTATTTACCATCAATTCTGGAATCCACAGGTCGTAGGCATCCAACGGCCACGTTAACAATGATCTGCCGACTCTAGGTAAAGTGACATCCATTCTGGCGCCGCTTTCCAAGAGTAACTTCATCTTTTGCCTGCTGAAATAGACATCGGAAAAATTCTCGAGCAAATAGTCCATAACAGCATCCACATGAGCTATGTCCGCATCAGCTGTTTCTGTGCTCAAGCTGGCACCCATAGCCATGAGCTGCGAGACAATTTTCGCGGGGCATCCTATAATTGCGTATTCTAGCGGTGTCCTGCATGGGTTCCTAACCCTCGGTGGTTCTTCGTATTCGAGTCTTTCATTAATATCCGCGCCAGCTTCAACGAGTCTTTGGAGTATACCGATCTGCGCCGATGCTAAGAGATCCATAGTATTATTGGAATTCAGCTGCGAATCATGTTCCCAAACTTGTTCCCAATCTAATTCCCAATCCCGTTTCGAATCGTATGTCCATCCGCGACCTCTGATGCACATATGAATGGGATAGCGTACTCCAGGCACTGGCTGACTTGGCTTTAACTTCGAACCGGCATTAATCAGTACCTGAGCGTGATTGTACTTTAAGGATTTCAGCGCTACTGTGAGCGGAAGTCTGCCGTTGACCTCAATGTTGATATCGGCTCCGAACTCCATCAGCTTCTTGAGCATTGTAGTGTCGTTATAAGTACGCCGGTATTTTGTTTCTTCCTCTTCCTCTTCATCATTCATTACATCCGCATCTTTCACCATTTGTTCTTGTATTTGGAGTGCCTTGATCGGAGTGTCTGGGTCATAGAATTCATTTTCAAATAATGATTCGAGCAAGGGGGAAGCGCCATGAGAATTTCTCACGTCAACAGGCATCCCCATGTCACACACAAGATAATCCACCGCCCGGAGCATATTCTTTTGAGCAGCGTGGTGGAGGGCTGAACTGTAGGCATCACTTTCATCTAAATAAATACCAGGGATCTGTAGGAGGTGGGGCATAGAAGCGCGAGAAAGTAAGAGTAAAATGGTATCCTCCGCAGCATTCCAGTAAAAGGCAGTCCATATTGCTAAAGCGTATTGTGCCTTTGCGTCTTCGTCCCTGTCTGGCATGACGGTCATGTTATCAAGCAACCATTCGATGATTTCATATCTATCATACTTGCAGGCCTTCTTGAATGTGTCCCAGTTTAGAGGTAGCCTGAGTGACTTAATGACCTTGAGGGTGTCGAGGTTTTTCCCGATGACAGCGGTGATGGGCGCAGTGAAATGGTGGACCCTCATATTAAAGTCGTATAGGATTGGGATAATAACTCGATGCAGTCGGCGATTAACCCGGGATAAACGAGCGAGATCGCTTTGATCCAGTGTGCGATCCCTGACATAGAAGCCAGAGTAATAATCTGTGATTATGGCCAGCAACTCGGGGGGTAACGTCGCCAGATTAGCCATGGCGACAAATCACATAAAATTGTTGGCTTTTGAAACGGAGGAAATGTATTTGTGTTGATGTCAATAAGAAAATGTGAGTGTGCAACGGAGACGCGGGGTGACTAACGATAGAAACCGAATCTTGACAAGTACTCAAGTTTATACCTTATGACTGGAACAAATTCGAAGCTGTCAGTTTCTCTGGTGTCAAGAATACATGGAACGAACCAGAGAATTGTCCCCGTCGATGAGCCCTGCTTAAATAGGAGGCACTCCGTTCTTTGAGAGGTATACACATACTAAAGGGGCTTTGTGGACAAGCACACGTTGTTATTACGAAAGCCAATGACTTGTGGGAAGATGGAAATTATTTTTGGCCTTTGATCGGATGAACTCTATCCTTTTTTAAAAAGACCAAAACAGAAAGGAACAAGGAATATGTGTGTTAGTATCAAGAAACTGTTATAAGTTCGGGCAAGAACCCGGTGATGTGGGGCCGTGCTCATAACACGCGGGTGCCGGATGATGAATTCGGGCCGGCAGAGACATACCCAACTCAGAGACCCGCATCTCGCGAGACTACATGTAGGTAAAAGACTGATCTTCGTGTTCAAATGGGTACCTACGTACCTGGGTAGTCAAGGAACTGTTCCCAGGCACAATACAAGGAGGTCATAGCAGCAGATCCGAAAGACAATAGAGCTGTATAAATTGGAGGATGACATAAAAGTTATGTGGTAATCCAAGGAGCGTTTCTTCCGAACATCATTGATAAAATCATGTGCTATTTGCCAAAGTTTACTTCTTGCTCTCAATGCTTCCGAGCTCCTGATGCTGTTTCAATGCCTTGCGGGCCTCATCCCAAGCCGTGTCTCCCTCGTAAAGCGCACTCTTCAGATACGCCCACGTCAATCTCTGAACGGTCCCTAATCGTTCGGGGCTCTCATCCCGCGTCTCCGCTGCATCCCAACCGCTAACGCCTCCAAGGCCATGCTTTCCCCCCTTGATCCAAAGAAGATCTGTGGGGCCTGGGGAAAGATGATAAGAGTCCGCATGCCAGTCCGCGCCTCGAATTGTTAGATGCGGGCTCACATCCTCGTCTCCGCAGACGACAAGAGTCGCTGTGGTCATGGTGTTGAAATCGGGTCCGTAAAATGGGACCATGCGACGACCCATGTCTGAAAGATCCGAGCCGCCTTTTCCGGTGCCGGTAAGCACCACGCCGGCCTTAATTCGCTTTTCGAATTTATTCGTCACGGAACCGTCGCGAGGATCAACATTCCTCGCGCCTAGGAGCAGGGATGCCGTCCAGGCGCCAAGAGAGTGTCCGGCGACAGCAACTTTGGCCTTGTCTAACCGCCCCTTAAGTCCAGGGACGGCTGCTTCAATAATATCGAACTGATCGAGGATGCGAGTCATATCCTGGGCGCGATCCTGCCAGTAGTACTCCTGGCCCTTGGGAGCTTCGAGCCTGAGGTACAAAGATGATAGATGCGTTGGCTGGATAACTACAAACCCGTGCGCAGCCCAGAACTCGGCAAGGGGGGTGTAGCCTTCGAGAGAGTTCAGGTGGTTGCTTTGGCCTTGTCCATGCGAGAGTAGGATAATCGGAAGAGCATATCCAGTGGAGGGAGCCGTGACCTTCAGTTCAAGGTCGACAGGGCGCTCCGGATAGGGCAAGACGATAGGGCTGAACGTGTATACTTGAGTTGGGGTGTTGACGGGGATGTTCTTAGCAGCCCCGATGAGGGCATGATCGCGGGAACGCATTTTTGCTAGAAAGTAGATTTAATCTAATGGGCGTGTTAGTGTTATAGACTTATTTTTCTTGATGGATAGTCAACTGTATCTTGATTCAAAGACTCATGCATCTTTATATACACGATGGGGTAACCCCTGAGCGGCCTCAACATGATGGACTTAAGAATATAGGATATGGACTTAAGCCTAGGTATTTACCGGACTGATGCAATGATGCGATAGTTTTAGTAGGACTATAGTAACTATACTGACGATGGCGCTGAGGTAGCATCGTATAGCCGGGTTTAACGATCGCTCGGACTCCATTGGTTTTCCGGATTGGTCCGAAGTGGACTTCATGACCCACGCTCACGGAACAAGAGTCGCAGATTAGAGTGTCTATAGCCACCATTACATTGTTAGGCGAGAACATGTAGCTTGTTTTATTTCGTAAAGACTTTTCCTGACTAACACTAGGATTAATAGTAACAATTTTAGCTGCCGAGCAGGTAATTAAATGAACACAAGCCTAAGGAAACTTTCGAGGGGGAATAGATTCTAGTAATTAAAATTTCTTGATGAATAATGTGATCTCTACATAGTCTGAGGATAGAACATTGCACAGCGTAAAATCGACAACCGGCGGTTGAAAAACGTCAGTCACTACTTAGTCCAAGATATCGCAAGCGAGCCCAACATCTGTTCTCGGCCATAGAATTTAACATCATGAGGAATATGTCCCTAATAAGCATAATTGAAATCAACTCGTGGTCCAGTATTTCTGTGAGTATAGTATCGAGATAACTGGGTGGTACCTAGTCATCTGTCAGATGGAAGCGATACCAAAGGTACTTGAAATCTTTAGCTTCCGAAGTTCTAAAGCCAAACGATACCGTGCTATGGTTAGGAATTGCTAGCGTATACTTCATAGTGCCACGAGTTTTGATCTGATCTTGTCTGCAGTATATAAGTCCTGCCAAGAGCTCTAAGTCGCATCGTACGGCCACACGGAGAATTTCAAGTCGGTATACACTACACGTGGTTGAAATTGATTGTGTATTTAACCGGCATGTCTGACGACATATACGAGCTTCTAAATAAAGAAACTATTGGCCATTTCGAATAAATCGAAAGGTCTCGAACTCAATACTGATACGTTATTCTTCAACGTTACCTGCATTATTTGCGTAGTTGACTATTCCAAGTCAGCATCGGAACAAAAACATCTTATAGGGAACCGTCTAGGTATTAAATATGGCACTCCTGCTCGATTATTCTCAGATTCTTAGGCAGAAGAAGGAAACATATGAATGTTTACCAATTTCTGATCACAGGACAACATGAAGTCCCGCAATCCAGTTCTTATTTTGGTTACCATTTTTCTGTCTCAGTCCGGTATCGTGCTTTCGGAAGATCCTCCTTTACCTCCGTGGTATCCTCTCAAGCCCTGGGAAATATCTTCACTTCGCGCGCATAATCCTGCTAAGAGCCCGTATGACGCGAATGCTACTAGCCTAGAGCTCACGATCGCGAATCCCTACTGGATCCCCGCGGGACCGGCGCCGCACGCGTCTGGGGGTGGTTATGTCGTCTTCGATAAGAGCACGGCGAATTGCGATGTGCATTGGAAGGAGGACTCGCAGACGCCGTATGGATATCTCAAAGACACCTGCAATTCATCGCAGACCTCTTCAACGCGTGCGGAGTGGAATATAACGATCAATCAAATTCACGACGATCCCGCTCACTACATGGACCTAACCTTTACGCTCGCCTACCACCTGTACGCTTATGGACAGGATATGTATAAGATGATGGCAGGGTCTATTCATGTCCAGGTTGGGGACAACTTGGAGGGTGGATGCGATGATGACGGTCTCTGTTCGTATAGTTTGAAGAATGGAAGTGCGCCGCTTTTAGTTCAACCGACCCTGCAGGAATGCAGATTGGCTTGCGGATAACTCCCTTAACAGAATAGGAGGTGCTATAATGGAAGGGTCACAACTTTCTCTTTCCGAGTTAAACTATTACCTAATGACGGTCATATGCTTTTATTATTGACGATTATCTATGTATTTTCCCCCATTATGGAGCCGCTAGAAGCAGATGCTTGATAAGGTAAGTGTAAGTGTATAATAGACCGAGGATTGTAGGCCCCCGGCCACAATTATCACGAGCGGGGTTAGCCGAAGATAAGAGATGGAGCTTACGCCGGTATCAGCGCGGAGATCATCAAGTTGAATATAACTTAGGGTAATTCCTCAAATGCTTCATTTCGAGTCATATCACTCATGACTTAGGCGAGCGCTGTAAAAATGAATTTTGGACGATCGGCATTCGCGCAGCCTCATGAGCGGACGCCGGAGGAGCGCGATTTGGTCCGGAGGCTCGATATTTTCCTTATGACATTCGGATGCGTGTCTCAAGGTAGGTAACGAGACTTCCTCCATAAACAATGAAAGGCTGACAAAATATCGGGCTCTAGTAATCAAGTGTATGTCTTTATCGGCTTCTTTCCTTGTAACAAGTACCTGTGATGCTGATGGCTCATAGATTTGGATCAGCAAAATATTAGCAATGCCTATGTTTCAGGGATGAAAGAAGACCTGGCCTTGAATGGCAACGAGCTTAATTAGTAAGTAGATACCTCAGTCCAAATTCAACGACCATTTTGCTGACTTGGCTCGCTTTCTTGAGTTTTACTACGTACTTCAGTGTGGCCTATTGCATCATGCTGATCCCGTCTCAAATCATCATGACCTACGTACGGCCGAGTTACTGGTTATCCGGATTAGAAATATGTTGGGGTATAATAACAGGGCTTATTGCTCTTACTCACTCTGCGAAGCAAGTCTATATCCTTCGTGTCTTTCTCGGATTGTGCGAAAGTTCAGCTTGGCCCGGAATGATGACCCTGTTCAGTGAGTCTCCACAGCTTCCCCCTATTATCAAGCATCCTGACCAGACTGGCTGTCTAGTGCATTGGTACACACCTTCAGAACTCGCCAAGAGGATGGGATTTTATCATTCTTGCCAGGCAATTGGCTCAATGATGTCCGGTGCATTGCAAGTCGCCATCATTAATACTCTACATGATGCGAACGGCTTAGCTGGGTGGCGTTGGCTATTCATCATAAACGGAGTCATGACCGTAGCTTGGGGCGCTCTAGGGTTCTTCTTATTGCCTGATCTACCAAATTACGTTAACCCGAGAGCATTTTGGTTTAAGAAGGGCCACGAGAAGCTTGCGATGGAACGTTTGGAGCGTCATGGGCGAGCTGAGCCGAAGAAGATTACCTGGGCCGGCGCTAGGTTATATCCACCCACCTTTTCCTTTTTATACTATGGTGAAGCTTACGAAATTCAGACGCACAATTGTCAACTGGGTAACGTATTTCATCGCGATCATGTATATCGCAACTGTCCTTGCGCCTTGGGGATATGCCTACTTCAATCTATTCCTGAAAAGCTTGAAGAATCCCGATGGCACGCCTGTTTGGTCCACATCTCAAGTCAACGCCATTCCAATTGCTGGTAGTGCTATCAACGTCGTATTTGGTACGTATAAAACGCCCATTCATATTGAGCTCAACTAATAAGGTGCCTAGTCTGGGTTTGGGCCATATTGTCCGATCTTTTAAGAACACGGTGGATCTTGATTATAGCGCAAGGTAAGAAATACTGGGCAGCTTACCTAGCCTACCTCTGTCAAAAATTGACATTTTATAGCTGTCATTGGCCTTGTTCCGTGCATCGCGATGAGCATCTGGACTTCTCACCCTGATACAACGCCACTAGCTACCGCATACGCTAGTTATTTCATCTCCTATCTGACATTAGGGACCGCGCCCCTGATTATGGCCTGGCTGTCTGATCTGTAAGTTCGCATACGATGCAATCTCCGTATGAGTGAAAACTGAAATTTCACAGATTACCTCAAGATCCTGAGGCGAGGACCCTTATAGTTGGCGTCGCTATTGCGACGTACTATGCCGTCTCAGCATGGAGCCAAGTTCTTGTGTGGCCCGCTGTTCAAGCCCCTTATTGTATGTCATTCGGATACGCCATCGGTTTATTGACAATACTAACTCTTACAAGATAAGTATGGCTGGCAATCATCTATTGCCCTCTGGATTTTAGTTATCATCATGACTAGTGTTCTCCGCTACATCGATCTCAAATTCTTGCTGTATGACATCCTTCATGCGAATCAAGATAGACTGCCATTGCTAACCCCTCAATCAGTCCAAAGCGAGAGGAGTTCCGCGCCACTTTGATCATCGGGGCGGAACCGACGAGTCCCCAACTAACAGATACAGAACTAGACCCCGAGGAGGATTCCAGCACAGCAAAGAGCCCAGCAATCGTTACACAAGCGTAGCTGGGTTCCATATGTGATTGAGCCGCCGACTCGTTTATTCTCATATATTAGGTGCTTAGGAACGGCTGTAGATTCCGTCTTTTACTCTTAGAACCCAGTTGAGAATAAAGAAGAAGTTCTAGTTACACTTCCTTAGTTACTAATACATTTAGTTCCTTTCCAGCCAGTATTTCAAAGTGGTGTCTATTCATCAAGCTCAACTAAAGTACCTACCTAATTATTCGTTCTAAATAGGAAGCTAACTAGACAAGTAAACACATACCCAAATTGATATTCGAATCTCCCTCAAACAGTCAGGGGTGATCTTACCGAACCACTAGTTCCAATATTATTGGGGCCGATGTGACGCATATGCAGCATGCCACCGTCATCTCGCAGTAGGGCAAACGGCATCCCCGCATCCAGAGCAGTGTTATACGGCGAAGTCGGCCTTGGCAGACCACGTGGAAGGGGGTTCCGACCCCGAAGAGTCGGGTTGAGGCTGTAACCCTAAATACCTGAGGCACCTCACCGTGAAACAAGAATCATCCTAGGAGCGTATAACTCTTCGACTCTGTTATATTTACCACGAACCCCGCTCTCGATAATTTACTACGGCGACTCCGCAACAAGTTCACTATGACTATACGAGTTCTCATGCTGGTTTACCGGAGGCCGGACCTGACTCCAGAGCAATTTCGGAAGCATTACGAGGAGATACACATGCCGTTGACTCGGGAAGTCGCCGGCGACACATTCCCCCTGTCTCATACAAGACGGTACATACCACGGTCTGCGACACCGCAAGATACCACCGACGGCAAGGAAAAATACCCCGCTATTGTCGCGGGTGGAAATCCAGCGGACGTCCAAGTTGATTGCGTTACGGAGTTGATATTCCGAGATAAGGAGCACCTGCAGTCATATTTCGAGATGCCGCACGCACCTGGTGCCGCGGCTAAGCTCGAGGCGGAGGCTGAGAATTTCGCGGCGAAATACCCAACTATGATTGTGGAAGATTGCGTGGAAACCACACCCGGATCGACTGCGTGATACAATGACGAGTTCTTTATAATGGCAGGGATGGGGTAGCGAGTCATATTTTTCAGATGGTATTATGATTATAGCATATCTCTCTACCTATTCGTCATGGGTCTTAACATAACAAGATGCAAAAATAACCTAGGTACCTATAAATTAAAAGCATCTATGACTTAATTCCTAGTCAAAGTGGTACTTCTACTAATACTTTTGTAAGATCTAGTAGGTACTTAGGGCTTTGGGCTGATAACATAGTTCTAAACAACTTATGTTAGTGGTGTATTACTGTTTGCTAGCCCTGCCTCTTAATCGTTAATTATTATGCACCCCTTTGGCTTCACTCTAAAGCTCGTCGAGTCTATTTGCGAGGGTACATATTGACAAACTTCAAAGAGTAGGGAAACTTAGCGACATGATCTTCTAAGTAGGCATCTTAACGTGTCTTTCAATATGGCAAGAATAAGAGTATTTCAGTGATTTGAGAGCAATTTAGCGTGTAAATCATTTCAATTACAGTTTCCGTCTGCTCTACTTCTTGAAATCTAGCGTGTCACTACCTCAGACTTGAACAAGTCCTGACATCACGCATCAAGTAGAACTTCGTATGAATGTAACTTACGTCTACGCCCTGGAATTAAATATATAAACCCAACTTCAACAGCCGCCTTCTTTCTTCTTAAACTTCTTCGGACATAGAACATCTTCTATTACGATCCTGGCCGACTTTTATCTTTACACACGACACAGAGTAACGCTATACTCTCGATATTATATTGAAGATGGGTTCTGATAAGGAAAGAAATACAGCGCTCGACACTATGTTGGGACAAATCGCTAGGTGCAAAGGCCGCCTAGACTCATGGGAACAAGAAGTTAAGTCGAAGGTCCTATCCGATGATGCTACTGGGGAGATTCAGAGATGGATAAACTATGCATGGGAAGGGCATAATATCGTTCGTCTTTATTCGTACCAGTCAGCCCCGAACCTTCAAGGCAAGATAAGTCATACGCTGTCAGGCTTAGACGGTATCGAATCGCGTTTGCGTAGACTAGAACGCAAGAATGAAGAGAAGAAGAGGGAGAAGCAAAAGGAGAAAGGAAAGGAGTCGAAAGGCAAGAGCAAAAGGCACAGGCCATGAGTACACGATTCCTTTCTGGATCAGGGTGGCGATTTCATTGGTGCTCTAGCATACACTGAGCGCATTTGCACGATATACTGCGCCGGTTGCATAATGCGAAACCGTCGCACGGAAGATCTAGGCAGCATAGGTATCTTAGGAGGTATCTATCAACTTACTAGTTCTTGAAACTCAACTCCTCTTCTTAAGTTAGGCCATTTGTCGAGTGAACTACTTACAACAGAAAAGCTCGGTGTAGAAAGGCACCTACATATGCAACCGTCCAACCGAATTTCGATAACTGTGTACCTGTTATATGGGACTAAAGACGCCAAACCTGAATATATGTGTTCATTGATGAGTGCGGTGAAATTCTTTAACTAGGCGAGTGTAATAGCAGTGAGACGCCATCCCCGATGAATGCGGTAACGTTACAGGCTTGGTTAGATGAACTATGAAGAGGGGTTAATTGACGACGGCACCATACGTAGATGTAAAAAAAGAAGCCATTCAAGGTACTTGAGAGGTATGATAGATTAAATGGATGGGACAGATGTGAAGTGAGATGACGCAGAGTAAGTGGAAAGGGGTTCACTACCTAAGGTACCTAATACTATGTACCTCTTAAGGCGAATCTCGCCATTATGCCCTAGTCTCGCTGCCGATTACCTACCTGGTAGTAGCGGACAACCTTTAACCGCTGTTTACCTACATTGGGAGAAACAACAAGGGAACTTTAGAACCGGTAAATGTGTCGTCATTTTCTACGAACTATTAATATATAGATTTATATTATTCCTTATACCTTAGTTAAGCCCCAGTTTTGATACCGAAGATACATTCACGCCCCAACAAGCTTACCGTACTCGTCAAACGTCAAGAACCACGCCAATCCACCACAATATCGTTTCCTCAGAGGAATCCCTCATTCCGGTGATCGGACAGCTCCCTTCTACGAGATAAACAACGGTTGAATGGTATCATCTTGTGGTTTCAATTGACACGCGGCGAACAACGACAAGACTCAGCCCCCGAGGCCTTGTGATGCCAAGAACAAAAGCTGTATGACTCTTAGCAGGGACTACCATGACTCAACCGCGGAGTACGACAATTTCTCTAACTGACCGGATCTATTTCGGGATGCATTAGGTTAGATACCAAGGTAAGTAGTTGCACTAGATACTCTATCATTCCCACGTGTATGGACCTTTGTCACGGAATAATACCAACAGCTTGGTACCTAGTTGAGTCACAGTACCCCCAGCTCCCCAACATACAGCCTTAAAATCCCTGTAGCACAGGCGGCTGAGCACCCTACTAAGGGACAACGGTAGGGGGATTATACGATAATCCCTGCTCGTACTAGTCAATTCAACGTAGAGCGTCCCGTATAAGTTATAATAGCTCCTTTGTCATAACTTTAGCTCTAGTTGCCGCTTCGTCCGACCGGGTCCCTATTTACCAACAGCAGACTTCGGTAGGGCGTGCTATACCCTTGCATCAACGCTCGATAGGTGCATCAAGTACTTAATATGCGCCGTATCCTGGGTAAACTGCTGGACGACGCATTTTCACCTCTACTGCCAAAATGGCTAAAACGGCTCGAGTTATCATAGCTGGTGCCGGGCCTGTGGGCTTGTATACAGCACACGCCCTTGCCAAAGCGAATATCGATTATGTGGTTCTCGAGCAACAGTCCGAGATTATGAGATACCGGGGAGCCGGGATCGTCATACTCCCGCATGCATGCCGGCTCATGCACCAGATTGGGTTACTCAAACGTTACGAAGAGGTCGGAACTCCAATGGGTAGCAAAGTAAACATATTACAGAATGGAAAAGAGCTTTGCCGATTCCGTTTGTTCGATCCAATGGAAGAGGAGTTGGTCTCGCATCACGAAATCTTTCATAAGCCCTATTGTTAGCTGACTCAAGCTCAAAGCTTCGGATACCCCTGCCTCGGGTTCTCAAGGGGCGAATTGATTCAGGTTCTATACGAGAGTTTGCCTGAGCGCGAGACTCGAGTTAAGACCAATGCGCGCGTCGTTGATATCGAGACACATGCCAGCGGAGTACGAGTTCACCTTGCAGATGGCAGTATTGAAGAAGGGGATATAATAATCGGAGCCGATGGGGTTCACAGCGAAACACGAACTATAATGAACAAGCTCGCCCGCGAATCACCCAATACCGAGGACTTAAACGATGAGTATCCCATGGTGGCACACTTCCAATCAGTATTCGCCCGTTGTCCCATCCGAGAAGGGATTGAACCAGGCATTTTTGTCGAGACGCACGGCTCTGGGCTAGTGATACAATCGAGTGCCAGCAAGAAATTCCTCTATTATAGTCTTGTAAGAAGGCTGCCTACACCAACGACCGCACGGCGCAAATTCAGCGACCAAGAACTGGAGGAAGAAGTCAAGAGTTTTCCTGAGATCTACGTATTGCCAGGGATCAAGTTGAAAGACATTTGGGCGACCACCAAACGCACCGAAGCCGCCCTGGTGCATTTGGAAGAGGGGATGATCGACAAGTGGTATCACGGTCGCATTGTCTTACTGGGCGACGCTGTACACAAGATGACAAATATCAACGGCATGGGTGTTAACATTGGCCTACAATCCGCCGCTGTGCTCGTCAATCAATTATACGACGTCTTAAACTCGGAATCTTGCCTATCGGATAAAGCGATAGAAAAAGCCTTCCATTCCTACCAGAGCCTTCAAGAGCCGCGATGTCGGGAAATCTACAAAATGGGGGTAGACATGTCGCGATTTGTGACGTGGAGTACTTGGACGGCCTGGTTTTTCGATCAGTTTATAGTGCCGTGGATGAATATTGAAAGTCAGGTGAAGACGCAGATTACCCCTATTCTGAGAGATTCGTACGTACTGGACTACGTTCCTTTCGAGAGTAGAGTCGGACAGGTCCCTTGGAACAAAACGCCCAAAGTTCAGGCGCAATAGCAAGGAATGTATCAAACCAAACCTCCTCTTTCAAGTGTAGAATATTTTAAGCAATTCAACTCTAACATACCTCTACTATACTTCTACCCTGGCCTCAATTGCTCGCCGAAATATTTACTTCTAGGTTATAAACCAGGCAGATAACAAGAGGCCATATTTTCCAACCCCTAAGAGCGATTATCAGGTGCAGCGTAACGTGAACCCACATGTCGCCGCACCACTTACCCTCTCGACAAACCTTGGGGAGACATGTTCAAGTCAAACTTCGCCATTTCTACACCAGAATTGAAGGCTAATGACACCAAATGACAGGCTAGCTAACGCTCGTCATCATGGACAGAGCGGACATCGGTCGACAAGCATTACGAAGGTAATACCATGGACAAGAACGAGATGCGGATGTCGATGAAGGGTCCCAAGCGGACTTACCCCTGAGTAATGCCCCCTACGAGACCCGACTCAGATAATATATTTTACTTTATCACGTGGAAATAGGGGGTTCCATATTATGATATGTGTGTCAGCAAGCAATTTCAATTTCCCATCGTGAATTCAAATCATGTCACCGAATACAGCTTCGCTCTGATGTGTTTGAAACTGCATTCGATGATGCTATCCCGATTAGCGATCTAAGAGATCATTTAAGCTAATTAAACTCTCCAAAGAAGGACATGTTTTGGCAAATTTTCATTATTCATAACCGTGAGGCCCAATTCCGAACTCATCATACATCATCCAATCTGATCCGTAATCTTGGTAGTCGATTACAACTCGTGCAGGAACTGGTTGAACCAGTTAACAGCCGCGTTCTTCGCTCTAACCATAGCGAATCTCTCGCCGGGCTTGTTCTCATCTCCACGAACGAGAGCCCCGTGCTCTACGCCTGGGAAATGGCGATAATCGAATTCGATGCCATTCTTCTGGAGGGCATCAAACGTGAACTTCTTCAGCTCGGGGGTGTATATCGGGTCGTGCTCCGGGACTAGAAGCTGCACGGGTACCGCAACCTCGTCGATGTCCTTCTCGGTCAGCATGGATGGGTGGCCCGTCGAGATCGCGTCAACTAGCGGGGGGTTGTGCTCCTTGGCGCCTAGCCGGAACACGCCCCAGCCGCCGTAGCAGTAGCCAATGGCGCCGACCTTCTTGTGCTTCTGTTTCAGGGTCTTGGCGGCAGCAAAGATCTCCGGCTCGCGGACTTCCCGCGCCTGTCTCTTGGAGAAACCTGCAAAATCAAATTTGCTGAAGTCCCCGGCTAGAATGGGAACCGGGTCGACGATCTCGCCCCCGAAGAAGTCGGGCAGGTAGACCGTCGCATTGATCTCGCGGGCAAAGTGGTCCGCGATCAAACGCGCATTGGGGAATGTCCATCCCAGGGCATCGTGGACGATCATTACGGCGGCATCGGGATTGTCGCCCGTGACATAGACATCATTGTCGTTTAGCTTGGAGACCTTTCCGGTGGGCGTACCGCTCCAGGCAAAGCCTTTGAGGCAACATTCAGAGAACGACATCGTGAAGACTTGTATAGCTGGATATATGATTTAAGTGATGGGCTGGCTTAATGCGGGATAATTGCCAAAACATGATCGCGTTGCTCCTTTTATGCTCGCGATGTATGCGGACGTACCGGGATTTAGGTCGGGTCCAGATCCCTACGAGCGTTAACCCGTTGTAGAACAATACAATTCTTGCGGGGTACCTCTTGTCTTCTGTGACTCGTCCTCGGCGCTCGCTGGATATAACTGCACCCGAAATGACGCATGGTTTCGTACAGTTTTCCTAGATGGTATCTGACCCCCCGGCCATCGCGTCGATTGATGCAAGTCAAAGGCATTGGAAGGATTCCGCCAGTGGAAATTGATTTGATTAGCCTAGGGTGGAGCAAGAAACTCGGCAAGGCGATTAAGCGCGAATGCTTCCAGAAAACTTGCCTTTCCGAATATGGCCAGCAGACCGACCTAGGGCAGAATTATACACTCCGAGTCCGACCGGAGTAAAATACGTCCGCCTTTGATACTAGGTACGCTGTCAAGCCTCTATAGGGCATTCTCCGATTAAAGCCGGGGACCCCTGGGGCCTTTAGCGCCATGTCTTCGTTTCCAAACATTCCAATATTCTGACGCCAATTCTATGGATCAAGGCGCAAGCCTATACGTGAAGTACGATAATCGGCTCCAGAACTCGAAACCCTCATAATACTCTCTGCCGTGTGCTGCAGCCTGTTCCAACAATGTTAAGTTCAAATGAGTGGCATCCGAATTCAGCCTAGGTCGGCCGTGAAGGATGATCCTGCTCCCACGTTGTTGGCCGCCTTGAAGCCTTGATGATAGCAAGAGCAAGATGAAGGATAGGAACAAACGGGAGATATGGATGAGTCTCGACGGGCACGAAGCTGAATTCGTCATAGAGTGCTTGTGTGCTTTCTAAGCAATCTCATATTCCCTTCCATCTGAGGTGAGTAGGCTCAAGCATCCGACTCCTTTCACCATATTTGAATGGCTCAAATAAGCGAATGCGCACAGCAGCGCGGTGTGTTTACAAGAGGTCTAAATAGCGGTGTTAGCAGCCACCTCTTGTAACAATGATAGACTAACATACGATTCCACTTGAGGTGATCCGGAAGTTGATGTACGAATGCGCCTAACTCATTTTGAATAGAAGCGACAGCTATAGAGTGAACGCTCGGAAGCGGCCTGTCGTTGATGACCTCAATCGTCTCCCAAAACCCATCGCTCACCTTGATCGCGATTTGCTGTATTCTCACGGGGCTCACTAGTAATGAATCCGTCGGGTATTCTTGGATGCCATACTTAAGGCATTGTGGGAAGACAATGGGACAACGGGGAATTGAGGAAGCACGACAATCATATATTCTGGGAGAACTTGATCCGCCTCGGACAAGAAAAATTTAAAGCCCGGAACCACAATAATCGAGCCAGACCGCGGTGGAATGCTGCTTCACCAGGACGCAGTAGATTTGGGATACGGTCTTGGTATGACGCTTGGTGTTGTCGCTAGTGTAAGACCTTCAACAGAGAAGAGAGGGTCTCCGGCCTGCTAGTCGATGCAGGCTGCGCGCGCTCGGTTTCGACTCAGAAGAGTCATTATATCGTCAAGCTTTTGCTCGATCACTTTTGCATGACTGGAAATATCGTTCAGGTTATGACCGTTAAGTCCGAAATGGGGTCGGACATCGCTTTACCTCTCCGCCTTTTCGACACGGAGTGCAGCTTAGAGCACGCGAGATCTCTTTGGGAGCATCTGTAACTTGGGCTAAAGATGAGCAGAAGGATTTTACAGGGAGCGAACCCCCACACCCCTTTGCAGATACCGCCATCATTAGGTACCTTAGGTAGGTAGGTATCTACACAGATACACTTCGCCTTAGCCTGGGAACAGTTGATGCGAGCCCTAGGTCTCTCTACGTGCAAGGCGTCCGGCATGTGTGCAGGTCACATACCAGCGAATTCGAGTGTAAACCTGAAATTATAGCTTCCCCCTAGGGCGCGTCGGTACTTGTGCCGGGACCGTCGAGGTTCGGAAGAAGGACTATATTGTGTTAAAAGTCCGGAGGGCTCGCGGGATCGTAGGCTCGCAAGGCAAAAAGCTCTTCGGAATAGTGGGCCGCAAAATATGTGAACCAATGATATCCTCATCGGGACCCTTTTTGCTCTCCAACATTACTCGACCGTAATCTCCGACCATTAGACGTTTACCTTCTACCTCGTTAATCTTCCTCTCATATCTAGGGCAGCATATAGCATGGATGGAAAAGCTGTGATCGATGGACAACGGGCGCCTCTAGGTACCTAATGAGGCCGTCATTAGCCCACTGCCAGAAGAAGAAGCCGAGAAAGCCCTTAGGTCGGAGCGCGTCGCTTAAAGATTACCTGGTTAGAATTGGCCGTTCGCTTACATTCCTAGCGCGTGTGAACTCACGCATCTAAAGTTTTGTACAGACAGTGTCACTCTAAGCTAAGGTATCGGTCCAAAAACTTGTCACGAACATTATTATAATTCATATAAGACAATTATCTATACATAATCCACCTTATATCCGGCAAGGTCTCTGCCCCTATTATCCATACTCTTTATATCTATTATTTGCTCTCAGGTGCTAACCATGGGAACATTTGCCAGCGTGACCGTATCAGCACTCTGTGCCGAACCCAATGTCTTCCAAATTAATTCGTTATTGTTGTTGTAAGCAAAAACGTGTAAGTTTCCCGGTGCATCGCTCATAGATTTCGGAGGACCCGAGAGCGTTCCATTCACCAAGACATCAAACTCATCGCTGGGCGTCCAGCTGTTCGAGACGCTATCATAACTCTTATGCAGCATACTGCCATCTTGTCCCCACGCGAACACATCCAAGCTGTCCGAAGTGACGCTGATCGCGTCTGGCTGGCCTTGAATCTTGGTTCCTATTCGAGTCCAATTGGTCCAATTCCCATTCCCGTCGTTGTATGAGATATGCCAAAGCCCGGCATCACCACCGCGCGCGAAGACGTCAATAATCCCTGGGGTGCGGGAAACGGCTACCGGAGGTGTTGTAACAAAACCGCGTAAGTCCTCATAAGCGGTCCAGTTGTCTGCCTCAGCGTTCCATGAGGCGTGTAACAAATGGCTATTCGCCCTCGAGACAGCAAAGAGGTCGATGCGTGTATCGTTGCGGTTCCACGCGACCACCGCTGGTGTCATGGGCTGCAAGTCCGGCCCCGGGAGTTGTATTGCATTGGACCAGCTGTCTTGGCGGTGCCACTGGAAGTAATAGGCCGCGATTCCCGAGTCACTTTTGCCCAGATAGAAAACCTTCATGATATCGACAGATGGCTCGTACTGCACTTCGGCCGGGGCGCCGATCACGAAAGCATTCTCGAAAGTGTCCCAGCCATTAGGATCAAGATTCATCCAGAGCTCATCCGCGTCATGATATTTGCGATAGCCCCCACCCTTCCCGTTAATGTGAAGTTCCGTGCGGTTCGTCCGGCCGGCTTCTATGCGGTGATTTACTGCAATTGACGGTGCGCTGTTAGTATCAATGCCGCCGCCCACAAGCTCCATATCTGTTCCTTGCGGTAGGAACGCCATCTCGGAGGAAGCATTGGAGTTTCGGTATTTGCGGTATATCGAGTAGGTGTCATTGTTCGTTAGGGCAAATATCTCCATGTGAGGATATCCCCAGGAAATTGCTGTTGGTGCCAGACCGGGTGCCACGCTTGTCGGGCTGCCTGTCATCTCTGCCTGAGGAGTACCCGCCTCCCCATCACCCTGTGCAGAATCTCCTTGGCCACTTCAATCTTGTCAGTAATCGCCAGTATCCACGCTTAGGCCCTTTGCTGACTTACCTGGGACTTGTTGTAACTGGCGACGATGACAATGACGATGATGACGACCGGCTCTTTTGAGTCCCTACGGCTGCGCCAACCACCACTCCGACGATAACGAGAACGCAGCCAATCACGATAAGTACAACCTTCTTAATATTCCTCTTCCGGGGAGCAGGGTTGCTTTCGTCTACTATGAGGCCTGCTTGTGGCGGTTCCCTGTATTCCTTCTCTACCTGGACAGAATGTAGCCATTTTTGATCGGGAGGTGCCACCTGAAGACCAGAGTCATATTGGGATTGGGTGTGGTATTGTAAGACTTCAAGTCCAGGCTGATCAGGTTGGGCATCGTGATAGCCCGTGCTCGCCATGGAGACGCGGCTCTCACTACAGAGTAGTGGAGGTGTGATGGAGATCTAGAGAGGAGTTGAAATGGCCAGATTTTGGAGAGAAAGAATTCTCAATCCGTCTGCGCAGGAGAATCTGCCCACATGGCTTCTCAGGTTCGGACTCGCCCCCACAGGAATTTCACGACATGGGTCATACTGTGGTTGCAGGCCAAAACAATAGGACCATGTTTTCGCGCTCTACGGCCATGCGAACTTGATCCAATGGGACATCTCCATGCGTCAGCCCTAAGGTATTCCATCCGTGTAGGGGTTATGTGACAAGCGCCGTGGCGCCTTCCGCTAATATGATGGGCTGTGCCGCACAAGCACATCAGTATCATGTTGATACAGGGAGGTTGTGCAGATTTGAGCAGTATTAATTAAAGCATTAGATATACCTACCATATAGCGCGTTCATATGACCTAACCGCTCATGCCTGACGCACTGCCAAGCTTGGGGCTGAAGCTATACGCAGGGGTGTGGAATAGGTTGTCTTGGCAAGACAGAGGATTTAATCCTTGGGCCCCATGCCTTCAGCCCTGGAGACTTCTATACGAAATGTGCATATGCGAGATGATCAAACCTTCGGTGAAAGGATAAGAGGCGGGTTGATGCAAATTGTAATCATCTCATGGTAAAATCTCGAACACATATCGTAGGCCAGATTCTAATAAACATAGACAAAATTCGGGTTCTCCTTATCTGTCAAGTTCTGAAATGCAGTTGCGTTGAGGCCTTCCGCGTCGTCCGTGATCACACCGCTTTCTCGCAAAGCAGCACGAACCCTCCCCTTTCGTTGGTTCTCCCATTTAAACGCGTATCGGAGGACGAAGAATAGGACCAATTCGGCAAAATTAGAGACAAGCAGAGACCCGATGCCGAGGTGATAAGATGGCGCTTGCTCTGTCTTGTAAAAAAAGGGGCTGGCGATACTGCCTACGCACGAGCCGAACCAGACCACTTGAGTAATAGGTCAGTAATTCACATTACCAGTCGAGAAATCAGGAGCACAATGCTGTCTCGGGGGCAGCGACTCCTAAGACAAGCCGAAGAGAAAGGAGTGGATCTCAGTGTTACGTACTACCAGACACAATCATTTTCTTGGATTGACCTCCCGTGTTGCTTGTCACCAGGGATAGGGAAATAACAAACGACGCCTGATAGGAGCCAGTTAGGTAGCTGGTATTGTTAGTATTGACGGGACTTCATCTTTCCAGAGCGACCTCCTAAACTCACAAGCAGATTAGTCGCCCAATGTAGGCGTCAGCGGGTGCGAGCAGAAACCCGAAGGCCCCAGCTATAGTAGGCAGCATAAACAAAGCAGAGACAAGCGTGCGACTGTTTGGCGGCATGTACTTATTTCCGACTGCGCCCAGGCCAATCCAGATGACAACGAGGACACCCTGTGGCACACCCAATAACGCAGTATGCAGTGTATCGAATCCCAAACCTTTAATAACCAGCGTTGAGAAATTTGAGATGCCGCCGTTTGGCACCGCCCCTAGGAAGCCGAATAATGTAAAGAGCCAGGTCTTGTAGTCCAGATAGGCTTCCTTGACCTGACTCCAGTTAATTCTTCGATGTTCCACTCCGGTCTGATTCCGGCGCATGCGGGCTATCATAAGCAGCCGCTCCTGTTTGCTAAAACCCCAGAATGTCGTAGGCGAGTTTGGCAGTAGGAGGAACATGACAATACCCCAGAACGCACATACTGCGCCTACTACTATGAATTCGTACCTCCACGAGGCAAGTACACCATCCACGTGGCCAATCCCGTATCCTAGGTATTTATGTGAGCAGCTGCGGAGCCGTAGTACAGGACGCCACATCGGGTTTTACTCACCAATAAGGCCGCCACCGGCGACACCAACACCGTTCCAGGCATACCATGCCGCAATGCGTGTCGGTTGTTCTTCACGCGTATAGAACATAGATGTGATGAGCATGAAAGCCGGGTCAGCAATAGCTTCGAAAGCGCCGGATAGGATCCGCAACGCAGCTAGGCCGGCGAAGTTCTGAGCCGCAGCTTGGCACATCAAAAGTGCTCCCCACATGAAGATGTTGAATGCCAAATACCAGGCAGGCGGACAGCGCTGCATGATGAGATTCGATGGGATAGACCAAAAGAGCCAGCCGACGTAGAAAATACTCGAAAGCCACGAGTACTGGGTACCGTGAAGACGAAGATCCGACTGGATCCCGAATATGGCAGCATAGGAGAGGGTGGTTTTGTCGACATACTAAGTACATACAGTGGTTAAATTCGCCCAGTCAGATAAGCGTAGGTACAGGAGGGTATTCATACATAAAAGAAGTAACATATGCCTAGCAGAGGCAGTATACGCCTATCAAGCTTCCGTTTGAGCCGCTTTTCGCTTTCCTTGTCGATAGAAGCATCGTTTGGATATTGCTGTAAGGCTTCGTGGTACATTCCCGCATGGCGCTGGTCGACTTTAGGAGTAAGCTTTGGGTTCAAGCTATTCTCAACATGTTCCAATTGGCTATAATCAATCCGTGCCGGGGCTTCCTTAATGTCATGATTGTCTTTAGCCATTATCAAAGGTACCTATAGGTATGTTGAGTTGCTGGGTGTATTTCTCATGTAGCGACTACACTGGATGATTCTGAGAAGTTAGCAGATGCAGAAATGAGGCAGATGAATAAGAGCCTCCTTATATCTCTTTTCACAGTACATCATGTTGCCCTCAAGCTAACGATGATTCTTCAAGACACCGAAAAGATGGTTTCGATCTCTCAACCTACTTACCTGTCAAGTACCTCCTAGGTAGTTAATTGGAATTCCCCCTTTCCAATAGAGAAGGGCTAGCGTATATGTCATAGGCAGACCTCCTTAAGCTTCGAGAAAGAGGCGGGGAATAGAATAATCTCGTGCCAGACCATTCATTCTAGTTTAATATAGCGACAGAGCCGAAACTGCGAGGTATACTTGGTGATTGGCCCCTGGTTCCCCGCCTTGAGGTTACTTCCCCGTACCGTACTCCTCTGGCCGATCATGGTGCGCATACCAATGGTTTTCTCAGCCATCCGAGAAACTCCATGCATTTTTGGAAGCGCAGCGTAGCCGTCGATATTCGTCGTTATCGCGCTGGTAGCGCATCAGCAAAATCTGGATAACTGGTGGTGGCATCTCTGTTATCACGCCGCTTTAGTTCATCATCGTGTGGAAAATGAGAGGAAAATTGAAGATGGCCCCTTTGGGTTAAGCAAAGTCGAATTAGATACAGAGCCTGCCCTAGCTAATTGAATCTTTAGCGATGGCGCTCTTGGCTCAATGTCCGTCAAAGCCTATTTCCAAAGTGCCAAAGCTGAATTGACGTGACACTAGATACGGATTGATGATGAGTAAATCTAGGAAATTTCCAAGAATTTACATTTCTCGCTCAAAAAATAACATAGAGACCAGTGCAACACACAATGGAAATGCTGTCCTGTTCGAAGATGACCCCGTAGGGCAGACGCTCGCTGCGCGGCGGGGTTCAAATTCATAAGCCAGCGCCGTAGAGTTGAGTCAGAATGTGAAACAGCCACCCTGTATTGAGAAAGCTTCATGAACTCAACAAAGATAAATTTTTACTATACATTCCTCATCCGAATCGCCGTCCTCCCTCCGCCCAGAAGCTCAAGTAGAAGAACGGTTGATTCCGGGACACCCCAACATCTAGCACATCACATCAGATTTTCAATATAGCACAACCAGAGCAAGCCTTGAACGCCCTGGAGGCCTCGGTCTCGTTGACTTAAAACTTATTATCATTGCGCGCGACGAAGCCAAGGATGGGAGTTAGGGAGTTAGGGGAGACGAGAGCAGTAAAACTGTCTACGGATCTGTTAAAAATACGCCCCGGCATATCCCGGATCAGGCGAAACCCCCCACTAACCCGCTAATTTTATAATTTTAATTAGAGTGCCTAGTTCAGGTTTTCAATACCGCCTCAACAAGTCCCTCAGTCTCCGAACCGATGGACCAAAATTTAACAACCTTCAGCCCAGCGGCGTCTAGAAGCTCACTATGCTGAGCTTCTGTCCTTTCCATCCCGTTAAGCGCAGCTGTGTCGAGTACATCAGCACATCGAGCCCTAACATAAGATATGCCAACATTAGGATACCTAAACCGAATGTTAGGAGAAGGACTCACCCATCATGTTGATATCGAGCGCTGCAGAGTAAAACGGGGTATTTCTAGCGAGTATTACGAATTCTGAGATCAGTAGGTTTTGGACATGATCCATAAAGTCCCATGGGATTTCATACACAAACACTCCTGACTTGAGTCGGTCTAGGATCACTAGAAGTCTCAGTGCGTATACCAGCGTGCTACGGCAGGGCCGTTTTAGGCAACGGCGCGGAGGCAGTGAAGCAAATCATCCTTCACCGGACAAATTCACCCCGACATTGAAGGCATTATGTAGATCGACTAGCCTTCCCAAGGTAGGTACGTACGCATCACGACTAGTTTCTCGCTGGTACTCATTAACATTCATTATTATTCATTAAGTATGCTACATCATTCGTGATAGGTTGCCCGTGTCTCTTGCCTTCATTATTATGATGCTAAATCATGCCCTACTCCGAATCTCAACTCCCATTTCCCATCAACGCTTGAAGGATAGCGTTGATAAAGTCCGATGCCGTCGCTACGATCTGCGTTTGAAGAAAAGGGAAAGTTAGCTCGCGAGTTCTTCCGCTTGAACTTAGGTACCTAAGGTAAAGTCGGTAAAGGGGTGTGAGAAGAACTTACCGGTGTGGCGTCGCCTATTAACTCGGTCGTCTGCGATACGAAAGCAGCGGTTAACAGGTTCTCTGCATTACCCAGCAGATTCATTATTCCCTTTACGGAAGCCGGCGTAATCAGAGGCGTGATCTGCTCGACAATGCCCTGGATGTCGATCTTGTCCAGGGCGTCAAGGAGTGGCTTGACAGCGTTGATGAGGCTGTTGAAGTCAATCTGGCCTAGTGTCTTGAGAAGTGGCTTCACTTGCTCCAGGAGGCCGTTTATATCAATCTGTCCTAGAGCTCCGACTAGCGGCGCTGCGCCATCGATAATGGTATGGGTCTCATTGACGAACTGGCTTGTTAGGAGCGCCTCTGCATTGTCGACGAGGCCAATAATACCCTTAACCGAGTCTGATGTAAGCAGCGGCGAGATCGCGTCGAAGATTCCCTTAATATCGATATCTCCTAGCGAGTTTAGGATAGGGGTGATCTGCTTGATTAAGCCCTCGAGGTCAATCTGGCCCACGGCGTCCAGGATAGGTTCAACCTTCTTGACGAGTCCTGCCAAATCAACTTGGCTCAGAGAGTCAAGAAGGGGAGATATCTGTTTAACCAAGCCCGCGATGTCAATCTGACTCACGGCATTCAGGATAGGCTCTATTTGGTTAATGAGACCGGTCAAGTCAACCTTGCTGATCTCGTTGAGAATCGGCGTGATCTGCTTAACCAAGCCAGCAATATCGATTTGGCTTACAGCATCAAGGATGGGCTGTACCTTTTCGATAAGGCCGGCCAGATCGACCTTGCTCAAAGAATCCAAGAGCGGCTTGACTTGTGCGATGAGTCCTTCTAAGTCAAGCTTGCTAACAGCAGATATCAAAGGAACAGCGCCAGAAATTAGCGTCTTGGTTTGGTCGACGAATTGGCTTGTCAACAGATCCTCCGCGTTGTCTACGAGCCCAACAATGCCCTTGACTGAGTCGGGTGTCAACAGCGGCTCGATTGCCGAAAAGAGACCTTGAAGGTCGATCTTGCTTAGACTGTCGAGCAAGGGCGAGACCTGGCTGATCAGACCCTTCAGGTCTATATCGCCTAGACTAGAGAGTAGAGGTCCTGCTCCTGCAATAAGCGACTTAGTCTGATCCACGAAGTCGCTAGTCAAGAGGTTTTCGGCATTTCCAAGAAGCCCAATGATGCCCTTGATAGAATCTGGCGTTAACAATGGACTGAGGGCGTCAAACAAGCCCTTGAGATCGAGCTGGCCGAGTTCGTTCAGAATCGGGCTGATCTGATCTATCAGGCCTTTCAGATCGATTTCCTTCAGGCTGTCGAGGAGAGGTCCTGCTCCAGAAATCAAGGACTTGGTCTGATCGACGAAATCCGATGTTAGGAGGGACTCGGCGTTTCCTAATAGACCGACGATACCCTTTACAGAGTCTGCCGTCAAGAGTGGCGCCAAAGCATCTAGTATGCTTTGGAGGTCGATCTTTGCAAGGCTATCGATAAGTGGCTGTGCACTGGAAAGTAGTGACTTCAGTGACTTGACAGTATCTTCGGTCAGAAGTTGGCCAGCGTTGTTCAGCAGGCTCACGAGACCCTTCACTGAATCCGGCGTCAGGAGTGGGGCCAAGGCATCAAGTATACCCTGAAGGTCAATGCCTGAGAGACTATCAATAAGGGGCTGTGCGCTGGCAAGGAGCTTCTTCAACGAGTCGACGGTATCCTTGGTCAAAAGAGACTCAGCATTGCTAAGCAAAGTCACGAGACCCTTGATAGCATCAGGTGCCAGTAGTGGCTGCAATGCGTTGAGTATGCCCTTGATGTCGATACCCTTGATCTCATCGATGATGCCCTCTAGATCCAGGGAAGAGATCAAGTCAATCAGGGGCTCGGTCTTGGTAAGAATATTCCTGGCAATGTTAGGAATAGGGGGCTGGAGCGTAGCGGCCAGATACACCATAGCATCGTGAAGAGCTTGCAGGAACTCATCGCTCAGGAGTTCTTGGAGAGCCTTGAGATAACCGCCGATGTCACCCAACTGGGTGATGAGCTTGGTCAAACTGGTCAGGATGTCACCAAGATCACCAAGCCCTCCAAGGTCTCCAAGGTCAAGTCCACCGCCTGACGAGGAGCTGGAAGAAGATCCTGAGTCAGAACTGTTGCCAGCCCGCGGATATATAGGGGCTTTGTGTTGTTGAACTTGGTTTTTCCTGAGCAGGCCATTGAGCTCTGTTAATGCATCTGTGAGGTCAGATCGAGGAACCAATGCTAGGTTATGTCTTGCCAGAATTGCGTCGAGGTCCAATTCCGGTGTTGATGCTGTCCGCGGTGCGCTCTCAGCAACGAGGCTGACTGGCGCTAGAGCCGCAATGAGGAGTTTGGAGAACAGCATGATGATGGTTGACTAGTTGCTGGTTAGGGCTTCCAAGGTGTCGTTCTCTTTGACATGAAGCTGAAGCTCCGGTTCAGCTCGACCACGGAGTTGGCAAACGTGACAATCGAGATGGGAGGATTGGGAATATGAGCAATATTAGGTACCTAACCTACTGCCTCCATCACATCGACCTCTTTTCACATGGAAAATTTCCTCTCGTTGGCCGATGGGGGAGTTTCGGACATTATTCCTTCTTGGGATCTTCATCCACCTATTACTCACATGGGTAATTAGCTTACCTCCCCTGTTGTCTCCAGTTTGTTAGCTTACCCCAGTTTCCCCAACTTCTCCACGATGCCAATTTCTAATGTAACATCGTTGCGTGGGACTTGGTCCCCCATGAGAGATGGACCCAAAAAGAACAAGCTTTTCTGAGCCCTCATTCGACAACTTGGCACGATGGGTAGTATTGTGATTACAATTGTGCGTGTTCACCGTATCCTTACTTGCATCGACGCTGTTGCCATGGGATCTAGAAATCACGCCGCCGATCGATGTTACAACCGGCACACTCGTGTTTACCATCTCTTACTACTTTAAGCGTATTTGTTATTCCTTACCTACCTTAGATATGTTTGCGAAGCCTTGTTGAGATCTCAAGATGAGTATGGTACACGTAGATACGCACGAGCCTTTCTAGGCAATTTTTTTCTTCCCTTACCCACAAGCAGCACAGCATATTTCCAGGCGGATTACCGACATAACGCTTTTCTCATTAGGATCGACCTGAGAGATGCCAAGCCTATTCGCGATTTTTACATCTAATTAATAACACTAACAACCCCGCGAACCTAAGACTACCTATTAGGTGTGTTCGGGAGGCATGGTTGAAATAGGCATAAACGAGGTCCATCACATTCCCAATTAGGCAGGCGGATGATACCGTGACATCATTCTCCGCTGGCGCTATGTTCTCTTCACAGTCAAAATGAAGATCTACTAAGAGTAATTAAGAGCTGGGATCGTACTATACCGGAACCCCGCAAGTCTATCGTCTTATTCTTCGATGGATATGTGCGTGACCTGCGGAAAACCAGTAAAAATCTTGAAAAAACCACAAAGCTGACCATCCCCCCTGCAATATTGGGTGTCTAAGACCGGGGTAACAACCCGAATGCAGAACACGGGTATGCGGAGAGACAACAGCAAGGCACGCGAGGGGTAGGATAGCTGCAAAGCTGCAAGATGGTGGGCGACAAACCTGGCTCTGGGTCGGCCATCGTGGCACGACAATGTAGTAGTTGACTACCGGCATTTTGGACGTACATGTGATCGCCGAGCTGCCTTCAAGTTCTGTTCCTCGCCCTCATTTTGGTCGAGAAGTCCCTGCGCGGCCGTCCCTCCTGTCTCTCTCGCCATCCAGCGTTTCCTGCTGCCCAAGACAAGGTGATCATGACGTCGGCCTTTCGAGAAGACAACTCCCACTATGAACACCAAAGCCCTCCGCCGTCCATACATGGCGGTAAAGGCGGTGATGGCGAAGCAACATCAAATGCTCCGTTGAGGCCAAGCGACGATGCCTCTTCGGCAGATCACGTTCAAGAGAAAGCCGCCGTAGCGGCTCCTCTTACGAAGAAGCAGAAGCTAAGGCGACATTGTGGACGATTTTGGTGGTGGTACTTGATAGGGTTGATCATATTCCTCGCCATATTCTTGCCTATCTTGTATGTATCATGTCTAGAGAGCTTTCTATGGAGTGAACAGGGCAGATATCTAACTAATAGCACAGGTTCCTGGTGATCATTCCAGCAATTGTGCAGCGCATTCTCGATAATCAGACTATGCCAGTGACTGGCGGCTCATTTATAGCTATATCACCAACTCAGCTCAATGTCTCCATCACCACATCGCTTGACACCCCATTGCCTGCAGATATTGATCCTACGACGCTCTTCATGTATAACGAAAAGACGCCAAATTTCTCGCCATTTGTTAATGTTACTCTGCCGAAGTTACATGTGGACGGAGAGACAGAAATCAATGTTCAGGCTCAGACAGTCACAGTCACCAATGAGACCGAGCTTATTTCATGGTTTGCCGACGTCTTCGATCAACCTACCGTCACATTATCCACTCGTGGCGATTCAACGATTCATCTCGGAGCATTGCATTGCAAAGGACATATCGATAAGACTGTCGAGGTGAATTCGCTGAACAAGCTCAGCGGCTTTGGCATCCAGCATATAAGGCTCCTGATGCCAGCTAGAGAAAACGGCACTAACATCGAGGGGACTCTCAACCTGCCCAATTGGGGCGCCCTCACCTTGGGTATTGGAAACTTGTCGCTCAATTTGATGTCGGGAGATCTTAGAATTGGTCTTATCACTATCTACGATGTCCTCCTCCCTCACGGCAACAACTCTAGGTATTTCAATGGCGAGCTATTCCTCGACACGATCTTCCAGAACATCGGGACAGTGTTGTCAAGCCAGTCGGACGCACTAAGCGACGGGAACATTCAGATCGATGCGACCGGCAACGCCACCGTGGTAAACGGGCAACACATTCGGTTCATCGAAGCCATCCTCAACAACAGGCGTGTGTCGTCTACAACGCCAGTCATCAAGCTAGCGAGCGATCTCATCAGTAGCTTCACCAACGGGAGTCAGGTTTCCATACCCGACATACTCGACGATGTCTTTGGTAATTCAACTTTCATTCAAGAAGTATTGACTCATTGGAACGCAACGACCAACAGTACGGCGCCGCAAACGAAGAGATCCGTACCGCGAGGCATAATTGGCCCAGGGGCGTTAAGCTTATTCAAACTGGGAATGAAGATGAGAAAGTATTAAATAGAATACTCCGTAATATATAATGAACAATGTTAAATGATTGATGACGATTAAGATAATGTCCGAGCTCTAGGACGGTTGTTATGTTGAAAAATGTATAGGGGCTGCTTATTAAGAATTTCGTATCGTGGTGATAGCTCTCCGCCTCACCTAACTTAGCCTATTGCCAAACAAACCTACCTGCTGATAAACTTGGCCGGACATCGTAGAACTTTCGGATATAGTCAAGAAGATGTGACCACGAAGTCCTCTGCTCAAAAGGCGCTACATCTGAGCTCTCGGGACGTCGACGAGTTCAGAGCCTGGGATGATGAGGTGTTGTGTCCATGGCATTGACCCACATGTGGCCAGTTCACTGCACCTTATTGACACAGCTTCCAGTGGGTTAGATTCGAATAGAAGCAAGATTTTCTCGTCATCTCTTGCCAGGCTCTTCTTGGCTTCCGGTTTCAAAGGCTTCCTTTCCTGTGACGAATCGGTCAATTCCGCGCTGTATGTCTCGGCACATTGTCGGAAAGATGTTCCGGATGTTGCACTGCATCGACTTGCGTATGGTCCGTGCACCAAAAATTGTACGAATACCTTCATTGACATGGCTTTACAGGGCAGCCGAGGGTTATTGTATCGAACTGAAAACTTAGCCAATATTCTTATCAGAGCTTTCTTCTTACGGGAATGGTTTTTATAGATTAGACTTACTTCGTATAACTCGGGCAAAAGCAGCTGGAGGGGCGGGTGGCGTTGCAGAATTGCCTGAAGCACTGCCTCAAGCATTGAAACCCTATTTCAGCCTGACTATGTCTGATGAAATTCACCCTTCTATAGCTTTTTCAGAACTCACTGTTTTCCTCTAGGCCATTTTCGCTACCAACTCTTAGATAATGGCTCCTCTAAGCGTGTACGCCGTGCTGGACACGCTCAAAGTTGCCATAAACACTACTCAGTTCATGGGTTTTGCATCTGAGCTCATATTATCAAAAGTGCCCGTGCATAGCTCTCCACTTAAGGATATAGGGAGCGACCGTTCTCTAAACTCCATACGAGTGCATTTAGAACGATGGAGCGCGCGTTTGGAAACCTGCCTTGCCGAAATACCACAGACTACCCGGTATGCGGATACTAACATATCAAATATCACAACACTCTCCCAGCAGTGTAAACGGGACTGCGACGAGCTTGGGAGTATAGTGCGCAAGCTAATGACTGATTTCACCCTAAACTGCACCTGGGACAGCTTTAATGCAGCCATTGAGTCTATCCAGGGGGAGCAATTTGTAATTGATTTCATTGGGAGGCATCAGGGTCGCCAACGCAAAGTGGGATCTTGTGCCCTCATCCTTATTGAGTAGGTTCTAAGGACTTGGTATATCCGCTCAAGATAGTCTAATATATTCAATAGTCGTTTCTGTTCAGAACATGATACTGAATTCAATGATGTCCGTATACGTCACAATCCATCCAACAGCGTCCAACAAATAAATGCCAACTTGGACAGCCTCAGAGAGAGACTTTTCAATCAACATGGTATGAAGTTAGATAACGAACCGGTGTTGCTTGAGATCAAGAATATTCTAGAAGCATTGGCTAGAAATGATGCTACGGACATAACACAGATGGTTGACGATAACGTGGATTCCATACTGGACTCTGTACCCCCAAGCACTAACGACAACCAAAATCACGAGAGACAAAAAGGACAAGACCATCATTCAGGACGGCACAAACGTCCGCGGGCCTCCTTTCGGCGGACTCTAGTGGATCTAATAGTAGCTCTTATACTGTTTATATTGACGTATCTTACGAAGCCTGTCAAAATCTTGAAGGCTCGTCGTACCTCCACAAGGTCAAATACCTCTTCACAAAATATTCCGGTTTTGGAGAATCCCGCGGGGAGTCGTGACGAACAGGATCTTTCAGAGCTTACATATGCGTACAACATCCACCATGATCCTATAGGTGAGTCTAGTTATATGGGGCAATGAGAACGAATCGCAACAATTCCTAACGCTAGAGATAGAATTTTCATGCCTACCAGAGCTTGTCGACTCTGTAGTTAGGTTATTTCCTAAGCGTTGCAGATCGAGAGAATCGCCAGTACCTCCCGATAAAGGTCGCGTCCGTTGGATATGTGGTGTAAGAGACTCCCCCCACCCCGTCTACTCCGAGAGGGAAGATTACCTGAGATGGTCACCGGCTATCGTTACTCGTTACTAATGATAAGCACATAGAGATGCGGATTATGTCTATATGATGACTTTAGTGGGCTTACCCCCGAGTCACTGAAAGATATAGAAAATGAATTACGCTCGAAGAATAGCCCTCAGCCACCCATACGTCCAAATGGAGGTCTGTCAAACTGGATACCTACATTCAGAGACTTCAAGCAAGGGATTCGAATTATACTTCGAGGCTGGCGATCAAATGGAAATGCTTCACTCCCTCTTCACACTACTCAACAGTTTCCAACCAATGGCTTATCTACCAATTCGAAAATTCTATATATACTATATTGCGTCCATGACAGCCGCACGGGGATTAGGTTCCACCAGGAGAGGTTGCACAACATCTCTACCGACAAGGAGTTATTGTCCTTCTTGAAAGCGCAGTATCGCCAGCATCGAAACACTTTATCTTGGTTCAGATTAAGACACGTATCTAAAGTCCTGGTGAATAGGGTGCGTATGGCATAATCGGTTAAATATGCTCATTTCACAGAAGCACGTTTAGAGAATTGGATTATTTCCCTTACTCTACCTAAGAGTGAACCTTTTAGTATTACCGGAATGTGCTAACTGGGTACAGTTCGAGGTAGACTTAAGTCACTTTGCCCAAATTCACAGACACGACAGTTTCTGCTCATCAGCCAATTGTGTCTGTCTCCCCCCGACCGACAAGATTGACGCCGAGTACACATGTGGGCCAGCTCCCCAGAAGCCGCCGAAACAATTCCCCGTGTTCGGCGAGAACTACCTGATTCATTACTTTAAGAATCCTCAATGTCTCTCGGAAAAGCAAAAGACAATTTTTCGCCAGCTACCGAAACGCACTTGTGGGAGGCTCTGCGTCTCGGATGACGAGGAACAGCCTACTTTCGGCTGGGGAATCTATTTTGAAGAAGGTTGGCATTGGGAGTCCATTTACTTCGTCATCGTGGTCCTCTTATTAACGGGAAGCTTGGTGTTCGGGATAACTTGGTCTATGTCTAAGGGTGATATCCAAGGGGCATTCGCGGTATCAAGTTATTGGGTGACGCTAGGAAGTTTGTTCTTGGGATACGTCGCAGTAAGAAGTTCCTGACTTCAATGTCCCTAATTAGAGCATGCCCTATCTTCTTTGTGGCATAGTATAGTCATGAGATACTGTCGGGAATTAGGTCCACACGGTAATTGTGGGGCTGTAGCCCCCACACATCTCTTATTTAGGGATTTCTCCACTTGTAGCTAAATCTTCATTCTTTACACCTTAATCAATCCACAACCACCTATTACCATACTGCTGTACAGCAACGTCTAACCTCTATTAAGTGATTAATAGACCTTGTCCATCCAACAGATACCAAACTACAAGATTCATATCTTAAAGATTGCTGAATATTCTCCATCGTCAATTTCCATACCTAGATCGTGATTTTATACCCTACATAAATCATCAATTTAAGACCTACAAGCGCAACTCTATCTCTATTCTATCTTACCTCTAGTTAACTAGAGCTAATCGAGCTCTGAGACTCTACCAAAGATGCCAAGAATAGTACTGTCACTGTGAGCGAGGGGTTTCGAATCTCTTGCAGTTCATCTAGTGTACTAGCGTCGACATAGCTCACAACCGGGTAACAGGCCTATGTACCTAAGATTCCCCAAAATGAATGATACAATCGTTTATTTGTGTAACGGGGCACAAACTAAACAAATGGAGTAAATGGTCAACCGTCGCAAAGAACGCCAGAGCCTGTTCTTCATCGGGCATCGAATTACGATAGTAGCTATTGGTCTATATACGACGTTATGTGATTTCTCCCACACCTTCTTGCGCAAAAGTTCCTCGGCGCACAAGTAAGGGATATGAGTTAGTCAAGCAGACACTCTAAAGTCCCGTACTAACTTTCAGCAGCCATGGAATACCTTGTTGGTAGTGTCGACCAGTATGCCGGGACCCTACATGCAGGAAGTTCGGGCCGGTTACCCAGGTACTACTATCGGTATAAGGTGATGCAAACATGGGTCGTACCCGCGCGCAGTGAAACCAACAGTTACACAGACTTTGGCATAGGGCCGCCTCAATGGTATGACAAACGAAGTGGTGGAACAATAGCAAATTTGAACGCAGCTAGAGTTGCAAGAGACGTTCTTATGAAGCCAGAAAATAATATTGAACCGTGAATGCCGAAAGTCGCATTTATGCCTCGCTCTATACCTGAGCATACCTTAGGTACCTAAGGTAAAAGCGCCCATACGCCGCCGAAAACCCAAATTCAATACCTATCCCTCACACTATCGTCGCATGCCGCTGTACATAAAAGACATCATGACTGTAGATCGTAAATATATGCTGCTGTCAAGCTGGAAGGCCCGGCTTGTGCCCGTATATATACGTCCTAGGACACGTCAGCAATTCCACCAAAAATCTCGTTGACAAGATCAAGCCTACACAGTCAAATACGCATGTATGCTCGTATCCCTAAAATCCTTCTTAACCTCCTCAACGAACTCGCGCACCTGCTCAGGCGACATGCCCAACACGCCCAGCACCTTCAAGCTCATGGCCTCGAGGCCCGTCAGCATGTCCTCCTGGAAGTACGCAGCAACCGTTTTGAAGTAGTGGCCCTTGGCCCAGGGACTCGTGGGCCAGTAGAAGCGCCTCTCGACGATGTTCACGAAGCCCGCCTCCTCGAAGTAGCGGTGGTAGTGCTGGACGTTGCTCCAGGAGCGGCCGAGCCGCGTCACGCCCTCGAGCATCATGTTGTTCCAGCGGTACAGGGCCGACTCCGTCGGCGGCTCGCCGATGTAATTCATGGGGAACAGGGCGTCCTGGAACTCCATAATTCCTCCCGGTGCCAGGTTGTCGAAGGCCTGGCGCACGACGGCGGCCGGGTCGTTGAAGCAGCTCATGAGCGCGCGGCCGTGGATGAAGTCGAACGGCTCGCTGAAGGTCCATTCGTCCTCCGCGTCGTCGATCTCGAACCTGCAGTTCTCTGGTAGGCTAGAGGGGAGGCTTAGTTAGTGAACACGATGAGTAGCATGATCTGATAGCGGGTGCTTGGGTCCACCCACAACTGAGGCTGTATAGGGCTTAGGTCCGTGCCGATGACATGCGAGTCAGGATGTTGAACGGCTACATAGAATGTTAATATCTGGAACTTTGAATGCATGGTGGGTGAGTCGAACCAAATTCTATGGCCCATATTCCAGTCCCTAGGATTGCGTCAGCAAGGGGGTAAGGGGCGAATAGGGGGGTCCGTCAAACCTGTCGCAATGTCCAAAACTCGCCGAGGGTCTCTGGGAAATGGGGCTATATTGAGTTTATTGCCAATAGCTAATATAAACAATTGATGTTGTAGGTCTGTCTCAATTATGAGTAACCTTCAAGATAGAGAATAGAGATCTAGTTAATAGCGCGATGACGTTTACCTAATCGTTCTTGCTCTGCCTACCAGTATGTTCATTAGCTGATAGGAGGAGTTGATGCACATAGCTTGGAACATACAGTATCGTTCGGTAAGAAGTATCCTAGGGAAGAAATGTCAGCGAAGGGCTTGGTGCTATAGAGCTATAGTGAGCCGTACTGCCTTCTTTGTATCTGTGATAAGTCCGACCGTTTTCCTGAACGAAATGATAAAGGCTCGAGTCTAACGTCATCGTCGAAGATCTTCACATTGATTAGAAACTCGAAATCCGAATAAATTCTAGCCAATAATCATATCCTACCTTATACTATCTGAGATTGACCTGGTTTCCTGCCGATAGTCAATGAGGGAGTCCAGCCATAGTCCCTTGTCGTATTAGGTACTGACTGTCTGAGAATCGCTGTCTACTGATGGTAACGACGGCGCGCTACCGCTACCCCACGATAACATTGACGCATCTTGGTCGACTGACACTGTGCGGCTAGATGCCCATGAAAATGGCGTCGCATAGCCATTGTCGTGGCTTGTGGTGGATGAAGCGTCCGTCATCATCTATCCTTCGCGACGCAAGGCTACCTCTCAGCGCTCAGGTATTGAAGCTACAATAAGGGTACAATAAGCTGAAGATGAAAAAAAAAGGTACGAAATCCATCAAGCTACCAAATGTTAAGCGACACGGGAGGCAGATTTGCCACGAGGCAAGAGGCACATGGGGGTGGCACTTAATACATAATGATGAGAAACGCGCTAGGGGCATGTCAGCAATGGCTCGGGATGGATTGACCAGTCATCTTGTCGATGCGACCTCCTGCAGGAGGGTATCTGGTGTGCATCCTTCAGGAGGAAGCGCTAAAGGGACAGTATTCTGGGCGCGGCTGGGCTTGCACGTATCGTAGGGTATCATCCTAGACGGGCAGCTGGATCTGGATTCGGCCGAGCGAAACTCGACGTAGCATTGCACTTTATGTGCTGCATTGCAGACACCAACAGAACCGAAAGCGACACTGCAACCACTGAGCTGTCGTAGAGTCTTGCTGCGGTGAAGAACCGACGCACACCGATCCTGCGATCGAAGCTTGGAGGTCCCGCCGTCAACAATTCAAGTAGGCGTAGTGACTTTCTCCGGATTATCAAGGGGCAGATTCTAGAATATCTAGTATTAACCGTCTGGGCGGCTTGTTTGTATATTCATTTACTAGATTGCTCAAGCAAAAGTACCGTACTTTTCTCGGTGAGACAGATTCTTCAATATTAGCTTCGAACCCTTCCCAAAGGGGTGGAATATGACGACAAGGCCTTTTCTCTTCCGATATCTAGGGGGGTCTCGGGATCCTCTCCGGATCGGTTGTGGCGCGACGTGTGCAATGAATAGGAGGGTCACAACCTGACTCGCTCCCCAAAGCTCGTCCTGCACTGCTACTTAAAACGAATCCGTTCTACCGGTAAACATGCATCTTCGGCCGCTTCGGTATTTGAGTTGGCAGTGATGAAGACCTGAGGTCGTTGCGTTGCGTATGTGCGACATTGAACAAGATCGAAGAGCACCACTAGATGAAAGAGTATGCGAAAGTAGACCCATCTGGACAGCCAGCCAAAAGCTGGCTTGCATTTAATATAAATGCAGTATCTTATAGGATATGGAAGGACCCGAGTCTGACTGCATCAAAAAAAAGGGTCTCTTGGGGTTGCACCGGTCGGCGACGATATGCCGATACGATCACGGGAGTCATTTATTGTAATTGGTTGTTATGGAAGAAATTTGATACGAAAATAAATTGGCATCACCAACACGATCCAAACGGTCGGATAGATTTGTGTCTACCAACGTAAGCATGTGCAATGAAGGACTGCGTTGGCAACTTTGCCCCCTGATATTACCTGATACTAGAATTGGAACTAGAAATGGAACTACCACCGGTGTGAGATACGACGGTAACCCTACATGTAAGGGGAATAGTAGCACATAGGGCAGGAAAAGAACGGTTGAACTACCGAAAATAAAATGAGCAACGTTGGTTACGTCGCATCTCTAGCTTATAAACCGGAACCGTTTCTCACACCTACCCATCCTATGCAATTCCCCTCGGGCCGTGTAACCATGTCTAACCAACAACGCCTGTCTAATAATAATGTACCCCGTGCTATCATGACGTCGTGAAATCGTAACCGCTAAAGATACACTAAGCATTTGATTCGTCCCACGTTGACCAACGCTTGACGACCTCATCTACCATAGCGATGCCCTTTCTGCTAGCATCGATCTCAAACCACTCCCTATGAGCTTTCCCACAGACATCGCAATTAGCCTTGTCGCTCACTCGGAGACCTGCGCCCGCAAGCTCGATATGTATCAAGCGCTCAACCTTGTGACTATGGGGCATCTTCCGAGGCGTCGACGGCTGACTAGATGAGATGTAGGGATAGTAACGGATCAGCGACAAGTTATAGCCGCACTGGCGCGTCCATTCATTCAGGCGACGCTGAACATTAGACGCCCGACCGATCTTCAAAAGAACCTTCTTGGACGATCCGGCCTTGCTGGTCTTGCTATCTTTAATAGCGAATGACTCGAGGACATCGCTCGGCCGTCTCTGGCGACCGTCCGGGCGAGGTGGTGTAAGGAGAGACTTGGCTGCCTCTGCGGGAGGGGTTGCAGCTTCGGACTCGGGCGTCAGCCAGAATATGTAGATATAACCGGGCTCATCCTGCTGCGAGATTGGCTTGGCTAATTCGGCCATGAGCTGCGAGGCTGTTTGCGGCGACGCCGATTGTGGGATCAATGACAAGAAGTGAGATTTCTGAGAAGTTCTACGAGGATCCGACGGGCGTTTTGAAGAATCTGTACTCGGTTGGGGAGGCGCAGAGGGAACGGACAGGTGCTGCTGATTTGACGGCGGCCTGGCAGCAGTAAGTTTCGCGGGTGCGCTCTGTATCGGTCGCGGTTGTGGTCGCACTGGACGCTCTTCTTCTACTTCGCTGATGGTAAAGCAGCAACAGAAGCTAACTTTCTTTTCCGTCTTGTATTTCCTTCTATGCGATGGTGGGACATTCGAGTTGTCCGAATGCGTGGGCTTCTCATTATGGTGGTCATCGCCATGCTTCACTGGTTTCCGTCCTTGCCTTTGCGCCTCTACTATACCAAGCCGGTCAATCAGAGTCTCCAAACTCTCCCGAGCTTCGAGGATTGGTTTGGTATTTGACTTTGGTCCCGGGCTAGACTTTGCAGACAGGCTGGCTTGATCTTTATGCTGCCAGCAGTAAAGGTCGGGGTTACTCGGATCGTCGACTCGTAGTTTGGTGGTTTTAGGTCTAGGCGTCGAGGCAGGAGAAGACCCTGGAGAAGAATTCAAATCACGTCGACAGGGACGGCCTCCCGAGGTGATGCCCCTACATGTCGTGGCTGGATTCTTGGAGTCGTTGCGGCCTAATAAAGACTCGGGGGTATTTGGAATGAATGGCATTGTCCTCGGGTGGTTGATAATCTAATGATCTAACTAGTCTTCTATGTAAGTCTAGCGAGGGTATAGGCTACCACAAAAGAGTGTGAAGTAAGTAGAAAATAAAGAGAGAAAAGTATTCTCCTGGCACACGCCAGGTTTTCGCAGTCTGATACTATTTGGACATGACTCTAATATTATATTCACAGCTCACCAGGCATTCATGGGGCCAAAGTGAGTCCACTCGTGAATGGTAAATGGATGCAAGTCTCAGTGACTGGAAATTCCTCGAGTTAATTGGAGGGGTTGGGATGATTGGCTGAGAGTCAACGGCGGTATTCAGGGGTGCTAACAATAAGTCAGGCTGAGTTGGAGGACTCCGAATCGTCTCATGTGGCTTAAACATGGCTGAGTCGTGGGGGTGCTTGCATGGTTAGCTCATTTTATCCCTGACTAGGGCAGACGGCAACTTACGTGTAACACTGAAGTTGTAACAAGTGGTACAATGGAGACAACAAACTCAACGCCAACACAACTTCTTTTCTTCAACGTCAGAACAAGAAAGCCCCATTCTGATTTCAACTGGTCAGAAAAGAAGAAGAAGAAAAAATTTCATAGGGCAAAGAACTTATAATAATGCACACAATGTCCTTTATACCTTTGTCTTGATTCATCCTCAGATGCTTGACGGTTTCTAGTGGGAACTGATCAAGCTGCCGAGAGCCGAGGTTCCTCAGTTTAAACCCACAACCCAAGATTGCAATATACTATGTTCTCAGTCTCTACCTCTCACATAAAATCAGATTCATAGCCCATTCGGCTATTAACGTTGACATTTCGGATAGATCGGAGTTGGCCAACTAGGTACCTATTTAGTTGAATGTTATTCAACATCTCAACATCTCATTCCGAAGTATTCTGGTCTTCTTTATCACTCTCATTAATCCTCATTCATACCATATATCATCACTTCCAATCCAGCTCTGGTTAGCCGAAGCACATGTCCAAATGATGGCAAGTTCAAATTATTATTCCATCTATGGAATTATCCTCTGTATATACCGAGGTTGAAGGGGGTGGTGCTTCTATTCTATCTTTGTATGCATCATTTCCCATGCCTTTTTTGCCTCACCAAATTCCAAAAATATGCACGAAAATCCAATACTATGAATGGGAGATTAGCCATATAACATAACGGGTATACCACCCTGTCCGTCTATAACTCGAGAGCAACCCTCTTTTTCATACGTCTCCCTTTTCGGGTTGCTGCTTCTTTTTCCTCACATCTACCCAACCCATACCCCAAGACGCCACGAAACTTAAGGACGCCATAGCGACCACCATGTAGCACACGGCGTCAAAGCTATCAGCAAAGGCCTGTAACACACCGGCCAGTTCGGGGCTTCCCGGTGGGACCAATGCGCGCACCGCTGCCGCACTACCACCGGCAGCGAGAGCCGCCTGCGGGTCCACGGAGGGCGCAAGCATCACGATTCTCTTGAGCAGGGTCTGCGTGAAGATGGTGTTGCCTACCACAGAAAAGACGGCCGCCGAGAAGTTCTGGCAGAAGATGAGGAATGCGGTTCCTAAGGCGCTTTGTGCAGGCGAAAGCGCGTACTGGAGCGCTATCAAACCGACCTGTATTCCGCAACCACGAAGTCCGTAAATGATCTGGTAGCCGATCCATTGCCCAGTTGTGGTGTCAGGGCCCCAGGTTGAGATCAAACCGCCGGCGACTGCGGTACCAGCACTGGCGAAGACCGCCCACGGAAGATAGTAGCCGAGCCTCGTCACTATCAAACGTCAGCAATACTTCACAGGAAATCATCTCCAATCTCTAGGGACGAGAAACAAGGGCCGATGTAAGGAATGACGTACCCAGTGCCCCGGAGAGAATGATAAACAAGACTCCGGACAAGATATTCGGCAACATATACACACCACTCAACGTCGGACCCACGCCTTTGACAGACTGGAAGTAAATCGGGAAGAACTGGGCGCCCACGAATACACTCGTCATAAGAGATGCAAACTGGATGCTGCTAACCCATACAACCCGCCTGCGTACCATTGAGAACGGAATCATAGCCTTGTCGCCTGCACGGTGCTCCCAGAACAGGAAGATGATGAAGGCAACGCCCGCGCCTACGAAGAGGCCAATTACGGTCGACGAATTCCAGGGGTACTCGGATGATCCGAATTGCAAAGCCAGCAGGAACATGATAGCGGCTGGGGCAAAGATGGCGAAGCCGACGAGGTCGAGGTCCGGGATGATCTGGCGCAGCATCGCGAAGGAGACTCGCGGCTTGGCTGTCTGGTCCGGCACGTGCATGAAAGAAAGGAAGAGGCCGGCAAGGCCGCCGAGCGGAAGGTTGATGTAGAAACACCATCGCCAGGTCACGTACTGGGTAAAGACGCCTCCGATCAAAGGCCCGGCAATGAGGCCAATCTGTCCAACTATTGGCCTATTAGCATTCTGGAATCACGTAAACTGGAGAGGAAAGGAAAATCTGTAACTTACACGCCATCATGAAGGACATATAGACAGGTCTTTTTTCCAGGGGCACGGCACCGGCGACAACGGTCAAAGCCCCATTCTGAAGTCCCGAACTACCCATTCCCGCGACGGCTCGTCCGACGATGAACATGACCGAGGACTGAGAGACGGCGCATAGCAACGAGCCGACCTCGAAGATGAAAAAGAAGAAAAGGAACACCCATTTCGCACTGACACGTGTGTACACCTTTCCGGTCAGGGGTTGGAGCGTGGCACTATATGAACTCTAGGTAAGCTACTATGTCCCAATGGCAGTACCCAGCCTTCGCGCACGTGGAAAGCCGGCGAGAGGTATCGGGGAACAATCTTACCTGGTAAGCTGGTAAGCACCGCTGTACCATCCGATATCCTGTAAACTGTGGAAATCCGACGTGATCTGTGGTATGGCCTATTCCCGGACGGTTCGTCAGTCTTCACTCAATTGCTAAAAACGCCTAACGCCGAAATCCGGACAACGATATATAAGGTATATATAAAGACGGAATGGGCGCGCAACTCACCGTGCTAATAATTGACATATCCAGCATGAGCAGGAAGAAGAACGTGGTGACGCTGAACAGAAGGAGCATGAGCTTGTACCCGGTAACATAGTCCAAGTTCTCGCCGTCCTCTGCCGTCATGCCCTCGCCCGCCGTTGAGGATGAGGATGTCGCCGGCTGGTTCCCGGCCTCCGGTGCTGCGTTTTCTCCCACATCGGGGCTCCTTGACTCGTTTTCTTCTTTTTCTTGCATTGATATCGTCGAAGATGTGGTGTCGCCTTCGTATTTGGACAACGATGATGGTCTCGGCGGTTGCAACTCCGCCGACTTTTCCATGGTATCTTATCTAAAACCCTCCTCGGCTACGATGGTATCGGAAAGGTCGCGAACAGAATATTGACGAGTACGTTGGAATTCTAAATATTCGCTCTTATCTTGTCGGCCCCAAGGCTAATATGCCCTTGCGGACGATAGTCAGTACTGTATGTTAGGTAGGTACGTAGGTATGTATACGCGGAAATTCAACAAGATCGCCAAGAGGACCCTGATATCGGAGCTAGAGCAATAATATCTCGGCGAGAACCCGTCTGCCAAAATGAAGTGGCACGAATAAAACTTTGCACGGCGATTGTTGGCCAATGCTTCAATTCTATACAATTGATATTAAAACCATCGAAGGCATATATATGTACAGTGAGTCTCAGATATATAGAATAACAACGGGAAAAGACGCAATTAATATTAGATCAGATAGATAGACAGATAAACATAGAAGTCCTAGACGGACCGGCATCCGTTTGTTGGATGCCTATTTTCCTTTCGACCCAATTGTTGTTTAATTACCTACCGTACCCTGAAATCTAGAAGCTGCTGGAGAAGATTTCGTTAACGAAATGCGCCGTAGCTCATGCCGCTAAGCTAGCCCAAACGGCAGGAGAAGCTATCCCGGCCCCGAATCCCGTTCCTCATGCCCCCAGCAACACCCAAAGCGGGAAACTTTAGTTGAGTCACGGCGCTGACAGGATGCAACTGAAGGGCATTATATCTCCTCCTGGTATAGTATGATACGGCACATATTAGACATGTCATACGTACAGGTGACACAAAGGCGTGAAGGTGACGACGCGGTTAAATCCGTGTCCGAGGGGCTCGGAATGGAGTTTTGCAATACACCGGTCTGGTTCGCACACACCTAATCTAGGTATCTAGATGGCTCGACGCAGTAATATGGACTAGCCGGGGTTTTGGTAGAGCAGAAGCTCAGCTAGCATCAATTCCGCCATGTCGTTTCATTCCGCGTAACGTTGACTCACATTAGTATCCCGCACCATGAACCCCTGATTCCTGCCGATCGATCGATAGCGCCCCACTACCCACTATTACATCTGAGGCTCAACTGTTTTAATATAAACCCTTGTCAGAACCTCTTGCTGAAGATTTTTATAAGATCTTGTTAATACGCGACTGCTATGCCAGATAGAATATCTAAGTATAGATAGGTACCTAGGTAGTAATAAATATTCTTCTATTCATAAGTCGACTACGCATTTACATCCCAGCTTACCTATGCTCTGCCTTGAGTTTCCCTCTACCGTCAGAGAAGGGCCATATTATACCATATACACCCATTTCTAAAACGTAGAGATTATCCACTTCCCCCTTATGTCCCCCTAAATCCTTTTCCCATCCTAGACGCCGAAGTTGGGTATAACAAAGACATGGCACCCAAATAATACATATCCCGAAATGCGCCCTTCCCAGATAATATCAGTTAACTCCCCTCCCAAGAGCGAAACATATCCGTCAACCACGGATCATCCAACCACTCCATAGACGTGAACTCCGGGATCACCGACCCAGGAGGCACCTGATCCGCTGCCGCCGCCGCATTCGCCGCACCCGCACCCGCACCCGCACTCGTCGCGGCTCCTCCCACCGCGGGTCCAGCCCCGGATCCACAGCCCATCTGCTCGAGCGTAGCCGTCCAAGCGGGGATCGTAGCGCGCAGCGCATTCCCCGCCTTTGTATAGTAATCCATGGTATCGGGATCGTCGCTGGTCTCTATGCCGCAGACGTGGGGCACCTGCATGAAGCGGTTTGCGGTGCGCTCCATGACCTGCATGAGGTCGATGGAGTTCTTGACGATGGAGCGGTCCCACTCCGGGTCGTCGACGACCATGAGGCGGTACAGCGTCTGGGCCGAGCGGCCGAAGTGGAGCGTGAGCGAGAAGGTGAGGCACATGAACTCCGGGGTCGAGAATGAGAGGAAGTTCTCTAGACTGGCTTTGCTCGCTTGCAGGCTGGAGTAGTATGCGTCCAGCTTGCCTACGTCGATGCCCCCGACCACGCTGCCGCTGACGGTGGTGGGCTTGGGTGGGTGTGCTGTTAGCCATGGGTTGACGTTCCATAGGGACATGTCGGCTATAGATAGTTCCGCCGCGTATATGTGCGAAAGAATTATTTCTGATAAGGTGTCAGTTGGTTATATCATTGACTGCGATGATGGGGTTCAGAGTGTTCTTGTTTGAACCTGGGCGGTGAACATACTATTATCCCTAAGTAAGGGTGGAAGATCTCTCTTAATCGCCTCGACATTAGCGCGCAAGCCCTTGACGTAAACGATAGGAGGCGCCCTCAAACAAGTCGAGTTTCCGTAAGGTTCAGCAGTCCGCCAAGTAATTTGCCCTACATCTTCCTGGATCCTATACGTCTTAACCATCGTGACGAGAATCTCGTCGTTCAAGCATTCCGGGTTTGCAGCGAGTTTCTGAAGACAATCCTCCATGTGAGGTGTCCACCGCATTGTTTGGACTCTCAAGAAATTCGAAATCCTGGGTAGGTCAAAGGTTAACGTCACCAACTCCTCAGACTTGTGTAACCCTCAAGTTGTACAATGGTACTGAATTATGGTAAAGGGGATACGTACCCTGAGCAAAGAACGAAGCATGCCAAGACGGCTCTCCTCTCCTCATTCGTACGGTTTGTCGAGAGAGGTAGCTTTGGGTAAGGGTAAGAAGGCTTAAAACAATGGAGCTCCCTATAAAAATTGTCTTGAGGCGGCTTGTCGAGACGAAGATCAGAGACGATTGTGGCCGCCATGTTGATATAAGCAAGGATATACGGCTTGCCGTTGAAGTGGTGCGTGCCCCTAAAAGGCCGTTAGATACAATCTTAGTAGTTTGAGACGAGAGATGCATGGGAGGTCACCCCTTTCTTAGACTTATACGAGATTGAGTTACATACCAGCCGAGATAAGCAAGAAGACCAAGTAGTAAATCTATATTTCGATCTAGATCCACCACTATCTTCTGTGCTAAGTATTCCTTAATCTTCTGGCTAAAGGCTGTCTTCTTTAATTGTGATTTAGCACAGACAGTTACTATGTTCAACCACAGAAACGGTAGCCTCTGCTGCAGCTGTGTAGCACTAAAATAATCAGTTAGTAATGTTGATACGTTGAGCGGGCAGTCATCTGATATGAAATCCTCTATGAGAAAAGGCCTAGACTACCTCCAGTTATAGGGAAGGGAGGCGATAATACTAACGTTGTGTCTGGTGTTATGTATATGAATGGGAAGAAGGGAAGGAACTGGTCTTTGAACATCCGCAGAGTCTCCTCGGCCTCGACCAGTGAGAGGCCGCCATCTTGAGATGTAGCGGACGTAGGAGTGGGGTATGAGGTCGTCGTAGGCGGGTATATATCGCAAAGGGCGGCTTCGGGGGGAGAAGGTAGTGCCAATGCGTGATTATGAGAAGTTCTCCTATCATCCCGTACTACCGTACAGGGATCCAGCTCCATGGCGGCCACGGTATTCGAATCGACGCTAGCATGGGTTTCCGGGATGTTGGCATTAGCGGCATCCCTATAAGTGCCGGCCGGTGAATTACTGCCGCCGGCCTGGGCCCGGAGGATCGAGACTAAATCATCTAGTTTCTCCTCAAGGTGAGCCGTCCTCTCGGCAGCGGGACGCCTCACGGCACGCTTCCGGACGCTCACGGATGGAACGCATTGCTTCCCTAACCGTTGGCAACGTTCACAAATAGCACCGGGACCACCACGGCTAATACACTTGCACTTTGCCTTAGAACAGTTGGTGCAGGCTTGGCCATACGGGACCGATTTTCGAGGTGCCGGTACTACTGCTTGGCTCGAACCCGCCGAGTCGGGGTCCATCTGGTGGTCTGTGGCGCCAAGTAATTAGTAAGTTATCAAAAACAAAGCCGGTTGGCAGCAGTGGTGGATTATGCAGGTGTTAGGGATGTTAGGGATGTAAACCGAAAACGAACCCCGTCTTGTGTTATCCCGGGATTGAAAATAGTTTAATAGGATATCCAAAAGGAGGAGGCAAGATGTGTAGCAATACTGGAAGATCTCTAGAGTTGGGGAGTCGCATAGGTACCAGCTCTTGAGTACGGGATTCGTACTTCGGATGGTGCGAATCCCGCCGCTGCGCTGACGACTCTATCTCGCTTACTTAAGCGGCACAGCTAAGGCTGAGTTTTGGTGGAGGCAAAGCTTATGTACCTTAATTTCAGGTCCCCGCTTAATTCCCAAAGAATCCAGTTAAAAATACTTGTTGCCTAACAATGACCAAACCCACACCGACCGGAATTTGCTTGAATCCCGTTAGCTCCTGTTGACCCCTTCCCCTTTTCCCCCAAATATAGTCCGTAACCAATCTCCTAGTGATACATGTAGTTGCACAGCGAGATAAAAACAAAATAGTACAAGGTTGTACGCTATTAGAGGCAAAAGCCAACTTCAAAGTGAAACATAAGCTTATTCAGACATCACCAGCCGTTTTGTGCTACGTTCGGACTTGGAAAGAAATCCGGAATACTTCTGTTCTACGCGGGCTTTAATACGGTAAGATAAATGGCAGATAGTATAATCACGTCACATGGTCAAAATAGGAAGTCCAGATGATATGTAAAGTGAAAGAACAGAGCTTTTCATTGCCTAATCCAATCTACTCAGTCTGAACAGAAAAGATGAAAAATCATCGCTGCAGGACCTCGAAGATAGCCGTCGGCCTTCAACCCCAGTAAAACGAGCAAGAGCTAAACTACAGCATCCCGTGAAACACCCCGTCAAGGCGTAGGGCTCATCGGATCCCTGTCGCTACTAGTGCCAATGCTACCGCTGCCGGGACTACCACTCCCATCACTCACAGCTGAGCCGTTAATGTAGCTTTGGGGGCCGGTAGGCGTATGGTATTCAAAGCCCAATCGGACACCCGAATATCCAGAACCATCCCGCATATGTGAAAATGCAGGGGTGGCACTGTTCCCTTCGTCCTCAGCTACGCTGCTCTGCGTGAAACCCGACACATCGCTAAGCATCGACGACGAGCGGCCCCTAGCCTTGGTTTGGGACTGTTGGACATTAGGTGTAGCGGTTCCCTGCGGCACGAAACCCGGAGCTAGAGGTGAAGGACCCCAAAGCGACGAGTTGTACAAACTGTTGTTCCAAGCAGCCGTGGCATCGTACGGTGCTGCGTTAGTCACATTTCCTTGAGGTTGTGGTGCCGGACCTGGAGACGAGAATGGAGCGTTGGTGTCCGGGAAATCGTAGGGAGCCGCGTAAGCATAAGCCGCTTGCTGTTGTGTATGGAACGAATCTAGCTGCGTCTTAAGCGCTAGGTTCTCCTGCTCCTTACTGAAGATAGCGGCGTCAACTTCGTTGATCTTGGCAATCAGATCACGCTCAACCTTTGCAATGTCATTCTCGTACGTTTCCCGAGCCTGGCGTCGGCGTTCCGCCTCATCAAGGCCGCGAGCATTAGCATCGGCGATACGTGCATGCTCACCATCAACCTTGGCGATACGGTTACTGATCTTGTTACGCTTAGTTTGGAGACTCGTCTTCTCCTCTTCGAGGGCCTTTAGTCCACGGTCGACAGATGCTTTAAAGCTCTTGAATGCAGCAACGGCGCCATCATACTTAGCCTTCTCGTTGGTCCAAGCAGACTGTTTGGACTTCCAGGCAGACCTCAAAGATTCGGGAATCGATTCAAGTTCCTTCAATTCCGCCTCGAGGCTGATTATTGCCTGCTCGGCCTGCTTGTGCTGGGTAGTGTTTTGTTGGATTTTCTGGCGCAGCTTATCATCACCCGTGCCGGCTGACTGGACAGCTGCAGATAATTTTTCATTCTCCTTCTTCATGGCATTCGCTTTCCGATGAAACTCCTTCCGCAACGCCTTCTGACGGGCCTTTTCCTCGGCTAACTTGCTTTCAGCTGCAGCAATCGATGTCTTGAGTGTAGTAATGGGCGAATCGGGCCGAAGAGAACGTTGACCAGGAGGCTTTGTAGCACTGGCGTCCACATCTGCAGACTTGGCTTGAGTGGTCCTAACACTCGTCGAGAAGAGAACCTCGTGCGTCGTTGTACTGACGAATTCGCACTCGTAATTTGACATGGGAGTAAGCCCATAGATGTCTCCGCTCCATCGAATTCCCTGGCCACCATCCCCTTCAGGATCCTGCACCGGCACCATCCGCGTAGGCTGCCAAACAGCGTTATTGACCCTCACGTAGAAAGGCTTGCAGAAGTCAACTCTTGATCCATCCTGCGATACACCAGTCTCGGATGTTTCGGGAAAATAGCTTGTGTTGAAGCATACTTCGTCGCATCCAACATAGGTGATCCATATCTGTTCGGGCTGAGTGTTAAATGGAGCGTTCCCCAGGTTATGAATGTCAGTAGCATTCGAGCCCGCGGACTCCGCTGCGGCATGAGTAAGTTCGTATTCTTTCACGACGACAATTTTTGTGCTCGCTAGAGCCGCCCAGAGCGGCTGTCGATTCCGTATCTGAGCACTTTGTTTTCTTTTCTTTTTCGTAGTTAACGCTGTTGAGTTTTGAAGAGAAGCAGTGTCGCTATCCGGGGTCGAAAATCCGCCGTCATTCTCTGCGGTGTAAGATTTTCCGGCCTCAGGATCCGCGGCATTCTGAGCTAGGATATCTCGCCTCTCTCGCCTCAAATACCAATCGCGAATGTACTTTACTAATCCCTGCGTTAAAATGTGAATAGCTAGTATGCTTTTAACCCAGCCAAACCATCCCGTCTGTACCTTATCGTAACCGCGTATAGACTCTAAAGATTCGAGTGGGTCGTCGAAATCGGGGGTCATAAAGCGGCTTGAGCCTAAGAGATATCCTATGGGAGAATACTTCATCTTCGTATGGCGCAATACATGAGACAGCAGTATCATGCTAAGACAGATAAGAGTATTCTTCATGGAACCCCCATCTCTTGTACTTGAACCGCCACCCAATCCTAGAGCAATAACCATCTGCGCCAAGTCGAGTATGACGTGTTGGATTGGACCCCAAAGAAAAAGCCAGATGAGAAGCACGATGCCATCGACACAGACGATAGTAGCCAGGGAAGGTGCGCCTAGATTCCACTCGAACACATCGCTGAAAGTCAGGCCGTTGCTAGTCACAAAGGTGAGCAGGGTGAAAAGCACGTAGATGCCGGACAAAGCAAGTGGGGGAATCTGCATCAAGATGATGAGAATGGCGATAGTGTCTTGTAAAGGGCATGATCGTAGGACGGTGAGAGCAAAGTCGACACCAAGCGGGCCGGGATCGCGGTGGACGTTGGAATTTTTGGTAGCATTAACGTCGATCCGACGATGGTTCTCCTCCAGATGGCCATTTCCAAGCTGGGAGTGGTAAGACTCGGATGACGAGGATTCGGAATAGCCGCCAACCGAGCCCCTTCTCAGAAACTCGGTGATCCTGTGTTCTATAGGCATCTCGATCGGTTGCTTGGAGTAGCCGTTCGCAGGAGGCGGTGTCGGGGGAACAGGGGGAATAGCCGCATCGTCGGCGGGCGGTTTCGCATTTCCATTCAAATGACTCAAGCTTTTCTGCTTGGATACGCGCTTTCCCGGACCTACCAAGCCATTCTCATGTCTTGTATCGCGATGGTTCGAGGCACCGTGCTGTCGCTTTGCCGATGCTGAAGCGCGAGGCATACGCTCGCGTAGTGCTGACCCGACCCAGAAGCTTGTTCCGAGCCAGCCAGTCAACCGAAGGCGACGAGGAAAACAACACCTAATTCTCTTCCCTCCAAGGTATGAAGCGGACCGACTCGACCAAGGGATGGAAAGGAGACTGGTTTAAGCGAGGTTGCAGGTCGTTTCGGAGAAGGATTCATAGGAAGTTATTCCGGACGAGGCGAAAAAAAGAAAGTTTATAGACGCCACCGTCATGCGCTACTGTTTTCTAAACGGCCGAGGTTAAAATATTTTTAGGTTTTACCGTTTGGAGTGGTAAAGTGTATAGCACCTAAATATTTCAATATCAGGAAGAGTATTGAAATTGTAGGCTTAGGTGTAAGATATGGAAGATCGTGGGATTGGATTTGATCAAAACGGGGAAATGCTTGGTGGGAGGAAAAGGAACAAAAAGGCAAATACAACGGTGCAATGTGCAGTTGTGCAGTGTGAACGAAAGCATCTACATGTACTTACGTATGGGTACATGCACAATTACCTCGATCGACTAAGTGGACTACGTACCTTGGTACAAATCGAACGGATCCCACCTGCCTGCCTGCGAATATAAATGGCATGGAAGTACAGTACAAAATGCAGAGGTACCTGCCATTCGACGAGATTCTCCCGTCCAGGTGCTTCCAAGGTATGTACCTATACCATAGTAGCCTGCTGTAGGCTGCACCCTGTTTGCCCTGTAGGCTGCCGGCAGGTACGGTAGCCTCTACTGTCAGCGCCGGAAACTTCAATCAATGTGCGGTAAGGCCAGGGTATGTCAATGTAGTACCAGGTACTATTTCGGGCGATCGGGTACGCTACCACAATGCTAGACCACTTAAATGTTCCCTTTTCAATGGCTGGGATGGCAATGGATCTCTATTTTCCAGTTGCTAATAAAAGTCGAGTACCAGTGAGTACCTGACGCTTTGTGAAATATGGTAGGTGCTACAGCTACCAATCTGCCTAGTCCCACGCGTGACTAGCGGCTGGAATTTTGCTAGCGTAGTTCGGTTGGTTCAGCACCTGGGTGGCTTCTAATTCGTCCAATTCGTGTGGATGTCACCCTTCGGACTTCCTTCGCCAATCCCCCCAAACACTGCATTTACACGCGTGTATCACTGCAACCAACGTCCCTGAGTTTAAATGCGACTATTTGCCGTCAGCATTTCAGCTATTGGAAATGATTGGTTCTTTGCTTTTAACATAAGCGGTTGTGCGCATTGATTATCGATATAAAGATAGAAGCAAACGTCAACAGCCTACCGCCAATACTAGAGAATTGGGATTCGGTCGATTGAAGATCTCTTAGGGACTTGGCGACTTTCCCCCAATATCTTGGCATAGACATCAAACAAACGGAATGAACTGACATTTCTTCTACATACAGACTATCTCATATGTACAGGCTACAAACGCAGCTACAGTTGCTTGACATTGTTTGTCAATGGTATCGTACATATGTCTTTAGGCTTCTATAAACCATGGAGGCCTAAAGACACGTCAATGAGAGTCAAGATACCTCAGTATCACCAAGGCGGCTGTCGATGGATTGTTTCCGTTTGGCTGCTAGTCACGAACTATAATACGCTTATCCATGGATGGCAAGAATGTGAACATGGGATTTGATATTCGCGGGGTGGCGTATCACATGCAGCCGGATTCTTCTGGCAATCTTGTCGTGATCCAAAGACGACGACATTAATACATCTGGCTGGAAGGCAAGCCTTTTCACTTAACTAACGAGAAAAGATTCATTATGGGTCTTTGCAAAGCTCTTCCATACCCTCGTCCCTTTTCTCGGTCTGATTTAAAATTCGTTCGCCTGCTATACTCTTGTTTGCCCCTCTCATAGGTATACGAGATCTCGAAATCTTCGACGAAACCCCACAATATGGAGACGCGCGCGCGCGAAAATATTTACAGGTGCCGCCATTATCGACATCTAGAACTCGGTTAACCCACATAGTACTAGAAGAAGGTGATCCGTACTCTATAATGCGGTCCACCGACGAATAAAACGTACGGCGCTTTTCGTCGCATGCGCGCTGATGAGCAGGGTCCCATTTTATGTACTGTGATAACGCAGCATTCTAGCAACCTACCTACATACATAACCCATAGTGACATTAGTAGGATTCAGGAGTTCACGCGCTTTTGAACTTCTCCAGATTTCTATTTACGGTTGACTCGATAAGTCAGACGGATTTAAACTACTCCGAGTAGCCTTTCAGCTCAAACATTCGCGACAACACAGCCAATGATTCCATAGAAATGTTGTTATACTATCGCTCATTCTGATAACAACAGATCCAATACGTGCCTACTTATTACATATGACAGCATCGCAATAACCATCGGACTGACTCAACGCGGGGCAGTTCCTTATGCTCTCGACGATCATCGATGCAACCTGACAAGGTTGGCTTTGACTACACATGTACAGTACATCCGTTCGTCTACTCCAGGTAACGAGGAATACCGAACTGTTACTGGCTGAGGCGAAAGTCTGCTAGCCGATTCCAGGGCGAGCAACGGCATTGTATGTGGAGTTGGGCGGAGTCAGCAAAGTCATGCAGCATTTTCTACAACCACTAAGTGAACAGCAAATTTGAACTCGCATCGTCGATCATTACCTCTAAAGAGCATACCTAAACCTCCTTTGGCTCTTACCTAAGGAATAATGTTCCCATTATATTTTACTAGGACCAAGCAACCCTGAAAACCGGCGAATTCTCACCGGATCCTCTTTTTTTTATTCCTGCCTACCTGTAGTTTGGGGGCGAAAAGACTCTAGTGTAAGTATCGAGAGGGACGACTGAGAACAAGACGTGTTCCTTTGCGCCGCCTCCTTTTGTTGTAGCTTTCGCCGTCGTGCTGACACAAAAGCACGCATGCGATTCCTTACCTGGAGAGGTTCACTACTGGTGGATTATTACATGCGAGAGACGATGACGGAATAAGGTATTCGACCAATCTGATCACAGCTCCGACCAGAGGACGTTTCACCAGCAAACAGTCGATCAATAAAACATCGTGCCCCCACACCACCATCTTATAGACACTAGCAGCAATTTGCTAAAGTTTATTCGACGGCCCTGTCGGCATTTGAGCGGCCGTGAGATCCTCTACCGAAAAATGAGGCCCTCCCGTTCACATAGTATCACCCGATTCTCGACACCTCTGTTGCCGGTACTATGTTAGATTTTCGGGGGTTAGAGTTGACTAAGACATGCTAATGCTTGTCTCGCTTCTATGCGCCGCGCTTCAGGGGATGGAAGAGAGGTAGTTGGAAACTCATCGTGCAGCCCTCCTCCAAACCCCCGTCTTCCCGGCTATCATATTTCACCATCCTATTACCTGTTTCCACTCACCGCTTAACCCCCTCCCTTGTCAGTTTATATTGAATTCCTCTAGCATCACCATTAGATATGCGGTTGATCTGTAAATATCGTAAGACATCGTCGATATGCCTGCAAGCCAAGCACGGGCCACGACGCTACTTCTCCTTACCCGAAACTACAGCATATTTATTGTCTCGACTGCTTCAATGACACATAGTTTCATGGAACTCTAGTCAAAGTAATATCATAGTGGGGTACACGTCCGCAGCTAAAGAACTTTTCAACTTCACATGACAGCGAATAGCGCTTTTCATCGCGGATCGCATTATCTTCCAACGTAAACTACCTCCTACGCTATTTAGAACTTACACGTGTAAAAAAGATGATTCCTGTTTTCAGCCATCACTCCTATCAATCTGCAACAACCTTAATTCCTTTTAGGAATGCGTAACGGACCTAAACGGGATCATATCCTTACTCAGATAGGCAGGCGGCATTCCATGGGCTCATATATTAAATAAATAGCCTAGGTACGACCGGACCTACGTCGCGTCGCAGACGGGGTGGCTTGCATCTGAATACCTAACACTAGGTACTCCCCGATCATGATATTTTTTTTTCCGTCTGCTTAAGTAGGCAGGTACCCAAAGGTGTCGGTTGCAGGAAGCTTCATTTAACGTGCGTGACGATGCGGGGATTAAGCCGCAACTGGGGAATGACGTAGATATGAGCACATCGTGAGACCTCCGGGTCGTTTAACCGATGCCGGATATTATTAGTAAACCGGAGTAGAATATTGGTGGTTGACATGATGCGCGGGATCGTATCGGGCTGGATATGGGAAGTTATTTCGGCCTCCTTGCTTTTAGGGACATGAAATTCATATGGACAAGTACAAGGTGTCTGAAGTCCTCTAGGCCTCACACCTACATAAACTCTCGTCCTAGAAGAGAACATGGCGTGTCAGTTTATACTAACCTAGAAGTCTGTGGTCGAGGACAATGGATTAGTACCGGCAAACAATCATCTGCAAAAAAATACCTACCTGATGTCTAGTAAATGGTGCTCACTAGTCGACCGACTTTAGTTTACTCGTATCTTCCTGTCACCTTTCTTTAGATCCCTATTTCCAATTCTCTATCATGGTTACTGTCCGTTAGTACCTAAAGCTGTCAAGATTGCTCCCTCGCTCTGGGATTCCGATGACTCAAATATAGCATTCTAATAGAGTTTGACATACAAAGTAACTTCGTATTCCATGAGAGCTGTGAAAGGACAACATCCATAACATTGTTCACTTCCCTTATACTATTCGACATCCGTTTAGCTACCTAAGGTACCTAAGGTATATAAAACGCCTCATCCCCATGCTCGTATAACAACAGTAAAAGCCAACCCCGGACCATTAATTCCCAACTGTCCGTGCTGCTATGGTACCTAGACATTATATAGCAAAATCCCAGCCTATCCCAGTACAACTTCGCTCTTCTCCCCGGACATTTGCTCCTCGCCCTGTCCGCCTCCATCAGGCGTAGCCTGTCTAGATATCTCCTTCCTGATCTCCTCGAGGGAAATACCCCACTCCGTAGCCAACATCTCCTTCCACGCCTCCAGCTCGATCTCCCTGCCGCCGCCATCCTCGTCGTAGCAAACCTCATAAACGCTCTCGTCGTCCTTCGTGGGCCTTACTTCCCTCGGCATCCGCACGCTCTTGGCCCTCAGCCCGACATACAAGGGTGATCCGTGCGGCGGGACCCGCAACCAGCGGTGCTTGGGGCTGCAGGCGGTGATGCCGGCGCCGGAGTCGGGGTTGCGCAGCCGCTCGAGGCACTCGCTGCAGAAGTCCCGGTTCGAGCAGTACATGCAGTGGTAGAACTCGCGCTCGAAGTTGACCATGTTCTCGCAGTGCTTGCCGTCCGGGGTGCGGCCGTCGCACGTCCACCACCACTGGAAGGCTAAGAAGTTGATCTGAGGTGAGTGTGTCTTCTGTAGGTCGGATAGGCGGGATTCAAGTAGCCTGTATGCGGAGGCGGTCTCAAGGTCTAAGACAGCAGGCTTGCCTTGTCCGCCTTGGCTTTCGGGTTTCTGGACCTCACTATTATCACCATTAACCTCTGGTTTGGATTTGGTCTCCGCAGCGGCTAAAAGAGAGTCGACGTGCGCTTTAGCAGCTTCAATGCGCTGGATTTGCTGAGAGACATTCGGGGCCTGGGCCTTAGCGACCTGGATTGTTTCCTCGGCCAGCTTGGTGACCGTAGCTAACAGCCGCTCCTTGTCGACGCCGTCGTCTTCCACAATGTCCTTGGCTTCGAAGTGCAGCGTGTCGGTGACAAGATCTGGCTGCCCCTGTAGAGACAAGGCGATAGCTGAGTTGTCAAAGTCTTGGTACTGTTCCAGCGTCTTTTGTATGGTCGAGAACCCAACTGGATCGTTCTCCGGCGTGTCATCCGAGAGGATCTGCAGTGCCTGTCTCATTCGCCCCACGAGGGCTGCTTTAGCCTGTTCCTTCTTGCCGTGTAATGCATATACCGCGCCCAAGAATCCAGTGGCGTCACCCTGGTAGACATTGGATTCAGCCTCTGCCAGCCTGGACAGCGCGCCGACGTGGTCTAGATGGTTTCCGTCGACCATGCTTTGGAAGTAGTGCTGGGCTAGTGCCGTGGTGGCGTCCTGCCGCACCGTAAAGGCGTTTTCCCCGCCTACGTTGGAAAGCACCTCGCGGCTTTCCCTCCACAGCCGTAGGGCCTCGCTGACGGCTTCGGTACCATCGGGCGATACCTTGTACGTATACGCCGCGACGCCCCGGTCGTAGAGGAGCACTCCACGGGCCTCGTCCTCAGCGAAGAGATCGTCTCCGACAATTTCCGTAGTACGATCTGCGCTTATTGCGGGCGTAGCCGTCGCCTTCTCCATGGCGCGTACGATATCTCTAAGGAGGTCTGGATCCTCCCTCGTTACTGTGAACATCTTGGAGACGACAACATCGTGTTCGGCATCTCGCGCAATCATCTTCAGAACGCTGACCATCGTTCCCTCCTCACCTTCTTTGGCTAATGCGCCCCTTAACAACTGCCGCGTCACCTCCGGATCTGGGAAACTCAGTCCGGCCTTCAAATAACCGACCTGTCCTTGCCTCGCTTGCGCCGGGTCCTCGCTCTCGCACGCAAGTAGATAATGCTCTGCCGCCCTCTGCGCGTCACCCGCGTTGTAGACATACCGTCCCAGGATCAGATTCAACTCCACGATATCTTTTGATTCTGGCTTGGGCGTGGCGCCCTCCCTCTCTGCCTCCTTGAGCGCTATCTCTACATGCGCGATGGCCTCTTGTGTCTGGCCCTGACTGAAGTGCGTTTCCCCTAAGCCGCGGTGGTATAGCCAGCTAGGATTTTCCTTTTTAATGGCGCGTTCATAGAGTGACAGAACGGTATCGGCCTTGCAGTTCTGCGAGGATGCTGCCTCAGCTAAGCGTTCGTACCAGAATGAGTTGAGCTCCGACTCCGGAAGCCCAAGGAAGTTTTGGCACCAGGAGCTCACGACGTCCCAGTCGATCTCGTCAGCGGAGCCGAAAAAGGTGGAGTTAGTAGGCCCGGGAGATTTTGCCTCGTCGGCTTTGAGAAGCTCAGGGAGCTGCTGAAGCTTCTTATCCTGGTCCCGGATGATGGTCAGCACGATTCTACTGAGATCGTGGAGTCAGAATGGGAAAACTCACCAGCCCCATAAATCCCTCGATCCAACCATAAGCGTTCTGGACCCCCCAGGTCCTGTTCCTCAACATCCCTTCGACGATAATTTTCACGAGCTCCTTCAAGTAGCCCTTTGTCGGGCTGACAGACATCTGCACCTCATCCCGCCACTTCTTATCTAGCCTTCGCACAACAGCCGAGTCCATCAACCACTTTTGCACGCCCTCCATGTCGTCCGTAAACCACCACGTCTGTTCGAAGCTTGTCTTGTGACGCAAAAATACCTTGTCGTCCTTGAATAATCTGTATAAGTTCTGACCAATCTCAAACTGCTCACCCGGTGTCAAGGCCCCCTTTTCTTCGTCCTCTAAGTCACGTAACCGGCCTAGATGGTATGGAAGCCAGCCGACTAAGTACTTCCCGATTTCCTTGGTCTGGTCCCTATGGTCCTTCTCTAGGTATTCAAACGCCCGGGTAATGATAGTGTGATTTGCTTCGAATTCGTCCACCGCGATAACGGCTTGGCTACTACTGTGCAGGGCGCTGTTAGGAGAGGCCGCGTCAAAGTCAAATTTGAACTTTTCCCGAATCGCCTTTTGCGCGAGATCCCAAAAAAAGTGCGCACATAGCTCCTGATCCACGTTGTTAATAGAAATAGTCATGCTGATAGTGGAGCGGTCCCTATGCGATGATTTGTCCGAGACGTCTTTCTCCTTCTGCAGGTAGTCTTTGACGCCGTCTTCGCCGTACACATAGCCGTCCTCCAGCTTCAAAACGGCGGAGTACTTATTCTTTATGATGAATTGTAGGGATGCCAGGGATTCCGTGCCTGAGTAGAGGAACTTTTAAGTTGTTAGTTAACACTTTGAGGCCAAGTTGAAGCGAGAAAGCTCACCATAGCAGCCTCGAGCTGCTCTAACGTCATGGGCTCGTTGCAAAACAGAACCCACTTCAGCAGCTCGTTCAACTCGCTTATCTCACCCGCTGTCAATGAACGCTGTAGGTTCTTGATGGCCGCCTCGTGACTGCTCATCGGCTGGTCCAGCATGCGGTCTAGCTCTCGGACCGCAGTGCGCGTGCTTAGTAGGCGGATCACATCATCAAGCCCGAACTGTAGACGAGAATAACTTCCGTTAACGTTTTGCGGAAGCTTCTCGATGATCTTATCCCGCGCCCTCTGTTGATCTGAGTCGGGTTTCGCATGCTCTAGCATGCCCCGCTTGGTGAGCGCCTCATCGATCACGATACGCATGTCCGGCCCGTTGTGTTCCTCCATCTGGATTCTTAACGCGCTGCTAATCTTGGCGCCTCCTGGCCTGCTGATGAATTGGTCGTCCGTCCCGCTCACCAGCACTCGCACCCGCCCACCCGATTCCTCAGCTAACTTGGGGCCAAAGACAAACTTGAGCAGCATCTCGGTCTGCTTCTCGGGTAGGTTCTCGAGCCCGTCAAATACGAGGTAGTATGTGGAGCCCGACCCAGGCGTCCCAATCTTTAGCTCTCCCCATAACGTGTCTAGAGTCTCAAGACTCGCCGAACGGCGGAATATACTAGGCCCAGCGTCGCAGGCTTTGCCAAGCGGCTTTTGAACGGTGGCATCGACACGCGCGATTTGGAATGCCATGTACTTTAGGGCCGAGTGCACAGGGGTTTTCTCGTCGTCGGACTTTCTCGTGCTAGCAGGGAAGAAGTAGTGCGCGACATACGTACGCCCCTTTTGTTCCTCGAGGCGCTTTGTGATGAGCGCGGCAGCCGAGGTCTTACCCGAGGACGCGGGCCCGGACAAGACGAGAACATGTGAGGTTTCCTTGTCCTTATTGGGCGCAGTCCATGCGGTGTAAGCGTCATGCGTCCAGATCCAGGATCCCGTGCCGGGGAGGCATCTATCATAGATATTGGTACATGTCTGAGTAGTGTTTGTGTCGAGCCGCACCGTTGTTGGCACGCCCAGTGTGTCGCGGATCTTGATTAGCGTCTTACTGCGGTCGACGTCATCCTTGAAGGATTGTACGTCCTTTTGTGTCTCCTGTACTAACAGGTGCGTCTCCTCGGTCGTCTTTCCAAATACGATGGACTGCTCTAGGAGCATCGCAACATCTTGCCGTGTCTCGACCACCACTGCGAGCGTGACGGTCCCCTCGACATCGCGCTGCTGCTGAAGGGCCTGCTTGAACTTGGTCATCTCGTCGCTTAGGCCTGAGTCGTCGTCGAAGATAGACATGAACTGCCGTTTGAAACGGTCCCTCTTGCGGCCCTGGCGGTATTTAACGACATGGGCGCAGAGTTTGACAAAACTGATCATGACAAGGTGAATCTTTTGGATTAGCACGGGGTCAACGTTTTTCATCGACGTGTAGATTTGGAATTGAGAGAGCGCCGAAGACACCTCACTAAAGACCTGGTCGACAGCGTCATTGTAGCCCTTGATAGCCTCGGGAATGTCGAACACGAGGCAGAGGGCGCTGCTAGTGATATTCGCCGCCGATGCGGGAATAGGAATCTAGAAGCATCAGCGGCCATCGAGACAAGTGTATGGAATCCAACATACAAACGAAGAAACCTGGGAAGCAGCCCCGACAAGCAATTTTAGATACTTGAGTGACTTGAGTCCCACGCTCTTCGCCTTTTCCCACTTATCCTCCTGCCCTGCGTCTTCGTATGATGCTTTGCTGACGCCCTCAATCTTCCTCTGCACATCGTCGAACCCCTTCACGTCGCCTCTCTGCAGCGACTCGCCGCATATGTCTTCGAACGCCTTAGCCGCATCAGCCCACATCTCCTTCATCGCCGTTTCACCCGCGGCTGGCTTCTTTTCAGCCGGTGCATCTGGTTGTTGGCCCCTCATTGCGCTCTCGGTCTATTAGGGATACAGTTACCAAGAATCAGGAAGCCAAAGCCAGGAAGAGAGCTCATGTGGTATTGAAAAATTGAGTATGAACTTTGAAGTAATGGTCTCCCCTCCTCAGCTGCCTGACGCGATTTTGCGGCTCTGCTAGCTGGGAGGCACCCGCCTCTCGCAATCAACTATTCGAAACCCCCCATACGCAGTCATGGTAGGGGTATGGGTTGTATTTCAGCTGACGGGTTAGGAAAATGGGGGCCAAATCTCAAGTCGACTGACCCCGCTGTAACCGTAGAACGGCTTTCCTCATGCATGGGTAGATCCGGCCCAATAAGGCCGTGGTGTGTTCCGAAAAGCATCAGCATTTCTATATATGGAATTCAATAATGGTAAGCCCTACACTAGAGCGTGCATGGGGATGTGGCCATTCAACGTCGTCAACCTAGCGTTCGCCATATCATGCTTGAGACTTTCCGGGATATGTCGTTAGTTGGTGTTATGTTGGGTGAATTAGCGAATTAGCGAATTAGTGAATTAGCAGACCAATGACTTGCATAAAATCTGCATGCAATCTTGCATTATGCTACTTGAGGCATACCAAGTGACGCGTCTCATGGTTTAGATGAATGATAGAGGATAACCTCATTAGATTTCAACTACTGGCACAACTAGATGAGCAACGTAAGAGAGTTGTGCAAAGTTCAAGCTGAAAGATGATTTTCGCCGAGGATTGCGGCGCAGCCGAAATGCGACGTAAAGCTTAGGTAAGACTAACAGCTATTACTACGAATAATGTTATCTTAGGTACCTACATATGTCAAATCAACTTGTAAAGGTCCCGAACAATGCACATCACCAAGTTTCTAAAGCTGCCGGAACGTGTCCATAGGTATTTTTTGTAGTCTCACTGGCATTAAAGCATGCTCAAAATATGGGATATGTGTAGCTACATACATAAGTACTTGCTATTTTAGCTCCTCAAGATCAAACACTTCTTTTTCTCGTCACAACGCATGGTTAATCAGTTAGTCTTGAGGGATTCTGAAGATTGTGGTATGTTCTATGACCAAGATATCATGCACTAAATATGGAAACAGTCCAGGCATTCGATGATAAATATACACAACTTCGTTGATGATAACTATAGGTAGGTAGGTACTTTCTACATAAAATACCTACTGGCGCCGTACGTACCACGTACTAGAAAAAAATACATCCTGGCCACCACTTTGGTTGAAGGCGTCATGTAGTTCAACAAATGAGCACTGACTAACTTTCGATCCCGGGATGTCTACTCGTGTGTATTGACCCATCATCACCCTCGTCTTGGCCGTATCTTCGTCGTGCCATACCTCGTCGCCCTCTTCACTGAGCTCATCCCATTCAACCTGACTTACCACGGGCCTCCAAAACATCGCTGCCGGCCTGACACCGAGGTCCGCGACGATCTGCCTAATAGCGAAGTCTGGACGGTGAACCAAAAGTACCGTGTTGTCGTCGATCATTGTGAGACCGCGGGCACCAAAACAGTCGATAATTTTGAAGCCGAACTTTGGGAGCACCTCCTTGCATACGGACGTATATGCCGGCTCTTGAACGTAAACAGGTATGTCCTTACCGTATTTCTGGCTCAAGACCCTCGCCACAGTCAGGAACATCGCATGCTCCCTTTCATGGTCTGTTGCGTCGAAAGCAATACTTCCCGGCCCGAACGCGATGATTTTGTCGACTTTGGGTATTTCCATGGACCTCAGGGTGTCAACCAGAAGCATGCATTGTTCGCTAAATTCCCAATCCATCATTACTTTCGCCAGTTTGGCTTCTGCAAACCCTTCGGAGACCTGAGGCCCATGCCTTCGGGCTCCCTGAACAAATGCACATGGGTACAAGTGTCCCGACCCGGCAGCCTTCAACAGCTGCATTCCTTTTTCTCTGCCGAATTTTATAGAATTACGTAAGTCCGTCTCAAAAGGTGGCGGGTCAGTTCGTCCCGGACCACGGCACGGGTTCTCTAGGGCCAGGAGAGTACCATTGTTGGCCATCAGATTGATGTCCTCGCCGTCTCTTTCAAGCTCAGCTTCGACCTGGTTGAAGGCCTCGACAGTGAATATCGGTCGGATACCCTGGTTTTCGGCAGTAGTTGCCGCCATTTCGAATATCGTTTGTTGTACCTGTCGGGAATTGGGTCCACAGGTAATTGTGGAGCTGCAGCAGCTCCCACCCATCTCTTATTTAGGGATTCCTCCACTTGTATCTAGATTCTCCTTTCTACACATCAATCAATGAACAACCACTTGTTACCACACTGCTGTACAGCAACACCTGACCTCTATTAAGTGATTAATAGACCTTGTCCATCCAACAGTACCCAAGTAATTTATTTGAATGTCGCTAATGTTGAAGGATAGATAATGAGGTAGGTATGTTATAGTGTAAAACTTTTGATTAGCAATATCAACTCTCTCCGTATAGGAATGCTTATACAAGCTTTCCAAGGATTTAGCGACACTCTTTGGGCCTTATATCTACGATCCATATCAGCTGTTGTTCTAGCTTTTTAATCAGACAATCTTTTGTGTATGCTCGCCCATTTCGATGTTCTAATTCCTCCAAGTAATACAAAGAAATACTTCGTCGTTGTGATAAAACATACCTATTATTCCCCAACAGTTAACGCAGACTTCAGCTTACGGTAATGTGATGTATATGTTTAAGCCGGTATGCTTTCCACGGTTCAACACAGGAACAAGACGAATCTACCAGTGTTCTTCTGAGGACTGTATTGGCTGGCCATATACAATGATCCGAAAAGGCGCAAGTGACTTGACGCTCTACGCGGAATATGCTGTTATCTTGAACCACACCCTCCCTCAAAAACAAGACCCGTATCGTCATCCAAATCGAACCTCAACCAGGAGATAAATTGCAACACATAGATGCAAATAACGCTCCGAAGAAACTATACCAATAAAGCGTAATAATCTACCTGTGTCCAATCGCTAAGATGTATAACCAGGTCCCTGAACGCCGGACACCATACCGAATGCCTATCCAAACAGTCTACGGCAATCAATTCTACCAACACTTTACTTACGGCGCTTAGGTAGATATCTAACTTGAGACGCGCAGTTGCCGTGATCGCCCTTGAAGCTATCCCTGGCCGGCACAAAGTCGCCGCTCTGCAGGCTGCCTTTCACGAAGTAGACATACCAGGCCTCGTGCAACACATTATGATGTCTGCCAGTGCACTTCAGGATGACTCGTCCGCCGCTGAAATCTTCAAGCGTGGATTGGATCTTGGCGAGAGAGTAGGTCTTCTTATAGTTAGGTTCGATACCAGCATTCATCAGAGCCCAGTAGGTATCCAGGATCTTGAATAGACTGAACGCCCGCGTGAAGTAGTCTACAACTTCAAGCCCGGGGGTGTAGCCTTCGCCGTAACAACTTGGGGCGAGCGTGTTAATGCATGTAGCGTGTTTGTTGTATTCGTGAGCCCATAAGTGGTTATTCGTGCCGCTACATCGTTTAGTCAGCATTCCCAATTATCCGCCATACAAGAGTAGAGGGCACATACTAATTCGCAATCCAATACCGATTCATATCCGCGAGTAGGTCCCCTTGATCGTAATGCTCTAGTACGTCGCTGATATTCTCGAATCGCGGTGCCATGCCGCAATACTGGTCATAGGACCCATCGCAGAGGTCAGGCCTGTGCAAGAGGTAAAGTCATCAGCCAAATGTTCCTTCGATTGCTATAGGAACTCAACCCACCATAGTCCGTGTAGAGTCCAGTCTTCTTCGCTCCCGCCGACATGGACCTTTTCATCCCAGAACTGCGTAAGCAGCAAGCGTCCGCCGGGGTGGATAAAGCAGCACGAATCAGCCGCGGTATTGTTATTGCAACTTATCGGACCATCGAGAGGGCAGGAAGGCGAGCCGGTTAGAGGGTCGTAGGGAGTAACGGAGCTTTGAGTATCGATAGGTGTCTGCGGATTGATGATTGAGAGCGGGTTCGGTAGGTTAGAGAGTCCTAGTGGGAATTGCGAGACGAAGTTGCTTGCGTATGCAAATACAGAGCGTAAGGAGGAGGTAGATGGCGCCATATCTAAAAGGGCCCTTTAGATAATACTCTTGGTTATAGGAATAAAGGTTAGAAATGTAGACAATAGGTGATGGTCAATGACCATGATGCTTCTTTGTAAGAAGCTGTGTTGGAGTTCGTAGGGTGCCCGCTTACGGTAGGTTGGGGTACCTATCGAAACAGCTGATAGGGGAGTGGAACCCTCTGACGTTAACTGAGGGGCTAGGCAGTTTTAAGAGTAGATGATGCCTATGATTGGTCCATTTACCTCCTACCTATGCAGGTGAGCCTCCGACAAGACCCTGAAAATGTTTATCGATACCTCACTCTCGATTTTGATTGGATGCTACTTGTCACGTTCCCCTTGCCGGAGTACCTAGGATATTGTATTTCATCACTGGCATACATGTATGTAATAGTCATCAGGTGATTACATATACTCACTAATCTTCTCGTTGTGGTGAGCAAGAGATGTCGTAATCTTTTACTAGAGAAACATTGAATTACTATAGGTAGGTACGTAGGGGAAGGTAGTGTAAATGCAAACCATGCATGGGTCAAGTCTATGAACCATGAGTATCCTGCTCGCCTGGGTATCGATGCGGTAGCCGTATAAACGCCGAACTATTGTTGAAAAAGGGTCATTAAACCGCAAGGTCAAGGGAAGAAACTCTCGCAACGCCTTACCACCCTCCTCGCGAATGTATATATACATCTAGCTATGTCTCTGGGGTCCTTCGCCCCTCAGACACGAATCCAGTTGGTAGTGAAACGATGAAACGGTAGTCGATGAGGTTATAGTGAAATGTCTGCGTGAGACTCCTCCACCTCGAAGGGATCAAACAGTTTCCCAGTCCATGGCATCTACCATGAACTCCCAATCTTGTTGACTGGCAGCCTCGCTAGTACCATTCGCAGGCTCACCTCCATTTTTGCGGATATATTCAGCAGCGACTTCATGGGCATGTTCTATTGCTGTAAGAATGGTCTGTACAATCTGCTCAAGATTATAAGCCGAGAGCGGCGGTGGCTTGAACTTTTCAGGTTCGGCTTCATCAATGTTTTTCCAACGATTGCGAAGGTCCTTGGCCCGCAAAAGTTGTTTCCGAACTTCGGGCGTACCAAAAATAGTATTGAGAGGGTTCTTCGGGTCCTCGAGTGCTGTTAGGACGTTTGCGTGATACCAATGATGGATGGGACGTTCAGCGGCATCTTGAGACATCTTGTTAGCCGGATTCTCGTTCATTTTGAAATTTCCGTCCACCAGAATTCCATTTCCCTTAATGATAATTCCAAAGATGGCCATCAAACGGACGAGGGCTCGTTCAATTAACATATAGAATTCGTGGAAATCCAGCTTGAACTGAACCTCGCATGCCTCGATTTGTGCCTGTTCCTTCCCTACGCAATCTACGGCGATGCTGTACCCCTGCTTAAGGAAGGGGAGCTTCCAATTGAGACGTGCGATAATCTTGAGAAGGCGCGAGTACTCTTGTTCTGGGGAAAGTCGGCATTCAAGTTGAAGCAGGAAGTTGTCGGTTTGGGAACCCCAAAGCGATAAGGAGGTCGACGAGGACCGTGACGATGAACGGAGGCATCTGTTTTTCTCTATGCGATTGGGTTTCGCCGCCCAGCGTGAAGATGCAAGTCCGCCTGGCATAATGGTATCTTTCTCTCTCGGTCGGTAGTGGAGATGTGACGAAGAGGGATTGAATGATCGAATAGTGGCATACTCGAGGATAGAGACTTGGGTAAAGAATGGAGTGGTGAAATAATACTAAGTTACTCTCCTTACAGACGAAAATATCGAGGCGATGAATATGCGAGCCTTGTCGTTCTATGGATGTTGGTGGTGTTTTAAAAACCAGCGAATCAGTTATCCTACTAGTTATTAATAGAACCAACAAGCAATTTCCAAGGTTTATAACGCGCCTTCCAATGCAACAGACGCGCCAGGCAGGTGGGGGAGAACTAAGGTATCTCCCTAGGTCAGCCAGCTGACGTAATTGGCACTCAGATAGGTAAGTACGTTTACCTTTAATTTTTTGAGGTGTAGGTACGAAACTAGGGAAACGCAAATACCCATCCCTATTTATACGCCGATATTTTTCATTATGAGCCAAAAGATATTGTATTGCGAAGATAATGACTTACAATGAGCAAAGAAAAAGCATACATGAAAAACAAGGCTTTGTATTCTCTTATCTTATCTACCTAATCTACCTAGGTACTTACAAGGATAGATCACAGGTACTGGAAGGAATTATTAGCGTGTTTATACCTGAAAGGTGCGAGATAGTTGGTAGTAACACTTAAAATTTATGAATTTGATCATATATATGAGCAAGATTGGGGGAGGGAGGCCTTCAGTCCAAATATGATAGCCCGCATCATGCCTACCATATTTAACAGTCAGATATCTCCCAAACTCTGAGTCTTAAACCTAATCTCCCGGGTTCTGTTGAAATGTGACTCTAAGAGCTTGAGTCAGGCTGATAGTTTTGAAAAAGGCTAGTGTGAAGTATCATGAGTAAGGGACGTATCATATATTTCTGTTTCACCGAATTAGCAGGACTTAACCTACCAGTTTAATACGAACCCAACGATTTCGGCGTCCCACTTATCGACCTTTTGGGCGACCTAGGTAGTATATAGCAGTCTTCCCTATTACGAGGTCGTACGGCAACCCGCATGGATTGGTCTTAATCTTGTGCTCTGCCAGTAATGTTTGGTATGAATAGCTTTATCGTGAAGAATTCGTTTATATGGTGTTTCAACACGGCCGGACACTTCGTCGGGACCGTCTTGGCTACCTACTATCAATAAGGGCTCCATAGCATTTACTCGAGTATGACGGCATTATGAGCCTCGGGGCTCATCACTAGATTCCTTCCACTTTGCATAGGTACCTACCTAGGCTACCTATATGTATCTAAAGAATAAAGTTAACACGGCGTAGCCACAGATAGGCCAGTCGCCCTCTTTTCGGGTCTAGATGAGTCCACAGGTCTAGAGATGCACTCCTCATTTTCGCCTGTAATGGCGGAGTTTCTCCAGTTATTTACACTTCGAGCCGTCCGCCGGATACAGGCTCTCGACGAGCTTGGGCGGACACTATAAATGCTATAAAACCAAGTGTTCGCTATTATAAAGTGAACTACCATCTCACGCGCTCCCTCCCTTCTCTATTGCAGCAAGTTAGAAACGGGGAGTATTCGAACTCTCGTCCTTCAGAATGCATTTCATAACTACCCTTACTGCCCTTATCACTGCGGTAACTACCACCAAAGCCGCAGTCCTCCCCCGGGCGGACCCTTATGTGGGCGACCTTAGGACATTCGCGCAGACGGGCTGTCTGCTGGACAATCAGGGCGTCGGCACGTTCACTGAGTCGATGACTAATACCTGCAACCTCTATCCGGAGCAGTTTAGCTCTCTATATGTCCATATTACGAATGGATATGTTTGTGAGTTATGCCTGAAGATCAATTTAGATCTCATCATGATGGGATGAAAGATATTTCTGCACCACTGAGTACTAACTGTTCCAGTCCGCGCGCACAATGATCCCAACTGTCACGATGAAGGAACTGTCATTGTAGGGACACCACCAGGATCTGAGCACCCGGTCGTCTGCAATAACCACCCTACCAGCTGGGTTGCTTACACCGTATATCGGCTTTAATCTGGCGTAACGCCAATCTTGATGCTACAAATTGGGCTTTGGTTATATGGATATTAATAGTTAGGGGGTTCCTACACTTGCAATCGGGTTAATGAATAGAATGGAGATATTGAATGCAGGCCATTCTTGTAAGGCACGAATTTACGCTTTAGTTATTGAATGAGATTATAAGGATATAATGCGTTGTCCTTTTCGTTCACGTTAAACAGCCTTACCTGAAGATAAGAAAAAGCCTAAGTTCAACTGCTAGATGAAGGTACACCTAAAGTTTGCTGAATAACGAAATAACTTGACCGAGATAATGGTAGGGTGTCATTGATACCCTTTTCCAGAATTTTACATAATACGACATCGTTTTTAAGACGCACGATTTTCATACACTGGTGAAGAGAGCAATCATCAACTAGACTATGACTATATTCAGACTGCCGAGTTAATATGTGAGTTGTAAACATGGAGGGACTCCCTATAGAATTGATATACATCCATGATGCCTCTGTCTACCATGTCTCAGGTAACACCTTTAGGTCAAACATCTGATACACTCTCTGTGTAGAGCAATTAAACCGTGACACACTACCCACTCAAATCAATATCAAGAGTGAAAACTAGCGTGTATTTGACATGACCTACAACTTAGTAGCAATGGATTGCTCTTTGTCAGTCAACATGACGATGCCAAGTATTCCCACTACGAGGATTCCCTGTTGTTACTCCCGACTCACTTGACTATAGCAACATCCCATCTGGCATGTCAATAAAGCCCACAATCTCCATATAACAGGGGTATTCTTCAGGAATTATATAGATAGTGTAACTTGTAGGCCCATGCCATCTAACTTGACCAGTGTTTTGCTGCGGCAAGAAAGGAGTATCTACCAAATTAAATCCCAATCCTCATGGCCAACTTATTCTTGGCTTGCCGCGGCTACACTACCACTACACCAGAATCCCTCATGACAACAGTTTGATTCTATAAATTGGCAACTAGAGACAGGCCTATCTTAGGTCCGGTTCTAATAGAGTTGTAAAGTTCTATAGTTCAATCCAGGGGACTTAATTCTTACTTCCATATACTGAGCATAAACGCAGCCTTACCATAAAAACAGCTTCATTACTGACCTAGAGAAAGGGGGAGCATTAGGGAAAACAACGTAAATTCACCGAAACGAAGCACTAGAGTCCAAATCTTGCAAGTTCAGAACCGCAAGTCACTTAACAGGCAAAACAGCAAAGCAAGCAGCACGACGCAACAGGATGCGTATCTCGTCTCTTAAGAGTCAAGAAGCAGAGCTGCACAGGCGCAGTCTGGATCCGCATTTCTTGTGTAAAAAAGCTAGGGTACACGCACGTTTGACGCCAAATGGTAAAACTGGGAACGTAGACTGGGAGAGATCATATCGCGAAAAGAACCGTCCTCACTCCACGTTTCAAAGACCACACCCCTCTGAGATGTCCAATCCACTTCCGCCCTGCCAAAACCGTTCCTCAGAGTATGAGAAAAGATTCGCCTAATTCCCCCCTCATTTCTTCATATACGTGCAGCCGGCGCATTCCTCCTGATACCCTGTGAAAATCGTAAGGCATCCTCATCGTTACTATTGGCAGTTGGCAATCAGGAGCCAGGAGGTGCGCGGCCGCCTAGATTTGACTTCTCGGGGCATTCATCGATCCTAGCCTCGATTCAGTTCCTCGAAGAACTACTACCGATCTTATCTTGGTCAGCGGTAAGCTTCTTATCCTTCCGAGGCTTGAAGACGAAATCCCCCATGATCTGAATATGATCAGCCGGGAAGTGGTAATTCGGGAAGCCGGGAACCCGTTTGAGATACTCGTAATCAGGAGGTCCGAGTAATTCGACAACATCTAGAGTGTTAGAACTATACCAGATGTAGTCAATCACGCCGGAGAACGTCGGTGTGTAGTTCGTGAAGGTAAGCTCGGCCGGGGTTCCGAAAAGAGGCGCGTATGCGTTGCGCAAGCTGAATGGATGCTCGATACCATCCCGAGTGAAATTTCCGTAAGAGTGGCCCACCAGATCAGGATGGTCGGGTGCTATCCGTCCCTTCTCTAGCAGTTCATACACGGAGCTGTCAGCCATCGAGTTGTAGTCGCCACAGACTAGTAGAGGAATGTCCGTGTTGTTGCGATATTCTTGACTAGGTGCAGGCTCTGGATATTCCTCGGCATCTGCATCCGCATCCGCATCCCCTTCTACTGATGGCCTGGGTAATCGCTTCTCCTCGATCGACAGCGGCGGCTTACGCGTGTACCTCTCAGATTGCTTAGTCACCAGCTCCATGAGGATGCCCGTCTGTACGGCTTTCACGTCCGCTAAGTAAGATTCCCAGCATAGATGGGCGTTGACAACAATAAATCGATTGCCGGTGAACCGTGACTCGAAGAAACAATAGACAGCAATAGTGTCCTTTGGCATCACACGATTAAAGACGTCGTCGGCAGACTTCATATCTGGGCGGTTGATTGCGGTTTGTCTAAAATCGACGAGCTGCTTGTCCAATAAGATGTACTTGTCGCTCTTGTAGAAGATAGAACAACCATCAACAGACTTCTGATCTTTGCCCGTCAAGTGGTTCACACGAGTCTTGGGATAGAAAACACCCTTGTAACCAAGCTTAGCAAGCTCAGGTGTAAAGAAGGTGTCGAACGCATCCATAGCAGTTTCCTGCAAGCAGAGAACATCGGCATTTCGTTCGCGGAATTCTCGAATGATGCTGTCCTTGCGATACTCCCAGGATAAGGCACTGAGGGGAGTATAGCCATATTGCGCACTGGTTGCGTACTTGTCGCAAAGGGTGTTCCACGACATAACACGGATGCGTTCCCTGTCTGATCCAACATCCTCCTGAAGTGTGATTGGTAAACGCGGGTTCGGCGGGATGGGTACTAAAGTAAGATTAGCATTTGCATTCTCCGAGCTTAACTAGGTAGGGTTACGGCAGACAGAGAAGATGTTTGAAGGGGGGTGTAGATGAGGGGCAAGAAAGGAAGCAAATTTCTCATACCTGGCGCTTGCTCTTTGAGCTGGGCAATTAGAGCCTTAGTGCCTTCTTCGACTAGTTTTTGCTTCTGGTCATGTTCCAGCGGGTTCCCTTGAATGCCGAGCAGCTCCAGAAAATGCAACGCTCCAAGTTCAGGAGGTATCGTCTGGATGAGATTGTTGTATAACAAGAGTTGTCGGAGAGGAGTACACATGCCCAGTTCAGGAGGTAAAGTCGTTAACTGGTTGTGAGATACATCAAGGTGTCGCAACGATCTCAGTTGTCCGATCTCCCGGGGTAGACGAGTCAAGTTGTTGGAGGCAAGGTATAGTTCAGTGAGGAAAGAATAATGGTCAAAGAGCATGACGGAAATGTTCTTGAGACCTTGTCCACTAAAATCGAGGCTTAGCCAGTCTTGCCGGTCGAGGGCCTTGTCGACATTAACGGGTCGGCCTCTATCCTCCAGTTCTCCATCGACTGCTGCCTCGGCCGAATTGCCGCTCGGAGCCGGACCAATACCCTTATTCTCACTTGCTCTGAGCCTAGCAAAGTAATGGGGCTGGTGTTGCTCGGTCATAGTCTGGTGAGCGCGCTCCGATTCTTTGAACGACTTCAGCTGCTCGTTCCAGTGTTCACTGTACTGCTGAGTCTGGCCACCACGAGAACCAGGGGTATTTCCATTCTGATGACTACTCGGAGTGAAAGGTGTGACGGTTGACATAAGGCCAGAGGAGAAGGTAGAGTGAGTTAAGGTACCGGATGCGCCACTATGGCCCGTATGGTCTTGCGGTAGGGTCTGATGATGCTGCTGTGGATGGGTATGGTGCTGATGAGCACTCTGCTGCTGGACGAAATTATACATCATCTGCGGCGCCATGCCGCGACCGCCGGGGACGCCATTAAGGCGCGAGTTGTGCCCTTGTTGGTGGTTGGGTCCGTACATGCCGCGAGTAAAATTATTCGGCGTAGGATTTAAAGGAAGTACTAAAGAAGGTATCGTGGCGACGTATTAGTGGCGACGTAGTAAGAATACGCCGGCCAGATATGGGATGGAATTTATTGTAATGTACGATTTGGATGATTATAGTGGTACTTTTAGATAGATTCGGTTGTTGTAATGATGGAGGTCGGGTTAAAGGTTAGGCGTAGGAGAGTTCGACGTCGAGGTTGCGCGGAATGTATCAGATACTATCTCCATGGAGATGTCAAAGAGTAGCCCCAGTTGCGCCAGGTGAGGGACGTCACAACGGCGACGAGTCGTCAAGAACCGCCTTTAGCAACAACCTATGTTGGAACTTGAACGAGCGGACGATGACTTAGCGAGTATCCATGCATAAAGATCGAGAGCTTTGTCGTAAGGCATGGAAGACGCGAGGACAGAAGTCCGGCCGAGATGATGAGATGTAGATAGTAGGCTCGGAGAAGCTTGAATCCCCCACCCAATAAGTCGTAGTAGTAGGTACGAGTTGATAGACTGCTAAGGGAGATAGAATCGTCGTGGTTTCCTCTAAGTCGCCACTAGCCTAGGCGGCGGGAAGGCGCCCAACCCTGACGAGACCGTGAGTCACCGCGCAACTGAAGGTGTTCGTAAAATATGTCTTTCTATCTATTTCACAGCTTGTTGCAACTGCGAAATAACGTTCTTGCTTCAGGACCGGACTGTTTGTAGACACGTAACTACGTTAGCAACTCGTACGTTTGGAGTTGAGCTAAACGAGGGGAGTGTTGTGTAGTTTGACGTGTGGAGGGTACGTATAGCTTGATGAAGTGACGAATCAACGAGCAGAACGAGGGTGTATAGCCAGAGTGGTCAATGGGGACAAGTGATTGTGAAAGTTGAGTAGAAGGTGATAGAGATTTGCCGGACCTATGGTCGAGGACGAGGTCGACTTTTAGAAAGGGGATGTCAGTAAATCAGAGGTACTGACAATTGAATTCTTCGATAGAGAATTTCACACAAGAAAAAGTTGTTTCGTCAGTGTAGTCCAAGTCAAAGTCTGTGACTGGCTGGTTAACTGAGGTCAGAGATGCTGCATGTGTGATGCGTTGATGAGATCTGATGTAGGTGCCGGAATTGGACTGTGCTTTGCTCTTACCTTGCTCCAAGCTTTGGCCTTGTATGGTACGGCGGCGGAATAAAGGTCTTAGCCTTGTCACGTGCACTACCCGTTAAACTTTGTTTCGCCGCTTATCTGGGAATGGCTTAGTCAGCTAACCCGTACCAAGGTCGGGTCAGCCTTGCAGTGGACGGAACTTCAAAGTTGCGTGAAACTGGTACTTGCTTACTTTGGAACCGCGCACGGGCCGCACCCGCATCCACAACTGACCAAACTCTAATCAACGCAATTAAGTCCGCCGACTTCACCGCTATACCGACGTGAAGACTCACTACATTAATAACCTCCGAAATATTTAAAGTATTAAACCACCCGCATCAATAAAACATATACGTATGGACATGTAAAACTTCTTCAGTACATAGGTACCTAATTATATCAGCTATGAATGCACCTGCCTGCGAATGTTTTAGATAAATGAATTGGTGAGGTTTAGTTTGGTCCTTGAAATGAGAGTATCTTTATACGTGTTCCTCTTACACGGCTATCTTCCAATCCTGTCTTAAATGTTTTGCCAGCTACTATACCTAGGGACTTATTGTGTATTTGATGTTTACCTGTCTTCCTCTACTGAAGTTAGCTCCTAGCAAGCGAGTCATACCTCGAGTACGAAGATTGAATTGTTGTTCAACCTCTTGCCTCCTCCACCTTTGTACTTCTATACGGCGGGGGAACAGTATGGTGCGTCAACATTTCTCTCCTCAAAATTTCCATAAACCTCACCGAGCAATGTATTTCTTCGCTGAGGTAGCTAGTGAACTCCAACCACTCAGGATCAAAATGCACGCTAGTCCCAGTAGCTACAGCACGCCTTACGATTCGTTTATTAGAAGGATCACCTAGCTGCCTTAGTTAAAAGATAAACAGTCCGAGCCTGCCTCTAGTGACTAATATACCAGGGGCTAGCTCTAAATCCCCATCTCAGGTATGTATGCCTCTATGTCAATTGCGTTGCTCTCTTATGTAGAAAGGGAGCTTGGAATGGTACTATGGCTTCAGAAATGTCGAAAGTAATAACAGCGTACATATAATTAGGGGTGTCGTCACCCGCCTGCGGATAAAGCCCGACTCGTACGGTACACGTACCTAGGTACCTACCTCTTATGAAGCTTGATCTTCGACCACTTCAGCCTCAATGGTCTTACCCATGCCAAGAGTCTGGAAGCTGGGGAAACCAGGAAGCCATACTACTGGCTTCCCTGTATTTCAGCCTGTTCGATGCAAACCTGCACGACAATAAGCGAGATGCAATCAGAAAGCTTACTATTCCTATACTATATAAGTGTATTAAACTTACCTACTCGTAGGTAAGTAGCAGATGCTTGTCAAGGCCAAGAAAGTGGCGTATTTGGGAAAGAGAAAATATACCCAAATATATATTTGAATTCTTAGTGACTGGTGCTCCCACGGTAACAGAGCACATGATTTTGCTATGTCTACCTACCTAATTTATCTCGCTGTGGATAGGTACCTAAGTAGGAACCTCAGCTCATTCTTCAGTGGAGCATTGCAGACCGACAGACTTGGAATTCGCTCCGAACCTAGGGCCTGTTTACGCAAGGCCAACATCCTGCCGCGTGTAGGGCCTATTTTCGGAGGCTAGAGTTCTAGGTCTTTTTCGTTGGACCAATTACCTGGAAATCGCTATCCGACCGTCAAGCATTCCATTGCTCCGACTCCTTGTATCCTGCAGCTCGTAGCCGAGCACCCCTACCAGCGTACTAGAACAGCTGGAACAAAACTGGCTAACGATACAAAGGTCCGGGATTCTACGAATTTGGATCGATCACAAGCTGTGGTGCACAGCAGTAATACCCTGTGGCCACCACCTTCGTAGTACAAAGTGAAGGTAGCTGTGCGCCGTTATGCAGGTGTAAATGCGGGGGAGCCATACACATACCTTACCCGCAGGGGATCGACGGTCCACCTGTTGGGTTTCACTTGACAGATGGAAAATAGCACTCGTCCTAAAGCAGTCTTAAGAGGATGGGTTAAAGCATCATGATCGCAATGCGGAAAAGCGCTAGACGGAATAGGGTCGGTTGTTTTTGGAGGACATACATACATAACTAGGACCTCGCACCCAAACTGCTTGCAGCGCGATGTGTTATGCGCACTTCTTTGTCATTAATCGTAGTTGATCTTGCAACAACCTGAATCACGATTCCCCATACCGGTCGATGGTGGACACCGAGACTTACATTGAGAGGACCAAATATACCCGGATCTATTATGCTCCAGGAGTGGACAATTCGGATTCCACTTCACGATTATAAGCGGGTAAGACGGGGGCCCCGGCATCCTGCCCCAAAGCTATTATGAGATAGCTGGCGACTCGAAAACACTCTCGATGAAAGCGTAAAGCATAGTTCTTACAGCACTAACTGGTGGCGATCACCTAAGAGGCCGTTTAGTGACTGCAGAGAGGAGTATAGTAGTCACGTGTGAAGACAACCAGCGCATGTGAGATGCAACAGTCGACTTTGGAATTCGAAGAGAGCCCATCGGAGAGGGTGTGAAGTGATCCGTGGAGGTGTTATCGACAGCTTGATAGGACGAATTGGAAAATTCCCGACATTCCGAGGTCTCTCGCGCCAAGAGACTCTTTTAGTCGACACCATCCTACACCCTTACAAACTCACCGAGAAAGGCACCGGTCCGGGAATTCGAAATTGCCAATTGGATGTCGCTCAGAAGCCCTAGGGGAATAGAAAGCCTGCAAATATTTCAAGTATTCGGGACTAACAAAGAGTTGCACGAGTCATCAGTTGGGCTCGGCCCGCCAGTTGCATATCCAGTTGCATACAACTATAGCACCCACTGCTATTATAAGTTGAAGGCGGGGGAGGGGGACCCGAACCTGGGGGGTTGAATCATTCAGGGAACACAAGTTGGAAAGCTTGGATTTGCTTGGCCACAACACAACGGGCTACCGTGTGTGTATCTTCTGCAACAGCGGGCTATTCCGTTGTAACAATAAAACGACATCAGCCAGTGCGCTGTTGCGCTGTCATATGTTTGCCAATTCGCACAGCAGATTTTGGGAGATCCCGCACGGGCTGCACATCTTCGGATCAGGAAGCAAGACCGATTCATGAAACAAGAAAAGCATTCCTTCGGGTGAAGATTTCCCAAACGAAGACGAGACGACCGGAAGCGCAGCCGGGAATCGGAAGCCACCAATCATTGAACGATTATCGCAGTCCGAGGCCATGGCTTGCTAGGAAGAAAACGGACCAGCAGAATAAAACATTCCACAATTGATTGCAACAGTCGTCGTCTGAGATCGAATCGATAATAGCAATACATGCAAACGTAGTACCTAGAAGAACGCATTGAAAAGATCGTTGACTTATTTACGAAGTTGCAGATCGTCAAGAAAGCGAGGGGATGGATGGTTTTTAAGGTCGCAAGAAAGTACCGACTTGGAAAAGAGGTTCGCAATTATTACCAGAAGGTGCAAAGGTACCGGAGCACATGCCATCAAAGCCCCCTGAAAAGAAGGTTCGCTGAAGAATTTTGATTGATTGGAGGTACGGCTAAGGTATAACGTAAGTACTGGAGCTGCATCGGGGCAACTTCCAAGCCGCGAATTTATGGGGGACCAGTCCGGGATGGTACATTGCGGGTAACAAAACGGTACATTGGCAACAACGCATCGCGACTGGCAAAAATGGAGTTCGCATACAGCTTGTCGATGTACTCGCCCCCTGTCAGAGTCAGACCCGCGAACGCTAGAAAACCATCTGCCACCAACACCAACGCCTACAACTTTGTCCACGGGGCCAATAAGCATAATAATATTAATCACAACCAGCACCACCAAAATCAAAATCAAAATCAAAATACCGAGGGTGGTGGCAACTCTACTGCTACTGACGATAAAGATAAGGATAAAGATTACAATCACAAGAGCGACGAGGAGGAAGATCATTATCAACATCAAAGTCAAAATCAAAATCAAAACCAAAATCAGAAAGAAAAGACCAAAAAGAGAAAGAAAAGTAGCGACGCAAGCTCGATAAGGTCCAGGATCCCTGGTAGGCGTCGGCCACCACCTGCCGGAACACTTCCGCAAGCTCTTGCTCACAGGCCGGCGTCGCATCACTCCCACTCGAGGACTTCCTCCTCCTTTAGTGTCAGCTCCCGAACGTCGCACGAAACACAAGCACAAGCACACACCCGCGCACTTTCACAAGCGCAAACACATATACTTCCACATACACAAACACCAACGCAAATACAGTCACTGCCGAGAAAAAATACACAACAATTGAACACTTTCGCCTCCACTCATGGTGCAGCCACAAGCACCACAAGTGGCACCATCAGCTCGTCACCGCCTGCTTCATCAATTTCAGGGACAGCCACAGGCAACAAGCCAACTGATGGAAAAGGCGCAAACGTCATAACCCCTACCGCTTCTTCTCCCGCAATAAACAATAGCAGCACCAGTGACACAAATACTACCATCCAGACTCAAGGTCAAGACTCGACTGTTGCATCGACATCTGTAACCGCGCCACCACTAGCCGCCGTCGCTTCAGCCTCAACCTCGATCGCATCCGCTTCTCCTCCGTCTGCATCTACTACCTCACCCGTCTCCGATCCCGAGCGGCCTTCCACTTCGTCAAAGTCCACCAAGTTCATCAGATCCGTGCACTTACCCATCTTCAGCACCGACAGCGGTTTTCATTATCAACAACCGTATACACCGGCTCACCCAACAAACAAGCTACAGAAACGCGAGTCTCTCCACTACCAGTACTCAACCTCCGATCACAATCCACAACGCCCCCAAACACCGACTTCGCCTATTAAAACGGTTGCGGGCCTGTCGTCGCCTATTCGCCGCAGGTCATCCAGGGGTAAAAACCATCATGACGCAATGCCCCCCGAGCCTGGTCAATTCGTCTCTCCTTCAAATTACGCCCCCACCTCCTTTCGCACTGGTAGCATTTCCTCTCCATCCCAATATCATCGGACTGGAATCATGAGTTCAAACGACCACTTCATAGCCTCTTCAACAGAGGGAAGCGTGGCGCCATCTTCCGCTTCAACCTCTACCAAGCCATCTTCTACTATATCAGCAAAGCCATTCATCAATCGCAACAACCGTACTTATATCAACGAACCCACATTATTGTACCCTTTGCCCGTCGACTTAGCAGAGCTCCATCGCCAGTCACTACGTACGCTTATGCTCTTCCAAGTTTTCGGCGGTCCGACAACAGCTCCGGAATTCTCCAACAAGCCACCTTCAAGCGTCCTCGAGGTAGGATGCGGCTCTGCGTTTTGGAGTATGATGTGCCACCGATATTTTGCGCAGCATGGCCACTCTTCCATTTCCTTTACTGGTCTTGATATCGTACCCCTCGTTGGTTCAGGGCTTGATCAGAACTGGAAACCCGACAAGGACATGCAATGGCGGTTTGTTCAACATGATATGCGACGAACGCCATGGCCATTACCCGACAATGAATTTGATCTGATCATGGTCAAAGACATGACTATGTGCCTTTCGACCTTTATGCGTGAACCGCAGGTACTTTTCGAAGAGTACCTACGTATGCTGAAACCGGGTGGGGTACTGGAATTCTGGGAAAGCGATCACAGTATTCGCATGTTACGGCCACATGTCTCTAAGCCGACCGTTGTATCGAAGCCCGATTCTGACTCGGATTCGGACGACAGCAGCGACGATGAGGGCGGTGCTGAGAGGCTGGGAGCCTATGTCATGACAAATAACACCCCTCTCAGCGCGCCATTGAATCCGTTTCTAGTCGAGTACAACGGTTGGGTAACGAAGGGACTAGATGCATTAGGAGTATCCGCAGTCCCCTGCACACTGATCGGGCCGTATCTCTTACAAGAAGCGGAGTCCTTGATGGAATTGCGATCGAAGCGACTGGCAATACCACTAAGCGAGATCAGGTGGGAACGCGAAGGTGTTGGCGGCGTCGTAACCAAAGATGGCAAGAGCTATATCGACTCGATGAAAAGAAAAGGCAAAGGGGCGGACTCGGGCAAGGGCCTAACTGCCAGCCAAGCGGCACTCAGACGGACTGCGCTCGAGACGGTAGTAGGACTGATCCAAGCTCTTGAACCAGTTCTCCGGGAGGTTAGCGGGAAGAGTCAAGATGAATGGGATAATTGGAGCGGCAAGATGATGAACGATCTACTACGCGAAGGAGGCACAAGTTGGGGGGAGTGTTTAGAGGTCGGGGCCTGGAGCGCCAGAAAGAAGCTGGGCAGCGCATCGTGATGAAGCTACTACGATCTGCATTTTTGGCCGGTTGACCATGGTGCTGTTTATTCGGCATGTCTCAGATGATTATTTGCGCTACTCCACCGCTCTAAACCTGCAAGTATGTCGACATTGGGGGCGAAATTCACCAACGCGAGCCATCACAATCTCAAACCAGAAATTTCGGACCCTTGGCCCCAATTAACCCCCCTACACTCCGCCGCCGTCATACCTTTTTCGAAGCGTGCGATACCTTTTCAGGTAGTACCTATACGCCACACGTCAACACATTGCAGCTAACAGCGTTTTCAACCTTTGCATTACGCTAACCATCGAGCGGGATAGCCACAACGTTAACCGCAAAGTAAATGGGGAAGAATCTAAGTGAATTTCAAGTATTTAGGAGGTGCATATCGGGACTGGGTTCCTGCTTATCATTCTTGTTCCTTATTTGATGCATTTATGAATAGACGGAAATATGCTTGGACATATATGGCTGGAAAGATATACTACGAATATATGCAATATACGTGTGCGTGTGCGTGCGTGGAAGCTGAGTTAGGTATGTAGGCAAGGGACATGTTCGTTCTAGCCATGGTATATAAAGGGAACGATCATTAAGCCCAGAGAGCCAGATGTTTATAGACGGTGTGAATGAATATTAAGTTTGGATAAAACGTCCCAGTTGATACCAAAGTCAAATGGTAATTTCATTGGCTTAAAGGAACAAGTTTGACTTACAACGCCTCGATTTCTTCGAGATTCCAAGTTAGCTACCACGAATGACACTAAAAGTACTATATGATGAACAGAAGGGGAAACAGAAGAAAAAAGAGAATACCTTTCTTAACATAATCCGCCCTCGCTATGGCATTCCGGATAGCGTCTTCGTCGCGTAGGTGGGCATTTGCCATGAAGGCTTTGTGGAGCCGCGGGCGGAAGTAGGAGAAGCCTTGGGGATAATCTTTGCCGAGGTTGAGAAGCTCTTTGTAGATAGCTATAACCTGTCGTCGCAACTCTGGATTTGACGTGGACATAATGATGCTTAGCCCATGGACGAGATGCTTCGTTCGTTCTACAAGGCGCAATGGCACGTGTTGAAAGATGAAGATAAAGGCGTGGAGATATACAATGTTTGATAATGAAGCGGAAATCGGCGGCCGAAGTGACAGTGACGCCATATCTTATCATTACCAAGGTATAACCTAGAAGCTACCGAGCTACCCCTCCGAGTACCTATATGAGCCACTACGGGCTTAGCTCAGCTACCTTGCTGTGTAACTTCTATAGGCACCCTTACACAGTTTCCACGGCATCCGTTACAATAATCCCTTCCTTGGATTAATGAACTGAACAGTCAATTGATCGCCTCCTCGCTCCCGCGACCAAGCTTTCACGATGCCTCCCAGACCACGCTTGAAATTGTCCCCCAACGTCCTCCCACTACGACTACGATCCCCGCGTCTCGGCATCGGTTCGGCTACCACCAACGCCCACTCGCACCGAATAGAGCTATCCTCTTCTTCTTCCTCTTCCTCTACCTTCCTCACCAGTACATCATTGAGTCGCGCATATTCCTCCTCTTCGACGGAACAACCACCCCCAGCCCCGCCTAGTAGATGGTACTCGGATCTCAAAGCACGGCTAGGAAAATGTATCATGTTCGGGTGCAGTCGAGAGCAGGCGCAGCAAGCCGCGAGCGTTCTGGAAGCTCTAGCGACAGAATGGCGTGGGCTAACCGCCGGCGCGGAAGGCTTCCTGACGGGCGGGCGCAGAGGGCTCGAGAACCAGCAAGTCGTGTGGGGGGAGATGGATAGCTTTGTAGGTTGTCTCCGATCCACCTACCTACTGTTTCTTACTCTACTGTGGGAAAAGAAAATAGAAACATGGAGAGTTATGAACATTATGGGCTAGGCGAGGATGTGAACAAGAAGGCAGGGAGGTAAGAAGGCTAATAAATAAGTGATGACCGATAGGGACACGTTAATAACACCAACTACATCCGGTACGCTGAGTCCGCGCGAGTGAACTGGATCATACACTTCGCGAGCGTGGATCCGGCGAACGGCACGCGGTGGAGGGAGCTTATGAAGCCGAAGGGCACGGGGCTCATCATGAAGTCTATCAAGGCCGAGTACAAATTCGTGCGTCCTTTTTTCCTTTTCTACTTGCCTTCCCCTATCCCCTCCATTCTCGCTTTCTTGGCAGAGCTTCTAAGTAGAGAGATTATGGAGATAACTAACTATATTACAGCCCATGACATACCCAGACACTATCTCAGCATACCACAAACTGCGCTCCCTACCCTCAGCCACCGACACCTCCCTAATCCTCGACTGCATCATCCTATCCCACAACCACAAGCGCGTCGCCGCGCGAACTGAGGAGGACATCGTCATATATGACTACAAAGCCGCGCGCAAGACGGTTGTCCCGCCTTTCGCGCTAGACACCTTTAGAGATATTTGGCGCCTACAGGAAGAAGAGATTCAGAGGGCTAGAGCGAGGATATGGAGCTTGGTGGGGCAGGTTGAGGTGCTGGAGAAGGAGACTTGGGATAAGCCAGATGCGATTGAGGATATGGGGGCAGCAGTAAAGGGAACGAGATGAAGAGCATAGAAGATGAGGGTCTAGACTATAGACGTTACGGCATCTGAAGTAGAGGTAGAAGATCCCGTTTTGTGGATATTTAAACGTAGAGTAGATACTACAGTTTCTACATAGCGCAGCCTATTCCATCGCATGTAACTTATGGTTAATACGGCGTCCCAGGTCTACCCCATTGGCCAAGTGTACGACGACTAAGATGGGTGTGGTGCGACTACGACGCGAGGAGCAGCTCACCAGCCGCCGCGCTCACTTCCCTTACTTTAGAGCAAGTTCATATGACAACTCCCCTTACTGAGTTAATCGACCTCCAACAAGAGGACTGTTTGTCATGAGTCTAATCCCCCGCGATCCGCTACCCAGGTCGGTATTAGTAGTAGACTTTAACCAACCCTTGTTATTCATCTGAAGGAATAGGCTAACACTATATCTGTTGCTGGATCAAGATCCAAATAGGGATAAGGAATAAGAATAAGTCATAATATCTCGCGATGAAGACCGACCATCCTTGAAGACTTCCTAATCCTAAAAGCTATCGTGGCCTCGAACTTAAGTACCCCTGGCCCCATCAAGGCATAGTCCGCTACGGCAAGCTCATCCACAAAATCCAACATCTTGGGATAGTTCGGGGTGCCCAACCCCCGTCACCAGATCCCAACCTTTCGAAGCTATGAACCCCGCGGTACCGCATCCAGAGTTATTCCCCGAGGTAATATCGTGCAGGACCTCAGGACGAGCATACAACATGGGGTTCACGAAACCCGCAGTACTCTTGCCGGCCGCTAGTCGCTCCTCGTTTATTAGCGCCGGGATCGACTCGAATATCGGTGCCGATGCGCTCGTGCCGCCCATTGGGTATACTGTCTGGTTGAACGAGTACGCTATCATGTTCTCACACACAACACTCACGTCCGGGTAAAGTTGTTGAACAGGCCCTTGTGGTCCAAAGACCCATCTGCGTAGTTCTCGTCTTCCACCTGGTAGATGACGATGCCCTGCGGGTACAACAGCGGGTGCGCCAGGTCCAGGCCCAGATACGATTCTATGCCCCGGCCTTGCGGACCAGTGGCTACGCCGCCGTCGATGCCCCTGACCTCGGGGCCGTAGCCTTGCAGGATTTCAGGCGCGAAGTCCCGCCAGTACCGGTCGAGGTCGTTTTGGTTGTAGACGTCGGCGTATTCGTACATACCGAGTTCATTCCCGGGGGTAGGTTTTTCGAGCTTGGGGGTTTTGTAGAGCGCGCGGATGCAGTTTATTATCATAACGGTGTCACAGTGGGTGAGATCCGCCGAGCTGAACTGGCCTAATGGCAAGGGTAATGAGTTCGGCAATAGCGTAGTCCCGAGTGTGCGCCTGGCCCTCCCTGGTGTGGGAGAAGCTCTCTTCTTCGCGGAGGGCCTCTTGTTCTCGTTGGGCCCTAGAACGAGTCTAATCCCCAGAGTGATATAGTCCACGTGTTCTTGAACATGGCTCGGTAAATGGTATCTGTGGATAGACTATGAGCACCAATTCGGCCTATACGTAGGCTATAAAACTTACTCGTCGCATGCGACTTTTTTGGTACCACTATCTTCGTGCTGGTATATATGATATTTAGTCTTGAACAGTTCCTCGACTTCCTCTGCATCAGCATTGAGCTGAAGCCAGGCCTTATTGGCGGACTGCAAGACACGCTCCCTAGAGATACCAGAGGCCCCGAGCCATCCACGTACTACCTCTACCGTCTCGTGAGAAGGGGCGAGGATCTTGTTAACATCATCAGCCGTATAATATTTCCCGTAATTGGGTGAGTTGGGGTGCAAGACACCCATCAGCAAGCTGTCCCCATTCTTTAGATTGCTCTGCCTGAGGCCGATCCGCATAGGAAGACTCATTTTTTGTATCGAACGTGTCACGTTTAATCTAGACCTTGGAGGTCGTTTCTCGCTTCTCGTCAAGACATGGCCGCTATGAGACGCTGGCGAAGCAATCGCCGGAGCTGCCACCAACACGCCTAGAAAGAAAGCAAACAGCATGGTCCTCAACTTGAGCTAACAAGCAACTCGGGAGACACTAGGACACAACTGAGAATTATCCGTTGTTCCGCGTATCAAGGAGACTTAAAGCTACTGCTAGCCCAGGCTAAAGCCATTAGAAGGAGGCGAAGCTCATGCTTACATCGTCGCAGACAGCCCTCGTGGATATTTACAACGTCTTCGGACACAGCAATGGCGATCAACACTTGATTATTAATAAAATACGAATCTCTGGAGGTTTGCCGCGCAGTCACTTAAAGGTTATATGCGAAATTATTTTCTACGTCTAATCCTATCAACAGGAATACCGTTGCCTAGAATGTGAGATTGATGCGGCATGTCAATAGATCAACAAATCTTACTTCTACAATATTCGCTTGAGAATATACATTTTATATGGCACAGAACAAAGATATGGATATGTGGTTCGTCAATTTTACGATTATGAACCATTTAATGCTAGGTAGATGTGGGAGAGTGAGGATATGGTGACTATGGATTACTACCAATAATTTAAATGCCAAACACTTCCACCCAAAGGATCAATAGGGTATCGGCAGATCGCCTGAGGCTAATATAAGCTTTTATGAGATCCCATATTCGACATTTTTGAAGCCACTTTCCATTCGTGAGAATAAGGAAGCTTGAGAATGGTGAAGTTCGATTTGAACCCCCTATTATATCTTCAGCTGATAAGTTACTCAAGGAAACGTTCCTCGACTACTGATTTATACCGGCCTTTAAAAAAGCATGTCTTTGTAGTGGATATTCCGTAATATATAAGTATAGAATTAGCTATGTACATAGTAAGTATCAGTGAAGCCATAAAAGCTTTGGTTTAGTTATCATGTCCAATATTTACTATAAGATTAAGGTCTTTAGAATGTGTATATCCGGTGACCATATATTTCTACTAGGTATAAGATTATGAAAATATGACAAGAATACCTATACATATATCAAGCTTATGGGGAATTTGGCTTGGAGCTTCACGATTAAGAGCCAGGCTCCTTAAACACCCAACGTCTTGACCGTCTTGTTTCATATATATCTGATGCTCCTTTATCATTATCCCAATACCTTTAACTTAGGGTAACTCATCGACCGTAGGGAACATATCCCGGAATTTGTCTCGGTTGTATCGATAGCCCTTTGCCCCTATCCAGCAAATATCACATGTGTTTGGATCAACCCGCTCGTTTCCCCTTTCACTTCAAAATCCCTGCCGTAGCATCATCTGCAAATCATCATCAACGCACGCACGCTAAGCTGAGCAAAGCGCCCGAAGTTGAGTCGAAACTCCTTTCATATGCTTCTGTCCCGGCGCACATGCTTTTCCGGCCCGAAAGGTCGGGCTTATAACTTTGCATGGACTTGAAGCTAGCACAATTTCATGCGTGTCGCTTAGGGGTGCCCATACATCTGAAGTGTAGCTAGTTGAAGAATCGCCGAGAGAAGTCGTGGAGGCTACCAATCAACCGAGTCCGTCCGAGTCCAAGGTATGGCGGAAATCAACCTTGGTCTTGCAAGCATTCACAGACTATTATAGCCTAGGTAGGTACTTAGTGGTTGACATCGTGAGTGACCCCGTGAGGACAAGGGTGTCGGAGCTGCAATAGAGCATATCGCAAATTATAGTGGTTTGAACTCCGCCTCTTCGTCTGTGCTCTCTATCCCCATATTGTTTGGTAACCCTAGAGTCAAGCCGCATCGAAGATCACGGGCACGAATGCGCTGTTACGGCCGAGGTGATTATTGACCCGCAGATATCTGCAGAGTGTTGTGGAAGGGGCATATCACACCGAAAATCTCACCGTGTTGTAGGCGCATTGGAGCCCCAAGAGCTTTGGCCTACTATACTGATTCGGCCGTTGAGGGCTACTTAATGGTAATCTAGTACGGATACAGACATGAAAACAATCTAGATCGTACGTCTTGAGCCTCATGCGGTTCGGGCCACTATTGGCGGATAGTAGGAATCTAGGCCCCCCTTCCCCCTTTTCGAAATAATTGACCACCTTGGAAATTACCATGTTAATTTAAGTGTATATTTCCTAACATGATCGTCAAATTTACTTTACAGGTTTGTGTGAGGCACATGACGTTGTACTCTTATTACCCCTTTTTATCGTACCAGTGAGCCTTGAAGAATGCCTTCAACCTGCATATGTCGTATTTACTATCCTTTTCGAGTTGTGTTATGAAACTGTGAGTGACTTTGACATAGGACACGTAGCTTCGGATAGATGATTTACTTGGTGCCTGGTTAGTTATAAAAGTTCAATGCAAGAATCGCACATGCTTCGAGGCGGCGCAGTCGGTGATGTTTCCAGAATGGATTGGCAACTGGACGTTTGAAAATCTGTAGCCCTCGGCCCCTTCAATAATGAAGAATCCAACGCAATCTACCCTGACAAATACCTCTATGCATCGTTTCGTACGATCGGACGAAGAAGCGAAGCGAACCCCAGATTCTGGTTATCGCAAGTCCCGGCAGTGGGAATTGCCTATGGTTATATGATGGGATTGGTGGATAAAGAACCCACAGGCCTAAACGAACGAATCCAGCGCGACGGTCCCGTTTTGAAATGCGCAAAGCCGGGGAAAGGTATAGATATGGCATCGCATTCTATTTTATTCGGACCGAGATGCCCATGGGGTCAATGTTATGGCACGATTGTGAAAGCATCGTCAAGTTATTAGAACAGGCTTACTACTAGCGTGGCTGGTAGCTGGCCCCCTTACATGCCTTTTTGCGGGGGAAAACGGGGGAAGACGACCTCTAGCATGAGCATGAAAAGCTGGGGTTCGCTTGGGCATTCTCCACACACATAGACAATTCATGGTTTAGTTGAGCTCTAGCGGGAGAAGATGGATTCCTAGTATGAGATGAAGTTTCTCGCGAGCTTTGAAGCATGTCCACGATGCCATTTCTGCCTGCTACAGCTTACATATTAATGATGCGTCCGATCAATACCTATTGCGTCCGTATATTTCCTTCGGATTTCGGCAGTCTTAGGGGAACACAGTGCTCTACCTTGACCGACAACAGAAATGGCTACCTCGGCCGGCAGCCCCCCTCCCTTGTGATTTGCGAGCCAACAACGGCAGTTGGACTAGTAGGAGGCGCACCGTATTTTTCGCACTATGAACGTAGTGCCTCTCAAAGGATTCTCATCCATGTTCCTCATGTTACGTATCATACATAGCAGACCTTCACTTCGTTGCTCTAGTAAGCTGCTGTGCGACGTCCGTTTAGTAGCAATCAATCACGATGACGGCTTGTCATTGAACAACATGACAAAAGTGGTGAGATGTGGCGCACACAAGCTGAAAGTGTTAATTCGATATCAATGACTATGGTACTCACGATATCGAGGGATGATTCCCGAGTTCCTGGTAACGGTGCTTTGTGAGATATCACACATACGTGCACAGTTCTTCTATGACAAACAATTCTTTATGGGATCGACTGATGGCTCCTCCGAATAAGGCTCGTTGTGTTGCAAGGGGTTATCTTTGTGGATAGATATGACCCATTGACCAGGTACGAAGAAGACTTGCTTGAATTGGGCAGTGCGCTTTCGTGATAAGTGATCTACTTGATCTCAAGAGTTTAGACGTAGCAGAAATGTAGGCTGATCTTCACCGAGGGTATGCCTTAAAATATAAACGCTGGTCAGACGGGCAAAGCCGACCCCCGATCTTTCAATGCTGTGCATTAGAACCCGCTGTCATCCTTTAGACATCCTCCCCTTTTGGTTCGTGTCTCAACCTAGACTTTGATGAAGGTTTCCTAGGGGTTTAACTTGATAGTTTCAAAGCTAACCCATGCTGTCGGTGTCACGATCATCGATGAAATGATAGTCGTAAGGTGAGCCCCGATAAGGTAAGAAGGGAGAGTCCTATGCCAGGGGCGAGGGGCCATGGAGGGAAACAGCTCCATCCAATTGGGGAACATGGATGACGGGTGTCAGGTTATGTAACTTGAGACTTATAATGACCGCTGACATGATTACCTACCTACCTAAGTTACCGCATGAGGCGAATCTGACTTTTGAGGCTAACTAGCATGTAATCGAGGCGTGATGAGATAATGACTGGTCTTTCAACTATCGCTAATTGTTATCGAAATATTGTAAATCGGATCTACGGGAAGACTCCGAGAACATTCCATGCCATTTTCTTCGCATGTAGCACGCATCGAGCGATGCTGGGCGATCATTTGACGTCTCACCAATCATAGCCAAGATAGCGAACTGCCTGCATATACAACGTAGCAGCTGAGCGCCTGCAGTATGATAGGGCTATTTTTGGCTCATCAGGAAGCACGGGAGATCAACTCCTACAACCACATCGAGACCTATTCGCCAAATCTTTGTTTCAATTACCTATCGGAACGACGAGAGGTCAATTAATCTAAACCGCCTACAATACTCGCATTAAACGAAATGCTTTCTTGTTTTTGCTCTTCGATAAAGAATGTTCTGCGATCTGTTCTATGCAGGTAGAAGACATTCCAGTGTACTTGGTTGGTTGGTACTTTGATAATGGAGTGCTACAAGAATCGCGTTTTGCGACATTGGCACTTGAGTAATGCTGCCGTAATCTTGCGGGCAATTCAATTGATCGGTGTCCCCCATTCCTTTTCATAAGTGCTTGTAAATGCGGTCAGCCTCATATTATTGCTATGTACGGAGGAGCTACCTATGCAGAGGTGAGCTGCCTGTCTCTCCGGATTGACCCCCATGGGCACAGCCCTGTAGACGGACCCAACGACGGCGTAGGCGATGGATGTTTGTTCAACGTCGATAGGAACGGGTACACGAACAGTTACAGGAACCAGTAGGGAATGCTTGCTTCTGTGTTTTGGTCTTGCAACTAGTCTACACTACCTAGATGTCGTTAAATTCTTGCTAATGCTCGCTAATTCGGCAATCTGCTGCCGTAGCCCATTACCTAGAATGGCGTCTTTTCTGAACACTTGGCGTAGATAGAACGCGAGCCATCGTTCAGCCTGATTCTGGCGATACTTAAAAATAAAGAGGAAAAAACAGCAAAACAAGATCCACATAGGGCAGAAACCTTTACGGTACATACGAAACACAATTCTTGGTACTAACATCTGGTTGCATTAAACTCCTTTGCGGTACCTTGCTTGTATTGTAACCGAACTAAACCCAACAGGGGTTCGTCGTCAACATCCTTGACATTCCCCAGGTCCCAAATTTACATGCTATGTGCCTTTACGTCTCCCCTCCTTTCTTTCTCATCCATCCACTACATTCGTACGAGACCTACGCTACACTGCTGAAGATGTGCCTGTGATTTTAAATCCTGAAGCATTTCATCAAATATTAGCCAACTGGGTTTTGCATGTTCAACTTTCAGCCCACAGTTAAATTATCTTCAATGCTTAAACATGTGTTATACGCATTATCGCCTCGTCACCATTCGGACAGGTTTCCTCTCTGAGGTTAGGGACAGTTTTAACTAAGTGCTGCCAGACTGGGGGCCTCGGTGGCTGCGAGACAAGTTAACTGCCTGTGTACATAGTAGTGTACTGCGTCTGGCCTGTCTTTCCCCCTACTGTAAGCCACACAGTATCGGCTTTCTATTTGCCAAGCAACTCACCAGGTACAAAATAGTATTAGCGTTGGTTTACCATCTGGAGTTCGGATATTTTACTTGATATTACTATTACTCATTTCATATACCAGCACACACGACCATTCGTCGGAGACTATTACCTCTTTAGGTTATGCTAGCCCGAGTCAGGATAGTAACGTCGTCCACTCACAGTGTGTTTTTCATGGTTCCTGTCTTAATTCTTGCCTCTGAGCCCTGCCTTTAGGTCTTCTTGGGTTCCTCTTGGGTTCCTTAAGCCGCTCTCATTTCCATTTCCCCTTCCTCTAGCCGGGGAACCCTCCTCTCAAAGTCTTTTGTCTCAGCCAACTAGCCAGCTAGCCTAACAAACCGTTCGCTATTCCCATCCCATCTATCCGTCTCTCCCCATCTTTTTTCCATTCCTTGCCTCCTTGTTCCCTCTTCTTCAGATTTTTTCCTTTTTGTTATGCTGTCGTAAGCTGCTTCGACGACGATACGATATCTTGTTTTCTATCCTCACGCTTTCATTTTGGATTATCTTGACTGTTGTCATCTGTCGCATTCTTTTTATCGTTTCTCTTTTAGCGAGAAGCAGGTTGCCACCCACTTCATCGACCCCGGACCGTCGAATCCCCGCGTTTTTCCCAATGAACGTGATTCCTCCGCCTTTCTTTGAGCGACGGGCCGATTAAAGAACGCTTGTCCAATTGCTTCACTCCAGATTCTCTCCGCAAATACTGCCGTCAAGGTTACGCTCTCCACACGAGCCCTGTAGGGATTGCGTCGGTTGGATTTTGGAAAATAGTTGAAGAGGACGACGTGTGACAAACAAACCAGCGCATCCGACTGCGTTGAGATTCAGAAATCGAATTCTTCAGTCTCGGTGGACAAGAGTATAGGAACGTTCAAGATGTCGCAGGCCGTGAAACGGGCTTGCGATGCTTGCCATCGACGAAAAGTTAAGTGCGACGGCATCAACCCTTGCCGTAACTGTGCCTCAGCGCAGTTGACCTGCACATACAATGCGATTCCACAGAAGAAAGGCCCCAAGGGTTCGAGGGCCAAGGTTATCAGCGAGTTGCGCGAAACACAACGACAGACGAGTCTTTCAGCAAAAGTCCAAAGTCGATTAAATGGTCTCAGCAGCCCTCCATGCAGTCCTACGTTATCACCGACTCCTGGCCTTCTAGCCAGCGAGATGGCCAAAGAGTGCATCGAATTTTTCTTTGCTAATATGTATCCGATTATGCCGATCCTTCACCGACAGCGACTCGAACAACAATCGATGTACCTAGAACAAGGGGTCGACACGTATTGTTTGATTACTTCGCTTTGCGCCTGGATGATGTTTCAGCCTGGAATGAATGTACCGGGCGCCGACCCTCTTCTCGAACACCTACCCGGAGCCAATATTGCTTCCGGTATGGTGTTGATCGAAGAAACAATCCGAGTTAGAAAAGGATCTGATTACCAAGAGTCGCCAACTCTGAACAGCCTTTGCACCAGCTATTTCCTCTTCTGCTCTCACTATGCTCTTGACATGCACGAGAAGGCATGGTTCTATCTCCGAGAGGCCACTACTTTGGCCCATATCATTGGAATGAACAAGGAAGAGACATATTTGCAGTACGACAATATCGAAGCCTCGCGACGACGACGGCTTTACTGGCTTTTGTTCGTCACTGAAAGGTATTTTTAATCCTATAATATATCCACTTATTGTGTTTAGTGTCACTAACATCTCAAAAGGGCATATGCTTTACAGCGTGGTCGACCATTAACACTTCAGGCCTCAATCAATCTCCCGACAATGACCGATGATCCCACGGATCCTCTCGCTCATCAATTGAATGGTTACATCCTGCTGGTTAACCTTTTCAGGCCATTCGATGATGTATTCCTAGCTCTATGGAATAAGACGCGCGGCGAATCCTCAACATCGTATGTCGCTGCCTTACAAAAGCAATTGTCAGACATGCTTCCATCGTATATGAGCGTCCAGGATGTTGATCAGCGGGCGAATCAACAATGGCTGAAGACGCTCAGTTGGCAACTTAGCATGCAAAATGGTTGTGTGCCTCAAGGCGGCCAGGATCAGATGCCAATGCAATACCCCATCGATCTATCCCGAGATTTGATGTCAATAACATCTCAATTTTCGACTAATCATAACACCGACTTCCACGGAACTCCCCTGATCGCAAAGTTGCTGGACATCTCATCTGCGCTTATTGATGTCTTGTCTGTAATGCCTTCGTCTGGTGACCCTTTTACCATGGGTCCTCGGGAGCATCTCAACTCACTCTTGCAACTTTTGTCGGTCCTTCGAAACGGAAACCACCATTTCCTCCCGCTTCTATTGAACAAAGTTCATGACATCTTGCCTCGCCTTGCTAACCCACTCCTTCAGCGAGCCCCTGAAAATGCATGCATGCAAAATATCGACATTTTCGATGGATTTGGCAATGCTGGTATGGCGCAACCTCCAATGATGGATTTTAAGACCGAGCCGTACACCCCAGGCAGTATGCAGCACATTCAGGACATTGCCAACGACTCAGGCCATTCGAACAATGGCGATGATATGAAGTCGCCTTTCCCAATAGTTAGCTCTCCAGCGATAATGTCTCCGGGTGTTGAATACCACGACAGCGGTTTCAACTCAATCCCCGACATAATGAGTCCGATGGGCCAGAACCCGCAACACACCCTAGGCCAACAGGGGTCTTTGAATCCCCAGCAGCCACATCACCAGCAGCAACATCATACCCTTGCATCACACGGAATGGGCCAACATCACAACATGGGCAACCCAATGCAAACAGATATACATGCCAATCTTGGCCATAATTTAAACCAGCCGACCAATATCACGAATTTAGGCCAGCAACAGAACATGGCACAAAATCCGCAGTTTAATATGATGAACAACATATTACACAGGCAACCTCCACAGAGAACAAATAGTTTCCTCATACACCAGCAACATCAACACCAACCATCCCAGATACCAAGGACCGTTGGTGATTTCCATGCTCTCCAGCGAGCGAATTCTGAGAATGTAACAATGAATTCTCTCGGCCTCAGTCACATGAATGCTGAGGTAGACTTTAGCGGGCTAAGGTAGTAACGTTAGAGCGGCACTCGACTGAGGGCCCGCCTACTAGTACCCATCCATACTCACCATCCCTAAAATCTCATCTGGCACAACATCAGGCCTTATTTATCTTATATATCATGACATTTACTCGCGCGGGTGCTTGGCGTCACTTCATGTTTCAGCACTGACACAAGCATATACCACACCAGCGCGCAACTCAAAAAGAAACGACTTATATTAACGACAAGAAAACATGGGGTATATACCTACCTTTTCCGTATCACGCACCTAAAATACCGGGAACTGCGAATCAGAACACAGAATTCCTGGATCTGGGATATCAACTGGGACCTTCGAACCTTCCTTTCTGATTTTTTTGTTACTTTTTGCAAACGAGGGAGTTTTTTTGGTGAGGCGTCTAGGATAAATCGGTGTTGTGGACAAAGAAACACCGTGTGTACTATCTACATGTCGGTTCCGACCAGCCTCTGGAGGAGGATGTTAACTCTTTATGAGAGGAGGATGAACGCAAGTTATTATGACGAAGAGGGATGATATGGTCTAGATATAGGGTTGGCTGTAATCCGTTTCCCGGGGAGACGTGTGGAGGTCAGAGAGCGGGAGTTGGTGATGGTGGTGGTGGATGCGAGGGGTGTACAGATATCACCGCGTTAGGTAGCTATAGTCGAGAATACAGTAAAATTATATAACTAAAAGGTGTTTGACGTGCTTAATGACCTATGATCGGGTGATGAGACTATCATCCAGTGCCTCAATGCTAGTAAGCGGTACATCGTTTCCAGCAACACAAGACATACTTAGAAACACCACATATTCAAGATAGCACAGTGAATACTCTAGTTCCTACGATATACCAGGCAGTACAATTAGAGAGGTCATGCATTCTCATGGTATTCCTAAAGCAAGGTGCTAATGTTTTAACTCACCCGGCTCCCCTTCCCTATATTGCTATGATCAACTTGCAACGCTGCCATACACGTTTAACCAACTACCGGGCTGTAGTCCTATAAGTGCCATTACATAGTTTGGGACCTGAGAGTTGTCACGAGGTCAATTCAAGTGCTAGGTAAAGAAACTCCGGTCTAGCTATGAGGTTAGGTACCAGGAATGCCCGCATGTATTCCTCTAAGTGCTTGTGTGACGACGTTAGCAGATGACATGAAGAAGCCTATCACACAATATAATCATAGAACTCTGGATGAGCCTATAATTCCTCATGTGTAGGTAGCCATGCAAGATAGATTTAGCCTTGCGCAAAATATCCACAGGAATTTCTTTAGCTTTGCCCTTCCGTAACCGTTATCCTGTGAGCAGCAATAAATATTAATTTTAGTATATTCAAGATCTGATATATGTACTTCTCTCTTCTGTAACGGAATAATGAGCAGGTAGCTGAAGCCCCTATTCGGAGATTAGGTATATGTCTCTCGATTAATTACTTCTGATGCTTATTACTTATACTATATGCTTAGCCTGGTATATACTATTTCTGTCTTTTATAAGTACCTACACTATAATTATAGATGCAATATGCTCTACAATCCTAGTTAGGTGATCGGTGAAGTACTGAGTGGAGATGACGGTTAAGTTTGTTTCGACTTTAAAATAGCCCCAGAAATTATCTCTTCAGATCTATGCTTAACATAATGCATATCTCAATTGCATGAAACAACATTTCCCCAAGAAAATCCGTGGGTACCAGAGCCGCAGTGGTTGTTGACCTTAGGTGGATACCCCTATTTTGGTACAGTATATGCACGGTATCACAACGGACCCATATTTACCTGATCTGAGACGCGCCTTTCACCTGCCCTATGCCCTAGGGGCGCGTCAAGGTAATTACCCGAAGTAGCACTTACCTTAGGTACCTACTTTGTTCATCACCTGCGGGTAAGAAGGAATTGTCACACACTAGACACATGCATACCTTCAAGTTTCTATGGGTCCATCGAATGCAACTTCCACAAGACCCCAATGCCGATACTAAAACCTAGAAGAGAGGAGCGGGCTCTTTCCCACCGTCTAAGTTTACGTGCAGGTCATCAACGTCTGCTTGGACCCAATAAGACTTCAGAAGACAGCAACCCCCAATCACCCTCGCTACCGGAATCTCAGTCATGGTCTCATTCCGAGGTCTCGCCTCCGTCCGTGCCGTATGAATGGTTTAGAACCGGAGAGGCCCCACAACGGCCTCAGCCCGACGAACCTCATCTAGACCAACGCATACCTACATCCCCCCACCCACCTCCTCCAGCTAATGCATCTCAACGGCCCCAAGAATCTTCAACCTGCCTCCGGCCGCCGGCGAGTGCGAGATTTAAATATCCAGAACCTCTCGAACCTGTTGTACCTTCAACCAAACGGAAAGTGCGGAACTCCAGCATAGAAGTCATCAGCTTATTGAGCGATGATGAAGAAGACCCTGCTGGAAGAGCAGCATCTGTAAAAAAGCCGAATCGCGGTCTGGAGGAATACGGCTCCAAAAGGCCACGACGAGCACCACGTAATGACCCGATACCATTACCAGAGCGTCTAACTTTCGAAGGTCGCTCCGGGAGAAAGGCTGCGAGAGCAGAAGAAACATCTGAGCAATTTTCGACTATGGCTTCTAATGAGTCAAAGTCTATCCGTGCTGTCAAAGCCTTGGCGAAGTCTTCAATTAAGCATCGCTCTAATATGCCACAGGCGGCAGACTCACCCTCTCTAACAGGAGAGGACCCCTTACCGTCCAAACCGCTTTATCCAGTGCTTCCATCAATACCAAACACTGGTCATTATGCCTCTACGGCCAGTGACTTCGACAGCTCGACTCAGATTCCGACACCACCACCTTCCTCATCTCAGGAACCGTACCCATCACTATCAACTCAGTCCAAGACAGGAGCTATTCCGAACTCTGAACCTCCGCTCTGCCCAGAACAGGCACATCTTGTTGACTTGATAGCGAGTGGCAAGAATGTGTTCTATACCGGCTCAGCTGGTTGCGGCAAATCGACCGTGCTGAAAGCTTTTACAAAGCGGCTCCAAGAGATGGGCAAGAATGTCCGTATCCTCGCACCCACGGGACGTGCGGCACTGCAGGTCAACGGATCCACAACTTGGACCTACGCCGGCTGGACGCCGGATCACCACAAGCGCACGCTGGACGAATTAAAGGGCGCAGCTCATGGAACGTTCGTGTGGAAGCGTTTCAATGAAACCGACGTCCTTGTCATTGATGAGATTAGCATGGTAGAAAATCTGCATTTCGAGAGGTTGAACGAGGTCATGAAGGAAGCGCGACATAAGTCAAACTTGCCCGTCCAGCCCGCATTCGGAGGAGTCCAGGTAGTTGTAACAGGTGATTTTTGCCAATTACCTCCTGTGAAGCCTTTCCAGCATTGCATCCAATGTGGGTTCGAGCTCGTCGAGAGGAATACGGCAACCGGAAAAGTCCACGTCTGCAAACGACATGGCGAATATCGGGACGAAGACAAGTGGGCTTTCCGGAGCAAGGCTTGGGAAGAATGTAACTTCGTTCATGTCCACCTAAACACCATACATCGTCAGAACGACGAGACCTTCATCCGCATCCTCCAGAAGTGTAGGATTGGACGCGAGCTCAGCTTCGATGATACGGAGCTCCTAATGGACCATAAGTGCATGGTTCATCACGCTACTAGGCTCTTCGCCACTCGTGAGGAAGTTGCTAATGTCAACCAGCGCGAATTCGAGAGGTTAAAGACTATGAATCATTCGTACTGGTGCTTGGATGAATTCATTTGGCAACAGTCCAGACATCCTCACCTGGGTTGGAAAGGCATGCGAAAGCCCAAAGGGCCTCAATCAGAGGGACCCCTTCGCGCCCTCGAAGACCACCGATTCGACGAATGCGTGCAGCTCAAGAAAGGAATGCTCGTCGTGCTTCTCGTGAACCTAGACCTAGAAATGGGCCTATGCAACGGCAGCCAGGGCCTCATCTGCGGGTTCGAGAAGTTCGACCCCAAGAAGCTACCGCAGGCCAAGACCGCGAAGAAAGACCCGGAGAACAAGATCTTCGGCGAGCGCGCGTCCATGAAAGAGGAGCAGATCAAGAAGTTCATCACAGACCCCGGCGTCAAGTACAGGACGTGGCCCATCGTCAGGTTCCACAACGGCCACATGCGCACTATCTACGCTGAATGCTCTATCACGGAGCTCGGCGACGAGAGGCCCTATAGCTTGCTTGTGCGCACACAGATCCCGCTGGCCCCTGCGTGGGCGATGACGATCCACAAGAGCCAGTCGCTCACGCTGGACCGCGTCATTGTAAACTTGTCCAGGGCGTTCGAGGAGGGCCAGGTATATGTCGCGCTCTCGCGGGCCACGGGGCTCCAAGGCCTCAAGATTGAGGGGGACTCGAAGGGTCTGCTGGCTGGACTAGGCGGAAACAAGGAGGTGCAGAAGTTCCTTCGGGAGAAGTTTGGTGGTTTGAATGGCGTGTTAACACCTGGATCGTAGTTCCTGGCCTTGTATTATATAGAAGGCGGCTTAAGGGGGTCACCCACACCGGTTTGAAAGAAAGGCTATAGGATAGAGGATTGCCTCATCGGCCTTAAAGGGATAAGTAATGGATTATCCGGGTATAATGCATGAAAACCCGGAAGTGAGCGTCGTATTCTGGCTTGATCAACCCTCTTTCCCTCATTTGTGTCATGTGACTTGAGTCTATGTGATTACGAGCCCCTTTTAGCCACCCCTTAATGATATACTAATATTACGACGTAATTCCTATCCTAGGCTGTATGTTTTTATAGTAGAGATAAGGATCTGGTCTAACCAACCCAACTCTACCTAACGTAGTACCCTAGGGACAATTTGATAAATGCTCATTATGTCCACAGATATAGAGCCGTGTTTAAACTATCTTTTGGCAAGGAGGCGAAGCCGACGAAGAATGTTCTGACTCAACTAAGTTTCAATACTAGAATAGTGAACGCTTGATGGCAACGATTGGCATGAGATGATATGCTTATATATGGTACTATCACAGACCAAACAATATCCCGGAACATCACCAAATCAGTGCATTCGATGCAACTGAAATAGCTACCCAAGTTGCCGGCTGTATGGCAGTTTTCACATAGATTGTATTGTGCAACGGATAGCAAAGCACTCATTCTATATGTATTCCCAATTGAGTAACATGGTTGGGTGGAATCTCGTACACAATCGTACGCCTCGAGCAGCCGAAGTCATACACCCCAGACGCTGGATGAGTCCCGAGTCGTCGTGATATGGGGGGAGCCAGAAACATCAGCTACAACACCTCTCATACCCGTAACCGCACAAACCAACTAGAGTAACTTGCGGCAATATAAATTAATAAGCTGTGCTCACCAAACGATGCCGAATGTGAGGAATTTTTGAGCAGTATATTAGGTAGTGTTGGTGTTGTTGTTTGCGTTTGCTGTTGTAGTTTGATAAGAACATACCTCACACCCGCGTCTATTGTGTATTAATCACGATGCCTCTCTTTGAATGGTCGTAGACCAGGCTATAGATTAGCTAAAATGAGTTACCCCGATCCTCATCCTTCCACTCTGCTGTTGCCCAGCACCTTGGCATGGAATTTAGATGCATGTTTGCTTGAGCTGCGGTGCCGCTTCAGGAATGACTTGCGGTTCCGACTCTATATTCTACCCAATCATGCTCTCTCTCTATGGTATCGTCAACGATTGCGTCTCGCACCCTGAAGAAAACAATGACTTCCAATGTTTAGAGCGATGGTGTATGTGTGGTGGGCTGGTTTCCGTATGTGAGGTAGGATAGGAATCCCCGTGGGGGATCGGGAAACGAGTATATAAGGCCAAGAGGAAACCACTGTTGACCGAGAGAGTGAACACCAGCATCGAGGACCTGTGATACAGAACCGACAGCTATCTCTGGATATCGAAGGTCCATTGTACATTGTTACACTTTGAAAGGCATTGGCTATCGCCTCGCTGTAAGCGGTGTCATCGACCAATCCAGCAGCCTTTGCTGACATATTCTTCAGAGTTTAAAGGACATTTCAAGTCCAATTATCGCTTACTTCAATATGTTTGGACCGACTTTGATCAAGCTTGCCATCCTAATGGGCGTTGCCACCCCAATGGTCGCAGCGAAGGGCTGGGCCAGATTCTGCGACGACACAGCATGCTCTGACAACTGCGGCGAATGGGTGAGCACCAGCAATCCCGGCTGCCTTCAAGAGAGCGGACGCAAGTCCATACAGTTTAAAGAGTTGTGGGAAAACTTGGTGTTTTCGCCGGACGACAAGTGCAGTTGCCAGACCGAGTGCGTGTCGACGCCGGGAAGCGGACCTAAGAGTGGTTGCCAGGACATAACTTCTTTCGTTACTGCCTTATCATTCAGATTCATCGGTGATAATTGCGGGGGAAACAACTGCTAAAGAAAAGAAGAAAGAAAAAATACTTGTGTTACAAATTGCTACCTCAGGTCAGGTAGTTGTGATAAATAGGGGTCGACAGGATCGCTCTGTTACAAATATATTTGTCTTTGGTTTTAGCGGCCTAACTGCTCTTCTAACTGTGAACCTTCGCCTAACGTATCTATGAATAGACTAAGTAAATAGGTGACTAGGACATTCAGGAGAACTTTGTGAATAATGATAGACTGCCAAAACAACCACTGGATTTTGTTGTAATGAAGCTTACAAACCTTCAGCAAGGAGACTAAAGGGGTACGTACGTAACTTGGTTTGGCGCGATTTGACATTCCCCTATCATGAGCCTAGAGCACTAAATTACAGGTTCACCTAAACGTGAGCTAGAAAATGCATTTCCTCCGGGGGCGTCGTGGGGATGTCCGATCTAGCTGCTCCTTTCGCGTTGCTTCTTCGGTCTCCTCGCAAGCAGGTATTTATTGGACGCCAGAGCCACGCAACACACTTCAGCCGCACCCAAGTAGAAGGGCAACACCATCGAAGTACTTGTATATGCCGCATATTTAAATTCAAACAATGATATTTATATTCTCTCACCATCGTTAAGTCACACATACGCCTTAGCCAATGGTGAGAACAAGCTAATTTGGAGATGGGACCATGATTTGCTTTTCTAATCTCGTTCTGAAAATAGAAGGCTGTGTAAATGGACGCGTATCGCGACGCCTCGAAATATTGTCGATGGGCGTTTGCCTGTCGTCCACCGCATCTACTAGGATAATGCTAGTAATCGAAATACCGTATTTGGACTGGTGTGGGGGGGTTAATTGGCCTGCTCAGCGCCGGGTAAGGGGCCAATAGGTACCCGCCCCCGATCCGTTCCTGTAAGGGCATACATACCGCAGCGGGAATACCTAGGTATAGCTTGAGGACAATCTACACAATAGAACATGCACGTGCTAGAATCCAATATATTGAGAGTAAGGTACCTAGGTATAACCCTGGTTTGGTCAGCCGTTTGCTGATCAGTCCGACCTTTTTAGAACCCCTTGAACCATGAAGGATTGCAGGAGTGCGTACCTTAACATGTAGTTCCGTCTCCCCCGCCTTTTGTCTGTTTTACCGGCGTTCAAGTGAGCTGTCTTGTAAGTCAATGGGCCAAGGCGTACAGGATTCGACCAGTCGGCAGTCTAAGACCAAAGACCCAGACGATGGCCCCTACGGAGCACTGATTTGATGCTGTGCGACGTACCAGAGAACGTTACACGTAGGGTACATCCCATACGCGTTCATGATGGAACGGTCTAGAGGCCCGTCAGATGGGCTCGTTCAACGCTACTATTAAAACTAGATGATTTCTTTACTTTCCCCAAGTACGAACCTTAGAGATCGATGGCTAGACGAATCATAGCTCATCGGTCATACTAATATTAACACCTAGGATAATACAAGAAGTTATTCAGTTTCTCAGGCATCTAAATTCTTAATATCAAACCATAGATGCTCTGAAAATAAATGTCTGAGTTTGACGTTGTTCAAAATAGGAGTTAAATGATTTAGAGACATTTCGTGACAGTTCTGGTAAAAGGACCATCAGATCTGGGCACTTCAAGGCATGCCAGTATTCGAGTGGTAGACGTAGAGTATTTTCAAAGTAGCTGATATATACAACGGCGTTGGAATATATTATCCTGTTTCAGATATCAAGAAAATGAAGCTGTGAAAAATATTCAAGTTTTCTTGGTCAATATGCCAAGTTCAAGGTTATAGGACGAAGAAGGCCACACCAACCTCTACGCATATTGCACACCTAAGATCTATTCCCCTATTCAGGAGCGCAATACACATCGATATTGTTCTCCTCATGTGAATCTGAAAAGCGAGAGATCATTATCACATGTCTGAAATTTTGTCGACTCCAACCAAGGAGGTATATACTGATATTTGCAATCCCTTGAGATCCGAAACGATCCACCAAATCTTCACTGCCGATGACTACCGGCACGAGGTAACTGTTTTAGATGCTGAAGCGTGCGTGGCATAATAATCTACTGCGGGTTAATCGATCTGGAACCCAATGATAAGGGGATAATATGGCTGGTTAACCCAATTGCGGCCAGACGGAACCCTGTTGAGCTGCGGGCGGCTCTCCTCCGAGCCTTAATCTATACTGAATATCAGGAACACATATGCACTATGACGATCACCAATCCATGCTCTTGCGCCATAACCTATTATTATCGCGTCCTATCTACGATTAAGCTTTCCCAATCACCCTTAAGCCGCTGACGATCCGTTGGACCCCTGGGAAAATCGCTCCGGAGGCATCCCTTAGTCATTTTTTCGCCTCAGGATACCCATAAGACACTTTTCTGGGACTGCCCTAGGGCAGACGGTATCCATCTGATATCAAGGGCCGTTGTGTTCATAACTACATCCCTGACCGCCGACAAATATTGATAAAACCGCCCGACCGTGATGTCTAGATCGATATCTAGCCACTGCTAAGACCCCGTTGTGGTCGCTTCTGTCCATCATTAGGACGAGTGCTCCCACAAACAACGTGGCGGCAGATACACGGTTAGGCCTTAGAGGAACGCGCCCCAGCAGGCGCATCGGGCTATCCAAGATGGTGTCCCTCGTGCTCCTGCTCCTGTCCATATGCGCTGCAGGGGTATCGGCGCTTCCCGCAACTCTTCAACCTCGCCAGTCATGGACATTCGGCTATTGGGCGCACGAATTGACGGAGTTTGGCTGCAGGCCCATCATATTCATCTGGGCCAAAGCGACGATAGAGCCTGGGAATATGGTATGTGGTTTGACTTCTAAACTTCCGTCGCATGCACAAAAGCGAAGTCGCACAAGGAGACCGCGATACTAACTTGTTCTTGAAGGGCAATACGGTTGGACCGCGACTGTCGGATGGGTTGAAGGCGGTCTTCGGACCGGCCAACGTCGCGACCCAGGGGGTGGACTATTGGGGCTTCATAGAGACGAACTTCTATCCCGGCGGAGCGCCGCCTTGGGGGATATACGATATGCAATTGCTTCTAAGCTCCGCGGCGACATGTCCGAACTCGAAGATCATTGCTGCTGGCTATAGGTAGGTAACTATATACCAAGCCCCCTTTTACTAGGTGTTTCTCGGATGGAAATAATCGAACTCCCCCGAAAACGGCTCTGGTTCATTTTCTAAGCTCGCTGCTAACCAAAACCATAGCCAAGGAGCAGCCCTTACACACCGGGCAGTCGAAGGACTCAGTCAAGCGGTGAAAGACAAGATTACGGCGGTGGTGACATTTGGAGACACACAGACGTGGCAAGATGGCGGCCGGATCAAGAATTTCGACACGAATCGGACGCTGATTATTTGCAACGCGGGCGACGCCGTGTGTACTGGCACACTGTACGTCTTCCCGGTGCACTTCGACTACGTGAAATGGGTGCCTACCGCCACGTACTATCTTGCACAAAAGCTACTCGACGACGCGGCAGTGAGGCCCTGGCCGAACGGGAGTTTCGTGTTCCCGAATGTTACTGTGCCTGGTATCCCGCCAATCCCGTCCGCACCTCAACCGCCTGAAGCTGTCCCACTTTCGCTGCCCCCGCTGCCGACACCGAATAATGTTGGGGCTATGGGGTCGAATGTGCTATTTTCATAGGACTATGATGGATTAAGGCATGCTGGTTTCAACGCTGAATTATTAATTTGCCACGCCTATGGGAGCTTAACCACCATCTTTCTGTTCCCACTTGAGACGGCCCAGGGGGTCTATACTTTAAGCATAGAGCTTTAGATGTGCACAAATCACAAATAGATTTCTCTAGAGCAGACAGAAGGACCATCATAAGCAGTCTTTACGGCGACTAAATGGGCGTTGGGGAAAGTGCTAAACTTCGGGGTCATAATAAAACATCTTCTTAACTCACTCTGAGCCTACTGTTTGTACGTATCTAAACGCAACGGAATTGAAGTCTTGTGACCATAACTCCACCGAAAAGTTAGACGCTACGGACTTACACCTGCACTTGGACTTTCAGTTTCGTTAAAAATTAGCAATGCCTCTGTCCCCTAGAAATGGGGCAAATGATTGATACTATTCATGATTCTGTCTTCTCCTACAATGACACCATTGAAAATCTCCATGAGCCTCTAAACCCTAGAGCTCCGCGCAACAGAAACAGGATTCGTAGCTGTGTATCACATATCGAAGAAAATTCACGCCTGCCGCTGTTTCACTCCACCCAGCATTGACTCACGGCAATGTAATCCATATGTACCTACTCTAGATTATACCAAAGGGACGATCGAAGGAGCAAGGAAGATATGAAAAGAATAGCCTGTTGTCGGCATTTCGAGTGCTCTATTTGCATCATCTGTGATTTAGTACGTGTCAAGGGGTCGGTTGGCGAATAGGTTGCACTCTGGCGTTGATGCCATAACTGCGTCAAGTGATGTGATGTCCCTTTCTAGAGCGTGTTAACAAAACAAGTGGTACTCCATCTGCCCTAGAACCTTCGTTTCCAGCTGAACCAGGGATTAATACATGCATTTCTTGGAATAGAAACATGACTAATAATATCAATCAATTCGCGCACCGAGAACCTATCCGACTTATTGGCTAGGTACCTACCTACCTAGGTACGTATCTTGAGCGTCTTTGACGTTGTGTGATGCTGACAGTGGACTTTGTCGATAGAACCCCCTTCTTGAGACCGCGTTGCGTAAAGATCGTTACATGTCTTGGATGACCTCGCATGGCCCATCTAAGGTCATTTCACGCGAAAGTGATGTCCTAGGATCTAAAAGTCTAAGAATAAGCTGGCTTACAGTATACCTATGTATTTTATGCGCTTGAAGGTGGGGACGGTAGACTACCTAGGTACTCAGGGGCTACGAAAGGGGTCTAAAGTCCGAAGACACGAACAAGACCATTATTATAATAATGCAGAACCTTTTGATTTCATTCAATAGAGAAGTGCTACGCAAAGAACACCCGGCCCCCCGTTGCAAGACACTTTCGTTCATAAATCCTCAGTGCGAAAAGGGGTTATACTTAGGTAATGTTCAATAATTGTTTCTCAAGCTTAATTCTTATCAACAGAGTGCGACTCGGACATGCAAGAACGCTTCCACTTCTTTCTCTTTTACAGTTGAAGCCGGGGCGAAGAATCAAGACCAAGACCAAGACCAAGACCAATAGCAGGCATTTCAACGTCGAATCTGTCCTGTAACGCCTCTTTGAACGCCGTGTACCTCCCCTTACTCCTGAAGGCCGTAGCGGTATTGAATTCCGACAGGTAGATATATTCCTCGCATGCCGTCTACCTCCCCCCCTTTACATCCTTGGCAACAGAACCTTTTCCAGGGGTGAAGATATTTAGACCTCAGACCCCTGCTCTCGCCTCCCCTTCCTTTATCTTATTTTCATTTTTTAGCCTTCGACGTACTACCACCACCCATCTTGACTTTCTGGGCCTATTCAAATTCGTCAGCAATCTACTTTCCCTCTCCTATTTGGGTGGGAAAATCACTTACGTCTCTAGCAAACTCCAAACTCCTTATAGTTTCATTCTCATTCTCCTTAAGCGGGCTCACCATAACGAACATCAGGGTTCTGCACCCCTTGCCTAGGCTAGGCCGTAGCAATTGCGTCAGGGTATACGACCTAAAGTCGACGCCCTCGGTCTTGCCCTGGCCGAGGCTCGCCAGCACCGTGCGGAGGTAGCTTAGCGACGAGTTGATCTCGACGCCTTCCTTGTAGATCTGCTCACCGCGGGCCTTGTCGGGGGACTCGGAGCCAGCGAGATCGATTAAGTTGAGGGTGCCCTTGCGCGTCTTGACGACCTCGCCGTCTTCATTTTTCTTTGTCCCCCGGATCTTGAGTACGAGGATGGAATGCGAACGCGAGGAGCGGTCGTTCATGGCTGTTGCGGCCGTGTGCCGGTTATTATCAGCCGTGCGCACCATCTCATCCAGGTCTTTCTCCTCCTGGAGTAGCGTAAAGCTGTGGCCCTTGATATTCAGCTCGTCGCCAATCGGGTCCACTGTTAGGGGCTCCGGTTTCGCGCTGCGAGACGCGAGCAAGTCATACAGCTTGTCCTGGTAGACTTCTAAGTAACTACCCTCGACTGTGTACTCCCAGCCCAGCGCTTTGAGTCTGTCGACCTCGCTGAAGATCATATCCTGGGTCCTGGGAATGATACCGTCTCCCGGCCGGCTCATCGTGTACGTCTTGCCCGACCCGGTCTGGCCGTAGCAGAAGATGCAGACCTTCTTGCCGTCCATGACGGATTGCACGAGCTGACTAATCTCGTCAAACACGTCCTTGTTGGTGCAGTGGTCATCAAACACGCGCTCAAAGTTGAATTCCTTGGGCTTGCCGGGGATCATCTTGCCAGGTTCCCTGAAGTCTTCTCGTTCTGTTGGTATGCTGAGGCCATCAATCTTGTCCTCGTCGATTTCGCTCACTTTCGGATTGAATTTAATCAGAGCATCGCTTTCGGGGTCGGATGGCGGCTTGATACGACACATGACACGAATATTGCCCTTCAGCTCTTGTACTTGCTCGAAGAGTTTGTGACGCTTTTCTTCCTCCTTAATGAGTCTGTCCCGGAGTGCTCTTGTCTCCTCGTCGATCTTCTTTTGGGCTGCTAGTTCGATCTCCTGGACTCTTTTCTCGCACTCCAATTGCACAACCTTATTTTTCTCTTCAAGAGTTTGGATGCGCTCCGAACTGAGGTCCAATTTCTGGCTTAGGAGACTGATCTGCCCGCCAAGGTGACCTTTATCTTTGGAGAGGCTTTCCTCGGCATCTTCAGCCCTCTTTCTTAGGCGTTCAATCGTCTTGAGGTGCTCTTCTATGTGGGCCTGGAGTGCTCGCTTCTCTTCTTCGGCCTGTTTTAAGTTATCTTCGACTTCTCGCATTCGAAGAGACTGTCTCTCTAGGTCGATATTAAGTAGGCGAATGTCATGTTCGTGATCTCGCTTCTGTCTCTCCATGGCACTTCGCAACTCCTTGTTCTCATGAGATAGATTCTCTAGTCGGGCTTCGGCTTCAGCACCGCACTTTTCCTCGATTTCCTGTTGGAGTTTGGCTGCCTTGCCCATCTCGCGTTCGTAGTCGTCGATTTTCGCCCTCATTTTCCTCTCGTGATCTGCTATTATATCTTCGCAATACTTTTCATGACGCCTCTTCTGGTCCTCAAGGTCGAAGTTCAGGTTGCGAACCTGGCGCTCGGCATCGGCCAACTTGTCCATGAGCTTCCCTCTTTCTGCTTGTAGTTCGGTTCGTTGGTCCTCCAGACTCGTCACTGTTACATTTAGCATTCTGTGGTCTTGGGTTAGGAGATGACCGCCGCTTCTTACCTCTCTTCTTCGCTATTTCGAGCTCCTCTTTGATACTGATATTACTCCTCTCGGTGAGGCTCATGAACTCTTTCATCTGCTGGAACTCGGTATCTATTTGACCAAGTTTTTGTTCGATCTCCGAAACTATGAATCCTGTGGTGTTAGAATATTTGGACAAATACGGTCCCTTTGTAGGTGACATTGACATGGCTACAATCGGGGTCTTCTTGAGAGCCTTGATGCTACTTCCAAGGTTGGCTATCAGTTGCTGGCCCGGCGTTGTAGGAACCACTGAGTCCCTCTGAGTGCTCTTGACGGGTGTTTCTTGATGCTGATCTCTGCTGTCACCCCCCTGACGCCTAGAAGCGTGTTGGGGGGTAGAGGGAGTGGGTGGTGGAGGCATGTCCGAATTGGAAGCCGCTTGATTTCCTTGTTCCCGGACATTCTTCTCGTTGAGTGACAGCGACTGGAGCATGTTCGAGATAGAGACTTCTCTAGCTCTTGGGAGAGGCAGTTGATAAGGGACTTCCGCCATATCTTGTAGAGACTGATGCTTTCGGAGCATCTTGGTGTTGGTATTGTTGTGGCTTGGGTTCTGTGCATGCTGGTAGCGTGAAGCAGGGGGGACTGTACCATTGTTGCCCTGTTGTCCTTCCTCACGTGTTCCCATCGATGTTGCGGGCCGTCCAACTCTAGTAGTCGACCGGGCTCGGGCATGTGGCATATGTGATCGAGAGGGAGGGCGGTTACCGGGGCCAACGCTCATAGCATAGCCACTACCGTTCGAATAGCTGCTGCTGGAGGTATGTCGGGAATTTGGTACTCCATTGGATCTTGCCTGTTCATCGGCTGGGTTAGTATACCTATGCTTGACGATGAAACGACATTGTATAAACGGAAACATCGCTAATATTTGTGTATAGCGTAAAGAACTAATGGCTAGCGTTTTGGAGTTGGGAATCGTTGTGCGCTTTATGACTACATCCATGGGTAATTCAGGAAGGTTCTCATGCCATGGAGATGTGTGAACCACGGCACAAATCCATTCTTTATGGTATACCTCGGAGATGTAGTAACAGGGCTCGAGTCGATATTTGGGGTGGTATCGAGTAGCTGAAGGACAATAGTTGAAAGGGTGTTTGACTTACCGAATCTCTCAAAGACACTCCCTTGACATTCTGCGAGGTCAGCTGATAGGATGAATTAGATTTATCGGGAAATTCGGCTGCCCTCTTATACAGAGGAACCCGCTTCGCGTCAGATTGTACGGCTGCATCTCGTCGCTGTGAGTATGGGCGATTATAATGTTCGATGAATGGATCCTTCGTACCTGGAGTCGGCACACCACGCTTCAATCCGTTTGCCGCGGGTATTGAAGTCGTCGGCTGCGACCGAACATTGCTCTGGGAGTTAGTCATCTCGTGAAGACCGTTGGTGTTGGAGACAGATGTCGAGAATTGTGGTATCCGCGTCGAAGGTTTTACAAGGCCAGTTGGCCTATGCTGCTGCGATCGTAAGTCAAATATTCCCAATGCAGGTAGTAGTAGCATTCATCGATACTACTATGCTCAAGGACGTACCACGTTCTCTCCCTCAATCATAGTAATTATCAAAGCGCGAGGAAGGTTCAAGCCGAAAGGGAAAAAACAAACAGCAAAGTCAAGCTTAAAAATGGCACGCGACAAGCTGAAGAATAGAAAATTGTCGTGTATAATAGTATTCAATCCGAGAAACACCCAGAGTTAGAGGGGATATTTTTCTTCCATTAAGAGACGTACTAGGTAGCGACGTTGACAACGTTGACCGCGTTGATTGATGGATAAGGGTGGGAATTGTGCAAGTGTCGGTTTATGCATTTGGTTACTTTTACTTGCTTGGCAATGTTGACCGGGCAACGGAGCTCCAAAATGGTTAGGCGGGGGATACGAAGGTACTCTAAAGCTTCGACGGTTTGGGAATTGGAAATTTGAAGCTGAACGTTGGTGGGGCTGGGACGGCGCGGACTCTCTCACTTGGTCCGAGCTTACATTCCGTGTACCTAGCCCGTGGGGGAAAAGTTTAGGCGTTAGGTTTTAGAGTTTCTTCACATGCCAAACGAACCTTTGACGCCATCGGATCATCTAAAATCATCTAAAATCATACTGCGTAGTACCTTGTTCATTGTGACAGGTTCAAATTCCGTGGTATTATTTTCTTACACATCTGATAGTGCTCGTGTTGGCGCCCCCATTGCCCGTTTTGTGTCTCACATCAAACACTTTCGGTATATCTGCTTGATGTCTCGGTAGTTTCCAACTCCAAAGCCTGGCAGACTCGCTTGTCCAGCCAGCCTTGTTAGTATTGCTGTACCTCGACACACTCTCCTACCATTAGCAGGATGGAGAAATATAGCCAGTTCCGTGACCGGGGTAAGCATAAATCCTCAAACTTTACCTCGCATGAGTAAGCATGTGGTTAACATCATGCAAAAGGCTCCGGCATCTCGCCCTTCATCCCTTCCACAACGCCGACCTCAACTGTTACCAAGCTCTTACACGGCGCCCTCTTCCTCTTCCGACTGCCGTTATTCCTATCGTACAGCGCCGTATTCTTCCTGGTCCTTGACCACCTCCCCTCCTTCATCATCCCTCAATTCGTCCGCAAGCTATTACTATGGACGCTTCTTGGCATCCCGGGTATCTGGTGGGTGGACTTGCAACTTGACGGCGTCAAGCGCGGCTCGCTGTCGCAGCAGCCTTCCTCGCGCTTCCCCGGAAACGCCCAGCGATCCGTTATTGCCGCCCAGTTCACCAGCCCAATCGACGCACTATACCTCGCCGCCATCTTCGACCCTATCTTCACCATATCCTACCCGAACACCCGAAAGCTTCAGCGCGTCTCCCTGTTGCGCGCCATCTTGCTCGCCCTGTCGCCTCCCGTCCTTTCCCCTCCTTCGCCGAACAACCTCACGACGTTGCGCGCGCTAGTAGAGCAGAACCCTCACCGCGTGATCGCCGTCTTCCCCGAGATGACCACTACCAACGGCAAGGGCATCCTACCCTTCTCTCCCTCTCTACTATCCGCCCCAGCCGATGCCAAGATATTCCCCGTCAGCATGCGGTACACACCGCCCGACATCACGACTCCAATCCCAGGTGCCTACTTATCCTTCCTCTGGAACTTGCTCAGCCGTCCGACGCACCTTATTCGGGTGCGCATTGCGGAGGGCGTGAACAACGACTCTAGCGCTACGATCAACGGAGCCAGCCTCACAAACGACGCCACCGAACCGGTCAGCGGGGAGGAAGAAGTGACGCCCGAAGAGCGGGCTCTCCTCGACAAGATCTCGGACGCACTAGCACGACTCGCGCGTAACAAGAGGGTCGGGCTGACGTTGCGGGACAAGGCGGCATTTATCGAAGCCTGGAACAAAGGCAGGAAGTAGGTTAAAAAAGGTTCGCTCGTGGTTGTTGCTTCGACACTTTTTAGTTTCGGATTGCCGGATTTGTTTGCTTCTCGGCAGCCGCATAGGTAACGTCATTGTTATGCATTTTTGGGTGGAGCATGCATGTTGAGATTCCCTCGCGTCGTTTTTATCAAAGTAAGGAGGACATGGGGGGGTTGGAATGAACGCAAAAGAAGCATGGGAATGGGGTAGGGGGCATGAACTACGATACCTGAGATTTAGGAGTGTAAGAATTGAGAGATGAGGAAATGGGAAGGAAAAGGCATATCATCTAGCCGATCTTGTTGGCTTCAACCTCGATGATTGGGGACCTCATTAGCATTTTAGCTGTACTTAGATCACGCCTTCAGAGGTCCAAGCGAGCTCTTTGAAACGTTTCGAACTTTGAACTTTAACCATTTTTTTTAATTATTATCGCTCCCAAGTAGCAGAGGGAATAAATGCCGCCTTTTTCTTTTCCAGGCCAGAAACCCATACCGCCGAAGAAATTGGCCGAAGAAACCCAATAAATACAACAGATGCCACTTCTTTTTGAGCTTTTAACAATTCTGTATTATATAGATACTTTTAAGTTAAGATCTCAAGGTCCCGTAGTTACACAGCCGTGGCTGGCGTCGCTGACGAGCTTGGCGTATTTGGTCAGGGTGCCCTGGGCGTATCGTGGCGGGGGCGGTGTCCATGCTTTCTTCCTCTCTGCCATCTCTTCTTCGCTGACATCGCAATCGATGACGCGCTTCTCAGCATCTATCGTGACGGTGTCGCCATCGCGTACGAGGCCAATCGGTCCGCCTTCCCGGGCCTCAGGTGTGATGTGACCGATCAGGAAGCCGTGACTGCCACCCGAAAATCGTCCATCTGTCAGCAGCGCAACGTCGTTCCCGAGACCGTAGCCCATGATAGCTGACGATGGCTTCAACATCTCCGGCATGCCAGGTCCACCCTTAGGCCCTTCGTATCGGATAATGACCACGGTCTTCTCACCCTTTTTGATATCGCCGCGCTCGAGTGCTGCGATGAAGTCGTCCTCTTGGTCGTAGCACTTGGCCTTCCCTGTGAATACTAGACCTTCTTTACCCGTAATTTTCCCAACGGAGCCACCAGGCGAGAGAGAGCCGCGTAGAATCTGGATATGGCCTGTTGGCTTAATGGGGTTGGAGAATGGTCGGATAATCTTCTGCTCTGGGGGGAAGCTCGGCCAAGACTCAACGTTCTCTTTCATCGTCTTACCGGTTACGGTAACGCCATTACCCTTAATGACGCCTTCACCGATGAGGAACTTGAGGAGAGCGGGGGTTCCGCCAATCTTGTGCATGTCATCCATCACGTATTTTCCGGATGGCTTCAAATCAGCCAAGAATGGTGTCCTATCTGAGACGGCTTGGAAGTCGTCCACGGTAAGCTTGATACCCACGGAATCGGCGATAGCGATCAGATGAAGGACGGCGTTTGTGCTGCCTCCAAGAATGTTGACCACGACCATGGCCTCCTCGAAAGCTTCCCTCGTCATGACATCTCGGGGGCGGATATCCTCCTTCATAGCAGTCTTGATTGCTTCACCAATCCGCTCGCATTCTTGGACCTTACTCGGGTCATCAGCGGGACTGCTACTGCTACCCGGCAGGGTCATTCCTAATGTTTCGATAGCTGTAGCCATTGTATTCGCCGTGTACATGCCACCGCATGCGCCCTTACCAGGACAGGCATGTCGGATGATGTCGTAGCGCTGCTCCTCCGTAATATCGCCCGAGATGTATTGCCCATACGCTTGGAACGCACTGACAATATCAATCGGCGCACCAGACTTGCTGCAACCCGGCTTGATGGTACCGCCGTAGACCATGATGCTAGGCCGGTTTACTCGACCCATAGCTATCAGGACACCAGGCATATTCTTGTCGCATCCTGGTAATGAGATATTCGCATCGTACCATTGGCCTTGCATAACGGTCTCGATACTGTCGGCAATAATCTCTCTGCTTTGCAGAGAATATCGCATACCCGTTGTACCCATAGATATACCATCAGAGACGCCAATTGTGTTAAACCGATAAGGAATAAGTCCAGCTCGCGCCACTGATTCTTTTACTACTTTCGACAGGTCCATCAAGTGCATATTACACGGGTTTCCCTCGTACCATACTGACGAGATGCCCACCTGGGCTTTCGACAGATCTTCATCTTTGAGACCTGTCGCATAGAGCATGGCTTGCGACGCGCCTTGTGCTTTGGGTTGTGTGATGTGGCGGGAGACTTTGTTTAGGTCGGAGTCATTGGAACGGCGGCATGGTGTCGTGCTCAGAAGACGACTAGGCGATAAAGAAAAATCAGTTACAATCTACATTACACTCGAGTCGCATTTGTCTCAACATACGCATATTGTCTAGAAGGTATACGAGCGTTCCGAGCTAAAGCTGCGGGAGCTCTAGCTCGAAGGAGAGTATGTAATGCCATGCCGGGCTTGGACGAGGGGTCGAAGCTATACGTCAACCAGCAGAAACTCTCCTATAGTTGAAATCAGGCCAATTGGCAAGGGGAGCCTTCTTCAGGTTAAGCCAGATCCAATGCCAACTAACAGTAAAATGCCAATTGGACAAATTGGGGCGAAGAATTGAGAAAATAGCACAACTTCACCGTAATTCTCGGTGAGTCGACATCGAAAAAAAATCTTGGGCGATATCGGTTGGTGACAAAATCCAAAAATTGATTGGAGTGGCAGCAGAAGCAAAAACTGGTGCTAGCATGCCAAGCCCCACTACACCCCGCACTAATTAGGGATCAGTTATGACCATTTGCGGCGCTGTCATTGGTTCGCTGTTGAGAGACCACGCCGATTGCGTCCGACCCTGGAACCTCGACCGCCGAGCTGGTACCTATATCTAAAGACATACAGAAGACACAACAGCCATTTGCTCTTCGATATATTACGCCTCGTCTTGTCATTATCTCTTGAGGAGACTTTCTTTCTATGGCCAATTTCCTCGGACAAGCAAAGTAGCTGAATTGTTTCTCAATCAGTCTTCTAAACTAAACTAGCCTTGGAGTAATTTTGCCGTTGCATATTAATTGAAAGGAATAGCAACATTAAATAAAAAGTTCCGGGAACGTAGGCATCAATCTTCTAATATTGTATCGGAATTCTCGAAGTGTGAACAATATTGGCATATCTTACCTCTTTCTAGATGCTATAAAAATCGCTATCTGCTTTACAACATACCTAAATACCACATACCTACCTGTCATTCTAACCTTGGATAAACATTGAAAGTCTACCTAAGGCATAGGGGTCCCTTGTAACTCCCCTTGTTAGGATGGCGTCAACATACATTACTAGAGCCGTGTAGAAAAATAAGGGCTCAATTGACCTTATTGGCGTAAGGTACCCGTTATTGCAGGTAAAATACCCAAATTCAATTTCATTAGCTACAACTACAATATTATCATTAATAGCAATTTTCTGGCTAGCTCAATTTATGATTGAGTCTCAAGCTGTATTCCATTGAGCCCGAGACAACGAAATAGCCTACCAAGTTACCTACATGTACGTGTAGGTACCTAGTTAATTCAACATTTCATGAGCTGATGCGGGTTGTAACCTGCCACTTAAAATGAAGCTATCCCGTCCATATGTCAATCCAGGGACTCTCTCTCGTCGAGCACCTATTACTGCAGGTATCTAAAAAGCCTATTGACATGCTGGATCTTAAATGAAAGGCTAGAACCCTTAGCGTCGGGGACTTGTTCTAGATTGAAACGGGGTCACCGTCCAATCCAAAGTTGAGATCGAACTTTTACCTTCCAAAAGAGGATATCAGTCACCACGGTGCTTTGAACCACCCCGGTCCATGGACCATGGCGATGTCTGCTTGGGGTTTGGATCTACCCCAGCAGCCCAGCTCTTATCGTAAAATGTAGGACCGGCAGTTGGGGATTCACGATAGCCTATTGGGCTGCTGTCCCCACTGCCCTGAGTGATTGTGAGGAGATCTATCTTTCATATACCGCGCAGTATCGCCCGCGAACACTAATGGTGTTGTCTTTCCAAATGTCGGGGGGTCGTATGCGAGCAAACCTATCCAGGTACCAATTGCTTAAAAGACTACGTAATCCTCCCTACATATAGGTCTGTATGGGTCGATACCGACAGATAGGTAACCAATGAGATAATCGCATGGAGCGTCTTTCTTTTTCCAGTCCATTCGCATTTGTTATCTATCGCTTACTCAGCGCCATCAAGGGATCGGTCGCTGTTGTCATTTACCGTCTGCCCTACTTGGAGGACGCGCGTGCGTGCATGCAGCAAGACAAGCCATCAAAGCGCCACCATGACGAGCAATACCTACCACCCCGAACTTGTCTCACAGGAGAAAGTCGACCACACGGGCAGCAATGCCGCGGCGGAGGGAGACCGCGACGTGGGATTCACCGGTGTCGGGCTTCCAAACGATGTCTTCGGGAAGGAGGACGACCATGCCATCAAATACAAGACGTTGTCCTGGCCGTTTGTTGCCGTACTGATGATCACGGAGATTGTGTCGAATGGAATGCTGAGCTTGCCAAGCTCATTGGACGCTGTTGGTGTGGTTCCGGGTGTCATCGTCATCGCGTTTCTAGGTGCGTTCGCGACTTTCACGGCTTGGTTGCTCGTGGAGTTCAAGTTGCGACATCCCGAAGGTAGGTGAATCCTATTTCACCGGGCAAGTGAAGTTTGGCTGAGGAAACCAACATAGTGCACACCATGGGAGACGCGGGATATATCTTATTCGGGCCCATTGGTAGAGAGATATTGAGCGGGGGTACCATCATCTTCGCCGTTTGTGCCGCAGGATCGCAGATACTTACCGGCCAGCTCGCCCTCACGGTCCTCTCAAACGGAAGACTCTGCGCAGTTGCCTTTGCTGGTGTATTCACTATCGCGGTTGCTATATGTAGTTTCCCCCGGACTCTTGATAATATTAGCTGGGTCTGCCTTATTGGTGGCTCATCCATCATAGCCGCGGGAATCGTAGCTATGGTCGGCGCCGGGGTTGGCCCTGTCGACCCGGGCAACATAGTGATCACGAGAACAAGTGACTTCACGACTGCATTCATCAGTATCACCAATCCCGTCTTCGCTTACGCTGGCCATTTCATATTCTTCATCCTCATCTCGGAGATGAAGCATCCGCAAGATGCAATGAAGGCAGCTTGGACGCTGCAAATCGTGTCGACCGCTCTCTACATCGCGTTCGCCGTTGTAACTTATTGGTACATCGGCCAAGGCGTTGCAAGCCCAAGTTTCCTCAGCTTGAGCCCGCTGTGGTCCAAGATCTCGTTTGGATTGGCCATTCCCAACTTCTTCATTGCGGCTAGCTTAAACATCCATACAGCAGTCAAACTTGTCTTTGTCCGTCTATTCAGGCGTAGTCGCCATGTGCACTCGCACACGTTTCTTGGCTGGGGCGTTTGGACTTTCCTTATCCTCTTAGCCAACGTCGCGGCGTTCCTTTTCGCAGTCGGGATCCCCATCTTCAACTACCTAGTTGGTATTGCGGCATCACTTTTCGCTGCCTGGTGTACGTAATTTCGGTTCCATTGACTCTAAGCTTTGTTGTAACTCCCTATTATCTTCAAGCAACTGCTGACCCTCGTCACCATAGACACCTATGGCTTAGCTGGAGCCTTCTGGCTACATGACACGTATCATTTTAAAGGAGGCTATGAGGGATGGTTCAAGAGGCCCACCATGTTTATCCTCAGCGTACTTACTCTCCTCGCTGGCGGATTCATTTGCGTCGGCGGAATGTATGGCACGATTTATTCCTTACGCGAGGCCTCGGTGGCCGGCGAACTGCCACCTCCATTTCAATGCTAATCTAGCATCTTGATGCGAGATAGGTACATAGCTAGTACATAGATATAGCTAGTACATAGATATGAGTTAGATAGAAGCGAGTATGCGATTATCGGTATATGTGTGGAAGATGTCTAGGTTCTTCAGAATCAGTCATCAGCGTCCGGATTGAAAGCTCCGGGTTGGAGATGAACGAGGCGGGTTGCTGTTGATGCTCAATGGCAAAAAGGCAAACGAGAGAACACATCGAGTAACTACTCTCCACAAAATTATATCATTATCGATCTCGCATGCAGCTTCCTGACATCGATCTCAGGTACGCAGGGTTGAGTGAGGTCATGGCTGTGCAGCTGTGACGTTTTGCCGCCTATGACGTCAATAGTCGAAGTTACTCCCATCCGCGCCAAAAGCACATATTAAAGGGCACATTTCACGCCGACATCTTTATATTCGAATTCCAATTAACATTAATCCAATCAATCCATCGAAGTTATTCTCCATCTACGAGAAAGAGCCTAACATCTCCACCATTTTCCATCAACTCCTAACAGAAAAGACATACTCGACCAACCCAACTAAAATGTCCGGAAAGGCACCTAGTGAAGGAACCAAAGTTACCGCTGGCAAGAATGCCCCTATTACAAGCGAGGGCCCTGGTGTGGTAGCCCAAGACTCCCTCGCCGCAGAATCACAAGCCTTCCGCCAGGCCAACCAGGCCGAGCCTCAGCAACTTCCTCGCGAGAACCTGACTTCAGCTTCAAAGCCTCATGAGGGCGGTATCCACCAATCCAGCACTGGGTCATCCGGCCAGACCAGCAGCAATGCCGGCACAGCACCTTCCTACATTCAGAGCCAATACCTGAAGGACCATGCAGGACCGCACGGCAAGAATATCAAGGAGGATGACAGCATCGGTACCGAAGACAAGGCGAAAAACGCAAGCTTCTCTGAGTTCGGCACCAAGGACGACCCCGGGATGGCTGCTGAAAAGAAGTTTACCCTCTCCGATACTGCGAATGCTAGCTCTACCGGCGGTCGTGAGAAGGGCGTTGATGCCCAGCAACCATATGGAGCATTAGATCCAAATGCGCAGGCGTAAGAGACTTTGGATTCAAAAGGGGGATATGTGATGGGGAAGATGTGTAGGAATCGAAAATCAGACATAGCGAAATTACTACTACGATCCTACGATACGGATAGGTGTACAGATTAATCAACGAATGAAATAAATTTCATGACCGTCAACATCTATAACCCTAAGTTCTTTGGTCTCGTTTACTCGTTCGTTGAGAACCGAACTACTTATTTGACATCTAAGTAGGGTGTCCCCTATACCATGCGCGACTCATAAAATGGCTTATCTCGCATGATTCCCTCCTAATTCTTAGCATGTTCTTACACATCAATACACACCACAGATACTAGTCTAAGATGTTGTAAGCGTTAGTTACCCGATCCCCATGAAATACATACCCTCTAGGGGATCAGCACAAGTCTCTCCTTCTCCCCAGTAGAGTCCCAAACAGTCTCGATATCAGCCAAAGGAGCAGTGACGATATTTGCAGGTCTCTTTATCTTGCCAAGAAAAGCAACTAATCCCGGCATTTGCTTTACGATATCATCCATCGTGATAGCACCCATGCCAGATCCAATGATGCGCATATCTCGGGCATTCAGCAAGCTAGCTGGTATAACCAGGTTCTCATGCCCTGCAACGCCACCGACACTGATGTACTGCAAGCCCTTGCCCTCTTGTATCTCAACAGTCTTCATGACAGCCACGTTGGTAGGACCGCCGACGTAGTCTAATACGATGTCTATAGGTCCAACTGTTTTTGGCACCTCGAGGTGGTCAGTAAGAAGAACACGCTCGTCGAGGCCCTCGACCTTGTCGAGAGTTTCTTGAGTGCGTGAGGCGCCCACGATCTTGGCTGCACCGAAATGGCGAGAAACACGGACGGCGTGCCGGCCACTCTCGGCAGTGGCGCCGACGATGAATAAGTTGCGTCCCTTGCAACCGCCGGTGACACGGACATTCAGGGCCACTGCAGTCATAGATGTCAATACATTGGTTTTTTTTTTTTTTTTTTTGGTTTTGGGGGGGGGGGGGGGGGGGGGGGTGTGTGCCGAGAAATGAGTGGTAGGACTTTGACCTCGCGTCCGAAGACTAAAATCTCCGGCGGAGGAAAAAAAAGAAAAATAAAAAGAAATGAAACCTTAGGTATCGATCTGAGACGTCAGGGACCGGGGAGGACGGAACGACTCTAGGTTAAGCGTTGACTCACTCCAACTGCTGCTAACGGGGTTCGCTAGTGCGGCCACAGTGACAGGGTCAGCTTCTGAAGACAGCTCAGTAATTAGGTATCGCTCAACATTAGCGCGCTCGGCGAATAGGGGGGCCGCCACGGGCGCAACATAGTACTTTTTCCCCGTGGATTCATCCAGCCCAACGCCATCGATGCTGGGGTCGTAAGGAAGGCCGCCCTTGACGCTGGTATGCTTCCCAAGTGCGCGACCTTTCGCGGCGCGCGGAACGCCTGCGGCTAGCAATTTGAGTTGGAGCTGAGACGGCGACGGGGCCGGGAGGGAGGGAGCCCCCGTGATATACTTGGGTGGCTTGCCCCAGGCGGTAAGGAGAGCAACGTTCATGGCTAGTGATGCAGACTTACTAAAAGATTATCGTTGTTGAATTCGTCTAAGATACAAGAATGATCTGTAGAGTCCGCGGCCCGTGTGTAGCCGGTTCCAAGCTGATGACATGAGGATGAGGGAGAATTTAGAAGCGAATACGTCTGAGAAGTCTGAGAAAGAAGTAGGTATGCATGCAATAGGTTATTCAGGCCGAAAATATCAGTGCCTCCGAGGGGACGGAGGAATAAGAAATCCGGGCCCGAAGGCGTTGGTGCAGCCGTTCGGTATGGCATACGTAAAGTCGTACGACTCCTATGTCTTGTTACCAACCAACACAGACCTTCGGTGACACAAATCTGTAAGCCAACAAAAGGATTAGCTGATCCGGAGATAATCTCATATACTGAAGGATCGAGGCCGAGACGGAGCAGCGAACGGCTAACATACAGTGGGCCAAGCCCGGTAGGTGTGGCGCATGAGGACGGAGTTTTAGTCGGCGGAGACTCTCGCGCCACTGTTGGCCATCTGCTTTAACTTAATAGGAAACATATGCCGTTTGTTGTTATTAAAAAAAAGCCTCCCTATGACTATATATAAACTCCAGGGATTCCTCTAACATGTACAAAGTCTTGTTAATAATGTTGATGCCTAGATGCATCTCATAATCGTGTCAGGAGACCGATCTTCTTGGTCCGAGGTTACAGACATTGGTCTACGAGCTGAATTAATGTTCTTGCTTTCTAATCTGATATTAATAGGTATTAGTGCCCAATTCTAAAATTCGAAGGATAGTCTTATTGAGCTTATCGGTTCTATGTAATATGTAAGGTTCACTTTGGATCGGAAGCCGTCCGGCGTAGAATCGGGGCCGAGATCCACTTCTATGAGCCCCACCCACTCCGATTTTCAGGGGCTGAGCTCATGTGCCGCTACTCTGTTTCACACAAGACCATGCAATTTAGATATTTAAACTTAAGATAGTGCACCGAGATTGTAATTTTTATAAATGTCCCCTGGTGATTTAGCTTGAAATGTGGTTTAAGATATTCTATGCTCGTTGGTTTGTAGCGCTCCAGCAAGAAATAGGAGGTTTCAAAATGAAATATCGTTAAACTTGCTGCATTTCGATAGACTTGGAATAGGAATGATAACAATAACCTGAATAATATTGATATCGTCCTACCTCGCGACTCCTCGCCGTCAATAAACTGACTTACGCGAAGATTGTAACGAGCGACGCCACTTAATAATAGTTCACGTTCTCCCTTCGCGTGTAACTTTGGAGTTTATATTTCTACTAGCTACCTAATGGAATGAAAATTTACTAGCATTTTAATTCCAACAATCATATATGTCACTCCTCCACGAGTCTTTAGGACAGACTAAAGTCGAGCAAGGGTTATCAGAATGCTAGGGTTCAAACAGTTATTAATGTTCTTTATGATTTACTTAAGATATGAGATTTAGTGTAGCAGTATGTAAAGACGGGCTAAAAAGCTCCCATATTAGTCTTTGATTTGGAATGTGTCTCGTTTCACTTTGTTTCGCATGTCTACCACTTGTGACATTTAGCATAGTTGTTAGACTTACAGATTCAAGTTAATGTCTACGACTAGAAAACGAGCCCTTCCATAATTTGATAGTAATGGGGCAGCTGAACTTGTCTCGTTGAGAAACCAGTAGTGAGCGAAGAGATATCAACCTTGGAAGTTGATTCAGGGTTCATTGACGAGGGAGATTTTGAATATCTCGAAATTACCTGCTTCTTAGGCACGAAGGAAAAAGGAAGTAAATAGATTGTTTTACTTGATTCGATTGGAATTAGGTTTGGTATTGAATTTATTTGACTTGTTACTCTGCGCTGATTTCGGCTTCAACTCCTTTCTTCCTCTGTCCCTGCTACCACGCCCTATCCCTGAAACTACGAGAACTTTAGGGATGATGAAATTTCTTCCCTGTTCCGCAGAAGACCAGCCGTGGAATTCAGATAGAGATTAAAGAGACGTAACGTAGCAAATGAATTCCGAAAACCTCGCGTCGGATATCCCTTATGCATCGTTCTGAGAAAACCCGCCTTATCTGATATCAGGCGCTGACTGCGCATATGAATCTCCGCTGTTATTACCTATCTCCCTGTGGGAGTAGTTAGCGAGTAGACTAAAGGTGACGACGACGCAATTTGAGTCGAAAATGACAGACTTTGTGACGAGACTCAGGGGTAATTCTGCACCATATTCGGAATGTGATATTTGTTCTCTTTTAAGCTACTGTCTTATATATGTAACACTCGGAGGTCTAAATATGGATTACGCAGAAAAGATCAACTCCGTGGGTGACGCGTAAGAGGCTGATTACGCGTTATACTTGCTACGCCGTAAGACACCCCATAGCCACCGCTTCTTGACCTCCGTAGAGAATTTGGTGAGACATACCTAATCTACCTAGGTGAGTGGCGTGTAGTTCCGAGCGTCAGAGACTTTCATTGAACCCCACGAACTGATAATGTCATGTAACCTGTTGACAGACTGCATACCTACTTATTACTGCAAGTGCATTTGATACAGGACCGAGCTGTCAAATCTGATATCTGTTCACCTTGGGGGTTCCACCGCACCTTCTCAGCCAATGATCCTCTTACTACATTCCTATTTCGACATCGATTCAAGCTGATTTCACATGTCTAGTTGCTCGGTCGTTCCACTGCAGTGGTAAACCAGTCTACCTAATCTATTGATTCCGAGCCCGGGTTTTGGGCCGGTCCACATGACCCCCACGTACCGTCGTTCATGCTCCGGGTTTGCCTCGGGCCTATGAATTTGTGTGCGATATCTTTCTTATTCTAAGACTTTCTTAGGCCTTATACTTTATTTGTCCCATGGAGTAGCTAGTGTCAAGTCTTAATTATGTACCTAATGAGCATCATCCTATAGAATACTAACCACAATCCTACCATATCCTAGAAAGAATGAAATCAAGGGAGGATAACTTCAGGCAATAACAGGTTCTATCTAATTACCTAGGTAGGTACTCATTAGATAAGTTCGATCCGGTGGGATTTAGACAGCTGTAGCAATAGCACGCAACCGGAATCACATGCTTGTGATGGATCCATCTGTTCGCATGGATAGCCAAGAGCAAGAAAGGAAAGTAAATAAGAAAGGTACCTATGCGGATATCAACCCTTACCCATCATGAAACGAGGGGTGTGTGTATCAATGAATAGAGAAAACAGTCATGTCAGAGCTGAACGGTGTTGCTTAATGTAGGTTGAGATATCTTCTATACTGTCGCAAAACTTGAAGCATCCGTAATCACTCTTACCGTATGAGCCACGGTCCCGAAGCTCTGGAGATTAGAGCAGGATTACGCAACCTCTATGGTACTATGCAGTAGAACAGGCTAGGCCGTGGTATGATTTGGCTTACGTACCCGGTCTGGCGGAAACAGAATGAGTAGGTGGTAGGTACACTCCCTCGGCGATGTTCCGGAACTCTGCATATGGATTCCTAGGTGCATACTGACAAGTACGTCTACGTAGGAGCGGAAGATAAGGTAAGATTGTGTTATCTGCTGCCACACGGGAAGGATCAGGAACGGAAGAAATACCCTGCAGATGCAGCATTTATGCTGAATTCAGGGGGGGTGAATACAACGGACCCTGCAAATCGCAGGATGAATAAGGATGCGGCATGCCCAATTGGCCCTAGACTGCCGGACACGTTGCCGATCCTTGCTTGATATATTGCAACGGTGTGTAGCACTTCGTCTTGACGTTGCATGGTAGGGTTTAGTCTTTGATGACTACAATTATTTCGCTCTCGCGTGGGAAAATTGCGCATTGCATATTATGTATTCCTTTTTTTTCTATATCGTACAAGCTTCATTTTAATTTGCACATCCTGATTTCCACATAACCGAAATGTATTATGGTTCATCATGTAGTAGTTACTAAGATCAATCTAAGCTTAATTCACAACGCGTAGCAATCTATCTGTCCAAGGCTTGTGATTGACACTATCACAAATTAATTAGTACCTCATATAAGGGGTAGTCGTAGAAAGGTCTGGGCAAACATACCATGCTGTAATATACACCTCTCTTCTGAAGGAGGGCAATATGGGTGCCGGATTCTAGAACCTGGCCGTCACCGACCACGAAGATAACGTCGGCGTTCTGAATGGTGGCAAGCCGGTGCGCGACCACTATCATGGTCCTGCTCTTTTTCGTCCTTTCGAAGACGCCCTGTACAAGCTTCTCCGTCTCTGAGTCGAGATTGGAGGTTGCTTCGTCTAGGAGTAAGAGTCTCGGGTTCCTGATGAGGGCCCTGGCGATCGATATGCGCTGTTTTTGCCCACCGGACAGCAATATGCCTTTTATGCCTACTTTCGTGTTGTAGCCATCAGGGAGAGAGCTGACGAAGTCGTGTATCTCGGCGTCTCGGCACACTTGTTCTAATTCTTCTTCAGAAACTGTGTCAGCATCCACTCCCAGGAGGATGTTCTCTCGGATAGTGCCGTTGAATAGGGACGGCTCCTGGGCCACTAGTGAAATTGTTTTCCGGTAATCGTTAAGATCGATATTGTCAATATCGATATCGTTATATGTGATGCTACCAGACTTGACGTTGTAAAACCTAAATGAAACAATGAGTTTAACTAAGCCCCTGAACATGCATTCGGACGGACTCACCTCTCCAATAAGGAGATAACGCTGGTTTTTCCACAGCCTAAATAGCGTAAGACATCAGTCATCCGGTGATATCGGTGAGACTTACCGGAAGGGCCGACGATGGCAGCAAATTGGCCTCTTTCAATCTAGAAGAGTTAATTTTGAAGGAGCTTCCCGGTGGGCGATGCACTTACTGTCATGCTCAAGCCATTCAACACGGGAACGTCTCGTGTTGGGTACCTGAACCATACGTCTCGTAGTTCGATCTTGACACCCCGCTTCTCGTCGTCGATATCGTCATTCAGAGTAATGCCCCGATCATCATCATCCTTGTTCCTCATTGCTTGAATCCTGTTTGCTGCAGCTGTTGCTTGCGCAATATCTGACCAAGTGTTAGCCACCTTCTTGGCGTAGTTATCTAGACTCTCAACTTACTTGGTCCAAAACTAAGCCATTGGCCTGCTCCCATGGCACCCTGGATGGTTTTGGTCAGCTTCTCAATTCATGATCGTACCTCCACGAGTTTATAGATTGCCTTACTTGGACTACTGCGATATATACAACCACTTCACACGTGTTAGTTCATATCTCAAATGGGGGACTTAAGTGACTTACGATATTGGAATGTCCAATACTCCTGTGATACCAGCAACTTGCCTCCATACCTAGAGAAGTGTTAGTTAGTAGTCCTCTCACTCCCAAGCGTGGGAACATACCATAATACAAAAGCCATGCACAAGAAAGGTAGACTATCACTCGCTGAAAATACCAGTGTGGCTAGTCGAGCTCGTTTGAAAGCCTTCTTTACATGATCTTGAAGCAACTCTTCATATCTACGACATATGCTGTCTTCCAATGTTAGTGCAGTCACCGTCCGAATAGCCCCTATTGACTCAGTAGCGAACTTGGCACTCTCGGCGAAGACTTTCAAGTTCATTGCCTCGAACCGCTTTTCTACTCGAATGCGGAAGAAGCCAGCAGCGAGAGCTAACGGCATTGCTGACGATAATGCGACGATAGTAAGCTTCCATCCGAAGTAGAAGGATATGATGAGACACCCGACAACGCTGAATATCGATATCACGGAAAATGCCATGTTGTTACCGAGCAATTGTTGCAGCTGCGTAGGATCACTGGCCACAATTCCTGTTAGAGCACCTATCGACCGGCCTTCGCCGTCAAACCAGGATACTCTCTTGGATACGATATTTTTGAAATACTCGCGTCGGTAGGTGGAAGTGATGTACTATTTTAGTTAGTCGGGCTCGAAAAATAGGGGGTTTTTGCTTAACATACGAAAGAGACAACTGTCGAAGAAAATCCAAGTGCAAAGTAGCCAACTCCAGCGGCTGATGCCAATGCGACAAACATCAGGCACCAGAAGTTAGTCACAGATGTCAATACATCTCCCCAATACGCAAATGACGAAATGAGTGCCGCAAATATGAAAGCCTGCACGGGTGGACTTGCTAGTAAGGGCGTAAGTAAAATCTCAGTTCTTGGGGGTCCGTGCACGACTTACCACCGGCGACTATGGCACCCGCAAGCATCACCATGTACCATGGCCAAAATGGCTTTTGCTCCAGGAGAAGTGCTCCAAAACTTCCAAGTACGCCCTTTTGCTTGTGAGTAGGTTCGTCTACCACGGTGCTTTCGCTATCCCGAACTTCGGCTTTGCTTTCGTCAAGTGTCATGATATCCATGGTTCTCTTTTCTACTTCCGTGACGTCTGATGATGTGTCCACAGAGTCGGTATCGCCCATAGACAATTTTTGTGAGTTGGTGAGCAGCCAGTAAGGACCACCAACCTGGGACATAAGACTTTCATGATTTCCCCATTGAACGACTTTGCCCTTAGCCAACACGACGATGTTGTCCGCCTTCTTCACCGTTGATAGTCGATGAGCGATCATGATCGTAGTCCGATTCTTAGACACCTTGTCTAGCGCAGCTTGGACGACCTTCTCGCCGCGAACATCGATCGAGCTTGTCGCTTCATCCAAGATTAGGATCTTGGGTTGCTTGACTATGGCTCGAGCGATGGCTAATCTTTGGCGTTGACCCCCACTCAGTTTTATCCCAGCATCCCCCACGCGCGTCTCATATCCCTCGGGGAGTCGGGAGATGAACTCGTCAGCAAAGGCTTCTTTGCAAGCTTGCTCTACCAGTTCTCTCTTCTTATTTATATCAGTATTTTCCCACTCCGTTCCTATCAATCCATTTGCAACGTTTTGAAAGATGGTCGCGTTGAAGAGGAATGGCTCTTGTTGCACAAGACCGATTTGAGACCTCCACCATTTGAGATCAATATCGGTCAATTTGGTGCCCCCAACAGTAACTGAGCCATTGCGGAACAATTGTACCTATGGGGAGACTTAGTTAGCAACTTAGGGATAGTTGTTAGCGTTTGATTTCCCTTACGAGTTTCTTTTGCTCCCTATCACCATCCAAGTCATACCATCGTTCTATGAGCGCCACAATTGTGCTTTTTCCGGATCCTGAAGGACCAACAATGGCGGTGATTTTTCCTGCTGGCAATATTAAATTTAACCCGTCGAGGACCTTAAGTTTCGGTCTCGTCGGGTATGTGAAGTTAACACCCCAGAGCACAATGTCCCCTGCTGCAGACACTTCAGGGTATTTAAGTCCGGCGGTTTCTTGCGGGGGCGCGTCGATGCCATTAAAGAGGATGCTAGCTGCGCCCGCTGCTCGAGCGGCAGAGGAAATAGGTGCAGCAATCCCGCTAATCCCCGAGACTATCATCATTATGCACATCAAGACACTGCGGAATTGTAAGTTACGGGTTATTGTGTTTTTGACGGTGATACCAACGTAATTAACGTCCCAACACTATCAATCTCGAAATTTAACAGCAACCTGACTGCGAACCAGAAGGTCAACGCAAAAGTTCTATTAAATCGTTAGCATATAATAGAATTAGTTTAGATGCGGGATACTAACGAGTAGACACTGAAGTAGACTGAGGTACCAAATTAGCGATATTTTCACTCAGGTGGTTGGATTACTCACTGATTCCTTGCTGAAAGGCAACTATCCAAGATAGTCGAAGGCCCCTGCGCTGCGCCTCATCAACCCATTCTTGATACTTCTTCACCATTTTCGCTTCAGCCCCATATGCAGCGACCATCCTGATAGAGCCGAATGCTTCGCTTGCAACTGCAGATCCTTTGATGTTTGCATCTTCCACCTGCTTCATGTTCTTCACGACGAAGGGGATGGTGAGGCAATAACATACTGTGATCAGGAGCAAGCCGCTGCTGGTAACTAAGCTCAGCTTCCAGCTGTGGGTGTAAGCTATGATGATCGAAGAGCAGAACAATGACAAGTTCTGGATTATTGCGCCCAGCCTCTCAGATATGCCATTCTGAAGAGTGTTGGCCGTGGTTGTTATGATAGCAGCGACTTGGCCGGGCGGCTGGGTGTCCAAAAGTGACACCGGTAGGTTGAGTAGGGCCTTGAAGTAGGCTAAACGCATCGCCGATGAGATGCGTAAGCTCATAGTACGAAATCCTAACTTTGCATCCTCTAAGCATTGAATTCTGTGATAGGGGAAGATATTATCTTACAGTAGCAATGTACCCAAGTACAAATCTGCCTACAAAGAGGTATACCATGAAGAGGCTATATCATTCAGCATTCAGTTGGATTAGAACGTGAGTTATTATGAGGTAACTTACACATATGAATTTATGAGCTCCGTGTAGTGTGCCTTTGCCCCATCGGCACTCAAGTCAGATCTAGTGCTTGCAATAGCGCCAACCAGTTGACCTAAACTATTAGTAACTCTTCTATGTGATGGTATCAGGAGTATGGGAAACCATACCAAAGACTATCGTCATTAGGGGAAACGCCACGCCAGCGCCCATAGCGGCGACGACCGATGCTGACAGTAACACCCTGTCGCCCCATGTTGAGTATCCGAATATTCTCTTTTGTTATGTTAGTGCTAATACGACTATTGCGACGATGTAACTTACAAAAAAATTCGAGGATGTCTTCTTGAGCTTTGATTCCTTGGGTGGTGGAGTAACTGGGACGTTGGGTGCTACTGGAGGAGTGACTACTGGATGAATAGGCTGTGATGTGTTAACTGGGGAAGCTGGTGCAACACTATTCCCAGGAGACGCCGATGGGATTGGAGATAAAGTAGTCCCTCCAGCTTGGGACTCAGGAGGCTTGGCGAGAGATGAAAGGGAAGGATTCAAAACGATTGTACGATGGTGAGCTTCAGGCCGTGAAGAGCCATCATACTCGGAAAATGAGGCCGTCGATTGTGAGGTTATCGACGCCGCTCTACCAGGCGGAGCAGAGGCTCCCAGCAGATCCATAGTTGAGGACTCCCGCATAATAGCAGGTGAAGGGGGACTTGCTTCTATCGAGATTGAGACAGAAGTATCTACCCTGGGGAAATCCGCAGCCGCGTTACCCTCGTGTAATACATCTATGGGGGGTTCTTGATTAGCCGGGTCCGGCGCACTGGCGGAAGACTCGTCGTATGAGCCCCCAGAGGCTTCTCTCAGACCGGCATATTGTTTGTCCATATTGCATGTGTGTCCGAAGCGCGACTTGGGATCTTGTGCAGGAAGGATTTAATGCCAGGGGATCTAGCAGGAAAGGAAACAAGGCCACTAGTTGGGCCTAGGTTAAATCCGCCCGTGAGATCAAGAAGTCCAAACAGTTTCAGAGAAAAGAGATGTCAGAATCGCTAAGAACATGGGCAAAGCTACTAGTACTAACCATGTGAAAGGGACACTTACATTATGGCCACCCGTCAGACCATGGGTAAACGCGATTGGGTTGGCGGAGGCATGCTCCGCTAAGTAGAACTACGAAAATTAAGCATCAATTAAATTAATGAGCCGATATAGCCCATTGGCAGGGTACCCCTTGTCGTGCCTTATCCGCCTGCATGTCTCGGGAGTATTGAAGGATCGTCGTACTCCTAGTTCCTAGCTGCCGATCATTTTCAATATAAGCTCTCATTTTCCAATAGCTACGGCATATTGGGAGCTGACTGAGGTACTTACAGCTAACAACTCCCCGTGAAAAGCAGGTAGTAAACTTCGTATCGAACCAATATTTTTCTGTCACAATTGATATCATGGCTTCAAGGTGTTGCATCATGCAAAGGAAATTCCAAATCTAATTAACACCTTTTGCTTGTTTCCGCCGAACGATACAGAGTTCGGTATCGGTGATTATATTGCATGCAGAACTCTTTCTGCAATGCGATACCTAATGTCGCTATATACCTAAAATTGAAGAGAGAATCACAAGCAAAATCTAAAGTGAAGTCTATCATGTAATATGCGTCTATGCCGATGCCTCCGCCATCATAGTACGAATAACATCCCCGAGCTCCTTGATTACGCCTTTTTCTCTTGGAAGTGTATGACCTTTACCATGATCGAAGATGTAAGCTGTATCAGGTTCGCAAGTATTGTACAGAGCCATTGAACCCGCGACATACGGGTCAAGGGAACCGACTGGAGTTCGGGTTAATAACTTTGGGTGACCGGAAGTGCAAATATGATAAACTCACTGATATGACAGGTGTGGATGTTAATCATGAGATCAGACTCATCGGAGAGCACCATTGAGTAGTTGGAAGGGTCTAGAGGCGGCCAACCGGCAAAGAATATTGCACACTTGATCTGAGGTTTTCGTCCCGTCTCCTCAAATCTCTTCTGCTCGGCGAGGAGAAAAGTTGAAGCGACTGTGGCTCCTTCAGAATATCCAATGATTCCCTCGAATGGACCCTCTTTATCCATGATATCGAAAAGGAACTGGATCGCTCGATTCGTGCTGATTACACTGCTAGCAACACCTTCTTTCATGAGTTCTCGCATCGTGTCCTCAGCAGTGTCGCATTCGGGGAAATCTCGAATTCGAGATAAGACATCGGTATCGCCTGTTTCTTTCTCGTCCGGCTCGATGAATCGGTAATAAGGGGGCTTTCCGAAGAAGTCTTCGAAACCCTCTGGAGGTACTGCTTCACATGGTGCATCGACGAAGCGGAATGTTGCCGAGCCGTCAGATGTCAGTTCATTCACAAGTGGTGCTAGGAGGATCGTCAGTAACAGCTGTGAAAATCAGTGCCGGCACAATATGAGATAGTACCTAATTGAACCTGGAATTTCTTCTCGCATGTTAGTATAAGAGTGTAGAGTATCTCATCAGAATACCAAGACTTACATCAGCGCTTCCGTACGCGCCAGGCAAGCACAAGAACTTCATGTTGAAAAAAATTGGGTAGTCTCTAAGAGCCGTTCACCGAGTTTCACCGAGTAAGGAGACAGAACGACGCGGACGCCCGGCCATAAGAAAACAAGCATGGGAAACAAGGAATGTAGTAAAATGATTGCGCGTATTGAAGAATAGAAAGACTCGGCCGGCATTGCTTACGTGTTAGTTTACGTATAAGTTACTTGATATCTGTGTTTGGAACTGAGACCCTGCTGTCCCGAATTCTATCTGGGTGTGTGTGTAGAAAAGTCCGTAGACTGTTTGAGATACATTGATGCTGAAGGCGGTAGATCTTGGCGGCAAATGCTGCAGGAGGTTATGCAGTAGCGGATTTCTAGGGATTCCTATCACACCTAATTGCATGGGCACGGGGGTCTATCCCTGCAACTGGACTTATAACGGGAAAGCTGAGGCTCTTACCCTTGAGACATACTAGGGAATTAAAATCGAGTCTAAAAACGACGAGCATATATATTCTCTCTATAGCTTCGTTGTTCGGCGCCACCCGGGTAAAGGGGACATTGGCATGCTTGAATGTTAATACTTTGTGTGGAAAACCAGGTCGCCATCATTGGACACGATAGACGCCGTCTACGTAGTCGATACGGTATTCTATCAGTCCGGTAGTGCCCCCACCTGCGCCACGGATCCTCGAATGGAGCTCAAAGTGCCGGGTGCCAAGGCGCGGGGTGGGACTATACAATCTATCCATATTGCGTGTCGTCAAGGGTCCTTTCTATATGTACGTTGGTGGCCAGGGTGGTTAAGGTTGTCTCTACCACGTACATCTACTACGTAGTATGTATATGCCAGGGACGCGAGTCTTCATTGCACCCTTATCGGGCTGCCGCCACATTCAATCCCTGTCACATCGCAATATCAATGTCTCAATTGTTTAGCTGTCTTAACCCGTTTAGGACCTGAAATACTTCCGGAATAGACTTCCCAAGATCGGAAAGCAAAGAAATAAACCCCTTATTTACCTTATTTACGCTGAAAATCTTAACCTTTTATAACCTATATACTCGGTTAACCATGATACAGGTATTGACAATATTGATAAATGGATCGGCAATGATTTCCGGTATGTCTCGACTCCGGCGCTGAGGACAGCTTCCAGATCGAGCATCTCGAGCTACATTGACCTTGATATCGCTAAAGAAGCACGTCAGTAGACGCCGTGCTGATGTTGTCTTGTAAGCGAACGATAAGCTGCGAGGACCCTGAGCATCCTCCTCCCACGGATGGACGGTTACGCTTGCAGGAAGGTAATTTCGACTGACGAAGCAGATATCGTATCGTCGTCGTAGGATGATGTGTCCAGATCCAGCAGGTCAACCCCTGCATAAGCTTCTTTTTAGTTCTGGCCGTTCAGATATGATACCGGAAAGTAATGTATAGTGTCTAAGACAAATTGACAATATGATCGGCATGGTGACAGCCATTGATAGTCAGGGATGACAAATGGTCAGCTAAACCTTCCTGGACTATTGGATCCTACCATTCCCGTGTGAACGTTTCCGATATACGCCACGAGATCGGTGGATGAGTTGCTCGCCTAAAGTTACAGCCATGGCTCCGTGCTTAGGGTGGAAAGATTTTCCTATCCTCCGAATATCAGGCTCTATTGTGACTTATGACCGACTGTCCGCCCGGTACCCTGGACACTTACGACTTCTTACGCGTCCGGAAAGTTCCCCTTAAATCAGGAATATAAACTTCTATCTTCACTCAATGTTAACTTTTTGCGCCTTTCCCTAGAGAACGTACGGCCTCGACAGTACCGTCGCAACGAAATCCGTAGCCATGGCCCCGTCAGCCACAAACGGCAGTGCATACGGCACATCCAACGGAGTGCACGAGGATTCGAGAGCTCCTACCAACGGATACACTAATGGACATATAAACGGACATACCAATGGTTTTACCAATGGCTTCACCAACGGCTCGCATGTCAATTCCCATTCTCACACGAATGGGCATCATGCTGAACCCTTCGGACACGCGAACGGTCATCGAGTCGGCCAAACCAATGGCCTAAGTAACGGGCACACCAATGGCGTCAATGGCGTGAACGGTAGTCATGCTCCAGTATCAAAGGAGAAGGCAATGCCTATTGCTATAGTGGGCATGTCATGTCGGCTACCAGGAAATGTAGCAAGTCCGGCGGAGTTCTGGGAGCTATGTGCCAGAGCCCGGAGTGGTTACTCAGAGATACCCAAGGAGCGGTTCAACACAGCCAGCTTCTACCATCCCAACCCAGGTAAAGCTGGCTCGCACAACCCAGTGGGAGGGCACTTCCTGAACACCGACCTCACCGCCTTCGACGCCCCCTTTTTCAGCTTGACGGAGAAAGAGGCGATTTCCATGGACCCGCAGCAACGGCTGCTGTTAGAGTGCACTTTCGAGGCGCTCGAAAACGCTGGCATTCCCAAGCACACCATCATTGGCAAGGATGTCGGTGTGTTTGTGGGTGGTTCATTCCCCGAGTACGAATCACATCTTTTTCGAGATCCGGACACTATTCCTATGCATCAAGCTACAGGTAAGTTGGGCGATTATTGATTTAAACCAATGTGGACATCCGCTGATTACGTTGGCAGGTTGCGCGTACGCAATGCAGTCTAACAGATTATCACATTTCTTTGATCTGCGGGGTCCCAGCTTCACTACGGACACGGCTTGCTCCTCTAGTCTGGTCGCACTGCATGTCGCTTGTCAGAGCTTACGCACGGGGGAGTCGAACATGGCAATTGTGGGCGGGTGTCATTTGAACATGCTTCCGGAGTTTTGGATTTCTTTCTCAAAGTCACGGTAAGGGGTTTTTGACGGGAATAGCTGTCAGATTCAACACTGACAGTATAATCAGGCTCTTTTCAGATTCCGGCCGATCGTTTTCATTTGATAGTAGAGGCACGGGTTTCGGCCGCGGCGAGGGATGTGGCATGGTAATTCTAAAACCGCTCGAGCAGGCTCGCAGAGACAACGATCATATTAAGGCGATCATTGTCGGAAGCGGCATCAACCAGGATGGAAAGACGCCTGGCATCACGATGCCCTCTGGCGATGCGCAAGGTAAGAGTGGCCCAAAAATGACTCAAAAATTAATTAAGAGACCCTAACATCATTTGCCAGAAACATTAATGCGTCAAGTATATACTAATGCCGGTCTTAACCCTTCGGATGTTGGTTTCGTGGAGGCACACGGTACCGGAACGCGTGTGGGAGACCCGATTGAGGCCACCGCGATTCGTAACGTTTTGGGAGGAGGTCGGACGCCACGTGATCCCCTCTATATCGGCTCAGGTGTGTATCAAGTTTCAGTCTGAGTCAGTTACGGGAGAATTCGGAAATAGCTAACGTCAGTGGCGTGCATTAGTCAAGTCCAACATCGGCCATCTTGAGGGTGCTTCTGGTATAGTGGCAATCATCAAGTCCGCGCTCATGTTAGAACGAGGCTTCATCTTGCCTAATTATGATTTTAAATACCCTAACGAGAAGATCCCATGGAAAGAGTGGAACCTAAAGGTTGGTCAACATGCGATTGTGAATGTGTCGAGTGCTTTTACTCATTCCAAATAGGTACCGGTGAGCCAACGCCCATGGCCACGGAACAAGAAGTACATCAGTGTCAACAACTTTGGTTTTGGCGGTACCAATGCCCATGTTGTTCTCGAGAAAGTTCCCTTTACTCAGAGAGGCCCCAAGAATGATGCGGACCTCAAGAACGATAACCCCGGCAGGAAACTGTTTGCTATTACAGCGAACGATAAGAACACGCTCGAGGCGGTTATGAAGAGTTTGGTCATCTATCTCGAACAAAGGCCCGAGATGTTTCAAAAGGACCTCATGGCGGATGTGGCTTACACATTGGGTCAGCGACGATCTCATCTCCAGTGGAGGGTGGCCATTCCCGCGCTCAGGTCCTTTGACTTGATTGATGCCATCAACAGCCAGAAGTACTCCGTTGGCAAGGAAGTAGACCCGCTCAGGATCGGTTTCATCTTCACCGGTCAGGGTGCTCAGTGGTACGGCATGGGCCGTGAATTATACGAGCAATACCCTGTCTTCACCAAAGCCATCGATTATGCAGATGAGTGCCTGCGCGCTTTGGGTGCTCCTTGGTCCCTAGTGGAGGAGTTGAGCAAAGACGAGAAGACTTCCGCCGTCGGTGCGGCTCATATCAGTCAACCTTCATGCACAGCTATTCAATTAGCCTTGGTTGATCTCATGCGATCATGGGGCATCCGACCTACAGCTGTGGCTGGCCACTCTAGTGGAGAAATTGGTGCGGCTTATGCAGCGGGCATCCTAACCTTCGAGTCTTGCATGTCCATTGCTTACCACCGAGGCCGTCTCATTCCTGTCTTGAAACAAAGATACCCTGACCTGAGAGGGTCAATGATGGCTGTCGGAGGCAGCAAGGAAGAATTCGAGCCCCTGCTGTCCCAACTTAAGGAGGGAGAAGTCAAGATTGCCTGCTACAACAGTCCTAGCAGTCTCACTATCTCAGGAGACGAGGCAGGTATTGACGAGTTGAAGAAGGTCGTTGAAGAGAAGCAACTGTTCAACAGGAAGCTTTTCGTAGACACTGCGTATCACTCCCATCACATGAACCTCCTCGCCAAGGATTATCAAGCGTCAATCGATGCCCTCGAGGGTCCTATCTCCACTGAGGTCCGGTTCCACTCGTCACTTCTTGGCCGTCGTATCGATGGCACGGAGCTTGAATCATCATATTGGGTACAAAACCTTACTTGCCCAGTAAGATTCAATGAGGCTGTCCAGAGTATGCTTGAGCCAGTTGATGGGCACAAAACTGGTGTAAATATGCTTGTTGAGCTTGGGCCCCACTCTGCCCTACAGGGACCCCTGAAGCAAATCCTCAAGGCCGTCGGCGGTGACGCCGCCAAGATCCCGTATGCCTCTCCCCTTGCACGAAAGAAGGACGCCGTAGAGACTGCATTAGATGTTGCAGCTACTCTCTTCTCTAAGGGTTACTCAGTTGACTTTGAAGCTATCAATTTTCCTAAGCCAGGCAAGACACCAATGGTCTTGAGCGACTTGCCTCGATACCCCTGGAACTACTCGTCCAAATACTGGCATGAATCTCGTATGACACAAATGCATAAGAACAGGACTGCGCCGCGTAACGACATTCTCGGCACTCTTGCCAACTTCTCTAATGACTTGGAGCCTACCTGGAGGAATATCGTCCGTCTGGATGATCTTCCTTGGCTACAGCACCACAGAATCCAGTCCCTGACCATCTTCCCCATGTCAGGGTTTATCTCCATGGCCGTCGAGGCTGCATCTCAGCGCGCAATTGCCGCAAATGTGGCCTTCGATAAGTTCGAGCTTCGTGACGTAACTGTTGCTGCCCCATTGGTGATCCCGGACGAAGATGTCGAGATGACCACAACTCTCAGAGCACACCAAGAAGGTACTCTCGTCTCTTCGGAAGTATGGGACGAGTTCCGTATCTGCTCGTGGACTAAGAGCAAAGGTTGGAAAGAGCACTGCAAGGGTTTAATAGCCGTCCAGGCACATGAGTCAAATGGCGTAGACGATGCTAGGCAACGCCTCGCTTCGCGCATTCACTTGCAATCCACTATTGCAGACATCAACACCTCTGCCTCTTCGCCCGTTGCTATGGACAAGCTTTACGACAACCTAGCTGAGGTTGGTGTTTCTTACGGCCCTACTTTCCAGGGCATTAACAACTGCAAAGCCTCCAGCTCTTGCGCACAAGCCGACCTTCTTGTTCCTGATATTGCCAAGGAGATGCCAAACCACTATGTCACTGATACCGTCATTCAACCCGCTTTCCTCGAATCACTCATCTCCATGTACTGGCCTATTGCAAGCGTCGAAAAGGAAGCACCCGATACCATCTACCTCCCATCTTCTGTATCGAGTATATCAATCTCCAAAGAGGTTGCAGGTGTGAACAAGACCCCTGGCAAGGCTTTCCGGGCTTATTGTCTCGGATCCCTTCCATCAGATAGCCCCAGGCCCACGAAGGTGAGCCTGTTCGCTACTGCTGAATCTAATATCTCCGAGCCCCTTATTAAACTTGATGATCTCACCATCGCCCCCATCCTGGACCGCGATGGTCAGACGGATCAGGATGCCCACCGCGAGCTTTGCTACAAGCTCGACTGGGAACCTATTCTTGACCCAGTACGTGTCGAGTCTGATAGTGCATCATCTGAATGGGTACCTGTTGGTGATTTGGAACTTCCTGACACAGACATCGAAATTGTCTATGGCGAGGGCTCTCTGCAGACTCAAGTCGCCTTCAGCCTGGCTGAGGCATTGCAACGCATAACCGGCAAGCAACCTAACACTACCAGCCTCTTCCGAGCACAGGCTGGAAACAAGTTGCTTATCTTCTTAGCTGAAATTGACAAGCCCCTCCTTTCCCAGCTGAAGGCAGATGAGTTCGATGCGTTACAGAAAATGCTCACATCTGTCCAGGGCGCCTTATGGGTTGTCCGTGGCGCGTATGACAACTCGACGTCGCCAGATCTGAACATGATCCTGGGTCTCAGCCGAACTATCCGTTCGGAGACATTGTTGCCATTCTCCACTCTCGACCTTGATGGACCCAACCAACTGAACAATGACCAGATCTCGGAGGCAATCCTCAAGGTTTTCACCTCTGTCTTTGGCAAGAACAGCGGCTTGAACGGCGAGCTTGAGTTCCAGGAGAGGGATGGCTCGTTCTACACCCCACGCATCATCAACGACCCCGTAATGAACGAGATCGTTCACCGGGAGACTAAGCCGTCAGCCTTGCAACCCACACCTTTCGGTGAATCTGACCGACAACTCAAGATGGCCATTGCTGACGCCGGCGCTCTTGATACACTCCACTTTGTTGACGACGTAGTCGCTGAAATCCCTCTTAACGCGGAAGATGTCGAAATCAAGGTCCATGCTGTCGGTGTTAACCACAGAGATCTCACAGCCGCACACGGTAAGCTTGCAACACACGACTTTGGTGTAGAAGCCAGCGGTGTTGTCACTGCCGTAGGCAAAGACGTCAAGAACGTCCAAGTTGGTGACCGAGTTGCAGCTATAACGAAGGCTGCCTTCGCAACGTCAACCCGTACGAAGGGTACTTTCACATTCAAGCTCCCGTCTGATATGCAATTCGAGGAGGGTGCCGCTCTTCCGCTCGCCTATACCACTGCCTACTACTCTCTTGTAGAGCTTGGTCGTCTCAATGAGGACGAGACTGTGCTCATCCACGCCGCTGCGGGTGCTGTCGGCCAAGCTGCCATCTCTCTTGCTCAAATGGTTGGCGCGAAGGTGTTCGCTACAGTGGGTAGCAGCGAGAAGAAGGAGTTCCTCATCAAGGAGTACGGTATTCCCGAGGCCCGCATCTTCTACAGCAGAAACCTATCCTTCGGCAATGCTGTCCGCCAAGCCACCAACAACCAGGGTGTTGATGTGGTTCTTAACTGCCTCACAGGAGACGGTCTGCGCGAAAGCTGGAACAGCGTCAACAAGTTCGGTCGTCTGGTTGACATCGGCGCCCGAGACGCTAACACCAGCACGAGACTGGAAATGACACAGTTCGAGCACAACGCTAGCTTCATGACAGTTGATATTATGGCTATAGCTGCCGAGCGACCCAAGCTACTGCAGAGACTCCTTGCTGATGTCGCTAAGTTGATGCGATACGGCAAGATCCGCCCCATCTCTCCTGTGACCGTCTTCCCCATCTCCGAGGTCGAGTCTGCGTTCAAGACGCTACACGGCGCCAAGGCCCACGGAAAATTAGTCGTGGTTCCCCATGCACACGACGTCGTCAAGGCCACGCCTCCCAGGAAACCAGCTCAACTCCTGAAGGCCGATGCTACTTACATCCTCATCGGTGGTACTGGCGGTCTTGGTCGAAGCATGGCCCGCTGGATGGTCACCCGAGGCGCCCGACACTTAGTACTCGTTTCGCGAAGCGGCAGTGTCGCCGGAAAGGTCAAAGAATTAGTTGATGAAGCCGCCTTAGTTGGCGCTGAGATCGTGGTTCGCCGCGCCGACGTGGCCAACCCATCCTCTGTTGAGGAACTAGTCAAGCATGGCTTGGAGGGTCTACCCCCCGTCAGGGGTGTGATCCACGGTGCTATGGTCCTCCGCGTAAGTTCTCATTCGATTTGTCACCTCCTAAATAGGAAACTAACACGAAATAGGATGTCTTGTTCGAGAAGATGGCATATGACCAGTGGACAACTGTAGTCGAGTCCAAGGTCGCTGGTGCCTGGAACTTCCATAACGCCCTTGCCGATACCCCTCTCGATTTCTTCGTCGCCATCTCCTCCGTTGCTGGTGCTGTCGGTAACAGAGGTCAAGCCGCCTACGCCGCAGCTAACTGCTTCCTCAACGCTTTCGTCCAATACCGTCTCGCCCAAGGTTTACCCGCTTCATCCCTCGACCTGACTGCCATTTCCGACTCTGGTTATTTGGCAGAAGATCTCGAGAAGGCTGCTGAGGTCGCCAAGAACTTGGGTAGTGACACTATCTGTGAGGCAGAGGTCCTAGCCCTTCTCGGTGCCGCCATTAGCGGCCGCCTCGCCACTGCATGCAACAACCACACAATCACCGGCATGCGCATCACCCCTACCATGCAACCCTTCTGGACTTCCGACGCCAAGAGCAAGCACCTGCGCGAAGCCATGGAGGCAGCCGCCGCCGCAGACGCAGCTGCCAACGGTGGCTCCAAGGCCATCTCCTACAACGCCGCTCTCAAAGCAGCCAAGTCTCTCGAGGAAGCCGAAGCAGTCGTCTGCGACGGCCTCGTACATAAGCTAGCCGCCGTCATGATGATGGAGCTGGAGGACCTCGACGTGACGCGCTCGCTATCCCACTACCCCCTCGACTCGCTCGTCGCCATTGAGATCCGCAACTTCATCACGCGCGAGTTCGAGGCCACGCTGCAGGTGCTGGAACTGCTATCCAGCGGCTCTATCCAGACCCTGTCCAAGGCCGTGTGCGTCAAGAGCAAGCTGGTCAACTTTTCCTAGATGCATCTATCTATCTACCTACCTACCTGTCTTTGGATGATTATTAGAATGAATGAGATTGGAACGACATCGACGCTATATTACAGGTGTGATTTATCCGCTATTTTATTTCTTTTCTTTTTACCTTATTTCAAACGGTCTAGGTGATATACGAGAGCAGAGAGTGAGTGCGTTGTTTGGTGCCATCTAGACTTATTATATTGTATACAAGTTACCCTAGCCGTGTTGGTTGTTGTTTTAGTTTTATTTTGGTATATCGGGATGGTAATATTTGTTCCTTAGGTTAGGTAGTTATAGGTATTTTACTGGTAATTCATAGATTGTCTCTACCTTACCTACCTACGTCTTCCTTGTCTTGTGCTACTTGTCGCCACGGTATGAGATGCTTGGTGTTTGTAATATGATTTGTTTCAATGTAGGTGATCTATCTTAGCATCGTTGAGCAATATCTTGGCTGGGAGAGATCTTACTTGGTATCCCTATGAAGCTCTAGGGTCCCAGTTCTTATCGACTTCTCCCATTAGCTCATCACCAAGTACATCTATGAGGCTAACCAGCTTGAAGCTCGCTTTGTCACTTGTGCCTCCTTCGGGCAGTTGGTTGGCATCGTCGTGAGTAACAATCAATCCACCCGGGAATGCATCGCCTAGCGCTGCGCCGACGGCAGTGATCCCGTCTGTATTGGTTACGCCGTCTATACCCTTTGCCGCATTCTCGTATATCGTGAACGTTTCGACGTATTCGTGAGGGGCTGCTCGACGATACACGTTGTAGGCACTTACGCCTTGCTGACTGACGATGATGAAACCCTTGTCCGCCGAAGGACCTTCAACTAAAGTGACGCCCTCGACATCTGCGTACATCTTTCCATCGCCAACTTCGCCGATTATGAATCCTTGGCTAGCATCGTCATCTGGCTCCGCGCCGTAACGCCAGAGAGCGTGCGGTTCCTCGCCGAGAATAATCCATCCATTCGCTTCATCCGATACGCATCCTTCTACCTGGCCTCCAGAACCGCCGGTAAAATTGCGAACAAGAGTAGTCTGTAATGCGCCATCAGCCCAAGAAAGCTCGTACTGCAGGTATTCCGCGGTTTTGGCATTGACGAAGAGATACTGCTTGCCGCTGATACGCGAGCGATAAACACAGCTACCATAGACCTCGTAGTCGTCTTTAGTCAGCTGGGTGCCACCAGCTATGGCCTGTAGCGTCCCATTGGCGGTCATTTCGAAAAGGCTAACAACAGTTAAATTAAGAAACGGCGAACCATTGGCACAGTTTGACGTACCATAGAGTGTTGTCTGTGCGACAAGCAGCATATATCAGATCGACAGTCCTGTTTCCTGCCGGAAAATTGTATATCACGTCGACATTATTCGGTTCACCCGCTGCGATTGTCTGGAGTAGTTTTCCATTGAGGTCGAATACCCCGAATCCCGCGCCGTCTTCCGACTTCGTGGTCGTGATTATCCTCGACTCGGATCTATCCGTTGGCGATATCCAAATCGCAGGGTCATCTCCATCGCCGCCATTCGCATCCGTCTCGGCGACGGGTTGAACGACTTTGAAGGCGCAGTACAGGCCACCCCACCCTTCGTCGCATTCGCATAGATTCGCACCGATACATTGACCATGGGCCGAGCAGTCGTTGCGACAGGTAAAAGCTGAGCAGTCCTCCCCGGTAAACCCTGCGAAACATAAACACGACGTTCCAATCCCGACACCACTGTTAGTTTGGCAAAAGCCGTTGAGACTACATTCAGAACATATAGAGGCAGAAGAGCCAGTTGACTTCTTGCGAGGGTCGTAGGCAATGTTCGCGTCCAGTCCTAGTTCCTGAAATGCTGCTTCTAAGGAGCTAACAGCAAACCCCTTCCCAGAATCACTCTTAGTAGCATAGGTTAGAGCGCCAGACGGATATTTCTGAGTTGCTTCTTGATAAACATTCAGACCCTTGACTTCAATGCTGTCGTCTCCGGTTATTGCCATGGAACCCAACAGCGTGAATGAAGTATCATAAACCGCTACGACACTCTCCTGGGCAACGAGAAGATAATCAGAGTTGCTCCCTATGTAGGTGGCAAGCCCAGTAATATCGTCATCGGCTTCTCCTAGGACCCTTATCTGAGGCACGGTTGTTGTCTCAGCCGCCGCGAATTCGTAAATCGCCGGGTTATCGCCGGTGGCAAAGTATACGGATTGCGCCGACAAAGAGACAGCACAGGACGACGCTTCGACTGTGGTGTTGAAGGTCTGGATCTCCACAAGTTCATAAGAGGAATTGCTCCCCCTCAAGAGAAAATGCACGGCTTGGCTCTTGCCAAACAGGTACAGATACTGCTCCCCACTGCTTTGGCTTTTCCAAGCGCAGAGCGCCGACCAATCGCCTAAGGTACGTGCAATAGGCTCGCCAATCTGCTCGACAGTGCTTGCATCGTAGAGGCGGAAGTAAGAATCCGGCTGGGCGATTGTAACAATGAGGTCTTTCCCGCCAATATCGTATACGGTCGTTACGAGCTTGGTTCGGCCGGGAGTCTCGTGGTTGGTTTCCGTCAACGTGGTTTCGCTATCCAGATCGAACAGACGGAAACCGCCCGAGCTAGCGCCACCGTCATTGCCAACGAGGAGAGGGCGCACAGCATCGTAATAGACCGCCGTGAAATCCGATTCGACTTCGTCCGACATGGCTGAAACCGGGAGATCAACGTCCAATGCAGCAGCCGCAGCCGCGGTCACGCTAGCAGCCAACGAAGCCGCATATACGCAGAGTAACCTCATCCTGGCAGAACAAGCCGCGTCGTCCTAACGCAAGGGAATGCAGACCAAGAATCTGACCGCGAAGCCATCGTCACCCGCCGCCTTTTAACAGTTGAGAAAGGGACTCGAGGTGGGAGCTCCCCAGGGGGCTCATTACGTACAAAATGTAGAGGCCATCCCTGTGTAAACCGAATGCAAAACACACGCAAAACGTACCCGTGCGTCCATGCGACGATGCTGTTGGCGCGTTTGTCCCCACGCCAAGGAGCTGAAGACGAATCGCATGCCGAATTGGCCATGGTCGTAGAAAATCTGCCGAAGTATAGAAGTTTGGAAAATGAAACACGTGCTTCCGGAACGCGATGAATTGGTCTCACTGTTCGTGATTGATAAGGGTATGATTCAAGTAAGGCAAGCTTGTGCCTGTAGCTGAGCATCATCTCCTCCCTGTTTGACTAACAGCTGGCAACAGGTGTCCCTGTTTGGGTCACCAACTGAGAGATGTTAGCGACGCACAACATGGATAAACAAAAGCGGAGAATAGATGAAATCCAGGGGGATCATTAAGGAAAATGTTTTATGATTCACGTACTCGGTTAGGCTTCAAATTAGGTAACTTACTTGGTAACGGTAGGAATAGGACTCATGTAGCTGTGATGAGAACCAGGCAGCATACTCAGTCAAATCTTTGAAGTTATCGCCAGAAATCACCAACCGAGCGCAGCCAACACGCTTCTTATCCACTAGTCTTATTTCGCACAAGGGGTTGTATCGGGATGCACGACATCTTAGATGGGTGGAGAGTCTCGTGGTCCCCTAACCCTTCTCTTGGTATCAAGTCCGAAAGAACAACTCACATGGCACACGCTTTAAAGACATCTTGAACTGCTCACCTTGCTCACCTTACCATAGGAACCCCAGGAATCCTGCGAATCCCACGATATTAGTCCCGCCCTATCGGTGCGCTGAACCAATATTGACCCCGGCTCAAGCTTATCTCGTGTGATGAGTCGACCAATTACAATTAGCGTCTCCAAAATTTGGCCTTCTCAAATAGGAAATGACCTATCAACTCGAGATACGGGATATATCCTATAAAAGATAAGAACGAAGAAGACAAGAGGGATGGATTGGGGTTGACTGAAACTAGGGCCAGCAAATTCACGGAGTATCCGACATATTGGGCAGTATAGAATATGGAATAACCTTCGGGGTGGGTCATCTAGAACGTGCATGGAAAGCTGGAAGAATATACAAAAGAACAACGGATACGACCTTGAGGCCTTGATAGGTTTAGGGAACAAATTGCCTTTGTGTAACCATACCCATCGAGTCTGTTCAGTGGTCGAACCGTTGAAGGAAGCGATGTTGGTTTAGGATACCTAGTAACTACGATAAGGAGGTGGGATGATGTGTCCAAGCCTAATATGTTCATCGATCAATCAGAACTGATATACCCGGGTCTGTTTACTTGGGGAAATTGTGGTAAAGAGCCAGTTAAAATACCCTATGCTCTCGTGTGGCACAGATCGGCTTGCATTGTACAAGTACCATCCATCATGAAGTTATTAAACCGGACCTACAGGCATCACGGCGAATAGGGAAAGACCTGATCACACCGTACTTGGAGATACCTAACACATTGATGTATCCCACACAAGAGTAAGAATTAGACGAATGCAAGTTACACCGTCTTGTTCCACGTAGATGTCGGCGTGAATGAAGACGTATTGGAGATTCAGCTCAACGAACGCGTTGTACGAAGTTCCGATCTTCCCGCCATAGCCACGACGCCTAAGCTACCCAAAATTGAGCATCCGTCGATTGATTCGTAAATGGCTGCGTGTTAAGTCCCACGCCGCCAATGTTGTCGTCCCGCGTACCCTGGGGCAAACCCTTGGACAAGTCAACAAGCTTTCCTTATCAGCTCCTAAGCAATACCAAGACATGTTCAATATTCCTACGGTCAGCCCCAACCCGGCTTCCTGCAACCATCGAATCAACTGGGCAGTATTGCGCGACCTAAGCCTTGCTAGTGACTTCATTTTCGGACCGTTTACACGGTATCGATCCTTTCAGCCTCTGCGGTTTAGCGAGTCAGGAGGGTAGGGGATTTAATGCACTGTCGGTCTGCCTGCTCTGTGCATCCACCAACAAGCTGTTTGTGGCAAGTAACACACAGTATTAAGTACCAGCACTACCCAGGGCTGCTGCCAAGGGGCGTCGCGACTGCATGATAAGAACATAACAGTACGCGGGGCTCCTCTTGTTGACGGGTTTTTCTTTTTTGGAAGGATTCTCATTCTTCTATTTCTTAAAGTTCGTTAACTTTCCCTTCTTTTAATCACAACCACGTCGCAAATTCGTCATGGATAATAGTGATGCACCGAGTGGCCCTCCCGCCTCCCAAGGCAGCGGAGATGGCGTCCACGAGAAGCGAGCCTCGATAACCGGCGACATCTACTACGCCGACCATGGCGCCGACACCGAGCTCAAGCGGTCGCTTAGCACCCGACACTTGACGATGATCGCCCTCGGTTCCAGTATTGGTATGGGTCTATGGCTTGGTAGTGGTCTCTCTCTAGCAAGCGGTGGTCCTGCTGGTATCTTTCTTGGTTACTGCCTTGCTGGATCGATGATTTGGTGTGTCAGTCACTCCATCGGCGAAATGGCCTGCGTGTATCCCTTGCCGTCAGCTTTTGTGCAATGGACAGGTAAGCACAACCGCGTACAAGTGACACTCTTCGTGCGCATGATCTAACATCGGCGTAATTCAGGAAAATTCGTCGATCAATCTGCAGCCTTTGCGCTGGGTTGGTCTTACTGGTTCTCTTACTGGTGAGTTTGCCATATACCTTTGGAAGTTTTGTGTGCTACATAATATACATCGCGTTTATTCAGGGGTCATTGGACCATTCTCAATTGGCGATTGCGATGGAACACGAGGTTCTACGATAATGAATATGGCTAACCTCGAATAATCCAGCATCACAATCGCAAACGAGTTGCAATCTGCCAATACCATCATCAAGTTCTGGACATCCGCCGTACCGATTGCGGGATGGATCAGCATCTGGTTTGTAGTCATCGTCCTCATCAACATCGGCGCGGTCACTGTCTTCGGTGAGATTGAGGTCATCGCTAGCACCATTAAGTTTAGTTGGATCTTCGTGGTTATTATCTCCATGATCGTCATGTCCGCTGGTGGTGCGGGTTACGGCCCAGTCGGGTTCCGTTACTGGAACTCGATGCCGTTTACGCACGGCTTCAAGGGTTTCCTGAGCGTCATGCCTACTTGCATCTTCGCCATGTCCGGATCTGAGAACTCCGGTCTCGTCGCCGCGGAGACTGTTAACCCCAGAAAGTCTATTCCTCGTGCCGTCGGATCCATCTGGCTTCGTCTGTCGCTTTTCTACCTGATCGGGTCGCTCATGATCACTATCAACGTGTCACCTACAAATGAAGATCTTTTCGGTGGCGAGGGCACCAACGCTTCTCCCTTCGTCATTGCCTACCGCGATGCAGGCATCCCTGTGCTAGCCCACATGATGAACGCTGTCATCCTACTATCGGTCATCTCAACGGGTTCGATTTCTGGTTACGGTGGTTCTCGCACTACGATGGGTCTGGCGTATCTCAACATGGCTCCGAAGGTATTCACGAAAGCCGACAAGGTCGGACGACCCTGGTACGGTCTAGTGCCAACGTTCATCCTCGGTGGTGGGCTTGCATATCTCAATGTTAGGTACGTACTGTTAACATAACCATTAAGTTAATTGCCACAGAGAGCTAATATTCACCATTTTGACATGCGCAGTGAGTCGGGTGCTGATGTCTTCGGTTGGTTTTCCAACCTGACTTCGCTCTTCACTCTATTCGGTTGGGGCATGATATGTCTTTCGCACATTCGATTCCGTCACGCCTGGGCGAGACAAGGACGTACACCCGAAGAGCTTCCTTGGAGATCCTGGATCTACCCTTATGGTGCCTGGTGGGGTCTCATCATGTGCATCCTTCTCATCATCGTCCAATTCTACCTTTCAGTCTGGCCACTGGGCGACTCACCGAGTGCCGAGAACTTCTTCGCGAACTACATCTCGGTTATTGTCATTGTTATCCTTTGGCTCGGTGGGAGAGCCTACTACCGTGGACCCTGGTGGGTAGACCTCGACACTATCGACCTCGATGAAGGACGCAGATTCTATGGGGCCGATGTTGAGAAGCCAAAGGTTACTGGCGTTAAGGGTGTGGCGAAGAAAGTGGTCGGGGCTATTCTCAACTAGGCGAGCGATGGCGCCTTGGTTGATGGAAGGAATGCATTTTGTATTCCGGGTTGAGAAGCTCAGCAGGACTTGAGGTTCTGCGGCACATATGCGTAGTTTTCCCAAAAAAAAATGAATTCCTTGAGTACCAAATCCCCAAAAGCAGCAAGCTGCTTCAAAGCATGTGATCCTGAAGTTTGCAATTTTCTACTAGCCCCTTTCAGTTTTCTTCTTAACTCGACTGCCGTCTGAGGGTACCTTGTAGTGCATCCTTAAAACAGTCATACGAGCCATATTAAAGGGGGAGTAAGATTGCCTTGTGAGTAAATATCTAGTAGCACAGTGGAAACTATATGTTAGGTGGGTACCTATCATTGTGTTCTGGGATTCAAATTCTACCTACCTCAGGTAGCTTTAAAGCGTGAGTACGTAGGTGCCTACTTTGGGTCGTGATACTAAAAGGCTATTCGCAAATGCTGACGTCGTAAACCGAGCTATGGTGTATTAAATGATTGGGAACTAAATGAAATGCAGAGTAGGTACTTAGCTGTAGATCTCTAGCTTTGAATGTGCTTAAAGATGGCATTTAAGGGACATAATAGGGATATCCAAGTCTCGCCACGGTAATGTAGCACCCGCAGCCACGTTAACGGGCCAACAAGCTTCATGTTCTTACAAAGGCACTTAATCGAGTAGTGAATCCCCATTCATGTATGTTCAGTATAGTACGAATATACTCCCTAATATGGTCTGGCCTTTTTAGGCACCCAACAAAGATTGCTTTCGTATAGTAAAGCAAGCCATCCTCTGGGATTTCCTCTACCCACGATATATGAACCGCCGCGATCCAATGATTGGTGACGATGCTGAAGACAAAGTTATCTTCGCTGATAACCTCTTCTGCTAGCTGCGGAACGCTTACGTTCACTGTAGGGGCTCTTAAGTTCACTGTAGACTATACCCAACATAGGTAGGTAGACTAGAAGTGTGGATACCTAGGCAATTTAAGGTACTAGGCTCTTAGAGACTAAGGTATCTTTTCCATGTGGCTATTCTTAACTTTGCTGTCGCCCCCCTAAGGCTCGAGTAGGCTCGTTTAGATTGCCTGAGGCTTCATCGAGCGTGCCCCAGATCTGGCTTTCTAGGGATGGGAGGGGTCCACTTAGGAGCTCCTTCCGTGGCTCGACAGGAAGGTCTTGGATAGGGTCATGTAGGTATTCAGCAGTGCTGGTATCATCGTCAAAAAGGGGGCTATATCATCGAGTATTACCATCGTGTGAGAATGGGAGGGTGGGGGAGTTCATTAATATATCAGTTCTTGTTCTTGAGATCTAGTGGAAATACGATGATGGGGACCTTTAAGCATACGTAAGCACCACATGATCGTGAATTTATAGCCTTGTTCACCATAAGAGTAGATCAACTTCCGGAAGAGCAGTGTGAATCGCTAATTCTCAATGTAAGCACTTCGCTAGAGCTCCAGGCTTTTTAGGGCCGATAGATGAGAGATCGTTATTATCTGTAAGCAAGACTCTAGCCACTTCTCTAGTCCTATATATTCAGTAACTTTCAATACCTCCTATAGGAACACTTCCTAATTCATCTTGCTATAGTTGATTTGATAGTCTTTCCACGGCGAACCTAGCAAATAGTATTCGTGAGCATTCGTTTTGGTCGCTGTGTAATGATTGCTGATTCATCAAGATAGTAATTTAGTCGTAACGCGAACCGTAATTCCCCCTCTCATGGCAGGGGCTTGTCTCCCCAACACATACCACACGTGCTCCCAAATCTTAGATGGTTACCTCTTAATTTCGTTGGATATTTAGGCAGTTGTGGTACCTAAGGAGATAGTAGGGCAGACATTCCACTAAGAATGTAGTATTTTCTATATCGAAGAATCGAGCATCATCTGAGCTAGTGATGTTCAATAAAAATTGACAACAATTCCACCATGGTCGCTGGACATTTTTACGATCTACCGAAAGACGCAGTCTGGTTCAGTGAGCATCTCTTGAATCTTTCTGAAGTCCTAGGCTACCTAGGCTAGCTTTCTGAACTAATTCGAACTTCGAAAAGTTACCGGGTCGTCGTCGGGCATCGGCTTATCACTTGCCCAACTTATCGCCTCTCACCCCACACACAGACTAGTAGCCACGGCAAGAAACTCTTCCAAACTCTCGGGGCTCCTAAATTCGTCGGAACGGGTGCTCACGGTCGATCTCGACGTGACGTCCGAGGGCGCGATAGATGCAGCGGTCAATGCAGCCCTTTCCGAGTTCGGCCGGATCGACGTATTGGTCAACAATGCCGGCTACGTCCTGCAAGGAGATACGGAGTCAGCACTTCAACCCCGCGGCCACGCCCAGGCTCGCGAGGTGATGGAGACTAACTTCTGGGGCACGGCGAGGTTGTCCCTTCACGCCGTCCACGTCTTTCGCGACGAGAACCCTAAGACGGGACAGCAGGGCGGTGTGGTGCTCAACGTGACATCTTTAGGAGGCTTTGCTGGCTTCCCTGGTACTGCCTTTTATCATGCAGGCAAGTTTGCCGTCGAAGGGTTCACTGAAAGCATTAGTAAGGAAGTTAGGCCTGAATGGAACATTCATTTTTGCCTCATTGAGCCAGGCGGCACCCAAACCAGATTCACGAGCGCAAACAACATGGACTGGCTATCACGCCATCCGGCGTACGCGGCGGCGGATAGCCCTGCAAGAATCATGGAGGGATATATCATGAGCCCAGACAGTTATAAGACCTGGACGCCGGCTGAGAAGGTTGCGGCTGGTATGTATCAAGTGGTTGCTCGTGCCAAGGACAAGCCTATTCCCATAAGACTGCCCCTGACTGAAGGGGCGTGGCAGGTTCTTAAGGCTGAAATTGCTGCTGTGGACAGGGAACTGGAAGAGGTCAAGGAGTTGAGCCTTTCAGTTGAGGTCGACGATGCGAACAAAACTGGCCAGTTCTTGATAGACCACTCTTAATAGGGGATCATCGCAAGTGGGAAGAATATGTGTGTCAACGTGCATAATATGGGTACGTTGAGTTGGTTGCGAAGTCATAACTATGTCTAATTCCAGTTTGTATGGTTAAAATGTACACCGGGCCATGTGAAGCGGGTGTAGGCCGCTAGGTAGTGTGTTTCAGACCCCTTTCAGCTCCAAGCAATACTGTCAGAACACTAAGGGAAAACATATATGAGCACCTAAGTAACAAAGATAGGCTGACATTTCGACCGTCGAGCATTGGCTTGGAGAGAAACTGTCAAGTGATATACGGAAGGGCCCTGTCACATTCCGGCGACGTGGCCCCGGTGGCGGTTCCAGCCGTGGCACTACCTCTAATAGCAACAGTATTGTGATTCTTCGGGGTTGAATGAGCGGGGAGCCGGACCAGGCCCGCATAGCAGTTTTCGAATGGCGCGGGACCCTGGTAAAGCCGGTGACGTTATTATCGGCTTTGAGTAGGCCTTGGATAGCGCAGGGTGTGTCTCTGGTATTATTATCACTGTCGTATACGCGGATGAGGGCGTCCTTCGGCATCGCCCCCGGGCTCAAAGGGACAGGGGGTTAGGCATAGCAGCCTGGGGCAGCTTTTGGGTCGGATCAGGTATACCCCAAGGAGACTCAGAATCCCCTAAGTCCGCCCAAACCCGCCTACGATTGTCTCTAGCACTTAGATACCTATCTGCGGGGTACGAGATGGTAATTGTACCGCCCAGTTGGGGGACTGCCTTTAAAACGATCGCCCTGGGCCTGATGTTAGAGCTGAAGATGGAAAACTAAACACGCCGTAAGCATTCTATTGATTAGCCTCTTGCTATTCCGTTTAATGCGCTCTTCGAGAAATTAACGGTACAGTTCCAAACCGCCCGGGGTTAGTTAGTTGCCTGTGGCCTGCTGCAAAACTGTTTGGAGACTTTGCAGTAGACTCAACAAGGGATCTGGCGGGTCTACTTGGTATCCATCTCCCATAAGGATTCAATCAGTTTGCAAGAGCCTGTATATTTGATTTATAGATCGCCCATCCGGGATCTAGATACTCGACGCGTGCATACCTGTGCACATGGGGCAACAAAATCAAGAAGGGTATTCATGGGTTTAAGAACTTCGAGGCTTCCAAGTTCTAGCACAGTACCTTGTTATGAAGTGCTGGGTTACAAGGTATTTAGCGGCTATCCGGGCCCACTGCGAAAAGGGCTTAGTGATCCAATCATCGACCCTGGTGAAACCCGGAAAGGAAGGTGGGGTAGTGGGGTGGGATAAGTCAGTGGATACACCTATAGTTCTTAGGCTAGATATAAGAACGATATTAATTCACCTTGCAGCCTTGGTATCTAGTCAAGAAGTGTGCGTCTTAGGAATTATAGATGATACCAGTAATCTATTATAACTAAACTTATCGATACATAAGCCCCAAAACTCAAGCCATGGGCTAGCCATCGGCCTATATGCTCTATGCTCTTGTCTCTCAGGTCTCAGATCCCCCCAAGGGGATGAACTTCTGTAAGGTAAGAATCTGGCCACCGCTCCTGTGGAATACGGCCATTCATTTCATGATTCCTATAATGAATAATTCCACGGAATCGGTGCCTCCAAAAGTCCAATCTTTCTTGGCTGAGGCCGTTATTGTCCGGCACGCCAGCCTCTTGTGCGAGTGGACCGAGACGTCCAATCTCTTGGCGGTTTTATGGATACCATCTGCCCTAGAAAGCCTCATGATCGGGTGCCGGGCTTTCGACGTCCAAAGCTCAGCACAACCAAGCAAATACAGAATGGTCAAGTCTCGGATTGTACTGTTCTCGTCTTCGGTATCTTCAGAATCATCGCTACCCATCTCGCGCGGGGTTTCAAAGGCTTCGCGTAAGACGAGAATACCGACGGCACAAAGCTTGTCGCTTATAATATCACCGCCAGCTACCGTAGCGAGGACGTAATGTAGATTTCGGCGCTGAGAACGGCTCATGGCTGAGAATTCAAGATTCTAGAAGTAAGTCATGTCCTCGGTAAAGAACGGCATGTTGGTCCACAAAACACGATTTGCCATAGATGCCACGATTGTCTGGTTATCGTCCCCAACATATGTCAAACTACCCGCCCCATGAATGAAGATAAGCTCGACGACTAGCATATCACGGGACTCGACGCTACTAAAGCGATCAACAGTATAGATTTATTCCCATAGGATTCGAATGTGCAGTGAGAGATTTAATTTCCAATGAGCCTCATCCGCCTCAGCTTGTATTGCCGATTTGAATTGGTCTTCGATGTTCCAAAGATGGCTGCCAAACAGTAGCAGCATTTGTTCCATTCGGCTATCCAGTGCCTGGCGCTTGGTGTCATCGCGAAGCCCTTCCAAATCCTACCGGCACGAATTGCAACAATGAGGTCTTCGAATTCCTGGGGAATACTCCACGAACTAGGAGCTGTCACGACGAAATAAGGGTAATACAAAGAATACCGTTGATAGAATGGCGGGATTACCATAAAATAATTTCTTGCATATTCGTTTGCGTTCGTCAAGGTAATGGAAATAGCTGGTATTTGTGCTTGTAAGAAGTCAGTCTGCTACCTCCGTCCATCTACTTACCATCCCACCAACACCAGCGCACAGCCCCCCATGACATAGTATGATACTGACTCCTGATGGATGATTGGGAAATGAATATATGCGCAGGCTATGGCCTTCGTCTTCATCTCTTTAAATGCCATGTTAATGACTTTTTCTTCATCAGCCGTCCATTTGACTGGGTCCGCTCTACCTAGGTCCCTATATAGGCGGGGTAAATATATCCGCGGCAGCGGTATCTTATTGGTTGATGAAAAATCGTCGCTGAAACGACACTGAAAGCGGCGTATTTCAGGGTGCGGAGTCGGTGCCGATAAGGGATTAGCAGTCAACGGAGAAAGCAGTCTGAATAGAATACGTCTCATACAATAGATCTCCTGTAATTGATGGAAATTTGCACATACCTACCGGCGTTGTTCCGTCTCGCCCCCAGACACAAACAAACCCATCCTATTCCCGAAGCTGAATGGGGTCATGGAGGACGCGCTACCCCATCTGACATCAACTCAACTCCGCTTTCACAGGGTCTATGGCGCCAGCATTCTGTTCACCGTCCCACTCGTCTAGTCCGATGTCACCTCGCCACGCCTCCTCATATATCGCGGGGAGCCCCTGGGCTCCCTTCCCCAGATTCCGGGGAACTGGGTCGATGAATAAGTGAACCCAGGAATCAACCGCCATGGCAACCTTCGCACTAGCCTCCTGGGCAACGAACCTAACCTACGCCGACTTAACCGCGCCCGTCGTCGACGCGGCTGTGAAGAGCATCTACAACTGGGCCGGCTGCGCCATCGGCGGGTTTGCGCAAGACGCGCCGCAAATCGCGCTCAACACACCGCAAGTGGCAGGCTTCGGCGGGCCGCCTACGTCGAGTATCCTTGGGTTAAACACCTCTACCGGCGATGACGGATATGGATTCGCGGACGCGCAGCTCGCGGCTTTCGTTAACGGCATTGCGTCGCACGTTGACGATTACGACGACACGCACCTGGCGACCGTGATCCACCCAGCTGGGGTGGTGGCCAGCGCCTTATTCGCCATCACGGAAGCCGAGTCCCAAGCACGAAAAGGCAAAGACCAGGCGAAGCCGGTGTCGGGCCCAGAATTCTTGACGGCCTTTGTTGCGGGCGTCGAGGCCGAGCTTAAGCTGGGTCTGTCGGTGTTCCCAGAACACTACGATGTTGGGTGGCATATTACGAGCACGACGGGATCCATCGGCGCGGCCGTCGCGGTGGGCAAGTTACTCGGCTTAGACACCGAGCACCTGCAACATGCGATCGGGATCGCCTCCACCCAGGTTATCGGGATGCAGGCGTTCTTCGGATCGATGACAAAGTCCTTCCACGTGGGACGAGCGACGCAATCCGGCCTCCTCGCCGTGCTGCTCGCGCAGAACGGGTACACGAGCTCGCTTACGGCGTTGGAGGATACGTTCGGGTGGCTGCATGTAGTGAGCACGCGCCAGAACGCGTCGGCCGAATTCGCGGAGCTGGGCAAGACTTGGGAGATCCAGAGTAACACGTTCAAGCCGTTTCCGTGTGGCATCGTCATGCACCCGACGATCGACGGAGCCATCCAACTGCACAACCAGACGCTAAGCGAGGGGAAGTCGATCTCGACCGAGTCGATCAAATCAATCGACCTCCGCGTAAACCCCGAGGTCCTGGTGCTGACGGGCCAGACCGACCCACAAACGGGACTCGCAGGCAAGTTCAGCATCTACCACGCCGCGGCAGTCGGGCTGCTGTACGGTGAGGCGACACCCGCCCAGTTCACAGACCAGGTTGTACAGAACGAGACAGTGGTCAGCATGCGAAAGTTGGTTAACGTGACTACGGACGACACCGTGGCTGAAGATCAAGCGTATGTCTCGATTACTTTCAGCGATGGCAGTACTCTTGAGAAATTCGTTGAGCATGCGATCGGCAGCTTAGCGAACCCCCTGAGTGTGGAGGAGCTGCGGACAAAGTTCATGGACCAGGTGTCACGACAAATTGGAAGCGAGAGGGCCGAGAGGGCGTATATTGCCTTCACTAATATTGGTAATATGACTGACGTAGGGAGGCTGAGGACGCTCTTCTGAAGCAACCCAATCGGCTTTTGTTTGGTGTATCTTCGTGGGTATATGAGAATCCGCTTTGATACCGTAATGCTATTATTCTGACAAATGCCTTGCCAGAAAGGGGACAAAGCAATTCTCTTCGTATATAGGTAGCAAAGATATCTAATTCATAATAAATTTGTGTAAACATTGGTTGTTGACCAGGTTGAAAATTTGGACACCTTAAAGATATTTTGAGTAGATCTTCTTCATACGAACTCCTCACTTGTCTGTCATAACGTTGAGGACCAACAAGCTCCTCCTCAAAGCGCGGGAGTGCATCTCAGGCATGAAATACAAGGTTGTAAACAAGGAGACGGGATGCTACGGCGTTTCATTGCGGCTCATGCCTGGCAGCTGGGATACTTTTGAAGCCTGGGGAAAAAGAACCAATTGAAAGACTTGTCGATCATCCGTGAAATAGAAAAAATCAGGGGTTCGGGGCGTTTAAGATGTACTCATGGGAAGAGGACTGACCTATGAGGTAAGTGAACGAGTAAATGCAATAATTGCGTCAATTTATGAAATAAAACTAAGACATTTTCCAGGTAAATGTTTACCATACTTGTGTGTGCAAATTAGCCATGTTGATTTGTTATGCTCCCCCAGACCTTGTCTCGTGGACGGGCAGACTAGCACAGCCTAAACACTTCGCTCCAGCATCAGTAATGTTGTGTCTCATTCCTCGTCTTCGTCTATTCTAGCTGAACAGGATGTGCTTGTAAAAACTCTTCGAAAGTGTGGGGTCTACCCCTGGCGTTCGCAGCAGCCCATGCAACCAACTTCTCACTATCCGGGCCATAATAACCGAACTCTTCCACATAGCTGAAATATTCAGTAAACAGATCGGCTATTTCGGGTGGTAGTGTCTTCTTGAAGTCGTCACGCGGGATCTGCTTGTAGACGACGGTCTTGCCTGTGGTCTTGGATATAGTGGCGATTATTTCCTCCGAGGTGTATAATGCCGTAGCGGCGCAGAATGTTTTGCCCTCGTATTTGTCGGGGTCGGCAATGATAGCGCCAACAAACTTGCCTATATCTCCGACAGCATCGAGCAAAGGCCACTCGGTTTTAGGAGACGTGTGACGCGCCATAATCCAGGTGCCATCGGGGGCTGGTTTTAGAGCTAAGAAGGTCTGGGTCTGGAAATTCTCCATGAATGAACCTGCAGACAGGAACGCGCTCTTGATCGAAAGGCCTCGAATATACTTCTCAATTTCTGCTTTGACGTCGAATGGACTGACCTCGTATTTGCCCCCAGAGATTTCTTTCACCGGCGGCAGGGTGCTGAAAATAATATACTTGGCACCTTTCTCAATAGCGACGTCGGCCATCATCTTACCGGCGTTGTACTGGATCTCATGACCGTTGGGAACGAAGTAGTTCACTGTCATAATGAAGACCGTATGCACACCGGTCAAAGCGGTCTCGAGGGAAGACCGGTCGAGTGGATCTCCTTGAACGACTTCAACCTTCTCCTTGAGCTGTTTGGCTTTCTCAGAGTTGACATCGCGGGTGATGGCGCGGATATTGTACTCTTTGGAGAGCTCCGGATCATTCAGCACATAGTTGACAACTGAAGTGCCTTGTTGGCCGGTAGCCCCAAATACGGCGAGGATCTTGGGCATATTCGGGCTGTTTTAGTGTACTGAGTGGGGTATAGAGTGTGTGAATCGCGTGCCTTCTTGCAGAAGTGTACTGATTTAGATGAGTCGAGATAACAATGGAGAATATGCCTCAGTCTTACAAAGGATATTGTCTCGACTTGAAGTTGTACGGGGGCCCCTCATTAAAGTATCTATCTCATCTGACATTCCGCTAACTCCGGATCTTAAATCCGAAGACCGCCGTGGCGTTCCGCGGCACTCCACGGATATTACAGCGCCCGGAGGAATAACATCAGAAGCCAATGGTAAGTTGAAGAATTGTTTTATTCCAAAATATCTCAGGTGATTTGAAATCCAGTGCCCCTCATGGCACGGAGCCTGATACTCTAGCATATTCAGTTACCTCAGCAAAAGCTGAAGGCTGCCATGCTGCGCCACTTTCGTCAGAGGCGATATGCACAATCATGACCATTGGGTCGGAGTTTCGGTCTCTAGAACTCGGTATGTCTTCCCGATCCGTCCAGATGAGTGAATCTAATTTACGATGTAGGCGAAATCGCTCTGCTCGAACTTGTTCTGCCTCTAGTGGCTTCCCCGCGTGTAGGAAGAATGTTTCAAGCTGATAGAGAGCTTCGAGTACGCAATCCCGCGACCCCGTTTGCTTGGCTGCAAGAACCGAATTCTTATAGAACCTTTCGGCAGCCCTAAGATCTCCTTTGATACATTTAATGTACCCAAGCCAAACGCAGCGAAAAGACTCGTCTCTTGCCGCAAGAAAACTAGCGTCCAAGTGAGACAGAGCCTCTTCGGCCTTATCTAACCGTCTCTGTTCTAGATTCAACTTGCAATTTGCCAACGCATGCTCCAATTTGAGCAATCCAAGTAAGGATCCACCAATACGATGGACATCAATCTTCGACAACTGATGCTCAAGACTTTGCAGTTGTACACGTGGGTCTTTCTCTCTTTCCACCGTATCGAAATATTTGAGATATGCCTCAGTGGTCAAAGGATGAGCCGGTCCTAGCCGTGTATCAAATTCAGATACACACAATGTTAAAATACGCCCCATGGCGTCCTGCCGCTCCAGATGAGGGATTGATATGAGGCCTTTCCAGAACCTTGCAAGCGGATGATCCTGGCCAAATATTGCCACTGTAAGATCCCTACTGAATTGCAGAAGCAGGCCACCTATCTCGCCTCGTCCAATTCGATTCAGATGAGCAGCCGCTGAGATTAATTTCGGTATCAAGATGGGTGGAGGGTTCCTAAATACCCTAATTAGCATCGCGAAAGGTACGTCGAGAGCCCTGCGAATGGCAACCGGTTCAACCTGACGAGATACGGCTAGTGCCGCAGTTATACATCTATCAAGTACCGAACTCAAGAGTCCCGAAGGGCCGTATCGCCCCCGAGTGTTCCAACAGTGGCTATCTGACCAAGACCAGAGACCGGAGTCAAAACATTGGTCAAGGTATATGTGCAGCGCCCGAAACATGTCCTCGGGAACAGGGGACAGCCTGTTGCATTGTACTGTAGGCGATGGGCATTTTGGCGAAGGTGATGGCTGCCTGTAAGGTAAGGTAGACGAAGGACGGGGTGTTCGACAAGTAACATCCCGAACTGCCTCTGGATTAGGTGTATCTCCGGCCTCAAGCCGTGCGAAAACGGAGGGGTTTCGTGACAGATACACTTGAAGGCTGTTGTGATCTACTTCTCGATCTCTGATGAAGAATTGTGATGCTTTCTGTGCTGCATCACGGTCTTTTTTTAGTCGAAGGACCTGGAGCACTTCATCTAATCGGAGGTTTTTGAAAGCGCCCCATGCTGTGAATTTCTTCTTATACATGGAAATTCTGTCTAGTGTCAGCTGATTTACTATCCCTCTTAGATATTGTTAATTCGTACGTCGCAAAGAACTCATGATCTCTCTCCATATCCAACTTGACCTCCTCGAGGGTCTTGTCTTCGTCGAGATACAGGCGCATGATAACAGACTGCAGCCTGTCCCAATCTTGAGAGGTAGCATATTGCTTCGCTGGCGCACTCATCTTTCATCATGACTGGTTAGATGTGCTAGTCTCCCAGGTCGAGTAGTTTAAAACGAGAGGCCTCCGACGAAAAGCCATTTATAGTCTTCCTACCCATCTTATATTGTGTATTGAAACTGAGGTGAGGCTCATTCATAGCTAGAAACCTAACTACATTGAGAATATGCAGTGCAAGACGAACCAAATGGCGGGATCGTGTCGCACTACACATTGGCGCTTATTGGTCAGGCGGCTGACGGTTTAGCCAATAACGGTAAAGGTTACCTGCAGCAGCGTGTCTAGTGTGAACATCTGGGCTGAAAGAACTCGGACGGGAATGAGATAGCAGCTGAAAAAGAGCTGGCATGCGGAGAACTAATATCTCTATTGGGTACCAGAACGCATGTGAGGTCCGAAGCACATCTATTTCCTGAAACCATGATGCACTTTGGACATATGCCACGCTGACCGAGACTTTATGAACCGGTTTCGGAACAATACGAGATCGTAAGAACGGACGGCGTAAGGCCACGAAATGACTACACGTTGATTCCGAGCGGCGATCACTTTTGGCTGGCCTAGCGGAATGAGTCCCTGGGAGCATTATACTACCCAAAATATGTAATATTTTCGAATAATAAACCGGGTATTTAGGTGAGCTAATACGGTAGGAATGTCTTATGTCTGACTTATTGTCTCCACACACCACACGCTGAAATAATGGTCGAAGTGATGTCGTATAGATCTTCGTCTTCTAAAGTGAAGTTCGAAATGAAAAAGATTGTAATTAACGGGGGGGATCGGGATTTGGTCTTACAGTCCAAGCGTGCGTCGCGGGGCTTGAAGTGGCTTGAAGTGGGGCCGAATTTAAAGGCAGATGATTGGTCAACTTTTAATTGACAATCGCGCTCCACTTCCGAGACGCGCTTCCTCTTAGAAAGTCGCGTCTCGAAAAAGTCCCAAATTATGGCCAAAAGTATCTAAGCATACCTCCACTTCCAAGGGTCGATGCCAATATAGAATCTACGAATCGCTACGATGCTCAGACAGGATTTCAATCGAGTCGACCCTAAGAGGCGCAATGTTCTCGACCACCGCAAGAGACAGTTCGCTGATCCGACATACAAGGAAACAGAGTATCCGCATCGTCTCAACTTCTACGAGACACCTCCAACCGCGGACATCACGTTGGAACAATTCGAACAATGGGCTATTGATAGGCTTCGGAGTATGTTCCAGGTCTGCCTCCTCGCGGGAACTCTTTAGAAGCTGACAATAATCTCCCTATAGTCCTTGCCGAGCTAGAAGCATGCTCGTTCCGCAACAAATCTCCCGCCGAGACGCAGGCACATATGAAGCCCCTACTCGAGAAATACCTCCCTCTCGACTCCAACTCGTCTTCCTCGTCCCAACTCACCGCCCAAAGGCAGAAAGACCATTACAGTCATTTCATACTACGACTTGCATTTGCGTCGACCGAAGACCTCCGACGGAGATTTAGCCGCGTCGAGACCATGCTCTTTCGCTTGCGGTTGAGCGAAGATAATGTGCGCGAGCGAAACGCTTTTATCCAGAGTCTGAATTTAGACTGGGAACCAGTGACTAAAGAAGAGCAAGACAAGTACGTTGCCGAGCTAAACGCAACAGGCGGGCTTAGGAAAGGCGAGGAAGAGACATGGTTCAAAGTCGATTGGGAGCGGGTACCAGATTTGATCGAGGGGAGGAGAGTGTTTTTGAAAGCGGGCAAGGCTTACGTGCCCTCTAAGGAGTTACCCAGTATGGTAATCGCCGAGTTCACGAAAAGATTAGACCGAGCATTGGAGCTTACGGCACGCGCACTGCCGCGACTTGACGAGGACGACCGACTGACGCCCATTCTCGACCACCTATCGAAGAACTTCGTCACGCCCGATGCATCGTATAGCAGTAGCACATCTGCCGTCACGGGTGCCGAAATCACGGCTCGGAATATCGATAACCTGTCTCAACATTTCCCACTATGCATGCAGCACCTACACAGATCACTTCGTCGGGACGCGCATCTGAAGCACTACGGCCGTCTACAATACACGCTCTTCTTAAAAGGCCTTGGTCTAAACCTGGAGGAATCTCTTATCTTCTGGCGTAGCTCCTTCCACAAAGTTACGGATGACACGTTCAACAAGGAGTACAGGTATAACGTGCGGCACGCGTACGGTGACGTCGGTGGAGACTCGAACCGTCGCGGGGGTGGCTACTCGCCATTTTCTTGTCAGAAGATCTTGACAGAACATCCGCCTGGACCGGGCGAGGCACACGGCTGCCCGTACCGGCACTTCAACCTAGAGAACTTGACCGCCCTCTTACAACAAGTAGGCATCTCGGATCGCTCCGTCTTACAAGGCGTCAAGGAAGACAAGGAGAACCAGAAATTCCACATGGCTTGTAACCGGTGAGTTCCCGCCTAATTCTATAGGCCATCCTAGCATGGTGAGATTTAGACTGACTTGTTGAGACAGTGTATTTGAATACGTTCACAAGAACGAACTCAAGAAGGCCAAAGACGAGGGTATTATGACTTCGGCCCAGCTCGAGACGATTGTTCATCCCAATGAGTACTTCAAGCGGAGTTACTTGCTGAAGAATCTGGGTAAAGTGAACGACGGCGAGGATGTTAAGATGGAAGGATTCTAATGAGCCATTTGCTAAGGCTGTGTTAATATTTCATGATCAATAGGAATTCGACGGGGCGGAGGACTGCACGCATTGGAGACACGCATGATACGTGAATGATTTGTATTGGCGTTGCGGTGCTCTCGGATATCTAGTATGGCATAGCCCTCGAATTTTCAGTTGCTTCTTCAAACTGTTTCACAGCAGAATGCCACTGGCTTAGTCAATATGCGTGTTGATGGATAAAGGCAGGCGGTGCCATATACTGACGAGTATTTGACGAAACTTGAGACATAGGCGCGTCGTACGACAGTTAATAAACGCCAAGTTCAACTCGCACAGCTTCTCAGACAGCAGGTTCATTGGATATTGACTTGCGAGCCCAGCCAACACATTAACAGCACAGACACGTGTGGAATATAGTGAGAATGGTGGCGGCAATGGCGGCTATCAGCATACATGCAATGAGGCATTGTCTAGGATCTAGAGTCAACACCCGGTATTTATTTTCCGGTCGTAGTAGGTGAGGCTCTGCAACAAGGACGCATGGCTACCCTAGGAATAGCAACGATATGCAGTTGATTCATGCAAACGATCGCCAGGGACGCCTCCGAAACGCCCAAGTTTGTCTGACAGGCTGAGATTGCAGGCCGGTCAGCGTGGTAGCTTGCAGCACGCTGTCAGCTCGCTGGGAGGCAATCTACATGGCAGATCATCTAGGCGGCGACGAATCATTGCAGACCGAGTGCCAACCGGTATAGACTCGTATATGCACGCTCGCCAGATATGCCAATTAGGTAGAAGGGGGAGTCAAAATAACTGCCGGGTGGTGTTTTCTTTTCAGGTTTTACTCTCCGCAATCTCCTGCCTGGGAACAATTCCACGGCGCATGCGGATGCGGAACATGGCTGCGCGGCGCTGGCACCGGTGAGGACCCGAAACTACGGACCTTACCTCCTACGTTCCACTAGAATCTCTGCTGAGGTAAATCTCTGGGGTCACGGAGAGATGCGCCGCTGACTGCGGAGAAAGGACATCGAAGTGTCGGTTTACTCGAGGAAGACACACCAGTAAGAGTGTATAGATTAGGTAATGACTCATTAAATATGAAACACGCATAGAGAAGCAGTATACGCGTTAAGTGCGCGTTCTTGTCAGACGATCTATAAAATGGCTCATAAGGCGGCAGCGACGGTCTCTCGCGGCAGCGCGGCCCACGAAAGACGGTGTGTTCGGACTGTCGGGGCGCATGGAATCCCTGTGCGGAAACCCGAAAACGAAGCCGCGTGTTTTATCATCCAAAAATGGAAGACTCGGAACAGGGCTTGCTGACGAGTATGACTACCTACATACCTACCTAGATAGTTGACTTCCAGTGAGTCAACAAAGATTGCGGCTTCAAAGGGGAAAATATTCCCGATATCGCAAAAGTAAGCCTTTGCGTGGAAAATTCTTGGTCAGACTGACTAAATAGCTGGCTTTGTCTCGGAACGCTGGTCGGGACTCTGGAGGCTTAGTGAGACCAGCTCGCGGACAAAGTACGGAAAAGCTTCGCTCAACAGAAAATGCACCATGCGGAAAAGGAAAAGATGCTAGACCTGAGACATTCTATGGAACTTTGTCATCGTGCGACTGGGAAATATACAAAAGATCGTCAGGTACGAGAACTTGTCATGATTCGTTGGCAGATTGGGTTTGCTCCAGACATGTAAAATGGCCAAACGTGACCCCTTGTGGCCAAGGAAGTGGATGACCTGATTGGCGGATGGTGAAAGTGGTAATAGGAAGAATTCGATTTCGAAACAATGGGAAATTTGGGGGCAAGGATGGACTTCTCGATCTCGATCATCGGGAAACTGAATTTGGTAGAAGCGGTCCGGAGTGCGCCGTTACGCTTTTTGTGATTTGTCGCAATGCTTTGACTTGGCGAACGCACATGTCACAACTGCCCACCAATGGTAGGATAGTCCGTGCTAATAGTTCGATTCGAATACGACATAAGCTTAGAATGAGGTGCTAGAGCTCGTGACTAGCTCTATAACCTAATAGTGCTTGGGGAAATTCTAATTGAATGCGAACAGTTACGGAATTGGAAGGCCGTTGGCATGGGGAAGGCAGGGTAAATTCTGCTTGCTTCTGTGACAAGACAATAACACGCTTGGCTCCCTATCCCCTATACCCGTATCAGGTCTTGGTGGTTCGATATAATCTCTTTTACCACATATGTGCGTTGTACGGCGTACGTAACCATCGTTTAGGTCGCGTTACCTACATGTATATCAGGGACGTGTTAATAGTGTAGAACGCTGGATCTGGAACGCTTGGGAGGTCCACAGTTTATCTATGTGCCACACCACTGGGCAACGTGGGCAGCGGGAATCTTCGATCCTTTTTGTCGATCATTCGTTCGCTGTAGGCCGAGAATCCGACCCTGTATCACATAATCCATGAATTATTGTTTGTTACTAATGGGACCTTGTGACAGAATCATCTGGACCGAGGAGAATTCAATTTTTGAAATTAGATGGCATGGGTATCTAAGTGAGGCTCTATTGATTGATACCTGTCAAGTTTAGCTAACATGTACGGAAATGGATCCCTCATACATAGAAGATTCAAGAAGACAAGAATAGGCCCGTCTCGACTTATCTCGTCCAAAAACACCAAATGCCACAGCGGATAGTGCATCTCAACGGGTATCTTTGATAGACGTGATAGACATATAGGTCGAATATGAATGGTTGATGAGCCCGGCTTGTTGCATATCCAGGTGACAGCTGTGATGCCCAGGCTTGCATATGGGGCATCCTGTCGGAGTCCCTATTTACCTTTCCCCTCGGATGTCAATATCTCCTCCCTTCTTTCGTCGGTTACACGTGAAGCTCTTACAGCCTCAGCTAGATTAGGCACGCAAGGTTAAGCGCTGTATCAAATGGCTTCAATGTCGGCTCCTAACCTTAAGGCACACCGTCGTGTAGCTTCATGAATATTCTCCAAATTTTGTACCCCACTCTTCTACTAAACCCCCCTTGAGTGGATCTAGAAGATCAAGTAGATCCAACAGAAATCGGGAGGAGGGTAAAACTGGGGGTCGACAGAGAATCGGGTCGTGACCACAGCAAAAAAGTCCGGGACAGGTAGATTGGCTTTGATAGCGATTCCCTTTTTTATTCACTTAGTGCCAACTCTGTCTTGCGAAATAGTGAAACAGACGCCGTGCTATACTACTCTTGTGCGAGTGGCAAAACGTTTCCTAGGGATGGTTGTGTCGAAGGTACGTATACAATACTGGAGAATCCTCCAGATCCCCACTGATAGTGATCGTCACTAGGTCTAGAGGGAGAACGGCCTGGATCGGATTTTAGCTGATTCATCGGAGTCGCGGCTCAAGCAGGGTCGGCATGTCATGATCTATTGAAGATGAGATTGGTGTAAAAATTCTCTGCTATTAGGGACTATCAGATACAGACATCTTATGGACATCGGACGGAACAGCTTTTTATGAAGCCAAGTATTTACGTGTTAGGTAATGTTATACCTTGTAGGTCGCATCGTGAAAGCTCAAGGATTGGTCGCGACCCTTTCTGGAGGTGGGCGTCTGCAGGTTATTAGACAGCAGAATTATGCCGAATAGAGGCACATGTAAGAGAAAAAAAAGAAGGCTTGCGTACACAACTACTCACGGGCGGTAGTCGTTCCAGCGAATAGTACGCTAAGGAGTAATGCAGGTCGAATATCAACAAGTCTCAGCCATCGCGGTTCTTCGTGGGCATCGCACGGCTTACCGTCAAGAGGGGTTTGACACTCGAAACTCAAGAAAGTTTCTTTTTCCCCTCTATCCATAGGCAAAATTGTTGGCAAGACCGTCTCCGCAACTTTAATTATGTGCATCTCCATAAAGTTGGACTCTTTTCAATGATAGAGAATTTGAAACCGTGTGTAAAGCGACCATAGGTACCATTTATACTGATTTGAGTGATCGAAAGGATATTAGAGTATATCCCAATTATTAATAAATTACCTCTAGGCGAAAGCTGGCTGGTTCAATCAGAGTAGCGCGCTGGTAAACCTCCGGGCCTTTTCTATCTTGTCTATGACGCTTGAGTTGCACGAGGGATGAATGATAACATACGTAGATCTTAGATCTCTCAACTCCGCCATGTAGTAAACTTGTCACATTGGATATGTAATGTAGCAACCTATCTAGTAGTAGTCCTATCACACTGGTTACGAATCCACGCCCCCGATGGTTCAATGGTAGCGCGCTTAGAGATCTCGATATTCTGAATATGATTCATTAAAGGATATCGACTTACAATCATGATCTAACGTAGGACTAAACGTTAATAAAAGAAAATAAACTCTTCCTTGTCTCCAAGTCTCCTTTCAATTCCCAGCAAAACTCTCATCGACCCATCTAAGTTCTCCATTTATTTCCCGCTCGCTTGTCTCATATTTTGGGAAAGCATTTGAGCGACTCAAACAAGTCCACAATCTACTTAATCAGTCGATTATATTTTCTTGGGAACAGCCTTCGCAGGCAGATCCATGGTCCGTGTGGGAATATCTGGCCATTCTGCCGTCTTGAATCAATCATAAGATCGCAATACGTAAAACGCCTTTTACAGAAAAACAAAGCCCATCCTCAAGGATCTTGGCACATCCCCGGGTCGTCTGAGTGTTCAGCAATTCCATCGTGCCATAAAAAAAATTTCAACGCGCAAAAATAATCAACGCATGAATTGAAGCTATTGTTCGAGCCCGACGGATCCGCTAGAGAACGCGAAACGCCGAGGTCATCGGGATCTTAGGCACCAGATTATTCCTTCCATCCTAATTTTTTCTATTTTTCTTCTTTCAGTGCCCTACACTGCCTTACGTTACACCCTTGTCTATTTGTGACCGGGCACAAGCTGGACACCTGCTCCCCCCAGTTGGTCCCCACTTGGACATTTGTGCCATATTACTACGTTTTATATACATATACACGTCTAGGTGGTGCTAGCCTGATCTTGTCTTTTCTGGACTTGGTCAGACCTAAAAAGACAGGACCCCCTGGTGAACTGGATCTCTCGGCTCGAGCCTGCAATAAACGTCCCGAAACAAGGCCCCCAAAGAAAAGCTCCACGCCTCACATTCCATCCATCCAAACTTAGAAGGCATCCATTTATAACTACCAACATTCCCCCCTCCTCTTCACATATAGAGCCCTCACTAGTCTACGACGCCAAAAAACCCACCCAATATGTCAACTCGACCTCCAAAGACACACTACGCCAGCTCTTCGTCAACAGACACAGACAGCAGTTCACCTTCATCGTCCGATACCGATCTATCTATTCGATACAGTATGGACGTCCAGCCCGTTGCTTCGGTTGAGGTGATGCGCTGCCTGCGCTGCCACCGCCATGTTGAGGCCACATCGACCGACGACCCAGCTTCGACGGGAATGATCCGAGTAGGGTTCAACCTTTACTATTGCCAGAAGTGCGCGACCGCAGTCGGGTACAAATGAACAAAGCGCCCTATCGTGATGAGACATGTCGATAAACTTATTTCCAACGCCGAAGCCTGCTGACGAAAGATGCTCTATCACTTACTCAACACACAACGCATTACCATGATCTTGGACTATTCAGAGAAATTCACGGATTCGACAAACCGCATTCTCAGACTCCCATGAGCTGGGAACCTGACAAATCGTATCCTAGGGGTTGCTACGCTAGATGCGCATTCTCTGCGCAAGAGGAGGACAACACGAACCGCTTACGAGGACACCCTGCTGCACCCGCTGCAACTTACATGGATAATCATTCCCAAGGTGTCGAGATACAGCGGCCAGCTGCATACTAGGAGGGATAACTAACAGCTAGGCCTCGGATGGCTATATTTTCCCCTTTATTTTCTCTTTTGGGCGAGTGGGTTCCTCAATTATCATTATCATTTCGCCACCCAAACGTCGCAACCGGTTCGACCCATCCCATTCACATTCGATTGACAGGGACCTCAGACACAAGTCGAATTCATAACCTGCATGGCGACACACAGAACCTAACGACGTTACCGGAAGCTTGCCCGGCTATCTTGCATATCCGCCATCCCATTCCATCCAACAGATCTGGAGAAGCGCGGGTTTGTCGGGTTGTCGGATCATGCCCCTCAATTCCCTATTCCCATTTTGCCCCTCCCCCTCCATCACTATGGACGGTATTTTTCTATTCTTTTTTCATGCGATTCTTACAAATTGCATGTTGGGAACACGACGGGATTACGAAATCTGGCTGTATGCAGGAGACAGGTACGGGGGCTGAAACGCAGGGACACGCGGCATATCTGGACTTTACATGTTTATTGCCCAGCGCTTGGCCTGCCGCCTGCCGGTGAAGCCGAGTAGTTGTTGCGAGGCGCAGCTCATAAGCAACCGCAATCACATTGGCTCACCAACCAATTAATTGGTCACCGACAGGACAGTTGGCAAGGATTGGATGAATTTTTATTATTATTTATTATGAATCCACTGTAAAGTTCACCGCCTCGGTTGGGCAATGGATTGGTTGGGTTGGGTCAATTCAATTTTCTCAACACCACACAACATCACGACCTCTCCTCGTGTTCTGTTTTCTTAGGTCAAAAGTAAAGCAGAAAGAGAATCATAGTCTTTGGAGAGGTCACTAAGGTCGCTACCAATACAACCTGACCTTGTCATCAGCCCCCCGGCGGGTTTACGGGGCTTCGTACGTCATATGCGTCTCGACCTAGACAATTGCGACCAATCCAGACTCGCAAATCTGATGCCGTGCGGACTACAATACCGCCGACCAGCCAATCACCGCTCCGCAACCCGGCTCTAGTGCCCCCGGCAAATACTACCGACCCCGGTCCATCGCTCTCCCTGTGACGTTGACATGCTTTTATCTTCACCAATGAGGCCGGCTGGGCGATGAACGCGTGCAATCAACACATGTGCAACGCAGCATTCAATTGCTGCCGGCCGATTCGGAATACCTACATACATACAGCAGCCCCCGAACCGCCCCCCTCCATATACATACATACAGCATGCAGCGCCAGCAACGCACAACACTCTCGAGTCGGTGACCATAACAGACAGCACGGGAGTACTTACCCTGCCTGGCTGTGTCTTGCATCCGCTGAAACGTTGTCCTTCTTCATTTCTACCACTCGAGCCAGCCTCGTTATTTTATTCCCTCCTATTGCGCGCATCGCTATGAAAAATCGCTATCGGAGGGGCACTTTTTCTTTCTTTTGCTCTTGCGTGGCCTCTATTTGTTTTGGATAAGTGAATTTTTTGGTGTGGAAAGTTGGATACCCCCCTTTTTTTCGTCTTGGCGCTTTTCAGCGGGTTTTTTGGAGCCTGGTCGGGTTGCATTTGGTTTTTTGTTCAACGGCGTCTAATTGGGAAACCGGACATGTGGGGTACCAATAGACCTCGGGCACAGCGAAATTGGGGTGGGGAGGAGGCATCTACGGTGCTACTGGCGGGGAATATACGAAGGGAAAACACATGGGATCGCATCTATATCTAGAACTGGGCAAAGTACACGCATGGCTTCAGGGATTTTCTAGACAGGGAGAATATACGAAGGGATTCATGATGATGCATTTTTAGACATTGGAAAACTTTGGGGCAATCCAAAATGGGCTTATGAGATCTGTTTGATGCTTTCTATGATATTCGGATTTTAATGGATTATCATCTACTTTTCACACGCACTGCACACTTATTTGCTTGTGACTTTCATATGATGGCCTGATAACCTCGTCGGATTAAAGTGTCAGCTAGCTAGATGCATCCTTCGTAATGAGACCAGTTTCACTAGCAGACTAGTAGCAGCACTTAGAAAATTCCCTTGCCTTGGAGTCGTCGAACATTACTCGTGCGCCCCCACGCTATATCGGCGCAGATTTCCAGATCTATCTCACTTCAGAATCCCAATGCATCACTTAAAGAGAGGGCCCCTTTCCATAATGTCGCGCTCTATAGCGATACCACGCACGCGTACGCGTATCTATGTCACAAATTTACCGCCGGCGGGTTTGAGAGCGGACAAGGGACAAGGGGCGGAGAGGAAGCTAGCGCGGGACGATGGCAGGGCGGCGCGCAACGGGTTGCTCTATGGTGACTCTTAGCTTCACGGCTCCGAAGTCTCCCGCTGCTAGCTTAGCGGAAAGGGGTTAGTTTATTACGTATTCAGGCAGTAATATCAAGAATAAATTCTTCACTCTTGCAGGTTTCTGCCTTCGGACAAATTGGGTGCAAATTCCTGTAAGGGATGGGGCCAGGTGATGCTTGTTTCTCGCCCAGCGTCGTTACACGGCGAGATCTTACATGCTGCCAGAGTCAGATGAATAGGTATCCATGCGACAAACCAGACCGGGGCGGTATGCCTTAGGCAGCATGTTTCATATAATCGAATCACAGAGGTAGCCAGGGCATCCCAGTTAGCATGATTTCAGGCGCAACAGTTGGGTTGTGGTTCCTGATATTGCCAAGCACTCTGCTACCTAGGTATCATCAAGTAAGCCAGCTAGGGATCGCCTTGCCATAGCAATTTTTACATCAAGAAGCCGTATTTCACATTGACCACATCATTCTCGTGGCAGGCACGAGTCGGGCTTCAAGCAGCAAAACACTAATCACTATTCAAGCATACCGCGCTTATTACCGCTAATTAACGAGCCTCGTAGGTAAAGCAGCTCAGCTGCCGACATGCTACTACATTACGACACGCTGACAATCCCATCCCAAGTGAATCTGCCAAGCTTCCCACCACTACAACGTAATAGATCCTGAAATCCCGCAACTCTTCCCTCTCGGGAGTTCTGGCAAAGGGGGGTCCGGTCTGGGGACCCCATTGCGACGTTCCCAACGTTACCTGTCCTTACATACCTTACATACATACATGCGCGCATATTATGTAGCAAGAAGGTCCCCTATGTCATAGGCGCTGGCAGCCGCTGGTTGGTCTGGAAAGTCCCGAATTATCCAGTTCTGCCAAAATGCGACGATCAGGGTCCTATCAAACAATCATCATGCAGCCTGCACGTCGACATCATCGCGCAGGTGATCCCCCTCCGCCCCCGAAACATAATATCCAACAGAACTTTATATTAGACCGGCGGCTAGCGCACTGGACCGTGTAGGTCGATTGGATGCGATGGGAACCCCTACGATATGTGCACCCGTATATAACTCATGAAATAAAAGAGCTATACGAAAATTACCTAACCCTAATCAAATGATCAAGAGCAACTACACATGTCTACCCGTTGGTGCGCTTAAAATTTGCTTAGTTGGCGGATGACTGAGAAAAGTCGTGTCTGTCATATTGACCTCAGAGGCGGTTAGTCAGGAATGAGGGGATTCAGAGTTCCGCGGGGAAGCGCAAGAACGGCGGGTCATTCATGCAGTAAGGCGGACCGCGAAACTTTTTGTTCACGAGCTTAGAAACTGGTTAATTACCTGGCAAGACTTGAATAGCTGCAGTCGACCTACCACCTTATCGGCTAGTCGTCATTGGGTGCTAATGCCCTTTGGACATGGCGCTGGCGCTGGCGCGAAAAAAAGGATGAGCTGCGATATGCCGGCGCCAGGAACGCGTCCATTTAAAGTTTTAACTGGTTATTTCCACTACGGAATGGCGAATCAGGATTGTCCAGCGAAGCACCGTCGATTTCCGTGCCTTGGTTTCAATAGGAACGAGTATTGTCCGGAGTCTGCGCCGGTGGTCAGCGTTCCAATCAAAACGATGCACTTTAAAGGTAATGTAACCAAGCTTTAGATACTGGAGGTTTCCCAATGGTTATGCAAGATATCCACTTCTTCATTCCTTTCTGCAACTTTAATGACTTAATGCAAGATCAGAGATTGTCTCATCGAATGGAGGTAACATAGGTACTCTGCACCATAGCTCCAACAATGTTATGATGCAATGCCGAAATCCCGGCATGCTGGTTCGTCCACACTCGCTTGCCCCGAGTTAAGGGCTTCCAAAAGGAAAGCGCTGTATCGAAATGGTTATTTTGACGACGTCAGTCTGATTCTTATATGTGGGTGTAGTTGATCAAGCTGCTAGGTAAGCTAATCATCTTCAAATGCTCAAACACACTACAGCCATAAACTCCAGTAGGGCTGATGCTTAGCTGAGTCGCTAGAAAGGTGGCCTGTTTTAGCCTGTTGGATGGACAAGGTCTATTAATCACTTAATAGAGGTCAGGTGTTGCTGTACAGCAGTGTGGTAATAAGTGGTTATGGATTGATTGATGTGTAAAGGTGAGGATCTAGCTATAAGTGGAGGAATCCCTAAATAAAAGATGTGTAGGGGCTACAGCCCCATAATTACCTTGTGGACCCAATTCCCGACATAGCCTTTTCTAAGAAGATCTCATTATTCGACGTGACAGCAGACAGTAGATCTCTTCAACTACATAACGACGCTGCTCTCAGTTTTACATCTACGGTTACTCTTTGTAAGTGTTTGGGACTACCCGTTCCGAGAAATTTCTGAGTGTTCAACGCCAAGCGCAGCAATAGGGCTGCTGCGGAAGCTTCCGTAGCGTTAAAGCTCCGGTACTTCACCTGTTAATGGGGGCAATAATTCAAACGCTAGGAAACAACAGTACCTCACCTATTACCCCAAAAGCCATCCTAGCCTCAAAATCTCGTCCAAGGTAACGATCCTTCCCTAACGCGAATCTAAATTGTCGCTCAACTTGATCTTCTGGTTTGCCAAAGCCGAAGATACCTACTTCTGTGTATCTCAGTGTTAATAGGGCGGAAGCTCACTAGCCACAGGACAGACCCACTAGCTCGGGACTTCAAAATTGTCGTAGGAAGGTACCTAGGTACTCCTTAGGGTAATAATGAAAGGGAGCCTTCGCTGGTAACATCTGAGAATGTGGTAGGCATAAAAAGTATGTATCTTTTGAAATATATATTATTTACCTCTAGGGTACTAATATCTCCATCAAACCAAGCGTCAACGTCAACTCCCTAAGTCCCTTTTGTACTAGGAGATCTAAAATTCGCAATGCGTAGTGTAAAGCAAGAGAGGCATATCTGAAGCTATCAGAATGACATTATTTCTCGATAAACCAGCCCCAGCAATCTTATTACGACTTTCAGGCCTAGTCATTCTGCATTTTCCATACTTGATAATAATCTTCATGTGCTGTCGCACTCTGTATTATCGTGAAATCGCTGGGTTCCTAACGCTCTCTAACATCGTCTTCAGACAGTGCAACGCGGGATTTGACTTCTACTTCCCTCTTTGACTTAAGATGTTGAGTAGGGGCCGCTCTTAAAGGCAAGTAACATGGTCCGTCTTGGCGTCCAGGGGGCATAGTCGGCGGCTGTCGTAGATTTCCAGACCTCTCTCGGGGATCGAATCCATACATGCGGGTTATATTCCCTTGCCTCTGTTCCCGCTTGCGCTTGCTGATGATTTGCCCCATTTCTCCCGTATTCGGAATTATGTTCGAAATTTTTCTTCCGTTCTTACGTTAGTTGACGAGACTGATGCTTTGCTTTACTTTAATTTGCTCGATAGGACGAGAGTAGAAGATTTTCCAAGAGAGGTGGGTTCGTATCTAATAGAATAGGGATGAAAATTCGGCGAAGATATTTAGAGGAACATAACCTGAGTACAATTTTATAAAGTACTTACCTATATATTTAGGTGGTTATATCTTAAAGTTAAATAGTTCACCGTCATTACTCGTGTGACTGAGGTTATGGTCTTCTATCGTCAGAGTACTTCTATTTACTACTAACATTCTGCTTGCGATTATCGGGATTTCCCATGATTCAGGGCCCCACCAAGATTTCGTAAGTTGAGTATATGACAATACGGATCAGAGGATGACGAAAAACTACGAAGTAGGTGGATATACTCAATACATACCTCCATGAATCACCTAGAAAGCACTTCCCGTGTGTGGTATCCATCGTAGCGAAAATCTGCGACCTCTCGACAATATGACGAGGACTGATATAGAGTATCATATAAATGATGTATATGGCTTCTATAAATCCACAGTCACCCCGACTTAGAAGCACCATTAGTAACTAGGTACCTATAAAAGTGAAGAAGGGTATTATACCACCTTTAAAGGCTTGTAGAGTGAAGTGACAGTGAGCCAAGTAATGTGCTCCTAGATAATCTCTTTAAACAAGGTGATTGAACGATAATACCAACCCTATCATGAATTGTTGCATGTATGCTACGTTCATATGCCCTTTATATTGGACAAGCTAAGCTGAAGGAGTATCTAGATCCATTCATTATGTCGATGATTTGAGGGTTTCATTTACCTCTGACTCGACATACCACGTATCCCTTTTTTCCTTGAAAATCCCCATCACAGGTTTTATATATTAGATAGGTACACAGCCTGCTGAAATATAAGAGTTACCAGAATTCTGACAGCTCCGAACTTTTTCCATTTTATCACAGCCAACCGACTCACCCTTAGATTGCATTTGTTAATGCACAGGGGTATCGAACTATATTATCTACTCTAGCTAAAGTATTCCAGAGACATCTACATGGAAGACACAATAGTGGAGTAAACTTTCTCATAGATGAGGAAGCGGTAATATAGCAGGTAGAATATAGTTGGTACGTTTTAGATTCTGGTTATTCTGGACGGGAAAATAGACCACCTATTGTCACTTTGAACTTATGCTTATCCCAAGAGGTGTGTTTACGGTCGGCCAATCAATCGGAATACAAAGATACCTATTAGGTAGGTATACATTCTGAATATTTAGATAATACGAAGAGCGATATTCGTAGAAGTGCGCTTATGTACCTACTAAAAGTCTTTCCCAACTTTTATATATTGGGCCTTACGTCTCTGTCGTATGTACTTATATACCTCTTCGCTGGAGATCGGTATGGCGTTCTCGGCTACCAAGATTGATTACGTCGCTGCACTATAACTATTCCCAACAAACATGACGGAACACCTCTCCTACCTACGCCTTCCACGGTGGATGCGCTGAGGAATAAGGAGGAGCCCATTCTCTGTGTAAATCATATGCCAATAGTGGTTGCGTGGGGGAGTAGGGATCCGCTCCAGTCTCTCACGCTGTTGGGGCGGAGGCGGAGGGGATTCAAGTCGCTGATACCCAGACCGGGACCCAGCGTTAGTAGAGCCGCTGTGCCCTGAGCCGCTGTGTCTGCTCGAGCTATGGGAATGTCCCATTTTTTCTGCTTAGATAGGTAGTTTCCGGCGTCCTTATTATACTTGTGAGTGATGTTTTCGTTACTCCCAAGGATGCTAAGATGAGTGCAAAAGCTGAGAGATAGGATATCTAGGCGGTTAGGAGATATTATATATAAAAACCTTTTATTCTAAGTCAGAATACATTAGTCAGTATGGGAAGCGTATCACCGAGTATAATAAGTCAGTAGTTGGTATATTAAAAAATAACCTAGACGTGTAGTGATGTAGTCATGCAAGTTCTCTTATGATTCATAAGAGATTCATCGGTGTGGTCGTGTGCCGCTTCAATATTTACCTCCTACGTATCCCATCTGTCCGCTTTAGAAATCCAATCAAGGATCTGACTTATGTAATACGTGTTTAACCCGCTCATCTAGGCTGATATCAATACCTTTTTATCACAAGATTAGGTAGGTAGATACCTAATCATAACACGACTATACTTAAGACACAAAGGTAGACTTGAGCGTCCCCATACGTTACGATACGGATTGCCTTTGCCTACCGCTACTTGCGACTATGCGTAGGTCCTTTCCTCTCTGCTTCATCATAGTAATACATGTGCATTTATGATTGGTAAACAAAATAGGATAACAAAATAGCAATGGATTCAACATATAAAGGACCGATAGGTATCTAAACTATGAGAGGAAAGCCCTTCTATACCAACAGTCTCAATTTCTCATGAATCCTATTTTACCACTATGTGCAAAGATCCCCTTGTCAGAATTGTTAACACGATATATTTTGACTTGGCATCCCGTGTTGAAAGGTACTCTGTTGCTTTAACTACCTAATCTAGGTACCTAAGGGATGCCCAACATGGCTGGAAATTTGCGTAGGCTAGGTAGGTATGCTCAATATTTATTAAGCCTCCTTCTTCACCGAATGTGCTCAGGCGAAACGATCAATGTGCCGTCGCAGCCAATACTTATGTGTTCCGGTAGCGACGTGGCGGGGGAGGAATTCTACGAAAAGGAGGTTGACGCCTGTATGGAGGCGGAGGTGGTCCGATTTCATAATATTGAGGAAGAGGTTCCCTTCCAGACTGAGACCCATTGTTAGCCGGGTGTCGGCTGTGCTTCGATCCTCCGTGCTGGCGCGAGCTGTGGCACTGACCCATTATGTCTGCTTAGTTCTTGATGTCCTTAGTATGCTTACGGGTGGTGTCTTCGTTATTGCTAATATCGACATTGGCGGAAAAGAAGAGTGTGGATACCTAAGTTAGGTAGGAAAGGTGTTAAATACCTGTAAAATGTTTCCTTAGGCAGAACAGGTGGACATTGTCAGAAGTGCGTCACCTACTGTACTGATTCACAGGTATGGCTGGAAATCGAGGGCCAGTGCAATTTCATACAACAGCTTGACGTTTTGTTTTACTCAATTCTCACGTCGTTTTCCACAGATCAAGAAGTTTGTGGTAAGCTCGTCGTTGCACCAGGGGCGTAAAAGATGAGTCCGCTAGAGGTGGTGCTAATATTATTTAATATTATTAGAAAAGTACAATCAACAACGCTTACTATCCTCTATATCTATCTAGGTGGCTAGGTACCAGGTCTCTCTCCCAAGCTACGGGGCGGGCTATAAACATCCCCCAGTGCTTCATCCATGCTTGATAATGTATGATTCGTGTGCTAAGGCCTCGTATTTGATGCGTACCTAAGTCCCTCATTTATCCTTCTTCGTAAACCGCTTGAAGGGCTTCTGAACTACATCGACGAGTCTGCCTAGAGTGCCGAATACGTAATTAAGGCCAAAACTCCACCCGCGAACACGCACGGTGTAGATGAAGAAATACACGAGCGCCCAGTTGGTGATGCAGAAGGCTAGGAAGATGCCAAAGTCTGTTTAACATATCGATATTAGTATATATTCACTCAGAATTTATTATAAAAAGAGTTGGGCGTGTTGGTGATCACATACCTCGCCATTTGTCGTCAGCGCTAAGATTTAATGTGGTGAGATACTGGTCGCCGACACTGTAGGGGCAGTATTGACAACCACTCGTCGCATCAGGGTTAAGCAGGTAGCCCCCAGCAGATCGCGCGAAATCGCCGGCATACGATTCGCATGTCTGGTTCGGAGGGGCGTCGAATTGGGCTGTCTCTGAAGGGTCGCAGTGGACGGGGACGTTTTCGAGAGCTGCAGACAAAATGCCGCCGATCCAGTACGTGCACGGGTTTAGCCAGTACATCCAAGATCTCCAGAACACATTGAGCATCGAGTATGACTGGACGACTCCGTTGAACAGACCAAACATGACGAAAAAGAATGGCAGCACCTGCATGGAATGCATTAGTATCGCGAGTTTATGGAGAAGTCAAGGCAGGGAAACTCACATTGGAGATAACGGTGAAGCTGGGAGCGAAAGCACAAATCCACTGACCCCAGCTGGCCATGAAAAGGAAAACGAGAACCACCATCAAGAACGTGTACCCGGCGACTAAGCTGTCGGTAGCGAGACCAGTAGGCCAACACCAAAGCGCCCAATATAGGACACCGGATATTAATGCGGCAGGCAATTCAGCGACTATGTTCGCCGTGCAGAAAGCAACCCATCCGTAAATCCGAGATGGATATTCCCGAGCTTCCCATAGCGCCATGTTAGAGTCGAACTTGGGCACGACAGCGTTGACAATGGTAGGAGGTATCGTGACTATCATGAAACAAGTAAACATGCGGTTTTGCATGTCCTGTACAGTGTAGCCTAGCTTCCAGAATGTGAAGCCGTTAAAGATACCGACAATGACTGAGACGAAGAATTTCCCGTAAAGATACGAAGGATCACGCCAGTATTGTCTAAACATGCGCTTGGTCAACTCGACCGTCTGCACCCACACCGGCGCGGCGAATTCCTTGTCCTGTTCCTTGCTAGTATTCTGCGAGACAGTGCTGCGGATTCTCTTGAGGCCGTCGATCTCTTCGAGGACTTTCTGCGCTTGTTCGCTATTCCTCCACTCCTCGTTCCAATCGACTTTGGTACCGTCGGGTCGTCTGTGGGGTCGCGCGGCTGTCTCGAGAATGAACTCGGCGACGTTCTTCCCGGGAGGGCAGGTGGCTCCACGGTCAGCGAAATACTTGATGACGTCTTTGCCATTCTCTCCGATAGGACCGAAGTAGAACGTGTTTCCACCGGGGTTAAGAGCGAGTACCATGTCGAATTGCTGAATCAGAACTGAGCTTGGCTGATGAATGGTACAGACGATGGCCTGGCCAGCAGCGCAGAGTTTCTTGAGGAAAGTGACAATGGAGTAGGCGGATTGAGAATCGAGACCTGATGTTGGCTCGTCGAGGAACAATAGGAGAGAGGGCTTGGCAGCAAGCTCAACACCAATAGTCAGTCGTTTACGTAACTCGACGCCGAGGGAGCTGATGATGGCATCCTGAAGGTCATTGAGTTCGAGCAAGTCAATAATCTTGTCCACGTATGCAAGTTTCTCTGCACGAGGAACGGATGCTTCTTGGCGCAAAAGTGCCGAGAATTCGATGGCTTCGCGGATTGTCTGAGTGCGATCGTGGATATCTCCTTGAAGACAGAAGCCCGTGTTGCGCTGAAAGTCTGGGCTCAAGGGCTTACCATCAACGAACATTTCACCGGTAATAATACCAGTACGCTGACGTTGGGCGAGGGTATTAAGCAGAGTCGATTTGCCAGCACCGGATGCGCCCATGAGCGCGACCATAATGCCGGGCTTAGCATATCCGCTCACCTTGTTCAATAGCTTGCGCTGGCCGCCGAGATAGGGTACTGTGTATTCCACATCACGCCAGGTGAAGATAGATTCGCTCCTTGTCAATTGTTCTAGGGCCTCCTTTTGCTCCTCAGGCGTGGACTGAGCATTTGTCGTTGATGATCCGCTACTATCGGCGCCTCCGTTCTTCTCAACATCAGATGGCGCGGCTGCCTTTTGTGCTTGCTTCTTAGTTTTTCGACTCTTCTTGAAGATCAGCGCGCCGCCTCCCTCGTCTGAGAAATCGAACAGCTCTGCCGCGATGACTGTGACAAGGATGTACAACACCATGAATGCGATGATGACACCGAAGTTTCGCCAAAGGTTCGAGCGACTATAATCAAAGGCACTTTGCAAGTAGTCGCTACCTGCGACGACTCTGGAATTGGGCCTAGAACCAGTCAGGGCGCATCCTTGGTATTCTGGTAGAGCGTTGGGACCTTGCGGGACCAGCTGCTCAGGGGCACAATCCATCATCCTGTTCGACAGCTCGTTCGTCAAGACGGCCTCGAAGCTGTAAGATATCGGATTCACCCAGTAGAGCCAGCCAAACCAAATGTATTTGTCCAGAAGCTGTGTCTTGGGGAGTACATATCCAGTATAGATGACAAGCAGGTTGAGGGCAAGGCTAGAGAAGCGAACGGCTGTATTGATTTCTGGCGACAAGCTTGCGAACATGCGGTACATAGCCGTGATCATTATTGTCGTAGTATAGACGAATAGCATATAGATCCAGAATTTGCTCACGTCGACGTCCAGGTTGGTCATGAAATACATAGTGACACCAAAGATACAGACTTGCACAAAGATTACCGGGATATCCTGAATGACTCGGGCAATTGAAACTGCAGAAGGGCGGTAGAAAGCGTAGTCTCGATGACGGGCGACGACGGACCGCCCTGCGATAGCTCTTGAGAGCTCCGACAGCTGCAGCCAGCCAAGGAAAACAATAGAGAAAAAGATTGCGCCACCGCGAGAAAATGCTCCAGCGGTTGTAGAAGGCTGTCCGTAGTAGATTGAACCGACAATAAACCCGTTGGAGACAATAATGAAGAACTTCGTCCAGAGAGTCGCCTTGTCGCCGAGTAGAAGCCAGAATTCTCGTTTCGTGCAAGCCCAGACCTGGCGAGTGAATGAGACTGTGTAAGGAGATTTCTTGCTGACAGTCTTCGACTTGGACTCCTGAACTGCACCTTCGAATCTCTTGGCATCCGCATAGTCAGTTCGGTGGAGATGCTCCTCATAATCTCGGACGTCGGCTAGCAACTTTTGGTAGTTGGGTGAGTTGCGGAAGGCCTTCTCCAGCTCCTCAGCTGTCTTGGGTGCTCTATCTTCGAATCCCGGCCTGAACCGTCTTTCTTTTGGATCGGTGACGGCAGTCAAGAAGTCGGCCGTAGTTTGCCTCTCCGGACATTCGAAACCGAGGTCGATGAAGTACTGTTTCGCATCCTTGGCTGGCCCAGAGAATATTTGCCGACCTTGGTCGATGACTAGGACCTTGTCCATAAGCTCGTAAATGCCCTCGCCCGCTTGGTATAACGTCACCAGTGTCGTACGATTGCTGATGTCTGTCATGATGCGGAGCGACTTAGCGTAGTCAAGCGCTGTCGAGGCGTCCAATCCGCGTGTCGAGTTATCCCATGCCATAACAGTTGACTTTGAAGCCAATGTCTCAGCAATAGACACTCGTTTCCGCTCTCCACCGGATACACCTCGTATGTACTCGTCGCCGATGAGCGTGTACTTGGTGTGGCTTATTCCGAACATCTTTAATAATGCATTGGCGATGATTGGAATTTCTTCTTTGGCAGATCTTTTTGTCTTATTCATGAGTGCGAACGTAAAGGTTTGCCAGACATTGAGTGAGGCGAAGTGGATGTCATCCTCGGGATTGTAATTGACTTCGCCTCGATACATCTTTTTTTGCTTCTTTGCCGGAATACCGCCGTAGGATATCTCCCCTTCAACAGCAGCAAAAGACTCGGTGTTGTTGCTGACGGCCTTGAGGAATGTGCTGCATCCAGAGCCAGGGCGACCCAGTACAAGCATCATTTCGCCGTCTCGCACACATCCGGTGAAGTCGTTGATCAAAGTACGCGTTGGAGGTTTCCTACCGAAACGTAGGGCAGGGATATAACGGCAAAGGATACGATATAAGTCGGGCCCGAAGGTTCCAATAATCGCGTCCGGGACGGTACGTACGAAAGACGACGTACTAGTGACACCTTTCACAGTGAGATTTTTATAAATGACACCGACTCGTTTCTCGGAACCTGCCTCTGTGCGCTTTTCAAAGTGTCCATCGCGCATGAACTTGCCCAATTCGAATTCATCTTCTTCTGTTGCACCTTTCTCGTCGCCCTCAAGCTCGACGGGTCCGGTCTCCTTGGTAGGCCGTCTTGACAGGTTATCAGCGTCGGTGCGGTGACTGCGCACCTGGGTCAGGTCGAAGTGTCTGCTAAGTTGTGTTTCATGGGTTCTGGTCCTGTGCAGTTGTGAGAGATTCTGTCTCAACGTCTCCAGTTCTTCGAGAGCTTCGTTTTGGTCAAAACCACCAACATCTCGTTCTCCCCAAGTGCCTTCTCCGGTACCAGCTGGCCCAGGGCCGCTAGACCCGCTACCGTTTTCTGATTCTCCTACATTTTCAGTTGTATGTGTTCTGTCGGCATCTGGATGAGTATCTTCACGATGCCATTGGTTCGCTGGCATACCGGATTCTCTGCGGCGAAGGGCTTCGCCGGGAACAGTACTAGCCCACATGGCTCACGAGTATATACCTCAATGACCGGACTTCCCAAGTAGATGTTGCTCACGGCTCGGAGGAGCGTGCACCGAGACGGTGAAAGCAAAGAAGCGCACTAAGAACTTCCTTGTTCACGCACACCTAACAAAATCAAGTCAGAACGGTTTAATAAATCGTTTGAAGTGCAAAGGGATGTCATATAAGGTTTAAAGATGGTCAAACACCTACGAAATCCTAAATTTACTTGCAATTGGGCTATAATATGAGAGGTGGGTGAACGGTAGCGATAGTAGAAAAGCTAACGTTGGCCCAGAGGCTGGAGCTCTCTTCATAAAGAAGGCAGATTGTTATTAATCACTGGATTTTTAAGCAGGCTAGGGGAAAAGGAATACGGGGAGTTGTACGGAGAAAGCACATTGAGAGCCGGCCCACCACACTTGATTGTTAATCGGCCAGGTCGTCGTGGACTTAATATGTGGCCGGCCGGATTCCCTAATTCATAAAGACCTCGAGTTCCACAGCTTGACGTTCCAAATCTCCGGGCCATAGCGGACTCACGACTCATGCAGCTCTGATAAGTTAGCGTGTGCTGACTGGGACAGGTGGGTGGGTGGTTAACAGATAACGGCCGGGAACATTGCCCATTGAACGACATGTCGGTGAGACAGGTCAGACCGCCCAACAATAATACGATGGATCATATTGGCTACTCCAAAAGTTCATACATCCCTAAGTGTTTCCATATTGCCGATAGTTGCAGGATTCTTTTGACTAGTAGGGAGTCGATGAATCATCTCTATGCAAAGAAAGTCTTCGATCTCTCTATCTTTCTTTAAGACCTAGCGCCTCGGTATTAAGAATGGAGTTTACGGCGTTAACACCCTAGACGTAGATACCCTATACCCACTACAATTCAAATACTATTTTGGCCGTCCATGGGAGGGCTGACTAATCATATATTTCTATTCATCTCGAGAGCGTTCGAACCCTGGCCCTGTATCGTGAACTGTGGACTGCGTGGACCCTGCATGTAGATCTTTCTTGGATTTCATTCGGTTACTTCAAGAGGTTCCCAGCCAATAGTTTTATACCACTCCGTCGAATAAAATAAATACAGCTGCATATCAAGACTTCCCAGGCTATGTTCCATCTTGGAATACCTCCCTGCTGGGACCCAGTGCACGTGCGTTACCGTATATTATTACAAGGGGTAGGAGACCTCAACAGAATACGGTCAAGCTTGGTTATCCCACTCAGAGGTAAATTACATTTTGGAAATACTACCTTCGACATTCCTTAAGCATGTGAATGCGAAGGATTAAATTCGATTTAACATTAATAATCATCGTGATCCGAGTCGGCCAATCATTCATGGCTACGTTAACCTAGAGTCATCGCCCAATGGTGTTAGTATCGGGAGTAGAATCCTCTAGCACTTGACGTTTCTATCCCTGAGAGAATTGAATATACCATTAGGTTGATTGCCCCACGACGGCCAAATTGGCCGGTCGATGACATATGGTACCTAATCAAGATCAATGGGCGTATATTTCCCCAGATTAAAAATCATCTCTCGTCTTTTCGATCTTGCTTAATGACTCACTAAAATGAGGTTCCTGAGGCATAATGTTTCGCAATGCTGACAGGCCATAAAACGTGCTTATCCGACGCGAAAGCTCACCAAATTTTCAGAATACCGAACCAGACAGCATTGAAAAATCAAACCAGTCTAGGCTTACAGGCTATTGGAAACTTAGCATCATACCAATTAGGCGATCGCAGATTTCCACCGTGCAAAGTTGGATGAGTAAGACTTGATGACAAACTCAAGAAAAAACATATATGACGGTAGCACCAAAGTAACAATAACTCGAAGACCATTGTCTAAATCAGGTATTGTAAAGCTGCCCTAAATACGACGGCATCATTAGACAGCCGGCCATCTACAGTCTCTCTTACTCTGTGGTATTATTAATAATCATCAGCCTCCGAGAAATAAGTCGACGTTACACGCTTGATACAAATGCCCCATTACTGCGTCAATTACCTCGCTGTTTAATGCTCTTTTTAGAGATAAATAACTCAGAGTCAACTCTGGTTTGAAGTACGACTTATTCATAACCAGCTGATAGGTCTGACAGAGCACAGCTAAGGACATCTATGATACCCTACAGCTAGGTTCTCACGTATGAACAAAGCATGTGCTTGTCTGACGAGGTTCAGCCCAATTTCTCGTATTTCGTGGATACCTATGGTGCGAGAAGGATGTGGTAATTCCTTTCCCTTCCCCGATAGCGTCGTAATACCCTAATTATCCCTCTACCCTCCGCGGGTTGACCCCCAAATCTTACGTCATCTGCACCATTCGGAGCACAAATTTCCTATGACATATCGATTCAAAATCCACTACGAGCGCTCCTATCTCGAAGTTCTCATTGAAAAGCCCCATGTTTTCGGGATATATTTGCCGGCATTACTTTGCATACCTAATCCATTTCTACGATGTCGTCATAATTCTTATTAACTTGGAAACATCTATACTTACGGCCTCAAGGACCGGAATACGTTTAGCTTAATATCAGCCGCATGATCTATGTTCGCCGTTAAAGTAACGAAGAAATAGTTAATCACTTAGTGGCCGTTATTCACGCGCCATTTCACCGCTCAGGTTCGTTCTTAGAGCTTCATAAGCACTCAAGCTCACTCGCCATACAACCAATTTACGATACCGTCACCACTTTCTCCAGAAATAGTAATCCGTTTTTATGTGATTAATCAAATCGCATGCCTGTAGTGCCCCTATAAAGTAGACATTATTTCTCGCATTGTGGCGCGACCGGTCAAGTATCTGCATCAATTAATGTCAGCTGCCTTGCCAACTTGATCTCGTTCTTATGGATATCACAAGAACCTTCTGGCCTACCAATTCCCCTTTAAATTGAGTATTTTTATGAGACCCCACGAGAATTCTCTGCTTTTAGCAAACCGAGAGCCTAGGATCGTGTTGAACGCCATGTATAAACCCCCTAGCAAATATTACGCCGCGAAAGTTGGACAGTTAGCCAATATCATAAAACCTCCAGCAATGTCAATACCTACCTAGATATTACTTACCAAAGTTTAGCAACCTTGCAGCCTGTAGCACTGGAGTAGAACAGTCTTTGGCTTAAATTTAAACTCCGAATTGTTTAACCAGCGGCTCACCTAGGGTAATGTACCTGATAGTAAATTCGTAACTATAATTCACTTAACATAGCAATTCTAGATACCCAGTAAACCTCTCGGCCGACACATGACGGCCGGTTCATTATTGGAGATGGCAAGCCAAACGGATAAAGCATTTCAACTTCACCTATTATAATACCTTCACTTATACTCACTCATCTCCTTAACAAGGAGTGAGGCATATGGTGTGTGGACGGCGTGCATCCCTGCTCTTCCCCGCATCAACATCGTCCATCCTTGTTATATGCCTCACCAATCAAGTGACTGCAAGTCGCCATATCGGGTAGTTGCCGCAGTGAGTACAATTGATGACTTTAGCAGCAGAAACTTCATAGGTTTAGGGGGTGTGAAGATTGAGATGTAGGTGCTTGTCTAAAACTTTGTGTGGTTTTGGCCGTTCACAAGTACCTAATATACAAATCCACTATGATCCCCAAAGGAGATAGACATAGCTTCGTAGCCTTGGGAGTACCAATGGCACAGTCCAAATAATCGATTCCGGGATACAGGTACTTACAGGGAGTCTTTTAAGACTCTTAAATGAATACTTAGGAACAGGGGGTCTCTACGACTTAGAAATGTACCTGCTTGTAACCTTTCTCTCTGAGTTTATTGTATAATAGTTAGCTTGGACTAAGTTAATAGAATGTCTTATACGCTTGTATTTCGTTGAAGAGCCTTATAAGTTGTTAGGAAGCAATATTTCGTCCTCTGCAAGTACAAAGGATGGATAAAGGGGCAATGCCAAGCAACAATTTGTAGCCATCTACATCTGATATCTACCTAGCCTAGGGAAGGCATAATAGCTCCCTTGTACCTAGGTACCTGTTTAAAAGGGAGTAAGGAATTGGTTGCTACGATCAACCTATTTTCTAACATGTGTACTAGCAAGGAAATTATTCTGCTATTAGGAACTAGCGCAAGCTTTATCACTTGACTGAGAGGTATATTGACTCATTCCATCAGAGATCTTTAGCCAACAACATAATTCATCTCAGATCTCAGTCTCAGCACAGTGACATACATAACTCCCGCTGGAATAACAGGGCAAAAAAAGAGCAAAATCTTAAAGACTTGGCCCCAGAGCTACCATAGAGCCGCCCTTTCAAAGCCGAAGATCGTACGGGAGCGGGACCGTATTACTACGGCTTTTCATCAAATATACTACTATTCAAAAGAGGTACTCAATCGCTATGCAGGCTCCGCGACCCAAGCCCGTTACGATTGGAAATTAGACTGCTATTCCAACCGGATTCCACTAAAGTGTCTATCTCGGATATGTATGACATTGGAGTTTGAGACAATGAACTGTCAAATTCCATGTTAGGGAAATAACCGAAGGGAACCCTAGCGATGAATCGCGCAAAGAGTAATGGCTTCGAGATAGCTTGTTGCTAGGTGGGTGGTAGGTATCAGTGGCTGATAATGGATTGATGCGGTTACCCCTTTTAATTCACTGAATGTCCCACTCTAACCCCTGGCATAAAGCCCTTCGAATCAAAGTTACAATATGGCAATAATGGGACATCAAAGCAATTGTATAGTCTACTCCTATCTATAAACTTCATCAGAGTTTAATAAAGATACGGAGATGATTATTTTCGTATATTTCAAATGCAGAAGGTCAACTCGATGGCTATCTGCATATTTTCTTATTAAATATGGCCCTCGATCATTCAACTAGGATAGTTTTCCAACGGTTTCCTAATTTTATACTTTATATAAAATTTATTATGATACTTATTCGTAATATGTAGCCTAGCATAGTTGGAGCAACCATCTCAGTCAGCGGCTTGGCTTGATATGATTCATGTATCCTTCCACATCTAGCCTTAACCTTGGCTATCTAGTTCCGTTTATGTTGAGTGTACAACAACGCACATTTTAGGGACGGCTAATGAGAAAAAGGCCGCATCTTCAGTGTCTCATCCTCCTCGGGATGACCTGGAAGGGGGAAGTCTACAAATCGCGGCTCGATATACCAAGCAGGATCTCCACCCCATTCGTCTTCCTTCTCTCCCGGCACATGCGTGACACTCCACCCGTTACCCAGCCACTTTAGCCGATTTCTTCCATTGCCCTCGATGACTTCCCAATCGTAGTCTTCCCACCTTGGTGCCCGCAATGCCTCAAGGGCATGGAGTGTACTTCCAGGCCACAAGCCCGTAATACGGTCGCCTGAACCACCCTCGCTCTTATACCAGCTGTGGCAGGTGTCTGTATAGACTGTACTCTTGAAATATTCGTGGCAGTACTCGCTCCAGTCGTGCACACGCTCTGGTTTAATAGTCATGGTGGCATAATCTTCCTTCTGCAGCTTGCGGATGCATTTCACGATGTAGTCTCCCTCGTTCTCAAGGATTACAGTTAGCGACCCTGACCCAATCGCAGAGTTCGGTCCTAACATCATAAAGAAATTGGGAAACGAGTCCACGGTGAGGGATAGATACGCCGTGGGAAATGGCTTGAAACGTGTCTCCAAAGACAAATCGCCACGTCCGTAGACAGGGAAGGGCGGGGCCGACGAGGTGTTGAATCCGGTGGCGCAGACAAGGGCGTCAATTAGGACTGATCGACCCGACTTCAGGGTTACACCGGCGGGCGTTATGGCTTCTATAGGTTCAGTGATGAAATCCACATTGTCTTCAACGAGCGCCTCGAGATATCCGGGCCCGGGTGTAGACCGTCGACAACCGATCCCGAAGGACGGAATAAGGAACTCTGCAATTTCTGGTTTCTTCGAGAGTCGCTTCTTCATGGCTTCGCTGAAGGCGTCGATTGCCCCCAGCTGCATGGCCGAGCCCCTAATTGAGATGTCGTGGATAGTGCCGCCATCCACTTCGATAGTCTTACGGAAGTTGAAGAGCTTTTCCGGATTTTCGGCAAATTCTCGTCGTTGCTCAGGGGAAACTTCATATATATATTTATGAGCTCCGTGGTCTAATTACCTGATATGATATTCACTTACACTCCAGTATATCGGGATCTAATCCAAGTTTCCTCATTACGTCTACGTACGTTAATGTCAGATCTCCAGAAATCTTAAAGCGGAATACGTACTATCTCCAAAAGGATTTGTGATCCACGTCTTGCTTCTGACGAAACACGAGAGTTGCGCTCCCTCGATTTTTTGCAGACTTGGCACTATCTGTATGGCGCTAGATCCATTACCAATAATTCCGATTCGCTTATTCTTGAAGTCATAACTAGGTATTTATTTGTTAGTAGATGAGATTATGAACTCATGGCGAGAATAATCCATTACTTTTCGTTCCATCTTGCTGAATGCATGACTTCTCCCTTGAAGGACTCTAGACCTGGTATATTGGGGAAGGCCGGGTCGCTAAGATTGCCTCGCGCAGCAACCAGCACATCAGCATCGTCCTCAAACGTCTCCTTCGTGTCCAGCCGCTGAACGGTTAAAATCCTGCTGTGATGTTAGTTGTTGCTGGGGTTCCCTTCGTGAGTGTTAAGAGAACCATTTCTTCCTATTGTCGTCCCACCGACACGATTCCACTTTGTGTAATAATTTCACAAATCTGAGAGCTCCGTATTTCTCAGCCGTTCCCTGGAGGTATGCACAAATCTCTCGCTGGGGTGCGTAGAAGGCAGACCAGTCTGGGTTAGGGTTGAATGTATATTGGTATGAATGTGCTGGGATGTCGCACGCGCATCCTATATAACGTAAGTTGAATGAAGTGAGCGATAGAGTGGTTAGGAGATATCAAGTCTTTACCGGGATACCTGTTCACCCACCACGTGCCGCCGACAGATTCCTCTTTCTCGTAGATTCGCAAATCAACATTGCGTAAGCGCTGCGGTATGCGGATACCCAGGTAAATTCCCGAATAACCAGCCCCTATGATTCTTACCTTGATTGGACGGTGGCCATCGATGGGCGCGTCTTTGAGTTGGAATGGTGTTGATGAATCGACTGAACCCATGTTTGGAAGTTACCCACGTGCTTAATACAGAGAGAGAAACTTCCTGAAGGTCTGAGTCTTAAGTTGAATCTACGCGATATCTTTGACCTACATGGTACCACCGTTCGCGAATACTGCCAGTCCGTTTCCCCGCACTCCGAACCCCGAATTTATAATCCTACGGCCGGCATTTACAACTATATAGAGAAGCGATGGAGTTGCAAGCATCCCGGGATGGAATGAACGTGGGGTATAAACCAGACTAGTATGTATATAGCAACCAAACGACTAGCCGGGTAATCCTTTCGGAAGACGGATTGTGATTAGAGTTGCCGATACGACTTAAAAATGACCCGCATCGTTAGAGATCAGTTGGAGAATCGACTCTAACATCGCCAATTGATCCACGGTATTAACAACCAGTAGAGTTGAGGTTAAAGCGCCCCATGCCGACTTATTTCCTGTGCTTCGTATGCAAGTATGATCGACTTTATTTTATGTTGACAGAATTAATTGAGCTGTAGATATCAGTCACGATAGAAATCAAAGTCACGGCTTGGGGTTTTGTGCTGAACGTCTGCCCTACTTAGGCTAATGCATGGGAGAATCAAGCTTGATTAGGTAGCTTCAAAGTAAAGCGAGAGGTTGAACATCGTAAAACAGCTGTATAGTATATTAGGTGATTTCATGTTCTTGCTATTGCTGATATGATATAGTTATGTGAAAATGGCAGCTTGGTACGATTAGCGAACTGAACTAAAGCGGAACAATTTACACCAAATCTGGGGAAGATAATGAAATATCATAAGAGGGTGCTATATTGGGTGAACCTCTTCCTTTGGTACAAATTGAACCTCCTATTAAAAGACCGAATGACCATGGAAGCTTAAATAGAGCGGCTATATGATTTATCTAGGTAGTTAGCTTTCGAATTCAAATTCGCGGGATACTTTAAGTTGACTCAATTATAAAATTAAATGGGCAAAAATGTAAAATGAGTGTCGGACTAATGTGGAACCCCTTATGATGCATGTAATTTTAAACAGAATGAAACTTAAAATGTACTTTAACTAGAGAGGTTAGGGAGATGGAATGAACCAAGCTTAGCGGAAGTGGTCCTTAGATGCCAGGGGTCAAAAACACAGAAAAGGGTTATATTCCTCAAAGAGTTGGCGGAACCTCCGCGAGAGCGTATTGTCATTCTAGAAGTGAACTAGTTCGAGTCCGTTTACTCGGTAGCTCACCAAACGGTCGGAAATCGCTAGGGCAAGGAGGTTGACCAATAGAACGCCAGGATTCTGGACCGTGCTCTAAAGTCTTAATTCAGTGGTAATAGCGGTTATGGCAAGCGAAGTAAAAACACTGAGCAAGGAGCGCATGCGTCTATTATTTCCGTGTTAGTCATTCGACACACACGTGTACGATAAAACTTGTCTAGTCCGGCACATACAATAGATGACATCAGCGCTTTGTGTGTGGAGGCCATATTTGTGAGAGCGGTGATTGACAAATGGTCGATCTCAGGGCACCAGGTAAGATCATAGCTTGCTCTACTTCAGAGGCGACGGCCCCTCTCAGCAATGCGATGATGACAAGATTTGGATGACGTGCATTATCATAATGGGTTGTGAAGACGAATTGTCTTATCAGACCATAACCGACGATATCTATGAACATGCATAGGAGGCTATAAATAGGATATGCAGTAGCATCGTAAGCAGTAGATAGTGGTTTCTGATACCAGCGACTACTACAGCAAGTAGGATAGACGAGATTGGAAAGCTGAAAAATGATATCAATTTAAATGAGATTTGGAGATGAGAAATTAGAGATAACGGCTTCGTACGGAACACTGGGAATTTTATATGTACACTAGATTTATATGTACCTACATAGATTGGAAAAGGAAACCAGAAACGACGAGGACGACGTCAAGCTTGCAGACATACGGTACATATATCTCCATTAAGATGCAGTAGCTGAGTAGGTACTTCCGGTACCTCCCTTCGACTCTGCTCCACCCCACCTGCCCCTCTTGTGTCCGACCCTACGGACCACCTGGCTTTAGCGTGCTTCTCTTCTAGAATAAGCTACCAACCAACCCATCCATGAGCGCATGGCGCCTGTCGGTCATCGCTAGGCTACCTAAACTTGACAATAGCGGCTGCCACTGGGCTGGTTGCTTTAGGGCTACTAACCGTACTTTTGACTTTGGCAGGAGTAGGTTAGACTACAGTTAGCTCGGAGTGTAGTGCCATCTGCTTGCCATCTGACCCAGCGTACAACAACTTATCTTAGATAGCTCTTGAACCGAAATTAAATCAAGTGGACTTGTCCTAAAATTCATTCCACCCCAATCAATCCAATCAATTCCACTTCTAGTTCTTCAGTCCCTATACCTAAATCAGTCGCTAATACATACACTAACCGTAATCTTTTGCGAGCGATCAGTAACCATTTCCTACCTTGTCTAATTAATCCTTTGCTACTTCCATTACTACTTCCATTACTCACGTTGTACAACACCCACGACGTTCTTATCATTGCCAATTTATTATCTTCAAGTTTAAATTCACAAGTTCGCGAACTCCCCCACGCCCTGATATCAATCTATCTCCGGTCTGTTCATGAGGCGAAGACCAACCCGCGCCCAACAGCCACAGTACATATTCACTATAAATACCCTAGTCTAGCTTGTGTCTCCCCACTGTGTCGTCAATTTATTGCGTTGTAGAATGCGAATTGCGGCACCTTGTCAAAACAGACATATCATTTGGCCACGAGGCGACGCGCATCATACCCTTGTCGCAGCCAAGTTTTCCCGCACTACACTTGTACCTCGCTCACGACCCAATCCAGTCAAGCTAATGCAGTCTGAGGTCAACGTTACAATTCATACCTAGCTTCCGGAGTGTGGTATTGTATCGCCGCCGCCGCCGAGTTCAATTTTGAGTCTGCCTACGCTGCCTGCCTAGCTTGCGCCCTTCCATTCACTTCGCCTCTTTTGGGCACACTCACCTTTTTTACACATTCAAGCAACTAGTCGCATAATACCAACTGCTTGTCATCTTTTGTACCTGCAGTGAATAACGTCCGGCATCCTCTTCGGATGAGCTCGCGACAAACATCCTTTCACCTGGGTTTGTTTTCCACCGGAGCCCCGTCTCAGTTAATAAGGTGTCTATCGGGCGCCGCGCCGAATCGAAACCAAGGATCGCAAACATCTTTCTAGTAGTGGAGACTGGACCATCCGACTGCCGCCGACAGTTCAGAATTCCCGCTAGTCACTGTACGTACTGCCTCGTTTCAATTCACATTCGGCATGCCGTAGCTCCCTGTAAAAAAAAGGCTGCCACCCTTGACGCAAAACGCTTTCCTAATCCTTGCTAGTTGATTCCCTCTTACACATCACTCTCCGGTCGAGTTCAAGCACACAAAATCCCGTCTCACCGTTTCACACCTGTTGAACCAACCGCTACCATCCGTCCCTGCCAATCCAGTAATCGACTATGACTAGCGGAAAATCCCAATCCCAGTCTCAGTTCCTGCCGGAAGGCGTTCTCGCAAACCACACCCATCGACCAGCGTCGCACACGCATCCTATCCACGAATTACATACCCAGGGAACTCATACCTTTTTAACGGCTGCCGACGCACTTAATCGAAACAATGTACAGGAAAACCGCATAACACTCTTCGATAGAGAATCTAATCACCCCAATTACATATGCGAAGAACCAATGAGCTCGAGATTATCGATCCCCCACGAACAGATCCAATTCCAATCGCATACCATAGCCCCTTCGCCCCCCTTGCCACAGCATACACTAGAAGAATCCGCTTCGTCTCCTGACGAGCCGCCCTACTCACCCTCTCCGCTGGGTAGGGGCAGCAATCCTCTGTGCATTGCGACTGACGTCCCTCCTGCTCCCCCGGTGCGGTCCGACAGCCTGAATAGCAACCCTAGTAACTCCAGTGGTTTTCCGGCGTATCGTTCGGGTCTGGCTCTGCAGCGCAAGACTTCCTCTCCTAGTCTGAAACCCGTTTCGCGAACACCTAGTGTTAAGCAACATTACTCGAAAGGGATCGGGTCTGCCGCAAGTTCAGCTTATCCCAGTCCCGTTATTTCTGCTATGGGCGATGTAACGCCTCTTCCATCTCCATTATTAGGTAGTGATTCACCCGGTCCGTGGAAGCGATTTGGTTCCCGTCGGCCGTCGCAAGCGCGGGAAATTCTGCCTCCAGCCATGCCGGACTCGGTGCTCATATCTGCTAGTGGCGAATCTGTGGCATCTGCACTGGCACACCAATCCAAACGAAAAGTATATGCCGGACTCAACGTCAGCCATGCAGCTGAAATCAGCAGCGGCAAAGTTGAACATACTCGTAACAGAAGTATCAGCGAATACATTCCGGATCCGAAGGGTATACCCAAGCGACAGAATACAGTGTCTGGAAAAGTAGACGGGAAGAATTTAGATAGTACCTCTAACCCTCATCTACGCCGAGAGCCACACCTATCTGAATCCCGAGGAATTTTACCAGTCGCTAAACCGCCAACCCCTCCACCGAGCGAGTCATCCCAGAGTAGTGATGGTACTGGCTCCAAGAGATCTCGCTACGAATATTTTGAGGCCCGTGGTCGAGAAGACGGAAGACTTCGGCGGTGGCGTGCTATTAAGGAGCTGGGCCAAGGAACATTTAGTCGGGTAATGCTAGCGACAAGTCAGATCGCTACTGACGACGATGAAACCAACGATAAGAAACAGAACGGAACAAGCGGACTGCCGTCGCCCACCAACGGCATCAAGCTAGATCGCAAGACTCTTGTGGCGGTTAAGGTATGCGAACACGGACCTCGAGGCGGAGCCTCTGAGGATCGTATTGAGATGAGCCTCAAACGAGAGTTAGATATAATGCAGTCGATAAAGCATCCGTCTTTAGTCCATTTGAAGGCCTGGAGTATCGAACCAACGAGAGCTTTGTTGGTGCTGAGTTATTGCCCAGGCGGTGACCTCTTTGACGTGGCAACGACCTACCGAGATTCTTTAACACCGCTGCTTTTGAGGAGGATATTCGCCGAGCTAGTGGGTGCTGTGAGATATCTTCACAAACTCAAGATCGTTCATCGGGATATCAAGCTCGAGAGTAAGTTTGGCTTGCAAACGACACCCGTACTCCACTCGTGGATGGGGTAACACTGAATCCGTTTACATTTACTAATACAACCACAGATGTTCTGGTTAACATACCCCCAGCCGAGCTTACAAAGACCGACCAAGATTGGGCTGTATATCCATATTCCGTGATCACGCTTACCGACTTGGGTTTATCGCGGCGCGTGGAGAATGACGAGAAACTACAGACTCGATGTGGTTCGGACGATTATGCAGCCCCTGAAGTTATCTTAGGACAAGAGTACGATGGGCGTGCCATTGACGCCTGGTCGCTTGGCGTCCTACTCTATGCTCTCCTTGAATCGCGACTTCCTTTCGATCCTCCACCTGGCGCTAGCGATGCGCAGAGGATGCGAAGTAGAACTAGCCACAGAATTGCTCGTGTTGAATGGAGATGGATTAAGTATCACGGCGACGATGGCGACCATGAGGCAAACGAAGCAAAGTTTGAGAGCGAGGGTTTGAAAGGGGCGATGGAGATCACTGAAGGTCTCCTAAAGCGAGCTAGGAGTCGCTGGTCTATGGAGAAGGTGGAGGAACACGAATGGGTCAAGGGTGGAATTAGAGTTGAGGGTGGAATAAAATTTAGAGAAGAGGAGGAGGGTGAGGAGGTGTCATGATACGGGCGAGGTTCTACCCAGCTCGCTTAGTCTTGAGATGTGCACATCTTATGCACGTGGATTTGGCACATTCAAGTCGACTTATTGAAGTCCTGGTTCACGACGGGCAACACTACTCCGAAAAAACAACGTTCAAGAATTACTTAACTGTATTATGGGGATGGTTCAAGACTATGCTTTATGGTGTTCGATGGCTCGCATACAAGCGCAGTTAGACATTGCTGCATGGGAACGTATTTTCTTTTCGATCGGACAATCGCTAGCACAGGCGTTTCTGGCGGGTTTTGCTCCCTTGTATTACACAGGACATTCGGGAAGAAAGTATTTCAATTCAGATTACCTAAGAGATGCATTCTATTCCTTTTTGGCGTGTTCTGCATTTGGCATTTGAAGCGTTAGAAGAGGTTCATGGGATATCACGTTACACCGTCCGGCTAAATCGTCCACATGACTTATGAAAAAGGGGGCTGGACGGCGGATGCTATGGGCGTATTAGGTAGTCTATGGGATTGGCGTTTATAAAATATACTCTAACTCATTATTAAATGGGAAATGCTCTTTTGAGATCGGTGCTGCTTGGTGTCATCGATTCGTTCTAACTTAGGAATATATGTGTACAGCTACTTGGAATCCTTCCTAAGTGTCCCAGGCGCGTATCTATCCTCCCAGGTAGCTACCTAGTAGCTTAGGAGCTTGGAGAGCTTCCTTGTGTTCTTTTTGTGAAGTAGAGGGTATAAGGAATGCAGCTAAAAGGTTAAGAGAAAGGGAGATAGGGTCGAGTTAGCATCCTGGAGAATTTACCCATCAACTAGGTCAGGTAATTTACGACATGATAGAGGAATCCGAGAACATGGAAAGCTGAAAGGGAAGATTAGAGTTCAAGAGGCACAGTGAGATATCGGGTTCGAAGGATAAAAGCTATTCAGGACGAAGACAGAAGACACATTCACGAATCACATAATGTTTGTAGGTCAAGTTCTAGACGAAAAGCATGTTCTCATTAGTAAATCAGCCAATGCCTATTTCGGGTATCTTCCCAACGCCAAATGCGACCCTTGCTCATTATACTCCCCCGATGCCATGCTCTTCAATTGTAACTCAGGATTGAAGTATTCTAGAATTCCCATTCGAGACCAACTTCCAGTTTAAACCCCCCCTATTCCATTCTGGTTTCTGCCGAACAGCTCGCTCAGGCTGACTTGGCGGCCCGCCTGTTGCATTGTTGGGGCAAGGCCCCCGTCGTCACTTGGCGAGGAGCTCGTAGTCGTAGTCGAGGAGGGATCTTCAGTGGCGCTCTCTCGCTCCTCCCGTGCTGCGCGCGCCTTGGTCCACATCTCGTTGATCAGGGCGGCATTCATGCGTCGATCCTGATCGTCGGAAGCGTACACCCACAGGCCAAGAACTCTGGGCCGGGCAGTCTCTCCATTTTCCATGGGCACAACGGTGGTCTCCTCTTCGAGCTTGAAGATGAGCAGGTCGGTGGCGAGCTCGAAGTCGGTGACGGAGTTGAGGTTGAAGGTTAGATTCTGCAACCCGCGGCGGTTGAGAATGAAGAGGCACCCGTTTGCGGCGCCGGACTCGTCGTCCTCGTCGGCGTCGCCTTGCGCGCAGATGAACAGCGTGCCCTCCACGTTCGACTTGTCCCATTTGGCGGGCGGCGTGAAGACGTACACCATGGCGTTGGCGGCGATGGACAGGATGCTGGTGATGCTGGGGCGGTAGCGGCGCAGCACGCTCAGGTTGAGCTCTGTGTTCGTGCGCGCGGCTAGGGAGGCGCGCGGGGGCGCTGGGTGCGACGCCATGTAGTTCGCCATATCCGATTCGTAGTCCGACGCGGTGGCGGCGGCGGCGGCAGCGGCAGAGGATTGCGACTCGGCTATTCGAAGCTGTTGCGAGCGGTTGCGGGCGTGGCCATGGTACGAATGCGAGTGGGAGTGAGAGTGGGAATGCGAATGCGGAGACTGAGAGAAAGAGGATTGGCTCTGATGGCCCCGGTTCTGGTACTTGCGGGGCGTTGTTTGAGACATGTTGGAGTTGAGCGAGATGAACTCAGTCTGTGGCGTTTTTTTCCCTTTGTTTCGTTATCTGACGGCGGTGGTGTTGGTGTAGAAAGTTGAGATCGCCGAATTGCTTTGACGTTGGGTTTGAAAACAAAGGAAGATGTGGGAATTGGGAGCTTGAGCTTGTTTTTGCGCCGGCGAATGAGATGCCGTTAAGGTTGGGGGAGCTCTGGTCTAGAAGAGAACCCCGCCCCCGCCTTACGACTTGGGGGTACCGTAGTACTCTAGCCGCTGGTGCGATAAGTCACTTATCGCATGTCAAATTCGTGAGCAATCACTATAATTTTCCGTTAATATATAATGCACCGTCAGTATTGGTGGAAATCAGGTTTCAAAATGAGAATAATTGTATCTTCCTTGGTTTAGACATGTGAATGGGGTACTATCTTAGGTATGGAAGATATTAATAGTCCAGGATATCCCGCTTTCGTTTTCCAGCCATCTTGAATATGAGTCTTCCTATCGAAGTACCTATATTATAGGCTGTGCGACGAACGTCACAGGCTGTTTTGACATATAGTGTGGGATTTATTGCCTTCAATTTTGATTACGTCTTGATTTAGGTAGGTACTTTGGGTACCAGCCAAGATAGTAGGTAGATGCATGTACGTGGGGCAGAACGCACAGCCCACTCTTCGGCGTTAGGTAATCAAACCTAATCCCAATCCAAGCTTACTTCGTCATTTCTTGGATTTCCCCCAGCTTAGACTTGTGACTTGTTGCATTCGCCTGAATACTTCGTATCGGGATCTCCATTCAAGTGTTTCGCGCTTCAAGACTCACCTTCATTTATATACGGTCCTTGAACAGTCCTTAGAAGACTTTCTTTTGTAACTGTATACCGCTAAATACGACAAAGTTATTCTCGCTCACATTTTTATAACGGTTCGAGCCAAGCACCACCCGTCGATAACGTCACAAGTCACAATGCTGGTCCTCAAATTCAGTGCACGCGATCACGAGCTAACATAGGCGACAACCAATTCATATTATTTGGCCCACCTTCAACGTCCGATACCCTTCATCGTTTTGGCGCCGTTCCAATAATCAGGTCATATCTACCTGAATAACCATGTCGGCCACCAATCGCGACCCTTCCGTCACCTCGGAGCCCGAGCCAGTCGATGACCCAACCTCGAACCTTCACTCCCTTTCACGCGCTGTACTTGCCAGGAAGTCCGAATATGTTAGGCCCCATCGGATACGAATCAAGGTTGGAACATGGAACGTTGCTGGCTGTCCAGGGACGGATAAAGACCTGGCAAGTTGGTTTGTCGACGGCAAGGGAGTTGAGCCTCACCTCGATGCGAAGCTAGCGCGAATGAATTTATCAGAAAGTGGTGGTACTATTGAAATAAATGGAGAAACTAATGCGACGTCCGAGGAGAGCGCGAAACTTGAGACCGACTCAGGGGTACAAGAAGGGCCAAGCAACTCCGAGGGGTCTACACATGGAAAAGAAGAGGAACCCAAAGTACGGATATTAGGTGGTGACAAGATAGGGCTTTATGTTCTTGGACTTCAAGAAATTGTCAACTTAAACATCGTCACCCAGACGTTCTACTCCGATCCGGATGCCATTGCAAAATGGCAAAGTGCTCTCGAAGCAGCCTTACCAAAAGGGTACACTCTCGTTGCTTGCGAGCAGCTTGTTGGTCTTCTCTTACTAATATATGCGTCCCCCGAAGTTGCTGAAACAATATCCAACGAATCTACTGTCAGTGTTGGGACTGGCATATACGGTTTATTAGGCTACTGGGGCAATAAGGGGGCAATCTCATCCCGCATTCTCCTGGGCGAAACTACTCGTCTTGTGTTTACCAATTGTCACCTTGCCTCTGGCCATGATCAAGCTAGTCTGGATCGACGATGTTGGGACTACAATAGGATCGTGGCCCAAACCAAATTTACACCAATCAAATCCGGTGGTATAGTCGAGGATGAAGGCGAAAAAATAGGGGATGAGGATTTCGCCTTTTGGCTCGGCGACCTAAACTTTCGCCTCGACGGCCTGCCTGGAGAAGATATTCGACGCTTATTGATGCTACACACCCGAGGTGAGTATGATCTCAGCAAGAAACACACCGGCGAGACCTTCAGTGATGACGGTGTCATCGTATTACGCAATGACGACGACGACGGTTCAAATACTCCTGGCATGATATCACGTGAAGCATCGTTCGATAAGAATTCCAGCGATGAGGATACTGAGCTTCCAGATCCCGACGACTTTGTACCTGACCCACATGATGATCCAGCATCCCTGCAAGCAACTCTCGACTCCTTACTCCCGCATGACCAACTCAAACGTATGATCAAGGAGCGTAAGGCGTTCCATGAGGGTTGGCGCGAAGGGCCTATAACATTCTTACCAACATATAAGTATGACGTTGGCACTATAGGACTCTTCGACTCCTCAGAGAAGCAGCGGGCTCCAAGCTGGTGTGATCGAATCTTGTTTCGCACCCGTACAGACTTCGATCAGTATGAAAAGAAGTGCCAAGATGAAATTGAGGCCAAGAAAAAAGACGAAGAGATGAAAAAAATGGGCATTGATAAGGCTGCCGAAGACGAGAATGTCTTATTCGATTACGATCCTTCTACGGACTCCGGCTCCTCCGATAACCCGGGTTACGGTGATGCCACCCCCTACGAATATGATGAGTACGATGAAGCGGGCGACACTCTGGAGCAGGTTGTTACGAAAGAGGGCTATATTGATCAAATTAAGCTGGATATATACACGAGCCACCAGCGAATCATGTCATCGGATCACAAACCAATAGTCGCTATGTTTACATTAGATTACGACGCCGTTGTCCCTGATCTAAAAGCCAAAGTTCATGCAGAAGTAGCAAGAGAACTTGACCGAGCTGAAAATGAAGGGCGACCGGGAATTACTGTCATTGTGGATGGGAAAGGCACAGATAGAAACATTGCTGATGGAAGTGAGGGCGTTGACTTCGGGGAGATTGGCTTCTTACGAAAAGAAACTCGATCGTTGACTATCGCCAATACCGGAGGCGTCCCGGCTAAATTTGGATTCATAGACAATCCTACCATACAAGACGGTGCCACAAAACCTTTCACTTGGTTAGAGTTCAAATTTGTTTCCTCCCAAGTTAGCAACGATGACGAGACGCAAAATTCATTAGGAAATGAAATAACGCTTGAACCCGGAGAGACTGTAAACGCGGTCATAGAAGCCCATGTCCACGACCTTGCTCATGTGCGAGCGTTGAACGAGGAAACGGCACAATTGGAGGATGTGTTGATACTGCGCGTCATCGATGGCAGGGATCACTTCATACCGATCAGAGCCACATGGATACCTACCTGCTTCGGACGCTCACTTGAAGAACTCATTCGAGTTCCGCGCGGTGGTGGAATTCGAGCACTAGTAGAACAGCGACAAAAGGGGGGATCGATACCTTACACTTTAGAAGTGCATAAATCATCGCCTCACGAGCTTTTCCAACTGACTGAGGCCGTGGCAACGTTGGCAGAGCGAGTGATAGCTGACGAAAACATGCTAGAAGAGGCAAAAGTGCCTCGCGATCAACCCGGTTGGCCTTTCGACAGTAGCTCATGGAGCGCTACTAGTGCTGAAGATCATGATGAGCTAAGAGCAGCCATAATTGAGGCTTTAGAGGAGGATAAACCTCTGCTGGAAACTATCGGAGCCGATGTGCCAGCATTGATACGCCTCGAGATCATGAACGAAGTTCTCCTGTTATTCCTCCGCAGCATGCCAGATGGGATTATCACCGCGGCACTGTGGGCGAAGATTGAGCAGACCTTACCTAATATGGGAGGCGTGAAGACCTCTGTCGAGGCCGAAGATGCCAAGGCCGTCATTCTCGATATACTAGCTACGGCGCCGTATCATAACATCTCCTTCGTGTTTCTCATGTCCATGCTAACCCGGGTCGCAAACGAGTTGGTTCCGCTCAACAAGGAGGAGCTCGAAGCCTTGAGAAAAACTGGCTCTGGGGCTTCACTGGGCAAGCGAAGCCTAAGCTTCCGCCGGAGCACAGGAGGGCCACCAATAGACCAAGCAGCCATACAGAGAAGACTGGCCTGGGAGAGGAGAGCTGCTGAGATTTTCGGCGTGGCGATTTGTAGGGCGCCCGTATCACCCAACGCCAAGGAGAGGAAGGCAACCGAAGATAAGATGAGAGGCGTTATTGAAGTGTTCCTGCGTCAGGACAGGACATAATACAGTGTTCCTAATAATAGGGGGCGTTCGTCGATTAAGGGGCGAATGAGATGTCTGCCTACCTAATATAGAGAGGTGATACATAGACTATTCGCTTGCGTACCGCGAGCTTATATATACCTAAGGAGCCTAATGGATGGTACATGGAAATGGAAACGGTTTTGAGTTTTGCCAACTTCTACATATGCTCAACCCCTGGTTGATCCCCTTTAGAGCCATGACGTAATCTTTGTTCAGGGCTATAGTGTCTAGCTCTCAAACCCGGAATGTCTTCATTTTTTATCCACTTGGGTAGCGACCAACCGGAAACGGGGTCTAAGTCAGGCTTACCTCAAGCACCCCGTCATGCCCCTGATTTAATGGCGAAGGTAGGACAAGTACGTACGTGCTCAAAACACGGTCCGCCACAGCCATCAGGGTATTCACAACTCATCGTTATAACTGCACTTCCTTCCGCTTCGAAGTTTCTGTTGATATCCCTAGATTAGAGATTTCCTATCTTCTGTTACGAGAATAGTCGCACTCACCTAGATCCACACTCCCACTCCTGCCTCAGCGAGACCTTTGCCGGATGCTCGCTCTCGAGGTCCCCCCTGCGCAGACTCGAACTTGAACGCGAGTTCTCAATCTGGAGATCTCTCAAGGCCTTTGTCGAAGTCCCCGCATTCGTATATCCACGTGTTGAGCTTGACCGTTGTTTGGTTCTGCGAGTAGCCAGTGTCTACGGAGCATCTGCGTGGCTCAGGGAGAGCGGGGCTAGACACGCGGAAGTCGAGAGTCCTCCGTCTGTCGAGCTGCCAGGTGAGCGGGTTAAATGTGCCAAGGTCTCGGAGTTGGAGCCCGGTGACGGTCCAGGTTATGTCTGGAGAGCAGTCGCTGATTTGTGTTGGGTTAGCGCTGGGGTTGGTGTAATCGCCGGGGGAAGCATCAGAAGCAGTATTTTACTCAGGAGAGCTCTGATAGCGACTCAAGTATAGTTTGAGGTAGAAACTTAAGATATATAGAACAAACCTGTCCTCTTTAAAGGGTGATGCGTTTAGTAAATAATTATACCTGATTATATACCTAGGTAGTCATTTCGCTACCTAGATCGATCTATTTGGACGATGCCTATTATAGCCACTACATTCTAATTGGGCATTATACGCACAACATGAGCCGATATATAACAGGCAGAGCTTATGAAGCATAATTCCGGTATATAACAGCTCTCAAATGAATAATAGAAATTTGTAAATAGTCTAATTTTATCGTAGCAATCGTTATGGATTCTAGACATACCACCGACCCGTGAGAAACGCCAACGCTACCGTCGCCCCTAATAAGATACACAAAATCGACCTAATAAATGCGCAAAGGAAGGATAATGGTGGGAAAATTGCTGTTAGGGCTCATCCCTTAGCACTCCTTTTCGTTCTTTCATTCAGTTCCCGTTCCACTTGCTTTTCGGATTTCCACATTAGAGGCAGCCAGGAAGGATACTTGAAGAACTTGAGCCAGAAGCGAGGCTCAACGATAACGTGCATGTGCAAGTGGTGGATAGAGACGATGTCTGGCCAATACACTTTCCGGAAGAAGATGCGGCGGCCTCGGTGAAATCCAGTATGTACATCCGCAGGTGAAACAGTAGAGCAATGCTTCTCTAGCAGTTGCTCTTTTAGTCTGATCATTGACTGGACTGCATCCAACATATCAATGTCAACTCTAGTCCTTACATCCGGGCGTCGTGAGTTCAGGGGCATTATTTACCTAAATGTGCATCCTCAGATACTAAAACCTCAATATCGCGCCATCTGTGAGATTTTGGTAGGATAAGCCAGTGATGGAGCCCAGCCTTGCTTCTATTATTTATCGCAAGAAGGCTGTCATCCTAGAGAAACGGTATCAGTATGATGTTTGGTCAATATCTATTTAAGCGACGGTTAGGCGGTACCTCATAAACGATATTTGCCTCGAACTTGCTTCGATCACAGAATGTGCAGTGTGTCTGCACCTTTTCGGTCCATTCGAGATGGGCTAGGTAGTGAAAGAAAGCCTGAATCTTCCCCATTTCGGAGTCTTGTCTTCTAGGACGTCAAAAGGGATAACATTTAGGTAAGGAAGAGAATGAGAAAACCCGCCGAACAAAGTCTATAGGTACCTGTTATTTAAGCATCGATGATAAAATAAAGGTTTGTATGATGAATGGGTATTTTCGCTGTTAGAACGAAACTTGAAAGGATGTTTGCCCGTGAGTAAGAAAAAGGGACGCATATTGCCATTGTTAGGTGTAGGTGTCGCAAGGGCGAAATAATACCCGAATATTACCCATGATTTTTTGTATCCAACAGCTTATTCCATCTACTAACCTACGATGGCACATCGCAGCACATCACAGCATAGGAAAAATAAGCGCCACAATGAGGGGGTGGACTCAATAAAATTAAGCAGGAAGTTTATTATAACCTCTTAAAGATGGTGTTTAAGAATTTGATAGGCACCTGGCTTTGAATGGCCCAATGGCAGGTCGTAATGTGGCCGTATTATCGAGTCGGGGGACCAAGACGGAGCAAAGCTGAGCTGCAGCAGGACAACAACCCCGCCGCCACACAGCCCGCTAGGGCAGATATGATGTGCTGAAAGCTCGAAGTGCAGCTTGTAAAAATCTAGAATTGGTACGAAATGAAACACTTAAAGCGAAAGGAGCCTTGCTCCGCTACATAAAACCAACACTGCCTCAAATTTGATTAGGTACTCTTGAAAGTCTAGGTGCTTAGAGGTATATAGTACTCAAGTGTACATGCATATCAGCTATACGTCTAAACATATAACAATGTCATCTATCTTCCGTGACTCCGAACAATATATTTGCACCTCAAAGAAAGAACGCGATAGTTGGCCGAGCACTAGTAATCTAGAGGAGGAATTCGCAGTCGACGAGCTAAATAGTATCCACACTTATCTCGGTATCGCTGGTTCTCTACGCAATATTTCGGCTATATCTCACCAGTATGCACTACTTCGCACTATCGTTCCAACGAACCAAGTCCGGCTTCACCTCTGCTGGATAGGCCGCATCATCTACATCAAGCCACTCCCCAACTACCTCCTTGACGTCGCGTATGTAAGCGAGCACGTCTGGCCCCTTAACACAACCACGGAAATTGACAAGACGGCCCTCGGTTTCATGCGATCCTACTGCATGTTGATCCTAACACCCTTAGATCTCCTCCAGGCCAAGCGCCTCGGGGTAATCGACGAGCGCGTGAAGTGGGTGAACTGGCACCGCTGGCGCGCCGCCGTCCTGCGCGCCGTCGGCGCAGACACCGACGACAGAGTCAACATCCGCTACCAGTACGGCGAGCTGCGGCTGTCGCGGCTGAACTGGATCTGGCGGTTCAAGCTGCGGGGCGTGTGCTATTTCACGCACCACCGCGAGTACACGACGTACTTCGGCGAGTACTTCCAGATCTTCATCATCGTGTTCGCGTTCGCGACCACGCTGCTGCAGGGCATGCAGGTGGCGCTCCAAGTGCCCGACGCCAGCGACGGCACGTTCCAGCGCGTGGCGTACGTAGTCGCGATCGCGGCGATGGTTTGCGTGTTGACTTCGATTTCGTTTATTGGGATTGTGTTTTTGCCGTTGTTCGTTTATAATGTGTCGATTACTTTGGTGAAGCATTGGCAGGATGTGGAGAAGACGCCGCAATCAAGATGAAGCTAACAGGGTTCGGCGACACTGCGCTAAAATCTATGGCGTCGAGCTTCTATTGTAAGGGGGTCAAGTACTAGGAAGGCTGGTGAAAGTCTCCTGTACGTACTGCGCTTTAGTGGTTACTTGGCTCTGGACTGTGGCTTAGACTGGTGGCCTCAGGCACTTGTGGTTGATTCACTACCTAATGTAGGTAGGTACCATTGCCCTGGTAATCTCGATCCTTCCTTCGTCCACACTGCGACAACTATCACAACTACTTAGCGATTGTCGTAATTTCTCGGTTTATACACTTCGCAAGATAATGCCTCAAATTCGAGATATTTCGTTGCTATGACGAAGGCTAGGTACCTACCCCGGTGCCTAGCCTGGGCTATCCAGAGGGCAACTATCAGTTTTGGAGCAAGGCTCCTATGTGCGTCGACGCCCCGAAAGCCCGCGCTTTCGCAGGGCAAAAAGAGACATCTAATATCCTTGCTACTAGGGCTCGGAATCTGCAATGGGACATGAATGAGTAATTGAAGTTATACCAATCGCCAGAAGACATCTCAGGATATATCGAATCATGAAGACACGGCACTGCTAGCCGCACGCAACCCCTCCAAAGGCTTGTCCTGTAAGCGCCAAGGCGGCCTAGGCAAAAAAGTGAGGCAACAATATTTCGGTGAACTGAGAATATCAAGACCTGGACAATGAGAAAAGCAGTATATATACCTACCTCTTACCCAGCACGGCTGCACAAGGATAAGATCATGAGGCACCATCGTCTGTCTCAACGACACTCTCATCTAGCGGAAAATGTGGAACTCTCTGAAATCAATCGGCCAAGCCATGGTCCCCTCCACTGAGCCGGCGCCGACCCCGGTTCGGCCTCGGGTCCCTCTCCAACGCCAAGGCCAAAGTGCAAATCCGAAGAGGGCCGTCTTTCTTGGCACTTGGGGCACGACTCCCGGGGGACTCTCTGCCAGTTTGTCTAGAGCTCTGGACAGAGGCAGTGGCCGAAGTGTTAGTTTCCATCAGGTTATTCTAGTCACCGATGGCACTACACGTCAGACCACTGTCTCAAGGGCTACCGAAGCCGAGGTCATCGATTGGGGTATGTATCCCAAACCGGGCGCTAGGTCGAAGCATTTCAATTACGAAGATCAGCAAGACAAGGGGAATACCTATGTGTATGTCGGAGAAACATATTGGACTAATGACCAGATCGAAAGCTTGGGTGAGCATTGAATATTGTCCTTCGCGATTGACCAAAGGGGCTGGAGCTTAGCTAACTCAACCTAACAAGTTGCCAAACTCGGCTATCAGTATGCTAGATATGATGACTCCATGAAGGAATATATTGGCCACAAGTACGACTGGGACAACAATAACTGTCGGCACATGGCTGGAGATGCGATCCAGGCAATCACCAAGTTTTCAGCCATGGATAGAGACGACAATGAGTTCGTGCAGTCGGTAGCCGAGGTCCTCTTGAGCGACAGGAAAATCCTGATTTTCCACTACAGGAGGCAGCTCGACTATGCCGCGGTGGATGGGGCGGCTGCGGCAGACATCAATTCTGTCATAGCTGCCGCCAAGCACGGGCTAGCAGGACTACAGCAGTCCGGCGAACTCCAAATTCTTGAGCCTGACAACTGGGGTTGGGATCAGTTGAGGAGCGGCAGTATAGCATTTTAGTCGTCTCTCTTGTTCGGGACACGTTGTGGTTAAGCTGGACCTCGGGATTTATAATACTTAACGCTAGTTACACATGGATAATATGAATTATCCGGATAAGATGTCTGAAAAACATGTCGATATATTGCTGAAGTCTAATGAGTGAGACCCAATGTCATCATGAAGTTTATCCGACCCTGTAGTAAATATATTAAATCTAAGCCTTCTAAGCCACAACCATCTCCATATCCCTGGAACTCTGTATAATGATAGGAAAGACGCGCAAAGAGTAGATATCATCTAGAGAGACAAATGAGAATGTGGGCATATAAAGATTTGCTTTAGTGAATAATACGAAGCACCTTGTACAGTAATCTTTACAAGAATCATTATTTCTTCTGAAATCGGCGCTTAGCTTCTCGGATGATATGCTGGACGTGTTTCTTGGGGACTCGGGCAAGCCAGTAAATGAGGAGAGCGGCACCAATGTTGAAAGCGATGTACGCCCAGATCAAGCCAAGATTGCGCCATCTATCATCGTAGTAGCTGTCGACAGTTGCAAGGAAAGTATTGGTATTTGCAAGGGAGCAGAAATTGCAATTCGTGGTAGATTCCGGGTTATATATAGCTCCGAACGCTTGCTGTTTATACGGGGTAATATACTCGCCGCAGGTCTCTCCTGGTGGAGGTTGGAAGTGCAAGAGCTCGAGGTCGTCGCAGTGGACCTCGTGATTGGCCACGCCGACCGAGAGCATGGCGCTGATGATATAAGTGAGCGGCGAGACGCGGTACATGAAGATCCAAAATCCGGGAAGAGCACTCCGAGGAACCATTACCCTACCCATACGGTTAGCGACAGTCTATCCCTCAGGGGTATACCCTACTTACCCGGAAAATATTAAGGATAGAGCGAAAAGGAGTAATCCTAGAACTGCACCAACCTCAGCTGTGTCGACGCCGGCGATGACCATGTCCGCGAATGTGGACTCGAAGATCAAAAACGACCAAGTAAGCAGGAACATCAGGCCGTCGCGCTCAGCAACAGCATGTGTCGGTATAGCATTTTCATTCATTCCGACAAGGTAATAGAAGGGGACAAAGACCAAAAGCGATGCCAATGTGCTCCAAGGAAGTTCGACGACTACGTTAGCAAGAAGGAAGGTATACCATGAGTAAGCCCGGGAGGAACGCTCGCGTCCCTCATACTGTTGCCGCTGGAGAATGAACTGAGGCATCGTTTGGTAGACGAGGAATGCGAAGATGACGAGTAACATGAATATCGCAAACATTTGGTTTTGAAGACCGGACAGTGTTAGCTTGGAGTCGTAGAAGGATACTCCAATGAAAAGAGACTGTAGCCGGATTAGCAGGAGCAAGGGGGAATGGATGTAGAGACTCTATTTGGACTTACCGTACCGCCGCAGAGGATTAACTTGGCATAGATATATGAAGGACTGCGCCAGTACTGCTCAAACACTCTCTTGGTACACAAGAGAAATTGATAATGAAAAGGGGTCGCGTAATACTCCGTGGATATATCGCCCCCTTGATGTGCATTATCAGCACCCGGAGGTCCCAATTCCATGACTCTTAGTTCCTTGCGTATATCCTCAAATTCTTTACTGTTGCGCCAGGTTTCAGCCCAATTCTGGTCGGCGTGAGCTCCAGGCGCAGCTCCGATAACTCGTAACATCCACTCGGCGGGATTCTCGTCGTTACCGCAGGGCATAGCCCCGTGTCGCTCGAAGTAGCCAATAAGTGTTTCAGCGTTTTGTCCGATGTCCCCGAAATATACGGTTTTTCCTCCGAAGCTCAACAGCAGTAGTCGATCAAACTGTTGGAAAAGCATGGCCGAAGGTTGATGAATAGTACATAAGATTGCTTGGCCATTGTCGGATAATTTCTTTAACAAACTTGCGATTGACCACGCTGTTTGGCTGTCTAACCCGGAAGTAGGCTCGTCAAGGAAAAGGAGGAGGTCTGGCTTGGCAGCGAGTTCTACCCCTATTGTTAGACGCTTGCGTTGCTCGACATTCAAGCCTACTCTGCAAGTTAGCTTCCTAAATCCCATTTACTAGAGTCTATAACGTACCTTCTCCAGGGACACCAATTATTGCATCAGCGTATTCTTCCATATCCAGGAGCTTAATGACTTCCTCTACATAGGAGTACTTTTCTTTCTTCGGAATATGGTAGGGCTGCCGAAGTAAGGCACTAAACCGTAGGGCTTCTCTAATAGTCGCTGTCTCTAGATGTATGTCTTGTTGTTGAACGTATCCGGTTTGTCTTTGGAACGCATTTCCGCGAGGAATTCCATTAACCATAATATCACCGCTAACCACGCCCATGGTGACACGGTCGGCTAACACATCAAGCAGCGTGGTTTTTCCCGCTCCGGTCGCACCCTATAATTGTAATCAGATATATTTCTCGGAACTGGATCGTTTTAAAGAAGAGCATACCATCAGTGCTGTCAAAGTTCCGGGCTTTATCCATCCATCTACGCGGTCTAGAATTCGTCTAGGTTGCCCCTTTATGGTGATGTCGTAGCAGACATCAGTCCAATGGAAGATCGAATTTTGGTTCTGTATCTCGGCACCGTGTTCGGCGGGAGCATCGGATACGCTGTCATCACCGGGGGCGCTAGCAGGTGGAATGCTTACGGCGCCGGACTCTTCGTCTTTGCGATTCTTCCCAGCATTCGAGGCGACATGGCTGCGACGGAAGACAAGAACTTCACCTTTCGAAGATTCAAGTGAGAGGTACTCCGCTGCAAGCAGATAGACTATCGTGAAGAAAACGATATATCCAATAAGGATTCCGAAATTCCTATCAATACAGTCAGCAGTGAGAACTCCGGCTTAGGGCTCAATGGGACATACCTCCAAACGTGAGAGTAGTAAAAGCCAAAGTTTCCGTTTATAAATGTGTCTCCATTGACGAAGTCCTGGCCAGGTAAGGCTCCTGCAACAGAACATGTCCTTTGAAGTGGAGTGGCATTCACATAAGGGGGTCCCATTGGCACAAATTGGGAGCAAGGAAACTGCCGTCTGGAGAATTCATTAGCGACAAGGCTCTCATACGCGTAGGATATCGGATCTAGATAGTTGATCCATCGAAGCCACCCTTGCATATATCTTGTAGGAAGGATGAACCCGGTATATATGACTAGAGCCAGAATGAATATAGCGGCGGGCGTTATAGCTTGCTGTATAGTACGAGATGTTTGCGCGATCGTCCGTAGAATCATAGACATGGTTATCGTGCAGGTGAATCCGAACAGTAGGAAGATGAAGAAGGCGCCTGCTTCCTGTCTCAATTGGGCCATGAAGTATAAGGGGATATTGAAACAGATAACGGAGAGGATCTTAGTCGGAAGGTCGCAGATGATAGAGGCAACTGCTTCTGCAAAGGGATGATACAGTGCGTAACGAGATTGCTTCTCCACGATGGGTCGTTGAGCATATAGAGAAAATATCTGAATAGTCAATAATTCGCCCTCATTCTATAGATTCCAAACTTCTTACCTCCAAAGCGCTGCTTAGAGAATTGAAAACGATAGCGAAATATAGCAAGACACATCTACTGTTCATACTTTCGGCGACAGGGGGAAGTTTATAGTAGATGCTTCCGAGTGTCAGAGATATAACGAAATTAGCTAGGATAGTGACAACAACGAATGTCTTATCTCCAGCGATGCGCTGAAAACCTCGAGACATGCAGAGGTGAATTTGCATCGGAATGGAAATAGTGTAAGGACTCTTGTTTCGCCTGCGGATGTTTTAGAGTACAATCCTCTTGAGATTCCTATAATTTGAAAAGGGGGACTTACGTAAGCGGGGCTTGCTGAGCCTTCCGAGACTCTTTCAGCATTTCGAAATGGCGTCCTTTAGTTGGATACTCCTCCTCGAAGTTATCAATGTCCCTTAGAAGCCGCGCTCTTGCTTCACTGTGCTTCCACACTTGTGCGAACTCTTCTGGTGTACGCGGGACTCTGTCCTCATAACCTGGTTGGACTATTCGTTCCGATGGATTTGTCAGGGAAGTGAGAAAATCGGCCGTGGTCTGGCGATCGGGGCAGTGGTATCCGAGGTCGGTGAAGTACTTTTTCGCTTCGTTTTTGGGGCCGAAGTAAATCTGCTTTCCTTTGTATAGAACCGCCACCTTGTCGAAAACCTATCATGGTGTAAGAGACCGACGTTGGGTAGAAGGTACGGCACCTAAAATCATAAGAACTTACATCGTAGGCGGGCTGTGATGCTTGATACATAGCAACGATGGCCGCAGTCTCTCCCAACTCAGTGGAAAGTTTAAGTGTTTTTGCAAATTCAAGGGCAGTCGCAGAATCCAGACCCCGAGTGCTATTATCCCAGCACTGGATGGCACTTTGGGTCAAGGTGACTTCAGCGATGCTCACACGTTTCCTCTCGCCACCGCTCACCCCGCGGATGAAATCGTTGCCCAATCTCGTGTTTACGGTGTGAGATATGCCGAAGATAGCCATCACGACGTCCCTCAAATGTCTTGCGTACAACTCGCGACTGACGCCCGGTAGGCGGTTCTTTGGCGTGCGAGCTAGTGCGGCAAACTGCAGCGTCTGGCCAACTGTCAACTGAGGAAAATGAATATCATTCTCTGCTTGGTAGATGACTTCTCTACGGAAGCGGCTGTGCATGATATCCCATGGTATACCTTGGTCATGATTGTTAGTAATACCCGTCTCCCGTTTGAGAATGCTATGCATACCTTGGTAATTGATATGAGATTGCTCATCAAGATAGAGACCATGGACATGTCCGGCAATGGTCTTGAGCAAAGTTGAGACGCCACTAGCCATCGGGTTTGTTAGTTCAATATTATTTCTAGTCGCGACGAGTACTGGGCCGAAGATAATTGCATACCTGCCAGGACGACCCAAAACCAAAAGCATTTCACCACTCCTGACTAATCCATCAAAGTCCTCTAGGATCTGGATTTTTCTCTGTCTGTGTGAAATCCACTCCCTAGCAATCAGAGGTGCTCGCCAGAGAACATTGAGAACATCCTTCTGGTAGTCAGTGTCTTTGCCAAAGCCATGTACCCCTAAGTCCCGCCAGGAGACACCGACGGGAGGCCGAGGGTATTTTCTGGGGTCCTGAGCGAAGGCATGCAAGAGAGTCTTTACCCATTTTCTCGCATCGAATTGAGGAGATGTTGGATCGAGCTCCGGGGCGGGGCTTAGAAAAGGGTTAACGTCTTGTGAGTGACGAGACCGAGTAGTCTCCCTGGTGAGAGTCCTAGCTAACGTAGCTACTCGATCATTTTCGTCTTGCAGTGATGAATCATCTGATGAAGAACACTGTCCTGTTCCCTTTTCGTCCACGGTTGGATCTAGGTCTTGTGAGGATCGCGTCGCTTTTGCTTCCTCTCCGAGATTTACGTGACCTGGGTCAGGCATGGCGGCCGCGGTGGCGTTATTGTATATGTCTTAAGTCGCAACTCTTTGGAAGGAGAGAGACTTATAGGCATCTGGGAGAAGGAAATTAAATACGAATATATCTCATGTCTAAAGCTTACTCTAGACACATACTGGATGCCTGCAAGCCGCCCCTATCTTGGGGCGGCTTGCTTACTTCGGTAAACATCTCGGGCTTTGATAAGATAGCTCTAGTACTCAATGCCATGTAGTTACGGGATTGTCAAGCACATACAATCGGAAACCATGTAAAAACTAATAAAAAAAGGTAGCCCCCGAGACAATTTCCGAATTCACATGTGGTGAAGTTGTGACGTGCTTCGGCAATTATCGCGAGCTGAACTTGGACGAGAGTCCTAGCGCTCGGAGCCGACTTTCCCTATGCGGTTAGTCTCATACGTCCGTGGCTGAGACCAGAATGTCATCAAGAGTCCGGCTATCTCTTCGTCCGAACGCCATTTTTCACTTCTTCTTTCTAATGCATAAGTTGCCGAGTTTTTGTTGGAGATAACAAATGGAAATTCTCAAAAGCTGCGACTCTTGCAAGGCACGTAAAGTCCGATGTAACGGTAAGTCTGTCACGCATCCACTGACGTAATATCGCGACCGTGAGGCTCAAGCAAATCAACAGGGTACCCTGGCCCTTGCGAGAACTGCATTGTATGTTATAATCACCACCAAATTGTCAACATGCCAATAGGGCTAATTTGATTCCTTGAAGCGCCGGAAGACAAATTGCCACTTTAGTCGCAGGAAAATACCACAAAGACGGAATGGTGAGTGATATGTTGAATACATAATCTACCTCCTTATCAACTCGGGCATGTACAACTAATTGGGGTTGAATCCGTAGTTAATAGCATCCTCACATCCCCATCTTCGCCAGGGGGCGAATCCCCAAGTCGTCCTCAAGCTTCTGAGAATGTCAGTTCTGATATTATATGATGTATCTTAGCAACATTATAGCTAACACATCTTCCTATAAGCCTCGACGACCATTGCCTGAGCTATATGTTGATCGTCTATTAGCAAGGGCTCGGACAACTGGAGCTCTCAAGAACGATAAGCCGTTCGCAGTGAAGGTACACCAACTAGAATCCATATTTTTCAGAGTAATTTGCTAAGTGTCTCAGGGGATCGGACTTGTCAGTACGCTGTGACCACTTTCTGTGATAGCTGAGCTGCTGAGTTGCTAATATGGCTCGAAACAGTTGGGAACGCCAGTTTGACATTCTTCTCCGACAATCGATTGTTATACTTATCTTCCCGTCTGCGTAATGACAGAGTCAAAGAATTGGTTAAGAGGATATCATCGGTGATTATTAATCGGCTACAACACCCTAGTAAGCACATCATGGGTAAGAATGCCTCAAAATTCTAAAATGCCTGGGATGACATGAGACTAGCGGGGAAATTCTGACTACCTCCATTTATAGCAGAGGTGGTGCCCTCGGGCTCTAAAGGGGGCGTAAAGGAGAATCCGAAGGATGTTTTTACATTCACCGACAGGGCTGAAGCCAATGCCAACATCAAATGTTTGTTACCCTAACCACAGGCTATTCAAACAACCCATCTAACTTACCACTCAGTATACTTCGAGCAGATCCACCCCTTTTATTCATTCCTCGACCAGAAAGAATTTAAAGAGATGGCTCTTGCCCCTGATTTCCCAGGTCGGCTGGCCCAGAATAAAGCTATATACGCGCTTTACTACGCCGTTGTTGCTTTGGGGTGTCAAACCGGTACCGGGGGAAGATTTGAGCCTGGCAAAGGGAGGGCTTGGCAATTTTTGGCAAGGGCGTTCGCGATATTTCCTGACCTTCTTGCACTCCCAGACTCTCTGGATGTTCTCCAGGCAATGACCGCTCTGGCTATTTACTCTCTCAAGTATGTTCTTCCCCAGTTCGTACCAAGCCTCAGCCTCTCAACCGAAGCCCAAAAGGGCTTTCTCCATATTCACGGCCCATGAAAAAAGTCATGAGATTAAACAACCCTACAGCTCCTTGAAAGTGGTGTGTATTGACATATGACACTGCAGTATATCTTGCCTAGCAATCGAACATTTTATATTATCCGAAGCAACCAGAAGGGCACAGAATCTCAGCCGTGCCAATCTAAGCGGTAAGGCACGCGCCGCCTATCATCGGACCTTTTGGGTTCTGTACACAATCGAAAAGATAACCAATTTCCACTTTGGAAGAAATTCTGTACGTCTATCGGTGCTATATATACCAGCTTGCCATTTCCCCGTTTATGACTTGCATGCTTATGAAACTAGAGCACTAACAATTGCAGCTCTTTGTCGATCATGATATTGTGGTACCAATACCGACAGTACCAGATGCAATCATCGGTGATCTTGACTGGTTTCTCGTAACTGCGAGATACGCTCGGCTACTCTCAAAGGCCATGACTTCGCTCTTCTCAATTGCCGGGACGGATGACCCAAAAGCGTATTATCTCGCTATAATAGACCAATGTGAAAACGAATTAGAGCAATGGCGTATGTCTATACCGGCAAATATCAGACCAGGTGAGCCATACCGGACACACGCAATACAAGGCGCATTGCTCCGACTAGCCGCCCTCCGGATTCATTTATACTACAACAGCTTTAAACTAAGTCTATGTCGGGCGACGTTACACCTGGCAGCAAACACTAGTAACGTAGTGAGCCAGGCTCGTCAGGCCGAGAGTACAAGAGTCATGATGGAGACATCACGGTCGGTGTTGGAATTGACAGCTTTCATCGACGTGGAACCAAATACATCACTTTGGTACGTAATAAACGTGAGAGGCTCAATTCCGGTTCTATTTCCATTTCAAATGTGTAGACCTTTGCGTATATCTTTACTTACCTTCCCGGCAATAGGATTATGGCAGGAATTCCAGTAGTAGCACTCTTTATCCTATTCGACCTCGTGGTTACAAATCCCAAACATGCTGGTACTGCGACGAATCTCGCTCTGCTCGACATGGCCGGTGGTCACTTCAGTAGGATCGAGTACGCAAGCGGTGGTAGTCTGCCTGGTTCATTAATCGGCGAATTCGCACACATTGCTCGAGAATACGTTAACACAATAAAAAGCGAAGAAATTTTGAATCAGCCCCTGGAGAAGCAGTCATCTGCGCAGCCAAAGTCATTGCCCGGATCGTCCAACTCGCTTAACCAAACTGGGCCTCAACCTAGGGCAGACGGTGAGAGCAGGATACCCACTCTACTGAGTTCACCTCCAAGCCTTGAGCCAACACAGGTAGGCATATTCCTTCCAACTTCATTTACGACTATGGCCTTAACTCTTTGTAGGTTTCAGACGGGCTTGTGTTCGACGGCAATGTTGATCTACCCCTGGATGATACTCTATTATTCCCAATAAATGACAGATACTTCGAGATGGATGACGAGATACCCATTGGCACAGACATAATGGACCTTTTCAACTCGGCTATGCCTGGTCTCGATCCATTCTTCAATCAAATGATGGGCGACGGCATTTAGAGTTGGGAAAATATCTTAATGAGCAAGACTTACGAGACTTTTAGTCGAGATGGTCAAGAATGAATTTGTTGAAATCTATATTACTCATATAGGTAAATAACAAGTATTTTCTTCCTCATGGGGCTTTCTGCGCTACTCCTGCCATCCTATCTCGACAAGGCATAATAAGCTAGAACGCTCTGGAAACCCCCAGTTTTTGAAGATAAATCGTGAGTCTACCCGTCCAAATAGAGATAGCCACTCGCTGATGGAACGTTCCTTGGCGTTGCCAACTTCAAGCATAGTAAGGTCCACCGCCCTAAATAGAGCATAAAGCATTAGCACACCATATAATAGGTAATTGGGTCATAGATTATACCTTATTCTTCGTTCAGCAACGTTGGTAGGCTCGCCTCCAATGTTCAACACGACGTCGAAGACAAAAACGCGGGCGCCTTTCTTGAGGGCTGGGATCAAAGCCTTGAGGATCTTGACGCAGTACTTATCAGGCCAGTCGTGGAGGACCTGACGGAAAATATAAGCATCGGCACCTTTGACAGGCTGCTCCTCGAAGATGTTGTGCGCCATGAATTCAACACGGAGACCCGGCTGTTCTTTCGATTTGGCGATCACCTCAGGCAGGTCTTGTACGATTAATCGGAGGTTAGGAAATGCCCGCGCCATAGCGAACGCAACCTCTCCGTCGGACTCTCCTATATGAACAACGGTTCCGCGGCCTAGTGAGCCCCAAGGATAGGCGTCTACCACGCGATTTGAATGATATCCACGATTTGTAATGAAGAGACTCATAGCCCCGCGCAGGCGACGTGCTCGCTCAGGGTGTTTAGAAACCTCGACGTAGAACGGATCATTCGTCTCGTTAGCTAATGAGAATCCCTAAGATTGTTAGTGAAGTGCCATCAGGATACCTAGATGGGCCGTTCGCTCACAGTCTGATTTGGCTCGTCGGCTCGTCTCCATTTGGTCAACGCGTCGACGGTTTTTATTGCCAATGGCCACAGTTCATTTACATTAACACTAACCCAGTCTGCGATGGCCGGATTCTCTGCAATCTGTCTAGAAGCTGCAGAGTGAGCGATGACTCCGGGACGAGGCTCTCTAAATATACAATGCGCAATGCTGAATCTCAAGATACGACGGACCACGGAGGCTTCGACACAGATACGATTTGCTAGATCCTCAAACGTCATTCCCCCGTTCAGGGGCACCTTCTTGGCAATGCCAAAGTGCGATATAAATCTCAAATGAAGCAGCTGATTGTGCTAATTATACTGTCAGCTACCTGCAATGAATGCCGTCTCGTTGGTAGATACACACCTGGTGATTGAGAACCAATTCTTTCGGCCCCTGAAGGAGGTCATTGAGTTCTTGAGTAGCTTCGATAACTTTGAGTCGGGACGCTTCGACATTTTTCAGATAGTTTAGGTCAACGGGGCCATCTGCTTCAAATGACGGATACGGTAGCTTCGATTTAGCAAGGTGTTCGTCTATTATGTGAGTATGGGTTAAGATAGTGGTCGCTAGCCTCACTATGTGAGTATCAAAAGGCCAACTACGCATTGTGAATAGACTGGATCCTAGGCTATTTCAACTCATGTGTAAAGGAAAAGATTAATGAAAATTGTATTCACACTTGGATATTATTAGCGGCTCTACTCCCTTGGATAACTGCCTGTGTTTGTGTAATAACGTAACGACTCGAGCCCTGATAGGTACTTCAGGAAGGATATGATTGTTGGCGCGCTTAGGATGAATCGAGTATATATGCAACAATAGATTTCTTAGGTAAGACGGGCACTCTCCCAAAAGTGTGCTTTGGATAAAGGTTCTGTTCGTAAATAAGATATATAACAATTGGTTGTTACTTAGGTGGTTGCCTCGGTGAGTTTCTAGGCGGTACTACTACTGAGTCATCATTCATTGTAATCTGGTATCCACCAAAAGAGAGGAACAAAAAGGAGCGCGCTAATTATGAAAGGAAAAAAAAAAAGGGAGGGGGGGGGGGGGTCTACTACGGCTTGCACCCTAAGTAAAAGGCCAGATGCTAGAACCGTAGGCCTGTACATGACGTTCTATTATATACTCCTTAGAAGCCAAGGAGATCAACAAGACTCTTCGCGTCGTCTATGATCACCAGGCAGGTCGGCAGCGGATCCGGTGGCTTGCACGATGACTGGTAACTTGGCGGACAGTCGGGTGCAGGCGGTTCCCGATGCCAACGTCGTTGCCGTGCCTCCAGGCGCTCAATAAGAGATATGAAGCAATTCTCTTTACTACCCTCGACCCCAAAAACTTCCGCTTTCACAATGTTGCGCATTAGATTCCTCCAATCCCCCGGCGAGACGTCGCCCAAGAATAATGGCAACCCATTCTGTTGAGCTGGCTGGACAAAATTATTCGCATCGATATGCTTCCCCTGGATATGGAGCCGTTTTTGTTCTCCCGTACTAGATGCACGTCTTTCTTCTTTGTCGATCCACCTAAGGACTCTCGCATAGCATTCTGCAAGACAGACGCAGAGAATTCCAAGAAGAGTGGAGTTTTGGATGACGGAAAAGTATCGGAGGGGACAGTATTCGCAGTTGAGTATTCCTGTTGCAGTTTCTATAGAGTTTCGTAAGAGGGCTAGGTCGTCTGGTGCCACCAGCTGATCCCGAGCCCGAAGCTTTTCGAGTAGTAGATAAAGAACCGAGAGACAGGCACAAGCATTATTGGTATCTGACTGGCCGCTTGTGAGAGATGGGGAAAGCATGTGTGAATCGGGCTCGATGGCACTCTGATTTGTTCTGCTAGTAGTTCGCGGTGTGTGAGTGCACTACTACCTCATATATAAAGCAATTAAATGTATAACATTCGTGTGTTTCCTGCTTACCGTTGATAATTCTCAAGGTCTAACATGTAAGGGACTACTGTTGTGGTTTCCCGCTCGCGTTGGGAAGGTTTGGGAGAGTTGTCCTGATGACTTCGCTCATTACCTGAACTCTCTGCACTTTGGGGTGTCGAATTAACTCTAATAGAGTCTTGACTACCTGAGAGGAATTCCGTGGTTGGCCCCGAAAAGAGGGAAGTCAAGGTTTGACTGCAAACACAAGTTCGGAGAGCAGAACGAAGAGTTCTGGGCCTCCCTATTCGCATCTGCGTCGAGTATCCGCATTCACGATTGGTGGAGAGGCATCTGGAGCAAACGGGATGTTCCCCAGAGCATCTAACCTTTTTCGCCCCTAATAGAATCCCTCAATGAGCAGGGTATCGGTAAAACTTAGAAAAGATCATATACATACTACATGGGTCGCAAGATGAGCGAGGCGTTTGCTTGCCTTGCTCTCTAGAAGGACCCCGGCGATTGGCTAGAGTCCTCGATGGCTCCATGGTGGCTTCGTAGGTATCCCCGAAGTGGGATTAGCGTTGATAGGATTGTATGATGTCTCACGGAAAAGAAATAGCCTGTGCGATGTGGTTATGTGGTTATGTGAAGCTACATAAAGTGTCCGCTTCGGAGACTTTTAACCTAGCAGCGCATCACGTGGCGTCAAACAACTTCCCTCTAGAGTCTGTAAAACCGGAGAGAATATTTGAAAGGTTCCGGTTGACGAATAGTGGAACCCACGGTGGTTGAATAAGCCGCATGGACGCTGCTAGAGCGGCCCCTAGAAGAGCACGATATAGATGTGAGGTGTATAAACCCCTATGTAAATCTAACTTTGTTCACTGCACTTATAAGTTTCGAAAATGCATGCCGCTTACTTCTCTTTAGTCTATCTACTGTAGGAACTCAAAACTTCCCAGCCACATACATGCACACTTAGGCGGGTAGATTATTAGGAAATAGGCAAGAAAAGAAAGTAAGACGGTCGCGCCTCAAATCTACCAGTCTAGACGCTTGTGAGAGGTATCATGGCTTCGGAAACGGGTTAAGGGGTATTTTCCCTAGTTTAAAAGCTTCGAACGTATAGAAGAAGTTTCCGCTGCCCACCTACTGAGCTTGTCACATTTCTGAACATCTTGGTCGCTCTATAAAGCTTTATTTCTAGGAATGAACCCCGTATCAATAATTTCGTCTCTCTAAATACCGCTCTATTCTACAATAATCTTGCCATAGTATGTCAATTAGCTTGCTACCTAATCCTAACAGTTGGAAAAGTTCCTACTCGAGTAACTTGACAAAGGGGGAGAGGGGGTTAAATCTATTCTATGCTACAATGTTTCCTTGCCCTCTCTGAATGGCTGAGCTCGGCAGAACTACTACTAGGTAGAACAAACTCCTGGCGCCTCTAATGCATGATGCTAACATCTCAATTGGGAATGATCAAGTCGCTCTCGACATGGCCAGGGCACGGCTTGAGCAGGAACTGCCCAAATTCGCTATCGGGGTTACCAGAAGAGCCAACCCAGGAATTCGCGTAGTCGCCATAGCTCGCGACAGTTGCTTCCAGGTGTACAATCCTCTCCTTCCAGTCGCCTGGGTTCTGGGCATTCCAGGGACCGTCGTGGGTTGTGAAGGACATATCAGTCAGGCTCGTGAGATACGAGCACACGCCATACTTGTTCATCTCGTAGATACCCTGCGCCATGATTGACGCGATGGCGGTTCTTCGAGCACTTTCTAGCGTGATCCACCACTCCCACGTAATAGGGAAGTCTTGCTGCTTCGAGACTTCCATCGCGCGTCTGTGCAGCTGCAAGGCCCAGCTCTCGATGATATACGAGTGCATCTCGGCCTGGGCTCGCTGCCTGACGTCGCCGTCCCAAAGCTGAATGGTGTGAAGGATGAGGAAAGCCTGTAGGGCGGCGAGGTGCTCCTCAAGAGATATAGTGGATAAGTCCATAGCGATGAGCTGGGCCACTTTCTTTTCAATGATGCTCATCACTATATCCTTGGTGGTCTCTTCTTTACAGGCGTATGTGGCGCACGCGCTGAAGGCATCTTCAAGTGGCCGAGGTAAAGCCAGCGCGTCGAGCAGGGATGAGTGGATGAAAGGGGCCTGTAGCTTGCGCACGAACTTCCCAGGCCAGCTCATCACGTCACGAGTCAACCCTTGGATTGACCTTTTATTCATTATTGCCACTGGTACTATGAATGGGCACTCGGGATGAAACCCGGGCATACGGATTTGCCGAGAGGTCGACAGAGGAGTGCCTCCGACTAGGGAAGTGCCAATTGTCCCGTTCGCTTGTCTCGTCTGAGCATCTTGCGACGCGTTTCCATTGCAGATTGGCGCCGTGTTTCCAGATTCCGCAACAATATCTAGGTCGTCTTCACTACTCCCGCCGGAAGTCCTGACGGGCTGGTTCTTGTAGTAGCAATCGACGCCCCGTCGAGCACAGCGGGGGCATTTCGGCGTTTGCGGTTCGCATCGGCGTTTCGCATTTGCACACGGCACGCAGGATTTCTGGCGCGACGCCATGATGAGTGCCGACCAGAATTGAAGACAGATATAATGGAGTAGCGGAATCCATAGGTGGACTTCCGCAGCTGAGTGTCGGGCGGAGTGTAATCAGGCGGAAGAATGATTCATAGAGCTGACCGTATAATAGACCGTACGAAATAGGTCTAAACTCCGCAACTCCGCATGCTTGGTAATTCGAGCTCCATCAGCGACGCGCTTCGAGACCCATAATTGGCCGCGATGAGCATCACCTCGCCGCAATAATACCGCTTTGGCAGCTTATAGGGGCGTTTTTTTCCCGAACTTATGACATCGAAGTATTCGAAAATAAGCCTCAGCAAATTCCCAGTATTGAAGTGGCAGTGAAAGACCCGATGAATGAGAAGTATAACGTACCTAATACAGGTCATGTTGAACCTCAGAATAGATATAAAGGTCCTCGGGCCCTCATCTTCAGTGACTTGAAAGCTACTCTTCAACAGACAAGTACTCAATCACCTATCTTATAAGCCCATCACATATTATTACCCAAGAAGTTCCCTTCAACATGGCTATCGTCGAAGTCGTCTTTCCTCAACTCAAGAAAGACCCAGAAATAATTAAGGAGGCGGCGACAAAAGTGCCTATCATCATTAAAGCCTTCAAGGATGCGGGCGTTTTGAGAGTACTTCAGGGGTTCGTAGGCTCGGAAGATGGAAAGGATATATCTTCGGAGTTCAAGGAAGTTCTCGTCCTTGGTAAGTGTGGGAACCTGTTGGCTCGTGTTCGTGGTATTATTTCTGACGACATTAGAATGGCCCAACGAATCTGCCTTCCGTGATTTCGTCAAGTCGCCAGGCTACGCCGACGCTATGGGCGCATTGAAACCCTTCGTGACTGGCCCGTCGGAGCTGAACCTTTTCGAAGCGAATGACGGAGCGCATCTCTTAGGTGGGGGACCAGTCTTGGAGTTATTGCTGGTCAGCCCCAAGAGCGCATCGAGCGATGAGGACGCGAAGAGCATATTGAAGAAGATACAGTCAAGCTTGGAGAAAGCGAATGTATCAAAGGCCGTTTACGGAAGTACTTTGAATCTTCCTGAGAAGAAAATCGGCATCCTTAGGGGCTTCGAAAGCAAAAGCGTGAGTACCCAGAATATCATCTATTGAAGATCATATTGCTAATATTAGAGTACTAAAAGGATCTTGAGAGCGAGAAAAATGCTGCGTCTCGCAAGGAGATTATCGCTGAGATCGGTAGCGTGGCCGATGTGACTCAGTTGGTTGCTGATGTTCAGCAGATACCCCTTTGAAGGGCGTTGTGAGAAACGGCGGAATTTGACATAGAATTAGATAGATCATCCTACACTCCTTTCTGTAACGCAATATGAATCTTTTTACATTGGCATCTTCCTTATCCTCAAATCGTCCCAATAGTATCAGCACCTTTCATGATGAAATAGAAAGCTTGCGTTAGGTAGTCTTATTGTGAAGGGTGGACATAGAAATGATTTAGGAAATACCGAACACAGGTGGGTAAGTATCAGAGTTAGTAGCTAAAACTGCAATAAACGCAGAGGAATGGCATTGTAAACTAAGAGTACCAACAGGGACCAAGGTATTCGCATTTCCTTTTTTCGAAAGCGTTGCCTGTTTTCTTTGGCCAAGAGGCCTTCAAAGAACAAAGGCAAATTGAACTCGATTTAAATAATTCATTCTCTCAAGAAACCCAGCTCAACTGATAGGCAATGTGTCATTATACTCAATATCGTATCTAAACGCATTTAATTTATCCTAATTAATTGAAATATTAGGCATATTACATTGCCCGTAAATATGAGCGACCACCCAGAGGAACCAGGGCAACCTGAGAAGCAACCTGAGAAGCTACTTGAGCAGCAACCCGAGGATTCCAAGCACTCAGGCAACTCAGACGACTCAGACGACTCAGACGATGGCTCTAGCTCGCCTGACTCGAGTGACGAGGATGTCTTTGGTCCACTAATGGAGACTAACAAGGCGGCCATCGTCAGCCTCGCCGTGCGCATTCGCAACCGCGTTCTGCGTAAGCAGACGCTCGAAGCCAAGTATGTTTCGACCAGAATAGGAGAATATAACATCATCCATATCGTCCAACTAGACGACGACAAGTTTGTGTTCAAGATCCCCGTTTGCGGCTGGGGCGACGCCATGACCCCGACGGCGGAAGATTCGATCGAATCCGAAGTTTGCACGATGCGTCTCATTGAAGGGAGGACGTCGATCCCGGTGCCGCGGGTATATGCTTGCGACAAAAGCGTGGAGAGCGTGCTCGGGGCGCCGTTCATATGTATGAGCTTCATGCCGGGCACGCCGCTACGCGAGGTCTGGTTTGAAGAACCCAAAGGCATGTCGCGAGAGGAATTCCGCCTTAATGTCTTGCGAAACACGGCAAAGATCATGGCTCAATGCGCTGCCTTTTCTTTCGACCAGATAGGTTCCATTTCGCTCGATGAAAAGACCCCCTTGGCACCCTGCTACGAGTGGCAAGAGGATGAATTTGGTGTCCAGTATGTCATCTCTTCGGGACCATTCGACTCTAGCACCGCCTTCCTCGAGGAGGATGCGGAAGAACCTCGATTAGACACATTAAGTAAGGCCGAGAGGAAGATAATGGCTTCTGTCATGCCCAGTTTTCCAATCTCTCGCTCTTCCAATGGCTTTGTGCTCTGCCCTCCTGACTTCGATGCTCAGAACGTTTTGGTGGACGAACAAGGCAACATCACTGGGTGGCTTGACTGGGAACACGTCCACACGGTACCGCGGCCGGTGGGATACGCCAAGTACCCAAGCTGGATTATGTCCGACTGGGATCCCGTAATGGGTGGGTGGCCAGGAATACCAGAAGACTCCCCGGATGAGTTAAAGCGCTACCGTGAATATTATAAGGAGGAACTCGGAAAGGAGCTTGGCTTCGAAGGAGATTGGAAGTACACAGATAAGTCGCATATTACGACGGCCGTATGGTTCGCTGCCCAGTATAGGCCTGCTCGCCTAGATGTATGTCAAAAGCTGGTTGCGGCTGCTTTGGAGATTGACTCGAGCGACGCAATGAAGCTGCTTTACGATATCGGGACAGACAAATATGGAGAAGAGGAATGGAATATACTGGATGGTAAATTAAAAAAATTGATGAGGTTGTAATCGCTTGTTGAGTGGTCGTAATTGAATTACTTACAACGTACCTTTATTTCCTGAAACCACTCTTGCCATATATAGTAATTAGACATATTAAAGCGTCTTCTAAAGCGCAAGCAACTGAGTTAAATAGGTATACTACCCACTTCAGGTGAGTAACTGAATCTGCGCTACGTTTACAGACACACCGTCCCTGCTAAAACAGTTGGTGCGGTCCACAGGCCGAAGCAATGCCCCCTGAAAATAAAGACCCAGAAGAATTTCAGGAATTTTACATCCTATCTAATGAGTCTTTCACGGTTAATTTACATAGAGAGCTATTAGGACATAACAGTCCTTATTTCTCGACAACAAGGGAAACTAGTGCATGCGTGACATGTATACTTCCGCCGATTGTTAGTCTGCACCGCCCCAAACACGAGGGGGCGAATAGTTTAATCTTGATCGCGTCACCTAAAATAGAGTACTAAGTGATCCTATCCTTTCAAATTGCTCGAGAATAGTATACGATGGAGTCGATGAGTTCCAAGCTTGAAAGAAGTAGTTTGGCCGAATAGCACCGGTATAAAGGAGCTTCTAGAGGTGACAAGTCTCGCGGCGGAAATACTCGGAAAGGACCTTTGACTAGGGATAACACTAGAAATTAAAAAGGCCAGGTCAAATAACGGTAAGCCGAGGATAAATGAGTTCGGTAGGTGTAAACTATTGATCATAATCTATTGCAAGATCATGATACCATAATATCAAGTAGATTCAAGTAGCTGGCTTCTCTATATCAAGAGCTAAGCTAAGAGTCAGCGATATGACACAAGTCCTTCGATATCAATGATAGGGACCGCCGCCGCTAATAGTAGAACCCCCACTTGACTTAGGTACCTAGGTATTTCGAGACGCGCGCACGGAACCGAAGCGACGGCGCGTGTACGGAGTTGCACTAAGACGCTGCTGAAAGAGCTGAAGTGGCTTTCCAGGCTGTTCAATCAGCCCGTTATTTAATACGTTGGTGTTACACGATAAACCCCTATGATAACTCGTGATATGTGTGTTTCCGTTGTTTCAGTAGTGTCCCTAATCTATGTGGGTTACGCGATGCTACTATGGCCGAGGTAGTAAATATATGAATATTGTTATCTCGCGGGGGGATTAGTAGTCTGTTACATTGCACTCTTTGCCCAAGATGAGAGGCTGTGTAGGTAATTAGCTACCTATGTAGAAGTTCTCTCTTCTTCCATCCAACGGCCAATGACGTGAATGCCTGACGCTTTAACAGCTCTCGGTCTAAGACAATGCCGAGACAACTACGTAGAGGGGGCCGTGAAGATGCAGGTGATTGCTCGAGTTACCATTCTATTCTCGGAAACATGTCTCGAATGCAAAGCGCCAAGGCGTCTTGTGTTGAAGGGAAAGTCTCGTCTCCTAAGCGCTGCGGTGAAAAGCCACAACTCGTAGACACAAAGGCCAAAAAGATGGAAGATGGAAGATGGAATGTTCGTACGGGTACCTACTAGGTTAGATTGGGGTGCGCTCCAGCTCTGTGGGGACCCCTGATTAGCAGCCCTGCCCTACGGTTAGCTTTTAGATATGGGTGACAGGGGTCTGGCACCTGTTTGAAGAGAAATCGTCCCCCACTATTGGTTGGCACTTTTCCTTATCTCTGGGCACCCTAAACTCCACTGCTTGGCAAGACTTGGCTTGATCCAATGCTTGTTCCTTCGACCTTCGACCTTCGACGACGAGCTTGGGGCGTCTGGCTGAGCTGATTCTTATCAGCGGCTGACTGGCTAACTGGCTGACCGGCTGACCGAAGGTTTCAATAATCGAGAAACGCGTGGTTTTGATTCTACAGCTGACGATGTAGTGACGATGTAGCGAGTGAGTTTTTGCGACGCCTCGGCCAAACGGCTGACAAACATGGAAATAAGCGTCTTGTCGCTGTCGAAAGAACCTATCCTTAGCTCTCCAACGGCCATTCTTTTACAGCCTGCACGAACCGAGGAATGATTGACCCCTGGTTGATCCAGACCACAATGTCATGCCAACTGACATCACAGGCCAAGCATATCATCAATATTCCAAGAACTTCGCATGCATCAGATTTGCCATCGGCTTGGCATACTATCGAAAACAATGTTGAATAGAAAGTGTCGCGATTATTGAGGCATCCATTCACACACTTGAAATGTTCCGGGCGTGTTGGATCAATACCTACGAAGCCCGCTCGGTCCGACGTTGTAATACCTGCTACAGTTGTTTGCTCGAATTTGGAGACTCAACTTCCCAAGTGATCGAGTTTAAGATCTTGGCCAATTAACAATACGAACGTTCGTAAATTACCTGGAGCAGAAGAGCTGAAAAAGATGCAGCCAAGTTATAAAAAGGGTCCATTTATTGATCTGATGTTATGTCGCAAATCTCACCGAACCATCCGCATGCTTGGGTACATGATATGATACCCTCGATCAATGGATTCGTCGTCGCCGAGATATGTCCAAGATAGCCTCAAATATCAATCTGCTACGAAACCACGTGTTAGTCTCCAAAGAGCAGCGCCTTGTAGTACTTTTGGTAATGCAAGCCTGCAGCAATGCGGTTGCCGTGCTCCCCCGGCGTTCCTTTGACGGTTGTAAGACATTTACTGGTGTCCGTTCAGGGAAAAATCCCCGCGTTGGTAGGGCGGTAGGACCGACTTCTAGCAAACAGTGAGACACGCCTTGCAGTCGACCTCGATACTCAAAATGCGATGTTGCAAGTATCCTCCTAGCTCGAAAATCTAAAACGTACCTAAATAAGACTCATAATAATACTATTAATGCATTAGTTTATTAGCGACCGAAGTGTTTTGGCATATTACTAGTTAGATGCGATATGTGGACTTTCTCATTAACACCTTACAGTCAAGGCAGCTAGCATATCAGTGAGGAACAATTAATTAGATGCACAAGTAGGCACTTACAGGTACCTATCCCCCCGGTTTCACCTTAAATATGGCTAGGGTATACATCCCTAAAAAAACGACAGCGAATACCGCCCAACAAACGCCTCTCATCTATGTCGAACTCGTGACTGGATAGTAGTCATCAAACCTCATTTCTCGGTTAATTCAATTCGATCTCCCAAGAACAACCAACAACCACACGTACAGCTTTGAATCTAGTTCTTACCGTTTCTCTGCAGATGCATGGACGGGAATCCTTCTGTTTCCCCGTCATCCCATTTCAGTGGTGATGCTCCGTCCACGCAGCCCATAACGTGTTGATCAATCTCTCACAGCGCCCTAAGCCCCCGTTATCTGTACGCCAAGAATAGCAGGGTTAATGAATTGGAAAATCAGACGAATCGCTTCGTCCGCTAATTCGAATCCACCATTCTCTCGGGACCTTATCAGCAGCTCCACCAGCTAAACGTCAATGGCCTTTTTTTAAAATTATCCATGGTATGGTTATCGACTATATTGACCAGGGGGGTTTGATATCTATCTCTCTCCTTCGCTACATACTATGCACTGCCATATCCAAGAACAAAGAACCTTGGTATCGGGTCATCCTTATCCTTTCGCAACTGCAGGTTGTACAACCAATGGAGTGGCCTACGTTGTACCCGTCCCGCTCCCGTAATAAGCAAGGAGTACACCTAGCAACAAAGGTAGGCATGTAGATACATCTGTACGTACCCATATGTACATTCAAAATGTCTTGCCAATCGAGGGAGCCTCTCCGAAGTTGTACTGAACCGTATTTAGGCACTCGCACCCGCCCCTGGCATGTCGTAGGACTTCATTTTTTCCCTTCCCTCTTTCCTCCCTTGGTTTGTGTTTCAATTCTTTTTTTTATTTTGTTAAAAAGCAAATCGCGACTTCCGGTTCCTTGGGACTAGTGAGTGTCTCATACCCAAGAAGCACTCCCCCCCAAACCCGTTCGTGTTTAGTGAGGGGAAAGGGAATTTAGGTGAACTGCGTTCTTCTTGTTAAACACGATAGGCGGCTCTCCTTAATCGCAACGACGTCAATATGTCCGCCAGCTTGTACGTCACACCGTACAATGGCACCACCGGCGATGCTGACGCTGGGTATTCTACCGGCGTCACAGATCTGAATCAGTTTTACGAGGTACGGCAAAAACAGCATGAGTCTGAGAAATTCTCCATTCGTTTTCGGGGAAGGGGACGACGAGTACGAAAGAATGAAAGAATGGCGCTAAAATGAATATGTGTTATTATAGAGCGGTGACTTCGCCTGGATCATGACATGCGCTGCCCTCGTCCTGCTCATGATCCCCGGTGTCGGCTTCTTCTACTCGGGTCTTGCCCGGCGCAAGTCGGCGCTCTCGTTAATCATGCTGGCCATGCTGTCTATCGCAGTCGTCGATTTCCAATGGTTTTTCTGGGGTTACAGCTTAACCTTCTCGCATACCGGCAGCAGCTTCATCGGCGATCTCTCCAACTTCGGTCTCATGAAGACCCTCGCCCAGCCTTCCGTTGGCAGCACGAAGATCCCGGATCTGCTGTTCTGCCTGTACCAAGGCATGTTCGCGGCCATTACGTGAGTTCACCCCCCCAACCTGTACCACCAGACTGCAATATCGAAGAGCGCCTGGCGCTCGCTAAGCGCTCTTATCTCCGAATGTCCAACGCCACTAACAATGTACACGGTATAGACCAGCTCTCGCGATCGGCGCAGCAGTCGACCGTGCTCGCATCCTGCCGTGCATCGTCTTCATGTTTATCTGGGCCACAATCGTGTACGACCCGATCGCGTACTGGACCTGGAACGCCAACGGGTGGTCCTTCGTCCTGGGCGGTCTCGACTTCGCCGGCGGCACCCCCGTTCACATTTCGTCCGGCGCCGCCGCCCTCGCCTTTTCCGTCATGATCGGCAAGCGCACCGGTTACGCTAAGTCCGCCGGCCTGCCCTACCGTCCCCATAACGTCACCCACATCGTCCTCGGCACCGTCTTCCTCTGGGTCGGCTGGTTCGGATTCAACGGCGGTTCCGCTCTCGCTGCTAACATGCGCGCCGTCATGGCTTGCATCGTCACCCACCTAGCCGCTTCGGTCGGCGGTATCACCTGGACCTTGCTCGACTACCGTCTTGAGAAGAAGTGGTCCGTAGTCGGATTCTGCTCTGGCGCTATCGCGGGTCTCGTCGCCATCACTCCCGCCGCCGGTTTCGTTACTCCCTGGGCGGCTGTCGTTTTCGGTATTGTGGGCAGCATAGGATGCAACTTCGCTACCAAGCTCAAGTTCATCATGGGCGTTGACGAAGCCCTGGATATCTTCGCCGTCCACGGTATTGGCGGTATCATCGGTAACCTGTTGACCGGTATCTTCGCAGCGTAAGTCACCTCATCCCCCCCCCTTGCATACCAATTCACTAAATTCGTCGTACAGCGACTACATCGCAGCCCTCGACGGCTTCACCTCGATTCCCGGCGGTTGGATCAACCACAACTACATCCAGCTCGCGTACCAGATCGCGGACTGCTGCGCGGGTTTCTCGTACTCGTTCGTGCTGACGTGCATCATCCTGTTCCTGATGAACCTGATCCCGGGTCTCAGCCTGCGTGTCTCGGTTGAGAAGGAGGAGCTTGGCGTCGACGATGACCAATTGGGCGAGTTCGCGTACGACTATGTCGAGCTCCAGCGCCACACCAGCGATGTCCTCACCGGCTCGCCCGAGATGACGGCTCCGGGCAACGGGCGCGCGGGTTCGTCCAAGAGTAGCGAGGGCCCTGAGAAGATGGTCTAAAAAAAGTTCGGTGGTGTTTATTTGCATTAGGCAGTTAATGGAGTGAGTGAGTAAGTGAGTGAGTGGATATTCGTCTGCATTGTGTCTCGGGGCATCAATCCCGGGGATGCTAACGTCATATTTGGACGGCATCGCGACATCAAAACGGGGACTTCATTACATAGCGTTTGATGCATAGTTCACTTGTCAATAAGTACCTAACTCTTCCCTTATACTCATACTCAGCTTAGATATTATACCCCAGTTTCATCAATGACTTGGCTCTTGCTCTCTAGATGTGAACGGCCCCCGTACGTGAATGAACATGCGGGCAACGAACCGCAGCATACTTTAAATCACAGCGGCTGTGAATGCCTTAGATGTGCTGGCTTTTCTACCTAGATTTATTCTACAATGCCTTTCAAATATCAACTACTTGTCAATTAACTAACTGCGGTTAACCTTGAGTCGCTTCCGGTGCGAAGTTTCTACCACGACTCCATAAGGTAATCAACTCGGCCGCGTAATATCATTGACTTCAGACCAGCTACAGGGTAACTCATGATTAAAAATACTAAACTATCTAGGATGCGATTTGGCTGTGTTCCAAGATTTGTAACGCCCAGTACTTCATGCTGGAAATGAGTGCTACAGCAAAAGGGGTATTCACAACATTACATAGGTACCCACCTAATCTTATACTAACTTGAGATACAAGAATCGTTCTACCAAAGAATTACACATCTTATTGTGTGATAAGGAGTATTTCGAAGACAATGCACTGAGTGTGTTTCTTTAATTCGATCTGATTGGTCTGTTCTCGGTTCCATCTTGTGGCCGTTAGATACAAAGGACGCCCCGAAAACAGCATTCTGGCACTATTCACAGCCTTTCAGCTAGCAGTTCAGTGTAAATAGCAAATAAACCTTACATAACTGATCTAATGTCTAGCATTTTGCTAGGTTAGGTACGCAAGATAATAAAGGCGTTCCTAGCTAACCACTGACCCGAGTAATTAAGCCGTTAGAAACTAATAGTAACCAGCTTCGACGTTGAAATAGCCCATTCTTCAATAATGAGTAACAACGACGGGGACGCGACATCGGATGTCGATAACCAACTTCCAGACGCCATGGAGGGGGTGACTCTCGATGATCAAACGACAGCTCCCGCAGCGCCCGCAGCACCTCCGTCGGAACTGCGACCGCTGCCGCCACCGACAATGGAGGTTCCGAAGCTACCGACAATATCAGAGACCGTTAACGCGGATTGGAAGTTCAGGGCCGAGTACAGAGGGAGCTGGTACCTAAAGGACTTAGACCTCACGAGTCGGTATTACGGCAGAGAAACGGCAGAGAGGATGTTCCAGTCCGCCGGCGACGAGTCAGACCCAATAGATCTCTTGTTGGTGATAAAGGACGTGCAGAAGTACGACCACGAAGAGCTTCTGGGGGTAATCTCTAAGGAGCTCGAGCAAGGTCAGCCGTACTCTCGAGACTATAACCCGACAACGAATAAGTTCACGCGGCTGCACGCGAACCCTGCCGGCAGGGAACATCTTCTAGACGTCGACAGGATCCTCGAACAGATCAGAAAATTCGAACGCGAGCTTCGCAGGAGCGACGAAACCAACGCCGCCACCGATGTTTTCAGCGCCGTATGCCAGGCATACAATTGGGACCCGGCGTCGATCCGGGACGCGGGATTCCACCAAGACTTCATGTACTACGCCTCCTTTTTCTTCGTGTCACGGCTGCGATTCATGCGGGATCAAGTTATCAGAAACCAGCCTAAGGGCACAAACTTTTGGGAAATAGTGGGAATCCCAGACCGGGTTCTGAATGTTATGGCGTGGGAATTTAGTAATCGCATCCACTCGCCGAACTTGCGCGGCGATATTCTTATGATCGACTGGTATACGAACTGGGCTGGGCAGTTTAGCATTCGAGAGTCGGATGCCTGGGCCAGGGATCCGCGTCTGAGTGGCCAAGACATCAAGCAGCTTTTTCAACGCTCTTACGAGTTTCACGTGCCGATGGGAATCATACTTCGTAAGTTACAGGCGCTTCCAATTTCTTCTTTATGATATAAAGCTCATCCAGTCGAACTTCTTTCTAACTGAGCACTACCAGTCGCCAATGATCGATATACCTTCGACGTCGAGATCATCGAGAGTTGGTTAGCTTATAGAGCCAAGTGGAAGTTTATAAATCCGATGCAAAAGGAAGTTCCTGAAGCTGTTCATCGAGAATGGTACATACCCTGGGTTACAATGGTACGTACAAAAATATGCCGTGTGGAATATTTTAAACCCTTAACGTCCGAAAGAACGCCCAAGTATCTAAGTATAAGAACTAATGTTGTAATAGTGAGTGTAATGTTCTTCCTTATAGCGCCTGGCAAGCTTGCAAGCCAGGAAAGGGGGGGAGGAAAGAGAGAAAGACGAAGAAGAAGCAGCTGACACGATATGTTTTAATACACTAGGTTACAGGACACTCTGAGGCCCGAGGATGAGATGACTCCAGATCGTCTCCGTCGCTACCAAGACAGTTGCGTTTCGCTACGAGACGATTTTGTGGAATTTGTCGATCAAATGCAACCTATACATGGCACCATTGGCCGATGGTCTAGGATGGAGCAACCTGCTTCACACGCCACTGGAAGTATCTGGGAGGAGGAGGCGAGGACGGAAGCCAAATGGACCAAAGGATGGTACTGCGTTAAACATCGGCCGTATCATGGTTGTTTGACTTGCGGTCACATTTATTCGTGTGCCGTATGTGCTAATCCGTACACATGCGCTTATTGCAAGACCCCTTGGTCGTGCACTGAATGCGGTGAACGCTCGTACGTAACCTCAAGAGTTCCTTTGTTTTTCACTTTTAACCCGGCTTAGGAGCCAGAGCTTCCTGATCGAGCTGATCGAGAAGCTATTATTGCTCCTAAGAAAATTGCCAAACCCCTTTCCCTAGAGAGAAGAAGTACTTACTAACTCCGATTGCTTAAGCTACGATCCTGCAACCGACCAACCTCAATATCTATATAGGATAGCCAAGGCCAGTTTGGCGCCTGGATTTGAGCCGCAAACCGCGAACGAGGATGGAACGACGGGAGAGGCATTCAGGATGAGAGCCCGTCTTATGTCGGCACCACGGCATGTGTACCCCTTATCCCAATGGCCCGGACGTCCGGCACCTGCAGTACGTAACATGAACCCTTTATTTTAACCCCTTTCTTTTGGGCTGCTATGAGAGTGGCCCTCCATTCGAGCACCCGGCACATACGTGATAATCAACCTAAGCAGACTTTTCATTTCAACAATAACTGACTCATGAGATTATAGGGGGGTTGGAGTCAACATATAGGCCGCACTATAGTCGACATTACTGATTCGTCACTTTATCCTCGTAACAATAATGACATTGTTAATACCGCCGTGGCTGCTCAAACCACTGCTGCTGAAAGGGATGCTGCTCAAAATGCTCCTCAAGCGGGCAGAGGTAACCCTCCTCCTCCAATTGTTGGCCGACCCGTAAGTACGGTAAGCCGTGCCACCACATCTGCTAATTGGAGAGAGCGAGGCAGTAACCCTGGTACTAACACTGGCTATAACCCCGCCACTAATGCCGGCACTTACACTAGAAGAGGCTCCGGCCCCGACTCTTGGAGACGCGGGGGTTCTGGTTCTGGTTCTGGTTCGGGAACCGGTCGAGGGGATAGAACGGGCTCTAATCCAGAAATTGGCCGGTGGGTCAGGGGACCTACTCCGCCGGGCGGCAGGAACCCATTTGCAGGCAAGGCGGCTGCGTATAGGGTTACGAATTGGGGTTCGAGTCCGAGTCCGACTCCAAGTCCCAGTCTCTCCGACCAAACCACGGACGAGGACTCGACTGCGCCAGCTATCGACCTTCGCTCTCGTCCGCCTCATGCCCACGTGTCGAAGTCTGCTGGAAATTCCCTTACCGGGACGGCACAGCTAACTTCGCCGCGGAGCCGCGGGACCAAATCGCAAACCACCAACTGGGGTGATTCGGCGGATTCGCTGCAGGCAGACGTCGCTAGCCAGGCGAGAGCGGAGGCCGTGGGGGCCAAGAGCCAGAAGCGAAAGAGGGATAGTCTTCTGGGCGACATGATAGACGCGTTGGACGAGGCGAGAAAGAGGAAGCGTTAGATTACTTCGAAATGACTTCTGCTTTTCCGTCTGTCCTTTAGTAAATTTAGTGAGTGACTCATGTATATAATAGCTTGTGTTTAGGCTTTGCTTTAGAAACTCGCTCCAGGAGTTGATGGCGTAGGTTATTGAGTTTAATGATATATTCAGGGGTATCTCTCTGCTATCTAAATTGTATGTGAAATGGGGGTATTCCTTTGCTTGTGAAAATCCGTATTGTGAAAGTAGGCGTATCTCGTGTCGCGGGTATACTACATCGAGATAAGCGCACTTGAATATGTTGTATACCTACCTAGGATGTAGGTATATTTCATCTAACAACCCAGACAACGCGAGGTTCACGTATCCATAACGCAATCCACTTTCTCAAACTCGCCGAATTCATTGGGAAGAAGCTTCGTGTACTCGGCATGCATTTGTTGCTTTTCGAAGTCCCAGAACACGTTCGACCACATGTATCTCTGCGTAGCGGGGACTATATAGTCGGCATTCGATGGCTCCAGCTGGCCTTCGAGTTTCGTAAGGCCGTTCACGGCGTTTGCCAGGCTCCAGCTATCCCAAGGTCCTTCGCGCCAGTCAGAAGCTCTCAGCAGCTCCACAACTTGTGCGCGGACACTAGCAGATCGGCACTTTGCGCCCACAAAACCTAATAGGGGTAATCTACCGGCGTCGTTGGTGAACCCCACCTTAACTGGGACTTCGATCGGAAATTTCATAAAAAGTCGGCAGCGCTCGACCACGTCCTCGAACTGAGGTAGATATTCGTCGTACATCATCTCCGTGGGGTCGAGACAACATGATATGGCTACGACAGCTACTTTGTGATGCAATCTCAACAGTTCCAAGCCTTGGCTCTCACGCATATCCATAGTAGTAAACAACAGCGAATCAAGGCCCACGCCCAAGTCGTTTAGTAAGGCCAAGTACATTGCTTGTTCCCGGTAAGCCATCGAAGTGTCGAAGTCGTATTCAGGGTTGAGATGGTGCCACGCGATTTTGCTCTGAAAATTTGCAAGCTGAACCATTAGGTAGTCCCATATTTCCCTTGCTTGCTCAAGAGTTTGCGGAATCGTGAATGTGAATGGGTTGGACAGTGAGGGATCGACGTCGCTGCTCTCCTCCTCGGTGAAAAGAATGTGATACGCATACTTTCCGTGGGCAAATGGGAGGCACGCGGATGTGATACTATGTCGTGCGAACATATTGGTCATTTCGTCGACTTCGTCTCGCGTGGTTGTCATGTAGCGGTGTAATTGGCGGCGAATTATTGATCTATGGTCAGTGCCAGTATCCCGTATATTCGTCAAAACCTTGATGCCGCTGCGGATGAGGTTTCCAGAAGTATGATAGTTGCCTTGCATGTTTTCAAAAACAATGAATAATAGGGTAGCCGCCATTGTGAGACGGCCATCGAGGCCGTATAACCCAATATTGGACCTCAAATGCGAAAGTGCTTTGGCGTGATGCATAATTGCCGCCTGGTGATGTCGATTGAGTAGTGATGGTGGCCACCACGTTCGAGGCATCCTCCCACTAATGGCGCACTCTTCTCGAAGATCCATAAGAGCGCGACCGTAGGCGCCTATGCTAAGAATGGAATGATGAACACATCTATTGATCATGCTGTCGCGAAGAGATGTCTGGGACCAGAAGGTAGACTGGTAGTATGGCGAGAGTTCATGAGCTATCTGGTCTCTGAACAGAGTGAAGTACCACATGTCGTCACCACTCAATTCAAAACCAAAACTCGGCATTAGCGGAACCGGGGGTCGAAAATCTGCTGATTGACGTGGCTCCGTACTCGTCTTGTTAGACGGTTCTACTGCTAAAGAACTTAGCTTCGGCTTTGGCAAGAGTGGTCGTTCAGACCGAGATGCTAGAGCCTTAGTTTTAGGAGTAGCATAGCCTTCGCACATGAGTCCAAGGCGCTCGCATTCTGCGCAAGACGGTTTGCCTTCATCGCATTTGACCTAAAATAGCTTATGTCAGCGGTCCAATGAGTGATATCTTGAGAGACAATGGTTGAACTAGCGGAAGAGCTGAGGTTCTTAGGAGTGGACTGACATGTCTCCTTTTACAACTAATGCATCCTATAATTCAGCAAATTAGAGATTAGCCAACAGGTGCATTTAAAGATGATTAGTTGTGATGATTTACCTGTTCGGACCTTGGGTTTACTTGCTCTCTTCCGTGTCTGTCTTAATTCGCGACCTCGTTCGTCGCTCGCGCAGCCTTTATCTGACGAATCAGAAGTTACCGCCGACCGTTGACTACGATTCCCTGGACTATTTCGCCGTGGCTTTCCAATGTTGAGCGATAATAATTGCTTATCCTGCCGCGGAAAAGGCACATCAAGTGTTTTGGTCAGCGCCCGGCCGTCACTTAGTTTGTTTGCTCGTCTCGTTCTCGTCGCCATTGTGAAATGGTGGACTGGCTGAAAAAAATGGAATGATGACCTGATAGTTGAAGACGGGGCTACTGATTAGGTGCTTGTGCCGTCAAATAAGGAATTTGTAGGCCTGGGCGCCTAGATATTCATAAGCGCGCTGAAAGCAGGGATTTCCCTTTAATAATTCCCCTGAGAATCTTAGAGACCTAGCCGCCAATAGTCATAAGAAGTTGTGTAAGTATATTATTAAAGAAGATTCGGACACGAAGCATTCTATAGTCATGACAAACCCCCCGGGGCAGCAACTCCGACGATTTAATTATGTAGTGGAAAGGAGAAGCTCTGATTGAAGTCACCCTTGTTGACCTGTTGTACGTAGTATCGTGTGGGTGAACATGAGGCCCCGCAATGCGGTGAGATGAGATCCATCGGCTAAGGCTTATTTGTGTCGACAAGGTTCCGGATAGCAGGCGAATACCATGTGGGTAATAATAATAGCATCAAGAGAAGTTCGTGTCCGGTATTCGGATAAATAATCTCAATGATAGAGAAATACCTGTAGTCGATCTAGGAACCTGACTTTACTTAAAAGCGGAAGACAGGCTTCGGATTTGAAACATGGTATGTGGCCATGTCAGGATCGCCAGGCAACGCTACTTAGGGAGGCTCAGATGTAGGCGTTTGCATTCCTGTGCCTGTCTGTGCCTCACGCCTGCATGCACCAAATACCAGCCTGCCCCTTTAGTAATTTCGAGATTATCATCAGCTCCTGTAGGCACCGACATTCAAGCTTCAGAAAGTTGATGGTGGTGGTGGCTCTATCTCGATATCAGCCCCCAATCAATGGAACACCATACGTCTCGGAAGAACGGGCGCTGCTAGACCTTTGCGATGGATGACCTAATACGAACCACCCTCGGGGTAACACACTATCGGTCCGCTTTCAAGGGGCCTTTCTTGCTCATTTGGTTGCCGAGACGAGCTAGCAACCAATTAGTATAATATCGTCCTACATTACATATATACTTTAGCGACTTCAGCCCTAAAAGGGGAGATCACTGGTTCGTCAAATCCCCAGTTGCGTTAAACAGGAGCCGACAGCCGTCTTACTGGAACAGCTTAGGTCGGTCAGGCTTACGTGGGAACAACCCACACCTCTCATTCTGGGGGGGAGATAGAGGTAGTGTAAACGTTTTTCTCGGGTATCAACATTGCCGAATCACGGGATTTCGAGCAAATTATATCCATTATGTACTATTAAGCACGACCGTAAATGGGCTACTGTATCGATTGTGACGCGTTGTCTCTCACACGAAAAAGATGACAAGGACAAGTACAAAAAGGTTCGGGTCGCTTACTTTAATTGAGAGAAACTCGGTATCCACCGTACTTGGGTAGGGCTGTATCCCATGGACGGAAACAGCAGCTGGGGTTCTAGAAGCAATCAGACCTTCTCCAGGGCTCCGTCATAACGTGGCAGTTGGCGTGGTTAACCTTCATTAGTGTGCAATTTCGGGAAAGCACGCGATACCTATGCAAGCTGCATTGTACTTCCCCAGCGTGTGGATCCGTTCCATTGTCATGGTTACATGTGCCGTCGCTCAGCATTGGCGTCCCTAGACGTCCCCCTCCACCCCCCTAGTCCCCTGAGGTCCCGGTATTACCGACCTAGATACTACCACAGTATTAGACCCCAATGGAACGTTTTAATCACCGCCTGCCCTACTATATCCATCGACCATGGCTGCCATGCTAGAAATCTCCATTCGATCGAAAAGGTCCCGCAATTCATACGAGATGTCATTCACATAAGTCAGCCGTCTTAGCCATGTTGACTCGATCTAATTAGGTATACAGCCACTGTGGATATCCAGGGCAGAAGGCTTGTGAAGTACTATGGTAACAGGCGTAAATTTTCTGACCCTGTCAGGTAGCTTGCAGGCCTGGCACAGGCCATCGAATATGGAGAAATCTAATGGAACTTCTTCAACAGGGCTTATGAGGTATTATCTTAGCGCACGTTGCCCTGCTAAGTATCTTTTTCTGCCCCTGCTTTACCCATGTTAGGCCTATACCCGATTTGTCGATACCTGACAGGCTCAGAAAACATACCCATATGACCATAGTAGTAACACATCTGATATGAGGTTGGCAGAAGGGCGTTAGATTATGTGGCCGACGTCTCGGAGAGGGGCAGACAGCACCGTAGTACACTGCGACGTCAATTATCGTGAATACAACTTACCTACATTCAAAAAATCGTATAAATCCGAATTTACTCCAAATAAATAAAAGAAAGGGCTCAAATATAGTTGTTAAAGTACTAATCAATTCTATTCATATACTCGTCTTTTTAAGGCCCTAATTTGATATCCTCATTTACAGCTATCTTTCTGCATGTGCAGCGCGCTATAGTGCTGTCCACACATCGGCCACTTAATCTGACGCCCTTCTAGTTAGTAGAGCGGTATCCAGACTTCAATTGGGTATCGGGAGGAGTATGTGCAAACTGATTAAATGCCGGATGAAAACTTCTTATTCGAGTCGCCTACTACATGTATATAGGAATGAGGCCATTATTACTATTTCATTAATGTATCCCAATAACCATTTTCACGCCCCCGCCCTTTTCGTAATCCCCGGACAACATAGGTACATACTACAGTTGTACATCAATCATACCTCAGTCTCGACGCCGGTCTCCTTCTCTCCGTGGTGGAATAACCCACTAATATTACCCTTGAGCCTACTCAGCTTGCCTCCAAGGTGGTCCGCCTCCCTCGCGGGACGGAACTGCATGATACCTCGGTGTTTACGATGAAGCTGCTTGTGGTGGTCCTTGTAGTCGCGCAGCTGATTCCTCACGCCTCTCGATCCGTCGTCCGGGTCGTTGTGCCCCGGAGCAAGCACCGACGTAGCTGCATCACCTGCCCCCTCGACGGGGTTGCGAAAGATGTTCTTGACTTTCTTGAAGTCGGGTAGAGATAAGCTAGACGAACCCGACGATCCCGTACCATCGCCATCGTCCTCGTCGGAGGAACTAGCGGACGAGTCGTCGTTGGTATGGACGCGGAGCTTCTTTCGAGTCTCGTCCGCGTTTTCGTCTTCCGAGTCGTGGTCGCCTGTTATATCCGCCTCGCTTCCGGATTCATCTCCATCGTCGAGCTTCTCGTCGGTGATGGTATCTAGGCATTCCATGACATCCCGCAGGTCAGTATTTTTAGCCTGAGAAGCATAGCTCTTGTGATATCCAGAGAGACCATGCCAGAACTTCAAATCGATCTCCACCTCGCCTAAGGGCTGCTCGTTCTCGCCTAGGCCATTGTAGTCGCAGCAGGATTGTGCTTTCCGGAGACCATCCTTCGATCCTTTCCACACCTTCAAGGACTTCGTATCGCTTTCCTCGTCGACAAGCTCGTGGAGCCATAGGACCGCGAAGGCAGCAGTTTTGTCAGGTCCGAGCATGGATTCGCGGAATTCGAGCACCATGGCTGAAGAGTACCGCTTACGGACAGCCAAAAACACAGCCCCATCGTCCTTCCTACTCTTGGATACCCACTGACCGTTTTCGGGATACATCTTAGCTTTTCCCAAGTTGGTCCGTATCTTAACCCGATGCTCTGCCAAGGACTTAGGCAGATCTCCCTTCGCTCTGATGGGTCCGCGGATCTCTAAAGTCCCGTAGTCCCATCCTCTTAGATTTGGTGGAAGTTTGATCTCCACACTTCTCCAGACCATGCTGATACGAACTCTCCCGTATCCAATACCTCCGACCACTGCTGGGGGGTTAGCAATTATCCACACCAAAGTAACGTAGGATTGGGATCAAGCCCGGACGACTCAATCTCGGATTGCACCTGAGCGGAGGCTCCGCGAGCCGGAAAATAGCATGATAGATACACGAGGCTGACTTACAGGGGTAGTTCTCCATCACTTGGCTCCTCTTCGCGAAGACCTTGGCGAGAGGAAGATAGACAATTCCTATCAACGGATCGTCTTCCCGTTCTCGCGAATCTCGCACGCTAACAATGATCTCCGTATCTCTCCAGTCTCGGACGAACCGTTCGGTCCCAGCATTGAAGAATGGCTTCGAATTCTTTGGCTTCGTGCGTGTCCTGTAGATCTTCTTGTGGTTCATGATGACGGTGCAGTAGCTGTCTGGCATATCGTCGTTCTGCTCAGCTTCATCCTCATTATCGTCGTCGTCGCCCTTGTCCGCTTTCCGAAGTTTTTGGACTTCGAGGCCTGTGATATTGTGGATTTGTACACTGAGTAGGCCCGAGACGAAATCGGTAGAAGGTGGTGCGGAGATAATCATAGCCTCTTCCATCTCCCTGTAATCCTGGGCTCTCTGCTGTTTCAATTCTTCATCATCCGAGGGCTTGCCAGCCTCCCTAAGCTTGTGCTTAGATAGCTCAGAAACGTGCTGTTTCAGTTGTTCCTTAGTTCTAATTTCCTCGTTAACAGTCTGCTGCTCTAGTTCCTTTGACGTGATCCTCATCTTCGAGAAGTATCCAACAGACCAAACTAACGATCCAGGCATCGTCTCATCAGGGTCTTGGCCAGCAAAGCGGTCTTCGCGGTCATGCATCCTGTTGGGACTTTTCATAAGACCTTTGAGATCTACCTCGACACGACCCAGATCATCGTCCGCGGTCCATCTATCCGAATCCCAAAGTTGAAGCCTTAGCTTTTCCTCTGCGTTGACCTCTTCTGGAGTAACTAGGATGCTGGCCCACTCGTGCCAATTCGGTTCACTATCGTTCGTGACAATGCGAGTCGAAGCAACTGGCTTGCCGAATTTACCCCAGGACACAGTGACATAGGAATCACTCGAGCCTTGCATTGGGCCAATCCCGCCGTCTCCTTGTTTGAAGCCCCGCGCTTGCTTGACGAAAATCCAGACAACACCCAGACTAGTCGTATCCTTCTTGAAGTCGTCTCCTACGAGCATATCCTTTAGATTGAGAGTCAGGCTCTTGGGAGCTACATATTCCGCGAGAGCAGCGTCAATCGCAGAGTTAACGAAGCTCGATATTAGTGGGACATCTGTCAAACTGAAGCCGTGCCTCGAAAGAGGAACACACGATATGCTTGCCTTGGGCTGTCCAAGGAAAGTAAGGGTGCATAAGGATATGAAAGGCGGGTCTGGTGTCAGCTGCAGACGAAGTCGCATAGTTAAGATAAGACCTCGGAGTTCAACCCACACGGGGATGGCCACCTCTCCAGGAAGGTAGAACTTCAAATAAAGATGGGCATTTTTAGCCTTGGCCTTTAAAGACTTGCCAGATGAGCGACTTCGGTATGCGAGGGCAAGTTCCAGATTCACAAAGTCGCCTTCTTCAGCCTCCATCCCCTCTTTCACAGCTACTTGCTCCTGCTCTTCCTGCTTCGGATCCTTACCCTTCTCGCTTCCCTGTTCTGAAGGCCCCTTGGCACCGTCCTCTTGATGTTCCGCGTTCTCTTGGGGTTTCTGCGAGTCTGTACGGTCATTCCCAGTGTTCTTGTCATCCCCCTGAAGCTGCCCATCTGAGCCGACTGTCTTGCTAGCCGCACCGGTCGGCAACCACCTCACTCCAAGTATACGGACGGCCTCGCTGCCTTGCCCCATGTCGTCGACACTAACCATCTTAATGACTTTGGGCAGGGACGCTTGCATGACATCTTCGATTTGGTCCACGAGGGAAGCGAAGAGATCGGGATTGACGAGCGGCCAGATGGCCGAAAACAAACTGTTCAACCATTGGACTGATTCCGGCAACTCCTCATTGTTGCTCAGTAAAGCCTTCTCTTCTCGTCGCGCAGCGTCCCAAGTCTCATCCTCAAATATCTCGCTGGTTTTATTGCTAATCCACTTTCCCATTCCGACGACAGTTATTCCTCCGAGTAGGACAAATAGAGCAGTGCTAAACAAGATAGACCACCCTTTACCGACGACTAGGGTTGGAAAGACTAGTAGGACAGCTGCTAGGGTGCCAATCACAGCCAAACCAACGTATACCGCCTGCTCGTAAACGGCGGCTAGCTCCTGTTTTGTGTGCTCGAAATCTGGCGGCGGGAACAGCCTTTGCATGCCGTTATAAGTTCGTTGCATCTTCTCTCGCTCAGTGCTCAGCTCTTGCTCCGACTTTGAGGCGCCCTGCGGCCCAGTGGCCGTAATATGGTGGACCCCTGGCTCCGGCTCATTCTGAGGAGCCGAATTTAAATCTTTCTCAGTCTGGTCGTGTATAACGATGGGCAGATGAGTAACGGGATCGGTAACTTCGCGGCCTCCGCCATGTCTCTTAGTCTTCTTCATTGCTTTGCGCTTTTCCTTCGGGTCGACTGCGCTTGCGACGGCTTCTGTTGCTGACTTCTCTTGTTCACCCTGCTTTTTACCTTCATCCTCCCGATGTCCGTCCGGATCTTTTTGTTTTTCATCTTCAACCTCGCGCTTTTCTTGAGATCCTTCGGCACGGTTCCCGACGTCCTCTTTGGAGCTATGCTGTGCGTGGTCGATGTAGTTGTGGTTTGTGGAGGGGTACGGATCGTGTCTGGATTTGGGAGCGTCTTCGCCCTGGATAACGGCTTTAGCGGACTGAAATGCCCGCTTAGGTTTCGAAGCGTCTTCTGGTCCTTGTTGCGCCTGCTCTTCTTCTTCTTCCTGTCCTCCTAATTCCTTTCTGTGTTGGCGGTAACCTTGTATGGTAGGAATCGGATGTTTCGCATTGTGAGGCTGTCGGTATTCCCTCATCGAAGCTTCCTCCTCAAAGTCTGCCTGATTCGCCATCTTCCCTAAGAACTAGTCGCAAGCGTAAAATTAGAAAAGCCCGAGCGAAGGCATTAGGATCCACTACAAGAATGGTGGCAGAGATTATTCATGAATGAAGATACTCAATCGGTAGCTTTGGTGTTGCAAATTGGCATTAAAATACAGGAAGAGCTACTAGTTTTGTAAGACCTAATGATGCTAACAGGTAATATTGTGATTCATAAAGGACAAGGAAACATGTTTTCACTTGCATCACCATACAAGAGATGCAAAGAAGCATTGGATGTACGACATTCTGGGCATGTTCGAGAGTTGGATCATTGCAGTAGTATGAGGTCATAGTCTAGAATGTTACACCAAAAGCATCCTGGCACCCCCCAGCCATTGTCGTTTATAGTGGGGTCTAGGTGACGCAGCTAGACAAGGTACCTGGAAACACTCCGACCTTAGACTCTCAGCTCTTCCATGTCCTCCACAGCGGCAGTGCGGCACGTTAGCTTAGAAGCCCCTAGGCCGGTTAGGTACCAAAGTATACCCCACACAACATTGAATTCCATGACATCTCGCATCTCGTCCCATCTTTCAAGTACATAGTAAAACTTCGATTCTAATATATATACATACACTATATCCTTCTCATACATAGGTACGTATTACGTGTAATAATCCTAGGCGATAACAGCCAAGGTGTTTGGAATAAGCAGGGGAGAATCCAGCCAGTCTTCCTACTTATATCACGGTCTGCAAGGGAGTCATTTAGGTCTCAGAAGATAGCAGTAATTATAGACCTCTGGATCGAGCTCCCTAAGTTTAGCCGTCGGTATCTGATGTATAACCTCTACATCAAACGGTGGCAATCCCTCGACATTAAAGCGACTCGACGAATAACTAAGGGAAACCCAGAAACCTCCCTCGGCAAGACGCTCTCTAACCCCAGAGGCCATATTCAAGAGTGGGGTCGTCCCACCGCACGATACCGCGTCGACGGTGCTCTTGTCCACAACCACGTCGAACTTTTGATGTTCGGGCAAGTCCTTCTCGAGCTGCGTAACGTCCGCAACCACGTACTTCATCAACACATCACCGAATACGCTCTTCTCCACCTCGCGACCGCGTTCGATAGCTAGTGGTTCATAGTCGACGTTCGTAACGTCTAGATAACCATTCCACCGGAAGTAGTTGTGCAGGTCGCTTGTGCCTGAGCCTAACTGGAGGATCCTAGGTGAGCCCTCCTTACGAGGCAATTTCGAGAGCAGAGGTTCTATCAGGGTCCAGAAAAACTCTGAAGACTGCAGCCACTCAAAGGATGTCTCGGTCTTGTACCGCTCATGCCAATAGCTTTGCTTCTCGAAGTCGTAAGGCATCGTGGGTAGACTTCGCTTGCTATGAGACCAATTGACTTCAAGAGGTGTAATATGTTTCTCGAATTACTGGTTGATTTTCTATTAACTATCCAAAGACCTCGTCGATTGCGGTTTTTTCTCTTCGAATAGTCTGGATCCATAAAAATCCGACCGATCGTCGAGTTCCCACTTTCCAAATTTAGTGTCAACAAATGGGAATCTCGCGACCAGCGTTCACTTACAAAGAAAGACCTTCGCTCATCCCTTGAATGGTGCCAATTGATTAGTAATTACTCAGAAGTCCTATTAGCATATAGAGAAGATGTCGTCTGATTAAGCAAAGTCGTAGTATATTAGCGTTTAAGCAACACCTGTAAACAGTGAATAGAACAGTCTCATCTCAGAATCAGTTTCCACAGTTAAGTCACCAGTATAGCATGAACCAGAGGTAGAGTGCAGATAAAGGGCTTAAAATATCAGCAACTAAACATGGGTATCTATTGTAAACATTTCCGTAAGTCATAATATACACATCATTCTGTCAACTAGGAAAGTTGAGCGACTGTTCAGGAATAGGGGTAGTACCGAGTAAGTTTCTTCCACCGCACTTCCGCCGTCCCTCCCCAGTCACGTAGTACAGATTCCCGCAGCAATCCAAGCAACCGTTCGTGTAGATCCAACCAAAACGCGATGCAAAACATTTGTATCAATGAAACAGTTAGACGCCGGTTAGTCGATGCCGATGGAGTGGTATAATAACTGACAGGTATATGTTGCCTCCAGCTAAATAAACTCAGCTACCATCCGAAACTACACTTGCAGAGCATCGAGATGCTAACGGGAGCCATACCAATAAATAAAAGACAAAAGGGAAAAAAAGAAATATCTAACTCAATAATCTCCCAGTCGAAATAGCATGGTATCCCACCCTATTCCGATATAGCCATGCGTCTTCGCTTCAAACGCAGGGTCGGAGACCCAGGGCGGGGGGGAGGAACGCGTTTTCGGTTCCAGCTTAGAGGCGGAGACCCAGGACAAGGGGGAGAGACGGGTCCTTGGTTCCAGGGCAGAGGAAGAGACGAGGATGAATCAGGACGGGGGCGAGAGGCGCGTCTCTTGGATGAGGGTAGGTCAGAAGGCGTCATAGGCGCACGTCTCTTCCCCGAAATCGTAAGTTGTCCAGCACTCTTCGATAGCGCCTCGTCCACGAGCGAGGCCTTCTTCCCGCGAGGAGCGTCTAGCTCGCCGCCATCCTTTTGTTCATCGAGTTTTGTCGAGGCGCGCGGCGGAAAGCTGAAGATCGGGGGTCCTCGATAGTAATAATCTTCCGTGTCCTCGTCTTCTTCATCTTCACTCCCGTCTGGCCCCTCTGTATTCATCTCTGTGTCTTCCTCTGGCTCGTCGTCGCCGGAAGGCTGGTCATGCACCCCCGAAATGGCGCTTGCCAGGTTACCGGCGGCGGAACCGGAGGCGGTGGCGGTGCCTGGGGCAACAGGAGGGGTCGCGGCAGTAAGTGAGAGCACCTCCCGCTCTCTCTGACGCGTAGCCCTGAAATAATTTAAAGTACCAAGTATTATAGGTTCTCTGGGGAACTGTAATCGAGGTGTTGCCGGGAAAAGGTGGAGGGGAAAGGGTGGTCGCTCGGGGATTCTCGTCTCTGCAGTCAGACGGTCTGGGAAGTGATATCTATGAAGTCCATTATGACTTGCCCAGCTTATGTCGTCCTGATCGAGAATAGGCATTGCTTGGGCGTTAATAATGAGATCTAAGAGGGCTCTTCTATCGCGATTAAATGCATGGACCAGCGGTTCCGGGATCAACTCGCCTCTCTCGACAACCTCAAGTACATTGAAAACGGAGTGAAGGAAGTTCTCGAATGCGGTGTCGAGCCGCACGCCATTTCGACTCTGCCAGCGCTGGGATAAAAATTCACGCACACGCTTATGTTGGACTTCATTTGGTAAAAAGTCGGCCGGTACTCGGAGGCTCTTGCGGAACCAGACCTCATGTATTTTAGCTCTCCAATCCGTGTACTTGTTGATTATTTCAATGGCAGTGCAAAATATGTGGGCTATGAGTGATCGTGTGCCGTCCGGGTTATCGGGCGTAAGTGCCTGGCGTACTATAATACCTGTCAGTTATACATAATGCAGTGTGAAGGAGAGCGCAGACCATACCGATTGCAATTGCTTCATTTACTCGTATACGATACATGGCTTCGAAATGTCTTTCTTGCCAGTGCCTTGTGCCGCTGAATTCATTGATGGTCGGATTTATGTCTGAGGTTAAAGCCCAAACGGCGTCTTCTGCAAGTGAGGCATCGTGAAGGACGTCATTAGCTATATTTCGCCTGACCGTGTTCCGGACATGCAAGTGGTGCGGTGTTATAAGGGTACAATCATGAAATACACTCTGGTTTAAGGTTCTTGAACGGGCTATCATGTACCGTTGGGACATGAATATAGCACTATCAACAAGCCAATTAAGGTCCCTACCCTGAACGAAATCGTGACCGAAGTTAGAGACGAATTTTTGCATTAACTGGTCGGGCTGGTTTGCTTCTAAGTTCCGGGCATAGTCGACTGTATCATCGAATTCATCCAATAAAAATCTCGCAGGCGCGTTTCCGAAAACAAAAGAGGTATATCCATCCTCAAAGTCCAATCCGATCGCTCCTTCCTCCACCAAGTCTAGGAGGCTTTTAGGTAGAAAAGTAGCAAAAAACTCTTTCGCTGTCGATGCTGGGTGCTTAGCCAAATCTTTTAGGTATATCAATAGGTTCAACTGGTTCAGTCCTTGTCCATTATTGCGTAAGTTAGAAGGTCCAATTCCTTTTAATGCAATACGACTTACTGGCCGAGTGCGAACGGCAGGTCGAGGATAAATGGAATGTGGTTGAGAGTCCATTGCGAAGCAAGGAGAAGCAAAATAATGATATAGGCAAGTTGACTCTATTAGAAAGTTTGAGTCTAGAATAGGGGAGCCTTAGAACACGCCAACTGCCGTCTTGATCTTATGTTTACACTTCGGGGCTTATTCCAGGCAAAGTTAGAATGAATATAAGCTACAATAAACCTGGAAGAACAAAGAAGCATGAAATCGGGGATATAATCGAATTCGCTTTGTATCCCGCTTGCTGTAAGCTCGATTCGTAGCATATAAAGAGGAGTTTTCCACTCCCCTTTTATCAGTAATAGTAAATAGGTAAAGAAGACGTACTACTTGGTATAAAATGGTTGTGGTAATCCCCGTCAATGAGAATAGGGATGCTGTATAGATTAGGCAGGTGATGAATAAACAATTATTTGTTGATTAAAACTTTTGCCTGTGACGTTTCTACTTAGGGCATCGTAGAGCAGACGAGCTCTGCCGTACTAGTATGTTTATTGTGAACCACTACGGCGGGTGTACGGCGCCACCCCCTTGAATTTCGATACCAACCGCATCATCATAGTGTCTCTACGATAGAATCTCCTATTCTATAATCATAAAAGGCCACTAGGATGTAAATGGCCGATAAATTGAACAGCGTATTCCACTTGCAAGGATGTGTGTAATGCTTTTGGCCCGAGAAAATCTATGGCAATGGGAGTCAATGTCACCACTGAATAGTTGCGAGCCTCCGCGAGAAACAATATAAAGGTCAAGATGGGGTTCCCTAAGACTTCGGTAATCTCGGTTTATTTCATCCATCTCTCAGCCACACGTTAATGGCCAACTTATTTTACTACGGGGCCTTGAAATTTGCCGTTTTGGGGATAAGTAGGCACTTTCCTATGGTTATTGATTTCGAGTGTTGCCGATATCTACCTAGGTAGATAACAGGTAGGTAGTTGCTCTAATCATAGAAGATATGAGTACCAAATAGAGCACTATACGAAAGTTTGTCGCAGTTCATCCAGCATTTGAGGTTAGCGGAATTCAGGCGTTTTCAAACCAGCAGTCAGTCTGTTGGTAGGAAACTCCAAAGCGACTCCAAGCTCTTCCCATGTTTGATTCGATTGAAGGGAGACTGGTGGATACTTGGGTTGGACATTTAATATCCCAACATATAGTATTATCATGCGAAAGCAGATTGCGACCGACCAGGCATGAAAATCATCCTTTGGTTTAGTACTGAGACCTTAACGGATCCATTCTGCAGTTTGGTAATCGTTCACGAAAATCGATCCATCCAGGTGTCTGATTATTCATTGATTTTATCTTACATCATCTGCCCGAATGACGACTCGGAAATGGTAGCGAGGTAGAAAATCACAATAGACGTCGCATAGTCATGGTGCGCCACGGCCTAATAAAATGGATGAACTAGTGTACAATGGTACCGGCAAACAATCGTGAATAGCAGTTGTGCGAGATCTACTTCCGGATTCGACGTAAAGCTACCCGACACGTTGTCTCGCGAGGATAGGAAAATGAGGTAGGATAGCAATCTTCTTCCAGCAGATCCGTCCGAAACATCGTGCTCGTACTCCGGCCCTCGACTTCTTCGGTTGGGCTTGATGGCTACAGTCCCCATCTCGCTTAGGAACCACCACCAAAACGCTTTGCGCGCGCCTCCGCCTTTGCCTTTTCGGTTGGATCATCCATTACACCGGACCTGCCCTTCGCGCCGGCCGGCTTGCCCTCCTTTCGAGGGGGGCCACCCTGACGACCACCGCCATGGCGAAAGCGGCCTTTCCCCCTATGCCGACCACCAGGATTTTGTCGCTTCGCGCCCCGGTCATTATCGGCATTGCCTCCTTCGCGGCCTCGCTTAGGCGGTCTCTTCTCAGGCAGCGCAGCATCGAGTCCTCTGGCTAGAGATGACTGGTCTACGCCGAAGCGCTCAGCGCGCGCGGCTTTCTTCTTCTCGTCATCATTCTCGACAATGCCAAATCGCTTCGCTCTCTCGGCACGTTTACGTGCTTCTTCATCTGCCTTGGATGCAGGTAGATGTGCAGAGAAGTCCGCTTTTGGAGCCTCCACCTTGGCTGTTTCCTCGGTTGCAGCTTCAGTCGCAGCCTCAACGGGGTCTTCTGCGGATTCTGCGGCTGCGGCTGCGGTCGCCTCCTTCACCGGCTCGCTAGGCTCGACGGGCTTTTCTTCAGCAGGAGCTGGCGTAGATTCGGTCGGTTCGGTATGTTCGACGGGCTTCGCAGGTTCAGTGGGCTTCGTAGCAGTTGGTACTTCATCGTCGCTATAGTCAATCTCGTCTTCATTCTCGCGAGCAGGCGCGGCTGTCGAGCATCAGTACACCGGCAAGGATGATAGCAAATGAAAATAGGATAAATACGAACAGTCTTTGGACTTATCATGCTCCTGTAGACGTGCGATCAGGTCTGCCTTGTTGCCTGTTACAGGTAGGGATTTTTCCTGAAGGAGCTTCTTCAGTTCCGGTACCTTCAGAGAGGCGTAGTCGGACATTGTGATGGATGCGCGACGCGACTGAATAGAAGATATTTGATGGGAATGTGAGGTAGACTCGAGGCAGTTGTTGGTTAAATAATTAAATTGGTTAAAATAGGGTAAATGAGCGAATCCGTTGATAACAACACCCAACGTGACTGGCTTTGCAGCTTTGTTGAGGTTAGGTTGGTGAATGGAGAAAGGCGAGTTGGGATGGAATGTTTGAAATTGAAGAAACGAAAGGACGTAGAGCGGACGGTCGCAGCGCGGGTTGTAGGTACCAAGTATTTTCGTACCGAAACAACTTTGAAGGTTCGATGTAATTGACGGACGCGTTCACTGGGGGACAATGCAAAGGGGGCCAAAGTTCAAAAGGCCAAGAAAAAAACCTTGAATTGAATATGCTGTGCACGGGCCATATGTAGCGCTACCTAATTCGGTACTGTAATTAAAGCTTTGGGAAGGCTTATCTTATCGCTCCAACCCCACTTCTTTTAGACACTTCAATTGATGTTGTTGTACGTGTACTCGTAAGTACCTGCCACCATACCTCTCCTCTCCTCTTTGTTCTTATCAGATGAATAGGACGGTATACTTCTTCTCCTCTCCTTGAGATTAGTGAGTAATATTTACTTCGCAGAGAGAACCAGTGGCCCCTAATGATATTTTAATAATAAAATACACATTTTAATCTCAATGTAGATGCATCAGTACCTTCTATGGTATTGAAACTGTGTGATTGTGATATATTCGTAGGTGGTCATGACACTGGAAGAATCCCACATACCTAGGTACATACATGCTCAATCTGAAGGGAATCATACATACCTATACATGTATTATTTGAAAATGTCTGTTATAATCCATTAATGCATTGAAATGAAAAGTAGGCCAAAATTATGTTCTACGTACCATGTGAATCCCGTGCCCACGTTTATGAGAGACTATGAGTCGTTAAGCCTTTAATATATAGCCGAGCCTGATAGACGGGACTACCCATCATCGATAATATTAATTCGAATACATAACCCTAAATCTCATAGATCCCAAGTAATTGACCTTAGTCACAAATCCTAGGTTCGTGACATACATACGACTTAGATACATTACCAGAGACTCTATAGACGAAGTTTAGGGGTATCCAACGGCTCTAGCAAGAGCCTGTTCTGTCGTCCAGGACCTGACATGTTGTGATTTTAATCGTACGGGGTGCGAGAGAGTATCTTTTGCTGTAGATCATGCCTTTGATGAATAGTTCCTCAGCATTACCTAATTTGAATGCAAACTAAATGCCTACTAGCTTAGAATGGTTCCAAGAACTTACATGTATAGCTGAAATCCAGCAATGAGTACGATTCGCTCGCTTAGAGTCACATCCAACTCACTCGAATTATTCCAAAAAAAAAAAAAAATTTTTTTTGATCGCGCTGTTATTACTACTCCAGTTCACGACAAGTTACAGATCCTTATATAATGTAATAACTACGGGTAGCTTTCTTGACGTACTCAGAGATCAAGGCAGTGAACTAACGTTGAGTGTTATTTAAGGCTTCGTCACAAGCGTACATACTTTTTAATACTGATAGCAGGGGTACACGATGGTAGCGATAAGTAGACGCTCTACTCGTCATTCAGGTTAATACATCTAACCAGTACCTACCCAAGTAAGAGAATATTCGGCGTACGATGGTACACGCCGGCCGAGAAATGGTCCGAGCGAGTCGGGATTGAAAATTCAACGACGGCTCTATCTAAATACTGCTCAAAGCCTAACTGATGCTCCTCCAGTCTAATCGTTACTATGACTCGACGAAGCACTAGCAAACTCAATGAAGCGATTCGCGCCCTCGTAATCTCACCGGTAAGCTGAAGGACCCGAGGCAGATACGGACCACCGCAATCTGGTCCGTGGTGGCGTTGACGGGAAAGTCTTGAGCAAGCGACTCCAAATGCTTCTGTATTAACTTGATCGGCAGCGTGGTTCAGCAGGCGGAATGTAATGACGAGTTCGGCCCCAGTGTCCGTTATGAAGGATGCACCGGTGAATGTTCGCCAGGATAAGCTGGAGATGTATGTATGACGCGTCCAGTTCTTTTATATCCATTCCTATTTCTGACCAACGCTTCATGTCCTGGAGACAATCGGTAATTTTCAAATTCATCGAGAATCAAAAGACTAGTCAATTCGGTCTCGGTTCTCGCAGTTTTCCTTGCACCGACGGTTGAAGGGAATTGAGAATGGCTTGGGGGGGGTTTTTTTTTTTCGATAGTGCCGTCTAGGGAGGCATAGGCATATGCAGGTCTTTTAAACCGTTCGATCGAGGAACACGGAACTACATAAGCTAGAGCCGATCCAATTGCGGCCCGAAACTTGCAGTGAATAGTGTACACGCCATGTCTCAAATCTGTGACTTAGGGAGCGAATGAATCTGACCGGCTGGGTACCTTTTTATGTGACTCTGTGAGGACGACCGGTGGTCCTAGAGCGGCGATTAACCCCATGTTTCACCGGCGACGATCTCCAACGACCATGGCCAATCGCAGATGCCTGTAGTCTCCGAATTTGGGAATGTGACGGAGGACTTTTTGCTCGATCCCTGAGGTTCCAGTTCCTAATTCGGAGGTATTTGCAACCTATGTCCGGCGGATTTGCCAATCATCGTCTCCTCTGTGTTCCTTAAGCGGTAGGCGAATCTTGGCTCGCCTCTCCTCGCTCGGGACCGACGACGTAAGCATACACGATGCTGGAATCTTACTACTGGCATCAGCCCATTCGAAAGATAAACCCCCGCCGAAAAGGATGACCCGCCCGACCTGCCGCGGAGCTAATATATCCATGGGTACGGTAACTGTTCTAATCTCGAACTCTCAGACCGACAATCAAGTCCAAATTAATCCTCGCTTGGAAACACACCTCTCAACATGGGCGACTTAGCAGCACCTGTTCCTGTCGTAGTCTGCGGCAAGGTAGAGAACGTCGGAAAGGTCGTAGTCGAGGGCCTGAAGCCTGAGTATGAGGGTGAGTGGGAACACGGCTATGGGATGATTACGAAGAATCCTACCACTCGTCAGCCCTATCACCTAAGCACAACAGGAAAAGCTTGTAATCTGCAGCTAACATATAAGCCGTGACGCAGTGATCCTCTTCTGCCTTGGAAGCCAACCCACCGCCGCCGAGGTGCCCTATAGTGAGTATCAACCAGTTCCAACCAGGACTTACAACTCCACCGCTCCCACACGAATAAAATCAGCGGTAGAAACACATACTCACCAACCCTATCCTTTCTTTATCTCCAACTCGCCATCCTCCATCCCGCCCCCTTTGCCACGCCAACGCGCTAACCACCAACCCCCCCAAAGTCCTCCGGGGCACCGCGCCCCCGTCGCAAAGCAGCTACATCGGGACAGGGAACTACGCGACGCCGCCGGTGGCGGTGCTGATGGGGCAAGCGTGGGACGAAGCGGCGGTAGCGCAAGTGAAGACGGCGATCCAGGGCGCGGGGCTGTCACGCGGCGCCTCGCCCGTCGTCATGCGCAACGACACCAGCATACCGACGCCGCCGCCGCCGGCGCCCGAGTACGCGGTGCAGCTGCTCCGTCGCATGCGCGAGACCCTGGGCAAGCTGTTGGCTGGCGAGAAGCTTGATGGCCCTGAGGAGGGGGTTATAGTATGTTGTCTTCTGCCCCTCGTTCCCCCCTTTTCTCTTTGTTCTCCTATTCGAGTTTGTATGTGAGCAGTCTATATTGACTCGTGACCTGCAGTGGTACTGAACCGACTTACCTCAAGCCCCGCGGATCACAATGTATCTATCACCGATATCTGTAGCTTCATCGAACGAGTTGGCCAGAATTCAAGACACATATCACTACCAGCAAGCGAAAAGCAAGAGTTCCAGCAAATATTTTCAACATTAGGTATCTCTAGTAGTGTGCATAGGCTACAGCTTGTATACAGTGAGGTGGAAAAGATTTGTGACAGGGGAGAGAGGAAGTAGCAAAGAAAATGCAACATGCAAGTAAACCGCCCAGCAACCATTGTGGCCATCCGTTTCATTCGTCTCATCTATGCTCCTGTCCGACCTGATGTCTGCCCCCCAGACATGTCATGCAATGTGTCCGACGCCTGGCCTAATTTTCATAATGTGTGTATAATAATATTGTGTTGACGGAATAGTGAAGTACGCGTGGGTGTTTGCAAATGAGACTCAAAAAGGAAAAGGGTAAGGGAAGAACTGGCAGCAATGTCTTGCCAGGTGAAAAAAGGGTATCAACCGAGAATCAACCAATGATGACCTCTTGCGTAACGAGCCCGAAAATCCATCTCGCCTGCGCTACCGATGAACACTGGAAGCACCACTTTCGTACATTTCCTCCGCTGCCTCCTCCTTGTGGCGCGACTCCTGTCTGCCCGCTCTCATCCTTCACCTCCTCCCATACGTTAATAAGGACACCTCTGCTGCCTAACTGGCTGAAGCATTGGCTGCCTAGTACGACATCCAGGACCACTACGGGTGTGTCTGAATCCTTCTTGGGGATTGTCGTAACAATGATTCGTTTCTCCATTCCTTGGTATTTCCTCAGGTTCTGTCTTGTGCCTCGGTCTGGTCTCGTTACTTCGAGTAGACAATTGCCGTGGTCTTCCCACTTGCTGGCAGATATTAACAGATGGAGGCGAATCTTAAGGTTGTTCGTCGTGAGGCTCATCCCACTACGACCGCTATTGGCTGCACTAACAGAAGGCGAGCGGGGTGGTGTAGCCGACGACGACGATGTGTATAGAGATGCGTCTCCGCCCGCAAAGCGGGATTGTCTGTTGACGGAGGACATGGCAATATTGAAAGACTGGTTGCCACCTCCCATCAACTTTCGGAGAAAGGATGACGCAGAGACGCCTGAAGATTGAGATGCGCTACCGGCTGATTGTGATGGAGCGCGTGTTGAGGCGCGATAGCTATTCTTCCGGCCGAACCAGCTACGCTGGCGACTGCTGCCGTCACCTTCCACATCTTGGTTTTGGTATTGTCCAAATGCCCTAACTCGCGTTTCCTCCTCAAGTGCCTTATACTTTGCATTGTCCATGCGGGCTCGATGAACTGCCATATACAGGGATTCGCACTCTGGGACGGACTGGACCCTAAAGCGGAAGAATGAAGTTTCGCACTTGACTACTTTTGCATAGAGCCTAGAATAACTTAGGACGGGAGATCGTATTTCCAAATCAACAACCGTGCTGTTCCGCAGCATGACTAGGGGAGTCAGATCGAGAGCAATTAGCGGCGGTTCTTCTTGTCCTGGGCCGTTAGTAGGTGAGTGCGCTCTTCGGTAGGGATACGCCTCGATAAGACCTGGGGTTGTGACGATACTGCACAGGTCAGGCCAAAGATCTTGCCAACGTCCGTGCTTGTTATCCCAGTAAGAAATTGAAGCAACGGATTTCACCGCGTATTCCGGTTGTTTGCTTTCTAGTTTAGATGGGCTAGCTGGGGAAATGCGAGCAGCGCTCTCTGAGATGAACGACTCTGTAGGGAATTCAGTATCCTTTTTAATACTGATAGCAGGGGTAGTATCGGGTATGTCAACAGCCTCAAGCTCATCATCAGACGATTCATCGGAGATCAGATCATCCTCCGACATGGATGTTGGCGAAGTGGAGCCTTCGGAAGATACATCTGACGGGTGATATTCGTGTTTCAAAGGAGAGGAAGTGCGGCGCTTGAGACGCGTCGCGTTCTTGTCGGCTGGAGGCGCAAGCACTGGCGCTTTCTTGGCGGTAAAGGTTCGGTGCACGGGTGGAGGGGGCGCACCATCTTCGCGGTAGCGAGTGCTATTCGGAGGTGATTTATTAGATGCCATGGAATCATGATTGTCGAACGAACGCGAATATGATTCATCGTCATCATCTGAGGGAGGACTGTGCAGTTTATGCTCGGATTTTAAGTACGAATCCTGAGTTGGAGTCTTCTGGGCAGATGGACTTGATGCTTCAGATCGGGAATTAGAGGTCGGCGTAGTGGGAAGGCTTGTAGTCTGTCTGCCGGTATGGGTAGGCGTTGTTGGTTCTCCAAGATTTTCAGTGGGCTTCGTAGGTGCGCGGGAGAGTGTAGGTTTCTGACGTAGCTTACTCTCGCCCAAAGGAATCTCGCCAGCTGCTGATTTTGGTGATGGCACTAGTGTATGGGATATTGAAGCCGCTGGTTTTTTAATCTGTGGCGGGATTGGAGTACGTCCCAACATATCGAGCCAATCTAGTACTTGTTCTTCATTATCCGCTGTCAAAGATAAGAGTTCGAACCAATCTTCCTTGGAACCTCGGATCATGACGACTAATTCGTGTTTGTGATCTCCTCTTCGAGCGGAAAATCGACCTCCAAGGACAGGGGCAAATAGAAGCCATGAGCGACCCCCGTTGCCAGTTTCTCTGATGAGAAGGTCTCCTGGATCAGATTTGAATACTTGGTTGTCTCTAAATATGAGTTCAATTTGACACTCGAGTCGTTGTCCGTTCGAATGTCTTAGGTCCAGGGAGAATGTATCTTTGGCGTAAACTTGTCGGAAGCGGTCGACCTTGACGTTGTCCAGAGCGTCTAATGTCCTGAGGTCGCGAGTTCGAGACGTGTCGCTATTCTTGGCATCTTCGTCGATGACTCTTGCGTTCTCCTCCTTATGGCGTCGTTTTGCCTTCTCCTGCAGCGCTTCCCACTTGGAAGCAAGAGACTCGAATTCTTTAGTCCTTGTAATTGTTCGATAGCCCTAGTTTGGTTAGCCTAACCGCGGCGAAAATCACAACATGGTTAAGGGAATATACCTTAATGAATTTGACGATCCATTTAATGCGCACAAGAGGGCGTTTCAATAGGTGAGCAACATCAATACGGTCTCCATCCTCATTGAGGATATCGCCTTGCTCGTTTCGAGGCATCGCATTGATGAGGGAATCGGCATCGTCGAGTGACCTCGGCGCGAGGTTGACGATGATGCCTTGGAAGCCGAGACGCCACACGTCAAGGTAGTTATTGTAAATGGAATGGACTGCTTCAAGCCATTGGGCAAGTTTATAGATATCAGAAAGCGAGGGGCATAGGCGATGATGATTCCTTAGGTCGTCTAGGACCATGCCCATGTGAACAACAGCATTGTCGAGTGTATCCTCCTTGTATTTTTTGGGAGGGGATCCGAAAAGATCTTTTCGTGCGCTGCTAGTGTTGTTTACAAACTGTGTTAGGAGGACTGGGATTACTCCATCGACAAGTGTCTTTAGTTCCCTCTGATAAAGATCCTCATCATCCTCGAACTCTAATAAAAGTTCATCTAGGGTAGCAGTTTTAAGGCGGGTAGATGGTCTCCGCACGTTGTGCGCAGAACGACGACTATGGGCTCTGTTGGGTGCCGAGGTATCATTAGGCAACGATAGGACTGACACTAGATCCGAATGCTTTGTAAGTCGTCTTTTGAGACCGGATCTCTGGCTTCTTTTATGGGACACAGCTGTGCTCCTTGTAAGGGTAGTGCTCTCTGTGATAGTTGACTGCGATACTACAGACGAGAGATCTGACTGAAATGTACTACGTGACTCGACCTCAGATACAATCGTCGACAGTTCGTGGAAGCCGTTGGTTGGGGGTTTACGTTTGTGATATAAGGGAGGCGGTGCTGGCTGCGTGAGTTCAGACGACAATGATGAATCATAGTCATCAGGAGACGGGCTCCTTCTCGTACCGGAAGAACGACGTCTTTCATGGTGCTCATCCTCACGCTCTTGATCGAGATCAACGACTTCGGGACAGCTTGGATACTCTAGGGGCGGAGGACTATGGCCGGTCGATTCTCCTCGGAACGCATCCATGAGTTTCTCTTTGAGACCTCTTTTACTACTGGATTTTGAAGGGGAAGAAGTAATTCTCGTAGCCCGACTCCTTTTCAGTCCAGCCGGGGTTGGAGTTGTGCTCCCGGTTCGGCTAGGCTCATCATGGTCAGATTTCTCAACCTCCTTTGGCTCGGCCGTTTCTTCACTCCTACTGGTGCTGGGAGAAGATGGAACCTCAGCAGGTTTGCGCTTCGAAGGTGTAGAGTGCCGTGCCTTTGTTTCATCTACCCATTCTTGGTTGGGTTCATGTTTTCGTTTTTGTTCAGGCTGAGGTTGAGGTTCAGGAATAGATGATGCATCAATAAAGGGGTCAAGCGTGTCTTTCAACCATGTCTCAATGTTTGGTGGCTGATTAACAACAGGCTTTGGATGATCGACCTTTTCCGTGAGAATTTTCTTGCCTTCCGTCAATGCCTTTTTCAGGACGTTAGTAGCGCCCTTGAAACTAGGCTGTCTCTTGGTTTTTGGCCTCGCGTTTCGTTTCTTTGAACCAGGCAAGTCAAGCTCGCTGAATGCAGAATATCCGACTGGTATATCTGCTAATGATTGCTGTAGGTCACTAAAAGGCATGTCCGACACCGAGTCGCTCGACCACGATTCACTGTCGGATACTTCCTCTGTTGCAATGGTGGCCGTGTCTGCATGATCTCTGCTCACAGACGGTTGGGAACGTTTGGATTTCTTCTTCATCGGTGCTTTTGAAGCACCTCGTATTGGTATTCGGTGCTCATCGGATTCAGGCTCTTCTATCACCTCTATGTGGTCTGATGGTGATATATCTCTGCGAGTACTAGTTCCACGAGTACTGGGTACCCGTGATGACTGTCTCGAAGAAGGTCGAATGGTGGTCGCACTATCCGATCCTTGAAGGTCAGAAGAAGCTTTGGTTTGAGGCTTTGGAATGGATGTTGGCCGCGGCTTGGATCTAGGGCTCTCTCTTCCATGTGCCTGTTTCCGTGTTGGGTTTGCCCTGGCATTATTCCCCTCTTGCCCTTGTGGTTTTCGTAACGTAGATGCCTCCACAGTGTGGGTAGAACCTGATCTTGCGCTCGCCGTGTCGTTGTCACTATGGATGGGTCTAACACGAATACCATCATCTTCGTATCTTTTTGACTTGCTCGTTTTCGAAGGCTCAGTCACAACTTGAGAAGACCCTGATCTTTCGCTTGCGGCGTCCTTTTCACTTAGGATAGGCTTGACTCGAATTCCATCACCCTCTAGCTCTTTCGACCTCCGTGAGCTATTTGTCTTGATAGTGATTCGAGCGGAAGCCGATCTTCCACTTGCGTTATCGCTTTCAGATGGGATAGGTTTAACGCGAATTCCATCACCGCTGCCGGTTGACTTAGGTGATTTTGGTATGCTATGACGCTTGATAGGAACTTCTTCAGGAATCTCGACTTTGCTGGCCCAGTCCTTGACCTTTTTTGACACGGAAGGATTGGCCGCCGTACGTGCCAAGAAATCCTTAGGTAAAGGGGATCCAGTGCTCTGGTTCAGCTTTGTCTTTGGTGATCGACTTCTCGATGGGCTCTTCTTCTTTTCTTTCATCCAATTGGTATCACTGACAACCCGTTTCTTTGGCGGGTTTGAGAGTCTAAAATCCTCTTGGCTTTTGCTTGATTCACCACCATCAGTCTTGCGCCCCGTCACAATTTTCGGCTGCGGCTTCTTCTGTCGCGACTTGATCCTCACACGGTCTTCTTCAGTCACACTCTCCTCATCTACTTGTATGTTCACCTCACTCGGTTCTGTGGGGGTAGCTAAAGGGTCGGCGCTGGCCATTGCTGCCGCATTTGCTTTTTGCCATTTCTTTACTCGGTCATGCACACCTCCTGGAGCCTGGATTCGCATGACAGCTGCCTGGCGCATCTCCTGCTTCACCAATTCCAGGCTCCTTCGTCTTGCCCGTGCTGCTTCCCGTGCTGCTTGTCTGTCTGCTGCGAGTCGGGCTGGAGATGGTCGGCCGAGTAAGAAGTCACCGAGAAGGGTAGGATGTGCCTTTGCGGTGGCAGCCCGCGGGCGCCCAGCGGCCGGCGTGGTCTTAGGTGTTCCATCTTTGGCAGGTGTCGTGGCGTTACTAACTGGTGCTGGTGCTGTCCCCGTCGCAGTATTTGGTATATTCTTCTTAGAGCTGGAGGCGGACTTGGGAGTCTGAGGACCCGATGCATCATCTTCATCGTTAGATTTCGGGGCAGTCATGATCTGCTAAACAGGATATTGTTAGTTTCAGCAACATTCCAGCAGTGAATCAATATGTTTTAGTATGACATAGGTAAATTGGGCCGTCTACAGCTTCCCCAGCGGTGGGCGGTCACGCCGATGGGCCAGTGCCCGACCAGATGCATACCAGAGCACAGCACACCATACGCCCCATTATCACACCGCATTGGACTCGTAAACTATTTCAATGAACTCAATTCCTCACCTAAGTTGATCAGGGTCATGGCCCTAGGCTTCATGCTGACGTTGAGAGGTCAGACGACGTAAGCGACGTGCATTCAAGTCTCGACATTAATGGGAGGGATACTCCAGAGGGTAGATTAGAATGTGACAACAAATCCGGAGTTGCATTTCCGTTTACGCCGTAACATAATATGCTACCACCTGGCTGTTCGACTTTCTCCCAATGTCTGCAGGTAAATTTAGAATTGTAGATTGGTAGAGTTGCACAGTATTTCGGTATGAGGTAGGCACACGAGTTCAATGGTTGTATGTTTGTATCTGGTAATTAATGTAAGTGGAAGACTCGGCGTGAGGAAAGAAAGATGAGAGTTGTTGGGTTGGCTAGATTGTGCTAGAGATTGTGCCGTAGCAACCAATAGTTGGCAGTGACGGAGCTGAGACATAAACAATGGAATTGCCTAGTCCCGGACAACCATCGGTACCATGGCACCAAGGAAGGGCTTGGCGGCTGCTTGGGTAGCTTCGACTGCTTTTTCGGTGGGTCTCTCGTACTTAGTGGGCAATTTAGTGGGTTATGTGGGGTCGGCAGCCCGGCTCTGAACTTGGAACTTGCAGTTGATGATGGCATTGCCCCTGTAGTTCCCGAACACAATTTAACCAATCAGCACACCAACCGCTTCTCAGTTGCCCCTCCATCTGCTAGAATTTCTTACTCGTAACATCATGTGGCTGTTTCCGCATCAGCCATCATCAGCGCGTCAGCTTCGAATATTGAGTCGTGTGGCGTCCATTGCTTCTACATTGGTAAACTCGCATCATCGCATGTTCATCAACGATCCATTCCTCACTATCTGAAGTTCTACAAACGAAAAGTGCCGGTAGATAAGTATGTATCCATTAGTAGGGCAGCCGGTATCGAATCAGAAATCCTGAATTACCCATTTCGACAATTCTACAATGTTCTTCCATGGATATCTTTAGCTCGCCATTCAAAGACATTGTGGATAACTGATGGTGATAAGATAATACTAACAGCGTCATTAAGAAAATCCTAACGGCTAATTATCGGTCTTTTCACCTCCTGATGAGAATATGGCTTTGCCTTATCCAGGTTACCCTACATATCAATTTCATGCATGATACCTACGCATAATACACCAGGCAAGATGAGGCACAATTCTTTCAATAGCATGTCATCTTATGACACTAGATTATATAACGATCACGGGTGACGGCGACAACCCTCTTATCACATAATAGCCTCTCTAAATCCTTGTTAACTTCTGAGCTACTAAGGATAGAATGGTTCACTTAGTGTCACCTAACTCTTTCATGATCGCACTACAAGAACTTCTACGTTATGTGTACGCGAGTAGAGACTGTTTATTAGAGGTTATTCAACAAGACCTAGTTTCCAAGTTGATAAATCAAGTTCTTTTACGCTCTAGCCATGCTCTCACTGAGTAGGGTAGGTGAGGCTCTAAGAAAAGATTCAGCTGCCAACCTTATTGGATTGAAAAGCACCGACTATCCGATGATGAAACCCCTTTGATACTGCGCTCGCAAGCCACCGACCGCTTAGGGTACGAATTAACAGACATGGTGAGAGGGAATTACGATAAATGCTCACGATCCCTCTCCCTTAGTCTCCTCCGCCGCTCCCCTAGCAAGTTAATTACCTAAGGTATCCATTCTTCAGTCAAAAGCTACCCTACTAGTCTTCTCCGGCACCCTATGTCAGAATGTCCGAACCAAGAAATGACCAACACTCCTGGATTAGAAAGTTGCCGGGCAAGAGTAAGAATCAGGAACGTCCAGGAAAATCAAGACAAGGTAGCACAATCCTCCGGCCATTCGCCGCAAGGCTCCAAATATCTCAGCTAACATGGCAACAGATTCCCCAGATGCGAACCAGGCGACAAGCTGAACTCAATCAAACAGCCTCACGAGCATGGAGCTTTATGGTCTCTTTGAATTCCCTTCTCGTACGGACCAGCCTGAACCGCCCTCACTTCATCCAAATGCCCAAAGTGTCGAGTTCGTCGTCCCGAACCTATCCTGAACTAACACGCCTCCCTTACTCACTGATCATTAGCATCATTGCTGTCCACGGCCTTGGAGGAAGCTGGCGGACGACATGGAGTGCGGGTAAAGACGATAATCCCACAATATGGCTACGTGACCGTCTGCCAGAGGTGCTAGCTCGTGTCAACGTGCATCCTCGTATTCGGGCCTTTGGCTACGATTACTCCTACGTGTTTTCCTCCTCAGCATCTGATCTCGAATCCTGTGCTGAGCAGAAAGGGCACGTATCCATCAAAAGCATTATGCAACAGCCGTTGCTGCGGCACACGGTCCCAAGTCTTCGCCTATTTCCCAGGAAGACAGGTCTCGGCGCTTAGACACCGTTGACGATGGACCTGGAAGTGAATAGCTAACAGAAAATATGAACCATATCAGGGATAACCAGCTAATGGTCATTCACCTATTAGGTTGCTATTGATATATAAAAGATGTCCTGAAGATGTGGTTTCATGCAGCTTCCGTGGAGTACGGAATAGCTGCTCGGGAACTAGACGAAGCACTGATCCAAGCTACTAAAGACGGCCGTGAGGACATAGTCCATTTATTAATGGAACACGGGGTCATTATTGGCTCTATGGGTGAGCTTTGCCGCTACCAATCACCATGACATACCGCATGCCGCAAAGGGCATGAAAGCATCTTCCGGTTACTGTTTGAATACGGTGCTAATATCGAGTCTAAGGATCCAGAAGGTTTTGGTCCATTAAACATCGCGTGCGACCAGGGACATGAGAACATTGTTCAATTGCTGCTTGATCGCGGTGCTCATACCTATGCAAGAAGTCGACGAGGCGTGACTCCGTTACATATTGCATGTGCCGGAGGACACACAGATGTTGTTAAGCTGCTACTCAACCACGGCGCTGATTTCAATGCCAAAGAGGAGCATGGTAATCATCCATTACATTATGCATGCCTCTGGATGGGAAAAGTAGATGTTGTTAAACTGCTACTTGATCGCGGCGCTAATATCAATATCAAAGATGAGGATGGCGGGATTCCCTTACATGATGCATGTAGGGTGGGACAAGAAGCTATTGTTGACTGCTGCTTGACCGTGGTGCTTGTATGGATGCCAGAGATGATTTTGGCAGGACTCCGTTATACCATGGATGCTTGGCAGGAAATGTAGACGTTGTCAAACTACTACTCAATCGCGGTGCTAACATTGATATTAAAGATAAGAACGATGCGACTGCATTACAATGCGCACATCAAGGAGGACATGCAGATATTGTTCAACTTATGGAAAAATATGGAGGTCGGAAAATCACAAACAGGCTGCGAATTGGCTTGCACAGGTCTTTAAATGAATAGACAGCGTGTTCATGGAGATCTTCGACCTGTTTTTCAGAGGTGTAAAAGGGGGCTCAGGGGAAGCAACTGTATATGAATACTACCATACACTCGAAGACTTAGAAGAGGGTAAGTGTTAATAGTCGTTGCTATCTACTGCCTACCTACCTAACTACGAGCTATTGCTCTATGTACGACTTACCTCTAAGGCTATAAACTTTCCCTGATACTGTTTTAGGTACTCTAGGTATAATGGACTTACATGGAAAGTCTCATGCGACTTTTTAACATCCCATAGACGCGTGTAGCCCCTCCAGAAGGGTCGTTACACAGATTTTACAAGAACTTAGGGGGTATGCAAGTGTTTCCTTGAAAATCATAGCTACACGGATCGGGGGTACTCAAACCGTCAATCTCTTCAGCATTGAGATTTACATCCTATTACCCTGCTATATGCAAGGGATTCGGACGCGAAATATATAAGATTCACATGCGTACCTAGGTAGTGTTTCTTGAGAAGATGAGTGGAAGGCGGCCCCCTATTTAATATCAACTATTTCGCCTTATTTTTCCATCGAGGGAAGAGCTAGGATGAAACAACCGTCTTCGGCAAATTCGCGGCCGCTAATCAACCTCGTGTTGTCGATGAGTGCTATTATTCCCAATATTATTGGCATTTCGCCCTATGAGTAAATCCTCTTGCGAAGGGTATCTGTCGGGAATTGGGACCATAGCTAATTGTGGGGCAGTAGCCCCTACGCATCCCATATTTAGGGATTCCTCCACTTGTATCTAGATTCTCCCTTTTATACATTAATCAATCAACAACCTCTTTTAGCCACACTGCTGTCCAGCACCCTTGACCACTATTAAGTGATTAATAGACCTTGTCCATCCAACAGTATCTTTAGCTCCTATCGTGTCTATGACAACAGACGGATTAGGTAATCTACGATATACGAGAAACGTCTGGGTTATAACAATTTCAATATGTGGCAAATGTAGCTGCAATTATGATACATATCCTAACTTGTATTCGGTCTGTTCGAACGTTGTCGCCTGTGCCACCCAGAATCTGAAGCACCAAACCTAGGTACCTAGGTACCTAAGGTAGACGATTAGCCGCGTGCATAAAGTTATGGAATCTTATAATTTGGCCTTCTCGCTCTGTGTCTCCTTCCATTGCTTGAACCTTTTCAAGCCTTCAGCTTTCCGTTTCTTCTCGGCCGCTTGCATATCGGCAGGGGTTGTTGCATCCTTACCCCTGGCATCTAGCAACGCCACACTCTCGCGGTACATCTCTGCCTTGAGAATTCCGTACGCCCCGGTCGACCCTTTCTTGACTAGGTCTCGTTCTTGGATTAATTTCAGTGCCGCATCGATCTCCCCAATAGCGTCCACCAGGCCGGCATCCAGCGCGGCCTTCGCATCATAGCGTCGAGCTTCGAGGACCATATCACGGTACACGCGAGGGGCAGCCTTTATACGAAAAATGGAGCTCATTGGTGGCAGCAGCGGCGCTCCGAACTCGAGCTCATTTATGCATACATAGCCCTTCGCGCCGGTGAAGACGCGGTAGTCGTGATGCATGGCGAGCATGAACCCTCCGGCGAAGCCATGGCCATTAATCATGGCAATCGTCGGCATAGGATATGTTAGGAACCTTCGGAATAACGGGTAGAGGCTGTTCTCGAAAAACCCCGGCGAAGACAGGGCAAGCTGGAGGTCGAGGCCATTGGAGTAGAATTTGGAGATGGCCGATGTGGTTATGACGACGCCCGGTGGATATCCGAACTCAATGATATCGAGAGCGGTCATGAGCGCCGTGTTGAAAGCAGGCGTGAGCCTGTTGTCTGGAGGCGAGTTCCATGTGAGCACGTAGACCTGTGGCGCAGGAGACGTGCAGACGATGCCGCCTCCCGGGTGCGACTTGATACTGGGAACGGGGATGGTGAACAGCTCGCTTGATGCCATATTAGGACTGTTCAGAACAAGAAGACAATATTTACAGCAGGTTTGATTTTACCTAGAAGATTGTGATGCTGACTGCTTTTCACTGTCGGCCTGAATAGGACTCGGTTGTTCACATAATCAACGAGTCGCGATCGCGTGCCCCATGAATAATGAGTGGAGAACAAGCCGCGGCATTTCCTAATCAGGCATTCGACGTAGCAAGGGGTGTTTCTTCAGAGAGTCGCTCACTCGCACGCTTTTGAAGGCGAGTTATTGAAGTGCACAGGGCTCCTGGGGATTCTAGATAGAATTTCCAGGCTTATTTCAAGCACCAAATATTCGATCACGGGGATCCTCGGTTTATGTATTAACATAAGAGGGGATTTGAAAGTTAAGCGACCGATTATGTAAGCTTGAGAGCTTGTGCTTGGTATTTTCATGTGATAACGATAACGGCCAAATTTATAGCTCCCTTTGCTATCCCTTGAAGTTGACTGAAATATGTCGTGTACAAAAATGTTAGCTTCTAAAGTTATAAAAATGAAAGTTGAATTCGACTTCTATGGCATTTATCCGAGTAGGGATACGGGAGAGTCTACGGTAGCTGTAAAACCTGGCGTGTCGCTATAGAAAGACGTGGAGCATTAAGTGCGATACACATGCATAACGTATGGTGTCTTAATTTGAAGTTTACCTAATCAACCACCCGGGTACATAGGCGGTTCCCCGTTTGACGTGGGTTGCCATGTTGTTCGTGGGGTCATTTCCATGATACCACGCGCGCATACCAGCATCAATATGATACGTCACATCCCGGGAGTTAGTAGAGCCTATAGTCTAATTGGGTTTATGATTTTGTCAAGGTATTATAATAGATGGAGACGTGATGTCTTTAGCAGGGTAAGTAGATAAGAGGAGATAATTACGATACAAAGCTCTTAGGGGAGAGGATAGATCAGGTGCGGATTCTAAAATAATTCTAGAAGTGTTGTGTGACTACCTAGGTTAAGGTAATCGATGTTCTGCACAGCATGGCTTTCCAAGTTAGGTACCCAGTAAGACCACCTAGATAGCGATTCATAATGAATTTTCGCCCCCTGATTGACCGCTAGCCTGGCGTATGGGTCAAGGCACTCTAGGTCCCTGTCTAATCCTGAGTTGTTGATATGAACACTACTTGCACATTGGCAAATCTAATCAACTCGTCAGGTACTGGAAATCTCGTCACGAAGGCTACAAGACTGACGCTGCTGCTGCAGCAAAGATTTCAAGTCTCCTAGCATTCGTAATCAGGCTCATAGCCAAGGAGAAGTGTACACTGAAAATGCACACCAAGCAAAGTCTCAGAGGCAAGCTTTCAGAAAAGTAGAGGACAACAATGGAAAAAATTGGAACTACAGTTGAAAGGACGGAACCAAGAGTATGTACTATAGCTCGAATCTTCGCATCTGAGTATTGGTAAAGAGTAAGTTAATCTCCGGGGGCCTGTTTCTCTAGATCGGGTACGGGTCTCTGCAGTACAAATCAATTCACTGGCTTGAAACTTGGTGTATACCTTTTGACATACCTTCAACAATCTCCAACAATAGTGGAACATCTTTAGGGCGGTACCTACGAGGAACCTCGCCAGGAGGTCGTCATCCCTAGTTCATCACCTAGGAATAGCGGATCATGCCTGTCCTAGCCAGAAAACAGTGATGGATATGGTGGTACATCGCTAAGATCCCGGCCGAGGAAGTCACAGTCGCCGCCAAGCGTGGCGCTGAGGTTGTAAGAACAGATAATCTTACGCCGGCGGCCGCTCGGTTGTGGTAATGCTCCAATATTCTGGTATTGCTGGATCGCCGAGTCTTTCTCTATTCTCCTCTTAGAGCGCAGTAAATCAGGTACAGAGAGGCGAAATAGGCCAGCGCTAATGTCACCCTAGCCATGGAAGCAAAAGATGCCCAAGCATCAACCTACCCTGACCTTAGAGGTTGAAGTATGATTTAGCAAGACACATGGACACAAGTCGATTATCCCCTACGTCAAAACTCGGATGTCCATGGGTGTACCAGGTTGCATTTCCCATTCTCAACCGTGCGCCTAGTAATCCCTTATAACAGCAAAGGACCAACTAACTTGTAGTATCGGCCACGACTCCTAGAGACGGCCAAATACACAAGTACTAGAAGCTTGTCATGGCCGATGACTTCCATGCTATATTACAATCTCGCCCGAATCCCATAGCCTGCCGGACCAGTGGCTTACTTGAAGCACATGAGCTTGGCGAAGCTGTTTGTGTCGTCCTCCTCAAATCTCTCACGAATCCGCGCGATCTCCTCTTCCTGGATTCGGTCGGCCAGGACTGTTTGTACAGCTTCGTCGAATAATCGGTGGACGTTCTCGCCGGTCAGGGCCGAGCACTCGACGTACTTCATTGCTCGCATGATCACGTCGCCATATTCGTTCTAAATAATTGAAGTTAGCTTAGTTCGGGACTGGGCAAGAAGAGGAATGGGGATGTGGGTTAGGGGCGGATCCTGACCTCATGGCTACAGAGTCGTGCTCGCAACTCCGGTCGAAGTGGCGCCCAGACGCCTTTGCCCTTACGCGTGTCCTTCTTGAGGCCGACGAGGACGACGGGGATATCGCCGCAGTTCTTGCGGATCTGGTCAACCCACTAAAAAGAATCACCCTTAATGTTAGCAAAGGCTTCACACAATCGGCGAGCAATCATGTTCGCAGCTGTGGCATACCGTTGTCTGAGACTCCATGAAGACATCAACCTTATCCATGCCATAGCACAGAAAGACGGTATCCCATGACATGTACGACAAAAGTTCGAGCTGATGGAGTCCGAGCTCGCCAGACGTGTCCCAGATCTCAAGATCGACCTCTCTGTTGTTGACAACCGTTGTCTTGTTGAAGAGTTCGTATTGAGTCTTTATATGATCCTGTAATGGAAGTTCTGTATCAGTCATGGAAGTTTCTTTGCTGGATAAGACTCTTTTTAGAGCCCGAAAGGAGGCACTCACCTGGTCAAAGACGTCGCGAGAGTAGCGACTGTGTTCGCAATGTGTTAGTAGGTGATAGGCCAATTGTGTAATACTAATTGAATCCTGGAGAAAGAAAAGAGATGGCTTACAGCAACAGGTTCGACTTTCCGCAACCGCTGTCGCCAACGATGATGAATCGCATTTTTTCTCTGTTGGGGTCATTGGAGTTGGTTGAGCCGAAAGAGGGCGACAAATCAATAGAGAACCTCTTCATGGCCTCGCGGTGTTCACGAGAGGTAGTGATGAGTCGCCAGGCTGCCGAAAGACGACTCTTGAAGTTACCGCCCGTGCCTTGCTTCTCAGGACCTTGGTGGGTATCCAAAGCTGAGATCTTCTGCGGCTGCTTACCGACACGGCCATCCTCATCGTGTCCCTGACTGGGGTTTTCGGCCTCCTAGAAGGCATTCACTATTAGTAATGGATATCTATGAAGACATTCAAAGCGGGATTGGATTGTCGAGGACGCATTCTTACCAAAAGAGCCTGCTTGTGGGCTAAGAAGCTACCGCGTCCGAGGGGTTCATCGCGCTTAGTGGCTTCGGTGGCATTAGGGACGTCATCAATCCATCGATCGATGGTATTCGATGTTCTAAAGGCCTTCGGGATAGCGAAAGAAAAGGTCTTTGTAAGAGAGGAATGAGGAACTGGAGGGGTTTGAGGTTTAGATGGTACCATGACTTCTCCCTCCGTGATCGCCTCAAGAGACGACGGCACGAAGCTGCTTGTAGAAGCCATTATTAATGGGTTGGGACAAGATGTGTATATGTGGAAGTGTGACGAAAGGATGACTGGGATGAGAAGTCGCGTCGAATCGACGGAATTCTGGGGGGATAATTTTGCATTCATCAGTGAATGGAATAACCGCCGAACTGATTATTCCATTATGCGACTGGTCGCTAGAGTACGCGGCGTCAACAAAGCAGCTGGGCGACAGCTGGACAGTGCAAATGTTAACAGATTTGGTAGAACGCCTGCACCTGTCGTAATGGGGCACCTTCCCTAAATCCGTATTGTTTGGCGCGACCCTGAACTGGGTCAAGTATGCACTTACCACAAGGAGTGAGTTGTTGCCTGCCGTAGAATCCATCGTTGATGGAGGCTATCTCATAGTAATAGAGTATTCTCACTATCTGACATTAGTTAATTTTCATGATCAGTTAGCCCAATATAGAAGGAAGGTAAGTGAGGAATACAACATGGACAGCACAGGTGAACGAATCCAATCTTGTAATATGGCATCAAAATGACCTATCCTTACGCATTGTGTTTGAGAAGACAGCTACTTAAGGTCTGTATAGTTTCAGTAGCTAGAATCTAGAGTCATCATGGCCGACATATTTCTACGTTACACTATTTGGGTTTATTCATATTATAAAGCAGCCTCAAGCACCAAGTACGCAGCAAACAGCACTTTGACCTAGCCATCGTGAATCCCAAATTAATACCGCTGGCTATTTGAACTTCAGTATCGTCGCGGAATATTTATTCTCAGCGTAGTAATCGACACTATGAAGAAACTGTCTCCTACCGCTGCCTCGGACAGATATTTCGGAGAGAACTCCTGCTCGTACCTGTTGTGGCTCCCCCGTTGATGATTTAATTCTACGGTGATGTACGCATAATTATCGAATTATCATAGTATGGAGTCGACTGGAGAAATTATGACTTCGATTCGATAGAAGAAGGCGTGAAGGCACCAAGAAGCAGACAGACGGGATTGGCTGACTAATCCTGCCTTTTGATTCAACATCTACTACGTTCAGCCCGCATCTCGTGAGTAGGAGGCATTAGAGACGAGCCAGATTATAAGAATTCCAAAATTTCTATTGCATTGGCCTAAATAAATCTGAATGATACTCAGAGTACCGGCATATCCGCCGATTCCGGTACGCTGGGTCCCGAATTACGGTTGGTTTGACGTCGGAATTACCTCCCGAGCGGGAGCCCGATCGAGACAGTGTGTATCGGCTTTACACACGGTATGATGTACAACCTACAAATACTCTCGATGTCCTTTTGCCTATCTTGCACTTCCCTTCCGATGAATTATTAATCAACCGGCAAGCGTACTGAGTATTACCTAAAGTTATGTGGACTTGAGTTGTGTGGGTCTCCTTGACCGAGTAGCCGAGTTCAATTGCTGTAGGTACTGCTGGGGAACAATTTGTCTCTACCTAAAGAAGAAGCGGGGAAATTCAATGCCTAGACTGGCCATCATGATTCCATAGATGGTAATACATGGAAATATGAGAGTAAAACTCCCTACTGCGTGGGATTTCGTGTATACATATTATTAAGCCGGAATTAGTACGTCATTACGACTTTGATTGATAATCAATACTGAACTCTCGGGGTCCGGTGTCATATAAATCGCTTTATGACCCCTCTGCTTCAGATTCTATTGTACCTCAGCCTATTGGGTAGATGACAACAAGACTCAAACAAATTGCAACACATTTCTTGCCCAACATGTCCGATATCCATCTATACACCGCACAGACACCTAACGGGATCAAGATCTCCATCTTGCTAGAAGAGATAGGACTCCCTTACAAGGTGCGTTCTATCGCTGGAGGAAGTGGATATTAGTAGTGGCGCTGACTAATGAGTAGACTACTGCCATCGACATCAGCAAGAACACCCAGAAGGAACCATGGTTCTTGGAGATCAACCCCAATGGCCGCATTCCTGCACTGACGGACACCTTCACTGATGGCAAGCCCATCAGACTGTTTGAGAGTGGCTCCATCATGCAGTACCTGACCGATAGGTATGATACGGAGCACAAGGTGTCATATCCCAAGGGCTCTAGAGAGTACTATGAAGTGAACAACTGGGTAAGAAGGAAACACCTATTACACTTCGGAAGCTGGTCGCTGAGTTAGGTATCTTAGCTTATGTGGCAAATGGGTGGTCTTGGCCCGATGCAAGGGTAAGTAGACGTCTGCTCCGGATTTTACAATGGTGAATACTAACACTTGGTAGGCAACTAAACCATTTTAACCGTATGTGCTGTTAGAGGTCTCAAATCCTGTATGATTGAAACTCACTCGAAGTAGGGTATGCTCCGGAGAAGATTGAGTACGGCATCAACCGCTACAAGAACGAAACCCGCCGTCTGTACCGAACGATGGAGACACAGCTCAAGTCTTCGACATCTGGGTACTTGGTTGGTGACCGATGCACGAGCGCAGATATCGCCTGCTGGGGATGGGTCGCAGCAGCTAGTATGTCTTTCGCTGTCTTGTGAATCATACACCTTTGACTAACATGCTCTCGCGAAGAATGGGCTGGGATCGACATGGCCGAGTTCCCGGTATTGAATGAATGGGTTCAGCGGATGCTCAAGCGACCCGGAGTAGAGAAAGGCCGCCACGTGCCGTCAAAACACAATTACGAGGACATTCAGAAGCTCACGGAGGAGGAGATGGAGGAGAAGGCGGCCGGTCCTAGGAAATGGGTCCAAGCATCAATGAAGGAAGAAGCTAAATAATGGGTTCGGATGATGGGGTTGAATGCCCGAAGATTGGAAGATTGGCGTACAAAGTGTACCTAGTTACAGCATTTTCTTCACTTGCTTTGCGTCGGAAAGTAAGAGCTATCCTGGGCTTGACGATTGACGTAGTTCAAGCTTTGGCCCAGCTGCCCAAAATTTTAACCTAGTGTATCATTTCTTGCCGCGTTGATATGATATATCATAAGAAGTATGCCTTCAAAGCCCTCAGCAGTTGTCCTCAATAGTTTCAACGTAGCGCTCTACTCTGATTGGTGGGTCGCAAGCCACACACACATATCCCGTCTTGAAGCTCATCTCGGCGGAAGGTGTAAACTGCGCTGTTTCGGATATTCTATCATGAATTTTGCTTGGCGTATCTAAATGGAGCTTATGAGCTCTTTGCCCTGATTGATTCCGGAGATTCAAAGCTAGAGGAATAGACTGATTTCCTGGGATTCCTGATTCATAATATGCACACTGGCCGTTTGATAGTCGCTCTCGTGGCTTGCTCATGTGTAAATAGCACTGTAGGACACCATGCATCATAAAGGGCACTTCATATTTAGAATATGATAACAGACAAATAACAAAAACTTGGGTACGTAATATAGCTCTGAAAGTAATATTCTATTTCTTTGTAAGTACATTAGTCATTTATTATACTTATATTAAATATCGATTCGATATCCTTATTAATATGTAGCTATCTGTTTTAGATAGGTATATAGTGTATCACAGTGCTATTGACACGTGTGCCACTTAATCAGCCCTGATTTGACTCTTGTGGTCCAAGCTTTCCCCTTACTCCACTTTGTTCCAGATAAGTTTAGCGTAGCGTCAGAAAAGTCGCCTCAGAAATAATTCCACCCAACAACTATCTTCCAACAATTTGACTTCTTCAACCTAACTTTTACGTTTTCACATCATTTCTCACCGCGCGAATCTGTCAACATGTCGTGGAGAAATCAAGGTATCACAGGTTCCAATAACATCCCTTTGGGAAAATCCCGACGTTTCGGAGCCGAAGGAGACGATGCGCCCGCCTACCGCGAAAATGGCAGTGATGGCTTCAGCGCGTCCAATAGTGATCGCGACCTGAAGCGCGGTCGCAGCCCAGAGCCCAGTAAGTCATCCCCAACTTAACCTATACGTTTGTAACTAGTGACTGATCATCTCTCAGGAACTGATGCAGATGGCCCCCGACGCCGGAAGAAGCGAAATCGATGGGGTGATGCGTCCGAGAACAAAGCCGCCGGCCTTATGGGTCTTCCTACCGCCATCGTGGCCAACATGACCAGTGAACAGCTAGAAGCATACACACTGCATTTGAGAATCGAAGAGATTAGCCAGAAGCTACGAATCAACGATGTCGTTCCTGCTGATGGCGACAGGTATGTTGATAAAGTCTGTATAACTTCTTACTCGGGCAAGTCTAATTGATGTTTGTCATAGATCTCCTTCACCTCCGCCGCAGTACGACAACCATGGTCGTCGTGTTAACACTAGGGAATACCGCTACCGCAAGCGTCTCGAAGATGAGAGACACAAATTGGTCGAGAAGGCCATGAAGACCATTCCTAACTATCACCCACCCCAGGATTACCGTCGACCTACCAAGACCCAAGAGAAGGTCTATGTGCCCGTCAATGACTATCCAGAGATTAACTTCAGTGAGATTGCTAACCCTCTAACCTTTCTAACTATGTCCTTGCCCCTTCTTGTTCGGGATATTACCAGGAGTGTCGTCATATCTCGATGGATGACATGCCAATTTTTGGCCTCATCTAACTCACGTCCTTGCTCTAACCGTCTTGTTACAAATACTAACACTTAGGTCTTTTTTACTAAAGTTGGTCTACTTATCGGCCCTCGTGGCAATACACTCAAGAAGATGGAGTCAGAATCAGGCGCTAAAATTGCCATCCGCGGGAAAGGTTCCGTGAAAGAAGGCAAGGGTCGGTCTGATGCTGCCCACGCCAGCAACCAGGAGGAAGACCTTCACTGTTTGATCATGGCCGACACCGAGGAGAAGGTCAACAAGGCCAAGAAGTTGATTCACAACGTTATCGAGACTGTGAGTACCTCCCAAATTTAGTCATCCCGAATACTTACTAATACCAATATCAAGGCCGCTTCCATACCCGAGGGTCAGAACGAGCTCAAGAGAAACCAGCTTCGAGAACTCGCTACATTGAACGGTACCCTACGTGATGATGAGAACCAAGCCTGCCAGAACTGCGGTCAAATCGGTCACCGCAAGTATGATTGTCCGGAGAAACAGAACTTCACGGCCAACATCATTTGCCGAGTCTGTGGTAACGCCGGTCACATGGCCCGAGATTGTCCTGATAGACAGAAGGGTGCCAGTTGGCGTAACGATGGCCCTCCACGTACTGCTGGTCGTATTGGTGGTGGAGATGCCGTTGATCGCGAATACGAGGTATGTTCCTACGAATATTTAAACACGCACATCGTCTAACTTCATTTTAGCAATTCATGCAAGAACTCGGAGGCGGCTCCAGTGGACCTCAAGCTCGCATTGAAGCCGGCCCTGGCTCTTACAACAACGGCGGCAGTGACGCGAAGCCTTGGCAACGAGGTCCAACGGGTGCTGCAGCTCCATGGCGCTCACGTAATAACGACCAGAACAACGAGGGTGGCGGCTCAGCTGCTCCTTGGCGCGACCGTCATCGTGGTAATGATAACCATGGTGGTGATTACTACGGCGGCCAAGGTCAAAACTACAATGGTGGTTCTTCGGCTCCTGGATCAGCTCCTTGGCATCAAGCCTCGGCAGCTCAACCTCAATACCCCAGCTATCCCGGCTATTCGGGCTACGGTGCAGCTCCGGGTATGGGACCTCCTCCCGGACTCGCTCCTCCTGGCGGTTCTCTCGGTGCGCCGCCTGGACTGCCACCTGGAAACATCAATGCGCTGATTCAGCAGTATGCTAATGGCGCTGCTCCTCCGCCACCTCCTCCGCCTGCGGGTGAGGCTCCTCCACCGCCTCCTGGTGACCAACCTCCTCCTCCTCCTCCCGGTGCTTAGTGTGGCAGCATCCGGATCGACCAAGTCGTCTCGATACTAACCCGTTAGACTTGACTACGTTATACCCGGTCCAGGCTCTTTTACGTTTCTAACGATTTCGCCGTTGCGTGTAGTAACTTTTGACTCCAGTACTAACCATTTCATACACATTTGCTTCAGGCGCATGCTGATTTCCAACTCATACATGAGTCTTGGAAGTATGTCTCCCGGCTTCTTTTGAGGGCACGACTAGGGGTGGTTGCACACATGTATTATAGGACTAATCCGTAGACAGCAACAGGGAATCATTTGATGCAAATTTTGCTTTGGTTTCTTTATAACTGTTTCTTTGCCGTAGCTGTGTCTCTTGTATCTGCGTTCCTTAAGAGAATATTAATTATCATACTGTACTGCGGTATACGTCTGGCAACCTGTATCGTCAAGTACATGTATGAAGGGAATGTGTGTATGTACCTCGGTATCTGTGTATTATGTAATAAGGGATGTCTTGGAGCTTGGGCCACCCCCGCACCATTTTCTCTGGCCTTTGAACTGTAGCTTCCTCCCTTCTCCAACTTCCCAGAATTGCATCTGCACCTTGCATCAAGCTTCAGAGTGTCCGGCTGCAGTCACCTTTCAATCAAGGCAGTGCACCGGTTGACCTGTCGACATGGCTCAAAAAGCACTTGCGACACATAATTCTTAATTGATATTCAATCATAAATCAGTCATAAACATCAATATATCCCCAATTACATTGACCTAATTAATACATTACGTTTACAGCATATGTCCTAGTATATTTCGTGCTCACTTCTCCTGGGATGTTTATCGTCCCCACCTAGAGCTTCTCTGATTCTTGTCGTCACTGGTTCTCGTGTGCCCAATTCCTGCAGCCCTACAATTCTTTTTGGCTATATCCAATCGCCATAAGGAAACTGAGAGCGAAACCTGCGAGACCAGCCAATCATGGCTGTGGCAAACCCAGTTGCCTTCAAGCCATTCCCCGTAACATTCTGGACTACAGTTGCTTACGTTGCTCTCCTCATTCCTTTGCTTGTCGTACACGAAACCGTTCCTCCGCCCCCGAGCAATCCGACTCTATATTCGGGTCTTAATCTCACCAAGTCATGGCTCGAGCTAACCGAGTTGTCGCGCGAGTACCATCCATTCAATAGTCGAAGGAATGACGAGATCCATGATTGGCTGTTGCTGGAGCTGGAGGAAATTAAGAGACGGAACAGGGCCAACGACTCGAACGTGGTTGTCTTAGCAGATAATGTTTCCAATATCACGACTGCCAATATTCTATTCGGATCGACAATTCCCTCTGCTACGTACTTCGAAGGTACAAATATCGTTGTCTATATCCGAGGAAAAGATGACCCGCATGGTCGGTGGTGGGAGAATGGTGCTGTGTACTCGGACAAGATCATAGGCAAGGGAGGCGTGCTAATGAATGCTCATTATGATTCGTAAGTGGCACAACCTGGTGCGATTCTGCTCTGCTAACGAAAAAAAATTAGAGTTGCATCTGGATACGGGGCAACAGATGATGGAATGGGCTGTGTCACGCTGATAGCACTAATCGACTACTTTTCCCGCCCGGAAAATCAACCTCAGAGAGGCATCGTCGCCTTATTCAACAATAATGAGGAAGACGGGCTGTGGGGTGCTCAGGCCTTCGCAAATAACCCATTTCTACCTTTCTGCCATACCTTCTTGAACCTCGAAGGTGCTGGAGCTGGGGGCCGCGCCCTGCTGTTTCGCACAACTGACGCCGAGGTCACAAACGCCTACAAAGGTGCTAAGGACCCGTATGGGACTGTTATCACATCCGATGTGTTCGGGCTTGGAGTCATTAAGAGCCAGACCGACTATATAGTCTTCAATGGGCTCTTCGGTTTAAGAGGATTAGATATGGCATTTATTCGGCCTCGTGCTAGATATCACACCAACCAAGACGATGCCAAACATGCCTCCCGAGCCAGCCTTTGGCATATGTTAAGCAACTCTCTACACACGATGCAGGGTCTCTCCGGAGATACCGGCCACACTTTCATCGGTGACCGTGCAGACGGAGATCGAAAGAAGGTACGGAATGGTAGAGGAAACGATGGCGTCTGGTTTGATATATTTGGAAAGGGCTTTGCTCTTTTCGAGTTACGGACCATGTTTGCGTGGTCCCTGACGTTACTGATCGCCACGCCCATGATGCTTCTCGGCCTAACATATATCTTGATACGTAAAGACAGATACTACTTCTTCTCGGCAAGGCGGTCTGCTTATGAGGGATCCGACCTAGATCCGGTGATGTTAGGTGGTCGGAAGGGCCTCTTCAGGTTTCCATTTGCTTTGGTCGTTGCTGGAGCATTAGTCGTTGGTTCTGCGTACTTGATCACCAAGATCAACCCGCTGGTCATATACAGCAACGAATATACTGTGTAAGTTCTGAGCGGCTACTCTCCGGATTCTGTACTAAACTCAAAAATAGGTGGGCTATGATGATATCTCTCTTCTACTTTGCCTTCTGGACCATTATGGCTGGGGCGAACTTTGCCCGACCTAGCGCTCTCCACCGAGGTTACTCAATCCTTTGGCTCTTCACCATTGCATGGGGTGTTCTAGTTGCGGACACCGTTTTTGAAGATCGCTTTAGAATTGCGGCCGGATACCTATTTGTATTCTTCCACGCCGCTACGTTCCTTACCTCTTTTATCACCCTCTGCGAACCGTTTGCTCTACCTACGAAGGCGTCGTTTGCGCAGCAGGCACACGACGATCACGAAATAAGAGACCATCTCGGTGCTGTTCCGCATGCCGATGATCTGATATCGCCAAGCCGTGAGGAACTTGCCGCGGAGGAGAATGATGAAGGTGAATTGCAGTCCGAAGCAACGGAGACGACGCCCCTTGTTGGTGATGGATCTGGAGACACCCGTCGAACCACATTTGCTACCACATACCGACGTTCTATATCAGCACTCATGAACAAAGCAACATCAACCGATAGCGAGAAAGGCCAGCCATACGAGTACGAGCAGCTTTGGTCAGGGAATCTCCCAACCTGGGTTTGGGTCATCCAGTTCCTCATTCTAGGGCCCTTCTTAATCATTCTCGCTGGTCAGAATGGTCTGATGATGGTTTCGTCTATTTCGCAGACTGGTGCTGATGGCTCAAGTCTTCTACTCCCATATCTTATCACGGCATTCTTTAGCATCTTCCTGATTTTACCAATCACCCCCTTTATGCACCGAATCACCCACCACGTACCAATGGTACTGCTTCTTGTATTTGTTTCGACACTTATCTACAATCTGGCAGCCTTCCCCTTCTCTGAAGAGAGCAGGTATAAGGTCTACTTCCAGCAGACCGTTGATCTCGATAGCGGTATCACGGAAGTCCATTATGCCGGTCTACAAGAATTCGTTAAATTGACCATTGCCGAGTTGCCATCTGCTGCAGGCAAGGAAATCAAGTGCAACCAGGAAGGAAGTCTACGTCCCGGCTTAGTTACATGCACCTACGACGGTTCGGACGTGCCACCCAACGTAGTCAAGACACTGCCCAATGGTGTGCCACCACAAAAAGGTTATAGTAGCTGGCTGAACTTCAACATCACCCGGATCGGGAGCGAAACCAAGGCTAGATTCGAGATCGATGCGAAAGACAGCCGTTCATGCGCTATTACATTCAAGAAGCCCATTTCCTCGTTTACAGTTCACGGCAACGCACCCGACGACCGGTTTGGCAACATACCGGAGGAAGGGCTGACTAAAATAAAGCTGTATCGTCGGGACTGGACTACACCGTGGAAGGTTGATGTTCAGTGGGAAGCGGGTGCAGATGCAGATGCAAGTACCGGTATCGACGGTCGTGTTTTATGCAGCTGGGATGACGCAAACACGCCCGGAACTATCCCCGCATACGACGAAGGACTTAAGTATTCCCCTACGTGGGTGGCTCTTACGAAGTTGACATCGGGCCTGTGTGAGGGGAGTAAAGCATTCAAGGCGTGAGAGGCTACGGGATCACAGCCGCATGCCGCCGATGCCCCTATCTTTGTGTGACTAGTCTTCCCACCGACATCGCGGAAGTCACTTACATCCTCCGCTCACCGGTTTACCTACACATCCGTTAAGAGATCGAATGTTTGTGTGGCGCAGTTAATGGTATCGACAAAAAGGATCCGATAATTGGTTTGCATCGATGGAGTATGGATCACCTTGCATGATTGGCGTTTACTTGTTTGTCCAGCATTATCAATGAGGTTGCAGCTAGGTAATGTCACATAACCCTTTTCTCATGATTGCAACCGTTTCGAGAAGCAAATGTCTTATCAATAATCCATTACATGTCCGGACAAATATGCCCAGTTGGTAACACACCACGTCTATTTCTCCGTTCTCGAATCTCCAAGACCCCTATGAATTGAGCCGGCACATGCGGGATTCGAGGGGCACTGGTGCGGTTAAGCTGTCGTTTACTACCAGTGACTTGGTATTTCTCGTCTTCTGGAGTGATCGACCTCATATCTTACCTTATTTGTTTGAATCTGGACCGTCTTGTTTAGGTGGTCTCCGAATTTAAGCTCGCTCGCATGTGGTTCCCAGCACCACGGCCATTAACCCAATAGCAATTCGGTGGCCAGTCGATCACGGTCGCGACGTAGTATCTCCCTACAAAAGCAATCGACCGAGATCTCCAGATTGACAGGGAATATTTCTCCATTTTCCAATCAAGTGGTGGAACCTACCTCAACAATTTTTATCCTATATTGCCATGGTTGCATTTTGCCTATTCATGAAAGAACTTTGATGTCTTGTTGACGCGATACATTCCGGTCGCAGATCGAAGATTGTGGTGAAGCTTTTCTCGGAGGGTGCAAACGTATTATCTATTTATCGTTCTAGTTGGTTCTCAAGAACGAGTGTCGCCGTCGTGGTCTGACTTCCACTGTGAGACTGCGATCGACAGGCGTTGGAAGGAGATGTGCCGCAGCCTTCCCCGAGACCAATTAGACGAATGGAGAAGGTAACACGGACTTTATGTGAGTAAGGCAGGGGAACTTCTGCAACTTTCCTTAATCGTTTGCACACATTGGCGTGCCTTACATTTATTGCTGTTTGAACGCCGCCCCAAGGATTCTTCCCTACCAGGTGGAGGGCACACACTTGCAGCGTAGATCATTTTAGCACCCCTGTCCTTCCAGGAACTCGACAACTTGACATCAGACTGCCATACCATCTCTTTGTCATACCATGAGACCCAATTTTAGAAAGTGTCTACCTAGGTAGGTAGACAAGCAACAAGCAACAAGCTAGCTCACTTGGCATATCTATCACTGACGCCCTCGTCCCCGTTTCACTCTCTGTCCCCTCCCGAAGTCAAACTAAGCCCTAGCATTACTCGCGCACCGTGGTACTAGTACAGTTCAGGAGATTCATCTGATCCCTAACCCACTTATAAAGATCTCATACACACCACAATCCTCCGCGAACCAGAACAGCACCCTTTTCACTTACATACCTTAGGCAGACAATCAGAGGAAATCTAGGAAAAATGAGAGGCTTCACCTTACGAACTCTTCTTGCGGTCGTCGTCCCCGCCGCTCTGGGACTCGCCTACCCAGCTGCCGACGCTTCGACGGTGACGGCAGCTGCTTCCTGCACGACCGGCGCTCCAGTCACGACGGCCGGATACCCCATCAGCTACTACGCTCGCGCCGTCCCGACCGCTAAGTTCGAGAACGGATACCAGCCCGAGTCGGCGTGGTCCAAGGCCCACGTCGTGGGAACCCAGGTAGGTTTCTTCCGGTTCTTATGGTTGACAATGGCACAATGGCGAAATCACTAACGGAGGCCCCAATAGACCTTTGGCGTCCCTCCGCCGGTCGAGACCGGCTTCGCTTATGCCCAGTTCAAGTGCCAGTACTACTGCAACAATGTCGACTCGAGAAGCTTCTTCGTCAATTATGCTGGAGATGGGAGCAGTGTTGGGTCGTATTGTAGTTGTTTTAATGAGCTGTAAGTTCCTTTTTACTCATGATACTCCGCGAAGTGACTTGATATATATATATATGAACGAATATGGCAAGAGCAGGTGGATAGCTAACTGACAATACGCACAGATTGGAGCCCGGTAGCTTCGTCGAGAACTCACAGAGCCTCGTCGGCGCTTGGAATCATCTCTGCTAGTTAGTGATTGCGAGATGAAACTTTAGACAATTACTTGTTTCATCTGAATGGATTATTAAGGGGAACCGGGATTATCAAAAAAGGATGGAAGCTATCACATAATGGATTTGCGCCAGGACGCCCCATTGCGACAAGTGACAGATCTCGGTTTCGATGAAAAAAAAGGGGGCTTAACCTTCGATTGTACACAGTTATTACTTGCTTGTAGACACTTTGCTCGGCGTTGAGTTTTAAAAATCGATTCGGTCCCATTTTCTCAGAAAAAGGTCTTCGCATACTCCATTTCGCGCATGTATTGTCGCCGGAAACATACAATTTCGCCCCCATTCTAGTGGGGGTCACCGACGATGAGGTGCAGGGGTATGTGCTTCAATCCACCAGACGCAATTTACCACCTCACGTAAGCCAGTCTCAGCCGCATTTCCTCTCAGGGACTTCCTTGTGCTTCGCTGATCAACGCAAGGGGTGCAACCGCTATCCATACGCTGCGCTATGAGCCCAGTCTAGGTGCACTTTACGGAGTTCCTCAGAGGGGAAGCAAATATAGTACCTATTGAAGCAAACAGTTACTGCTGTTACCGAGTAGGTCTATCAAGTTGTTTGACCATAGATATTAGGATGGGCTTGATTTCCGACGCCCGTCTTCGGTGGCGGAGAACAGCAGTTCCTTCAATTTACGAATCCGAAACGACCAGAACCTTTCAATCCTGAAGGACCTACATCTAGGAACCCCAGGAGTTCCAATGTGAGTGGTCCATATGCGAGTTGCTCTCGGGTCAACCGGAAAGGATCGCTCCCACGTCCTAATCCGTGTCTAACTAGGTACATGAAATTAGGTAGCTCAATGCTGACGGGTGCGAGAAGAGGAGTGTTAGGTCAGGTCGTCGTAGGGGCCTAATATATTTGGTGTAACCAACAGCCGCCACTCAGCAAACGGTACCTAGTTCCTGGGTCGGTACGCGCATCGGTACGCTCCGCACCATCGCACCACGGTAGTCCCAACGACATGTCACCTAGGTACCGGCTGAGTGGTAGGTTTCGAAAGACACTATATTTCCGACATTCAGGGCTTGAGGCGCAGCATGATGTTCATCAACTGATTTTAATATCTGTCAGCATATTACCAACCCCTGTACACCTCCGTCCCGTTCATTAAGGTAGGCAATATTTTCACTCATATTATCCCTGAAGAATATTTCACATATATGATAATGTTTGCGAAGTGGCCAAAAGGAGTCAAGTTTACGGAACGGAGCGCAGGTTCTCACTAATATATGCGCTGGCTGCGGTGGCTAGGTATCACAGCACGGAGCAACAGAATCTTCTCCTAACCCAGCTTATATTGAAGCAGCAAGGGGCTTGCCCTTCAGCAACTTGTGGAACCTCCTAAACGCCGTCGAGATTGGGTTCATGCTCATTTTATTAAGTCTTCACTGCTGTACCTAGAATCGCAACGCGCACGTGTTGTAATCATCTCTTCAAATCATCGCATGAAATCAACGCCCCGCAAACAGCCCTGATGCTGGTATCCCCCCTAACGCCGCACACCAGCCCGGAGGACAGAAGGTAAACCCCCTTCACCCCAACCAAGCTCACGCTATCCCGGGCCTCCATCTCCTTATCCATCTTCTTTTTGCTCTTTCCCTACTCCTCGTTCTCGTCGTCCTCTTCCTGATCCTCGTCCCCTCCCCTACCCATCCCCTTCCCCTTCCCCTTCATCGAAGGCGGCGTCCAGCCTAGAGGCGTCGACCCATCCCTAGGCGTACCCCCACGGGAAGCCACGCTTGCGCCAAACAACAGGCTCCCGCGCCGCGGGTCGCGCGGCACGACGCGGTTGTTGCGCCGCCGTCCCGGCATCTGGTCCGTCGGCGTCGCGGCGTCCGGCGGCGTGTGCGGCGCATTCAGGTCTCCAGACATGACTGAGGACCGCAGGCGCGAGCTTACGGCGCTGCCGCTCGTGTACACGTGGCCTGATGATGAAAAGGAAGCAGCGGAAGAGGGAGGCTGCCGCGGCCGTCCCAGGAGCACGGGGGATCCGCTGGGTGTCGCGGTCCGTACGAATCCGCCGCCTGGTGTGCCGAAGCCGGGGTACGCCGGAGTTTTGGGCCGACGGTTCGGCAGGCGCGAGGCGAACCCTGGTAGAGGTGGGTTGTGCTGGTTGGTCTGGTCGGTCTGGTTGGTAGGTTTAATGCGGCTGCTGGGTGAGGCGGGGGTTGGGGTTGGGGATGGGTGCGATGCGAAGCTGCCAATGGAGGACGTTGATGATGATCGCGAACTGCGGGGTGTCTGGATACGGCCAGGATGTGGTGATTCAGGGTGCGCCGATGGTGAGTTGCCTAAAGAGGGACTTCCAGTTGTAGGGCTACCCGGGACATCCTGCATAGTGGCGTCGAGATCTGCTTGGCGGATCGCCGGGTCCGAGACTGGTCGTGGTTTTGATGACTTCGCCATGGTGGAGAGTCTGAGCCGGAGCGCCTCTCGGATAGGTATGTATTGCTGCCTACAGGTGAAAGAAAAGAGGTCGTATAGTGTGCTCAGCAAACCCCTGTTGCCGGAATTGTTCGTGAGTTACAGGTGAATGAGAATGGGATTGTGAGGAAGTTGGCACGAGATGGAATAAATAAGATTTGAAAACTTTGCCATGAGGTGGAAACAGTGCTTCCTGCTGTTTCCTGATGAGTACAGCCGTTTGTGTCCTGCCGTTGATAACCCGCTGCATCTTGTTGATTGAGTCATGGTGCGTGGGTTTGTCAACGTTCACACTGGTGATAACCTGCAAATTGACAGTGGCGACGGCAACTACGACCCTACGACCCATATAGGTACCTAGCAAATTCTCATCGCAAATACAGCTAACAAATACTACAGTACAATATTCTAATCTATGCCTTTGATGCCCATATTCGCATCTTGGAACTTGCTCGCTTCGTGCAGAGACCCCCTGAATGGCGATGTGGGCAGACTCAGCTAAGTACCTAGGTACCTAGGTAGTTACATGTAGCTAATCGCATTGATACCAATCGCCCACTATGTACCTATTATTAAATCGGATTTTATATTTAACTTTTTATTGTTTGAACAGATTGAAATGAGTTGATTATGAAACTGTCCTATGAAATCTATTATGTATGCTGAATATGGTGAAGGCGAAGTTATGGGGCTACTTGAAAGTTACACCAGATATAACATCCTGCTGTGGATAGATGACTTTATCTCCAGCATGATCTCGCGTATCTTCCCGTACATTATACGAATTTACAAGAGACACGATAGTGATTCATGAAAGATTACTTAATCCTAGTCTCATAGAGATCTTGAACACTCCAAGTGATATTTTCACCTTATCAAACTCCTTTTTCATCTATGAGAACATTTAATAAGTTGGATCAGCGTATTATTGGCTGGTTAAACCCCCACGAACAACCTGATTGGTCCTCGTGCTCAACAAACATGCCGACCAATCATGCACCCCAAAAATTGACGACCCATATAGGTCCTCGTAATTACTTGAATCGTTATATATTTCCCCTTACGTGACCTCGTGATTGGATGCCGCGTCAGCATCTATTCGCTAGGAGCCATCTGCTTCCGTATTCTAGTCAAATACGAAGTTCCGTTTACCGTATAATCTCGTGGGATCAGAGTATGCTTTCCAACGGATCTCACGTTAGTTACAAGCACACATCGTGATTCGCGCCAATGAGGTGATCTCCAGCCAACCACTCATCAGCTTACCGCTACGCAATACGCCTCAGGATCTTCATACCCTTTGTACTGACTAACGTGTATGGCCACGCGACTGCCACGCTTACCCTCCCGACGTGCGGCCAGTACGGAAGAGAATTCGCTCCCTAATTCTGAGGTGGCGGTGAAACGGCGCCGACGAACTTCGGCGCTAATAACCAACGAGACTGTTCGGACCAACGAAACTGCCGATCAGTCTCGATATTGCGATTATAAAGGAAAGACTGAAGCATTCTATTTCTGTGTCAGCTAGTAGTTTCCTTATCAAGAGGAGTGTTTGTCAGAGGATCCTGGACTCCACGCAATATCAACTCAAATACCCCCAACATTAACAACTGCATTCATCAATAACATTTCTATTCCTCTCCATCATGAAGCTATTCACAGCAATCAGCCTTCTATCCGCAATCGGCCTAGCAGCTGCTGTGCCGTCTTCTCATCAGGTAAGACCCACATTTTCCAAACCGGGGCTTCCGGAAGCTGCAAATATGAGTGCTAATATCCCGAATCTCAGACTCGATCAGTCGGCGATGTGCTCCCGGGCCTGAAGAGAGATACTTCCGGGGCCGGTTTCACTCACGTTGGCTCTGACAACGTCGTGCGGACTTTCGACAAGGACTTCAACGTGGTGGACTTCGCGCAGCTGGACGACAGGGCGCCGTCGGGAGCCGGATGGCCCCGCAGTCCCGGCGCCGCCGTTCTCGGCGAGGCCAAGCAGGCCAAAGCTAGATCCGCGGCGCAGGTCTCGAAGCCGCGGTCGCGGAGCCCGCTCGAGCGAAGACAGGCGAATAGCTGCGTTAGCGAGTTCTGCCCGGACGACAAGTACTGCGAGGCCTTGTGGATCTACGGGTATAACTGCACTTCTTGCATGATTGTCTCGAACAATATCGGCAACTGCCAACAGTTCTAAGTTTTTTAAAGGGAGAAACGGATCGGTACCTCGAGCTCTATAAGGAACCGAACTCTCTTTGTTGAGGAATGGGGGGCAGAAAATGGCGATTTTCGTGGCGTCGAAAAAGGAAAAATGTAGAGAGTATCATGTCTTTTTTTTAGATCCTCAAGGACTCGTTCGTAACATAGTTCGTTGGAGTTTTCAATACAGATTACATTGCATGGATGGTTGCTTTTTGGCTAGATGCCATTCTTAAATATCTGATTAGCGCAGGTTGAATTCGAAGTACAATTACCTAACTATGTTACATGATACTCAACCCGCGAGCTCATCCTCGCTACTGTCCACACTACCAGACAGCCCTTGTACCCTCCCAGTGATTCCCCCGGGCGTTACAGATCCAGATTGTCAGCGGGTTGGCGAAAGCCGTTGATACTAACCAGATGGTTGGGTGCCCAGCGCCGGGCCTCCCTTGAATGATACCTAGCCTTAATTGCAGCCCATTTCGTCTTGCCCATTCGGCAAGGACAGCAGCTAGGGTATCCACCCTCCAGGGGCCTATTATGAAGTTAGCTAAGTTAGTTCCCATAGCATAGAAATCAAGAAACTCCTCTAGAGCTCAAGGGCTCCAATCCAAACATGGCATAGTTTTATACTTACGATCGTCAGTTTCATGCTCCAGTCTTTCGGGGTCCACCCATCCACCAAGGTCGAAGTCTCCCCTATCCCGCATTTCCGCAAATATTGCAAGCAAATCTGCAAACGTAGGCGGGTTTACCGCGCGATGCGGAGGTAGCTGAGTAGCTAAGCTGTGAGATAGCGCCGTCAAGCCGCAATCACCTAGATTCACAGTATTCTTAACTATGGTGTAACCGAGCGGAAATGTAGTAATGACTGTGGTAAACAAAGTCAGTTATTTCTTCTATAGGAGAGGGGGGCCCAGAACGCCCAGACTAGAAGACTCTAGAGGGGATGGGTTAAAAGGGTCTAGGGATGGGATCTTACATGTTGCACGAGCGATGGCGGTGACGGGTCTGGTCGGTGCGGGAACAAGCGGTGGATCTGGTTTCCTTCTTGTTAACTTTGTCGTCGATGGTCTAGTTGTTGTTGCTTCAGTTGTTCCCTTAGCTGGCCCCTTAGCGTTTTTCCGAATTAGCTTAGTTGTTGGTCTAGGAGCTTTTTTAGCCGGCGGCGCCGTCTTCTCTAACGTCTCAGCTGGTGGAGCGGTAGGAGGGGCGGCGGGAGCCGCGGGTCGTCCAGAAGGCTCGGCAGGCGGCACCGGAGGTTGAGTAGGAGGCTCAGGTGGTGCTGGAGGCGCGGCCGGTGGCGAGGAGGCAGGAGAGGGTGGAGGTGGTGGAGGGGGTGCCGGAGCAGGGGCAGGTTCGTACAGCCCTATTTCATTTTGTAAGTAACCATTTTTAATAAGCATACTATATAAGAATGTGAATATATAGGGGGGGAAAAGGCTACTCACACCTATGAACCCACTCTCTTATGTCCTGATCGGTCTCGTTATCGAATGTGGCACTTGCCTTTTGCGTAGCCTGTTCAAGCAAGACGGACAATGTCGGGCGATCATTAGGACGATGATACAAACATTCGTAGATCGTCCGTCGAAGATCCTTGTCAATATAGTCGTAGTCATGGATCGAAGAGTCCCAGAGCAATGCACAATATGAAATTGGTGGAAATTTCAGGTTATTTAGCACTTTAGTATATGCGTCTGAGGTCTCTTCAGTTGTAGGATTGGCACTCAAATACTCCGCGGCCGCTTCTACAACTTCTTCAGGTGCTTGTGGCTGTGGCGGCATAGGAGGATGGTACTTCGTAATGAGCACCCACATCGTCTGCAGTCAGTGTTAGTCGAGCCATTGTATAGAACGTTAATAAGGGTCTCACCAATGCTATGCCCCAGATGTTTGTGTGCGGACCATAGTAGCCAGCTACGTCTGAGTTTGCTAGATCATCTCCGTCTGGTATGCCCGGTACTATATTATTTATCAGGTCAGCGAATCCATTTACCTTAAGTCTAAGAGCCGACAACTTCTCAGGGCCACGCATCACCCCGCCTTGACTTTAAATCACCTAATTTGCGTGGTGCTGAAATATAGGATTTAGGAAAAGGAGACGTACTAAAATCCCAATTATGTGAAAATTGTTCCTATATCATGTCAGTATTTCCAATGTTTCACCTTAGAGATACAATAGTATTATACGCTTTACTTACAGGAGCGAAATAACTGTTCTTGCCACGAGGTCGCTTATTAGAATAGTATATGCTTAAGTGTGAAAAGGTGAGCTGTTAGAATCGAACGCAACTTAGATACCTAGGTAGGTTACTACTTACTTGCGCTTGTCCCTATTGAAAGAAGAATTAGTATCTATTTTGGAGACAGAGAGATACGGTATGAATTATAATGCTCGAGACAAAAGAAAAAAAGGCGAGATCCGTCATGGAAATCTCGTTGGGAAAGTTGGTATATAAAGGTAAAGGAATTAATGGGGGTTGCGTCACATACTGCTTGACTACTTGTGCTAGTCCAAAATCCGCCAACTGCAAGATTACCATTAGCCAACATCCATTCCCTGTTTCTTAGATTGGGTACGGACGACATACTTTAAGTTTCGGAACTAGTTCATGTTCGCCTTTTAATCTATCGGTTCTTTGGTCGACACGTTTGATGTCCTTGAATGGCTCATCGGCTCCTTCGTTATCGATTATCCTCTGACGAGCCGCCTTGCGTACGTCCTGCCACTCCGCCATATTATCGACGTCCATTTCAAGGCCGTCCATGAGAACTAACGGAATACTGGTAAGCAAATTGAAATCCATAAGACTGTAAAATTCTTACTGTTTTGCGGGTCAATGTCAAAGTGGACGAAGTTTTGTTTCCTCCTGGCCTTCCAATCCTTAGGAATGGTCTCTATCAGGTCATTTCCCTGAAGGTCCCATATCCGCTGCAGGTTTTCCTGTGTTGATGGGTCGTAGGTAACTGTACCCCGTTGTCTTCTTATCCACCGTATTATTGAATTCTTTTGTCTCTCCACGTGTAATACTTCGGCGTCTGGTGGCAAGGTTGGATCTTTTCGATTAGGATGGAATTTTCTCGGCGGATATTCCATGCCAACGCAGGCTCGTACAACTACACATACAGCGTTTTAGTTCCTATCCCTTCGTTTTGAATTTGCAAATTTAATTTAGAAGACTTACGACAAAGCCAGAAAGCCCACAAAACCCTATTAGGAACTCGACCACCTTCTGGATCCTCCGCCAATCGATGAATGAGGCCGGCTAGATCCCCATTCTCCATGTATTCAAAAATTATGAAGTCTCTCTGTGGTTTGTTTACGTCTTCTGTATAAGCCTGATTGTTTAAACTTATCTGCCTCTGGCGATATGTGTGTCTGGTCATTGCCATCTTCCGTGACCACTCGCTCCTTCGTCGATTCAACCTGCGTTTCCGTTTCCTTTGCCTCCTTTCTTTAAGCGCATGTTCTGTGCCACTTTCATTCCCACTCGAACCTCCATCTGTGCTAGAATCATCATCAGAGAGCGGTACGAGAATTTCCCGCGCTCTTTTCCCAGTTTCTTTTGGGTCGATCATTTGAATACAGTGCGCTGACTGTTTGACTTTCTGTATCACTTTTAGCCACTATCCCAATAGCTTAGTTGTGTCCCGCATCCTGCTTACTTTTGTATGTTGTATCTCCTTGTGGATACTCTCCTTTCTCCAGCCCCCCAGCGGAAATTTAACAGCAATATCTCGTTGGCGCGGCGGGCCGGGGGGGTCGGCACCTTGATATCGGAAATGAGCGACTATACCACTACCTCCCCAACCTAATGCCTTCTGTAGCTGAAACCCACCCTTTAATACTCATGGTTAGTAATCATTACTTATGCGTACGGTACTTCTTAGTAGCTTCAGATCATATTTCAAGGCCAAGAGCCCCTGTGAAGAAGTAAAAGGCACCCGAGGCGTTGAAAGAGCGCGAAAGGTGAAACTCACCGTATTCGAAAACCATTCGCTAAATTGCTGATGTCGACGTTGGGCATATCGGGCCTCGTCATCCGTCTGTATTGGAGGACCGTCTAACTTAAGTCCCACCTCCGTATCTTTATACTTCCGACGATCATCCCATGCTCCCACCGAAAGGGTAGGTTGTGCACTACCTCCTACTTTAGGGATGGGCTCCTTTGAATATATCGGATATGCAGCAGCTATGGACTCGGGGTTCCACGGAAGAAATCTCCCGGTTGTTCTATAATACTTAAAAAGATGATTTATCGCTTGCGCCATTTCCTTGTAACCATGCCCAGGTCGCTGTCCTCCCGGTGCCGCCATCGTATTTGTATAAACTCCTCTGTAATCCGGCAAACAACTTCTAAATATCGTATATGCCCTGAAACATGTATCATTAGGAAGTTTCGATAATTCCAACAAGCGAAGAGGAGCTAAATAGAATATTTTCGGAGGGAGCGACCTTTGTTCCTACGGGCTTGTATAGAACAGCGTCATTTTCGGATTGTCATTCTTAGCCTTCGAGATGTATAAACAAAGGTGTGTAATCCAGTGGACCAAGATCATTTCGTTCATATAACTTTTTAATTGTCAGGTACAAAGTATTGTTTTAGTCGACGTTCCGGTTGTCTTGTCTCTTAGATCTTGCACAATTCAAAGTATAGTTCTAGTGCATTGTTATTCAGTTGTATAGGCTAGAATATATTGAATTATACAGTTCCCTGTTATCTAGTCGACGAGAAAAGGAAATCGAAAGTTCTTATTGAATCTTAATCGCCTTAGGTGGGCATTACCTAGGTACTTAAGCGATAATACTTGACGTGTCCTCTTGCAGTAACAGAGCGTTGTATACCTAACTACCTGGTAGTAGGACGATATCTCAGGTATTTATGGTAGATTGCCCCATATCGAAACCCACGAAAGAGACTACTTCGAGAGCCCGTAGTCAGGATGCCACTGAATACTAATGAAGGAGGTACCTAGTCACACCGTTCTCAGAAGTCCTTTTTAGGTGACGTGGTATATGGAAATTTATCTGTTAAGCTATGACTTAAATTTTCAAATCATCCCGCGAATGCTCATCGGCTTTTCCTCCCCAGTGGCCTTCATCCCAAGATTAAGCACAATGCGTAGCACTGAGTCAGTTTCCGCAATATCTCTACGATGTTGGGACCTAGGACATCACTTGTATCATATAAGTAAAGCCCGACTTTGATCCTTAGTTAAATGTTGAGGAAATACTACAAGCACGGTATGGGTCAGCATATGCAATAATAGTCAACAGCTACTTAGGTGCTTGATGACAGTTAGATAAACTAATTCTTTGTTACGTGCTTTGATTACCTCGATACGAATTTTGATAGGTTTTATTTCCATATAACTAGGTACATAATGATATATATATACCTAGGTATATATATATACATAAAGGAGGGAGGGTGTTAGTCGACTGTGATTGGCTTTCACCTGGAAGAATACAGTTGATCAAATATAATAGCCAGGGAAAGGTAGGATAATCTGATCAATCTAGCAGGAGTGGATACAGATGTTAGGTAGAATACGTGATGTTATAGCCAATATCATACAGTGCAAGGTGGATTCGAAGAGTATTTTCTTGAGTCATAGTACATACGTGCTACGAGTTGATCCTAGAAGTACCAAATGTGCTAATCAGAGTATGTACCTACTTAGGTGGGTATCTAAGTACCGTACACTATGAGGCTGATATCAAATTCAACACTTCGGGTAGGGATGATTGGAATCAGCAGGCCGGCTTGTACCTGCTTTGATTCATATAAAAAAATACGTTAATTGGGAATTGTACGTGCACACGCCCGAGTAAATATGTATTTCTGTATGTACCTCGCGCATCATAGGTAAGCTTAGGCCACTTACGTGGGTGATTCGAATAATCAGGTGCGCGTCACCAAGGGTGACGATGATTTTAAGTGGAATGCATTGGCCTCGATATGCAGCGCGGTTTCCCTCCTTATAATACACCCACCACCGATTTCTGCGCTTGCCAATAGAATCAGAAATAAATAGTAGAGGCCGATTAAATAATGTGCAAGATCAAATCAGCAGTAGAATCGAATCAGTACCTGAGCCTCCCACGCTTCCCCCCCTTATTTATACAAGCCAGCACCCCTTCGCTGCTTGCAACTTTCAACACTTCCACCTTCACAACAACAACAACAACAGCAACACAATCCTCGCACCAGCCTGGATTCCTTCACGACATATGCCCGGTAAGTGTGATTTCTTCTCTCAGCAAATTTCTACTCATACCTTCTTCCACTTTATCCCACTCCATTTCCTCCCACACTTTACCTCAGCGACCCAACACAATCTTCTCAACCACGCGTCTACCACAACAATTTCAAACATTCACAACTTTACCCTCACTCCCACCTTACATTATCCTGATCCCCCAATACAGGGTTCCTCCCTCCGCAACTATCGACTGCAGCATCCAAATCGAACGTAAGTCAACTATCTCCTTATTCTACGAAGTGTCTTTATCTCCTATATATCTCATGTATCAAACATGCAATAGGAGGCTTCGCGTCTCTCGCTCTCTCCCCTTCCCTCTCTCCCCCGTACCCCAATCCTGCGCATCTTTGCGCTACACTGTTCGTCTTGATTAGCACCTCCTATTTCCATCCCATATGTACTTTCCTTATCTTTGTGACTCACGACGAGGGTTGTACACCTTTTCATTTCATCCCTTCAACACCCCCTCCTTCAACACCTCCTCCTTCAACACCTCCTCCTTCAACACCTCCTCCTTCAACATATTCAACATATGTTTCATATGAAATTCTAGCGAATCATCCAGCTGAGATGGTGTTATTTCAGAGCGGTATTCATCATAGAGTAGTCCATTCGACGACGGCTCTTTGATGATAGTACTTCCCGACGACCCTTCCCCGACGACACCCTCGACGACACTCTCCCGACGACCCTTTCCCGACGACTGTTTCTCGACGACTGCTCCTCGACGATACTTTCTCGGCGACACTCTCTCGACGACTGTTTCGACGACACTCCCTCGACGACACTTCGACAACATTATACGCACGACCAAGGCCATCCGGATTTGTCCTCAAGCGGGGACGCCTCATTTCGCTTCTTCCCAACTTTGTCAAGTCGGCCGTCGCAAAGAGCCAAGCAACACCCTGATTTTTTCAGCACTGTCCCTGGACCTCGACGTTTGCCACCGTCGAGAGAGAAGCTCAAGTGTTCTTTTGCTGTTCCGGAACTCAGCCGCGGAAACCTTGTCGGCCGCGGTGTGAGGCCAGCCGGGTATCCATGCTGCCTGCAGGTCCTTCGAGATCGCTGCCTTGGTTTATTGTCAGTTGGACAGATGGCTAGCTCCATCGTCGCTGGCATGTGAGCGTGGTCCACGATGTGCGACTAGAGGAGTAGGTTTGGTCTCGGCCAACCTACTCCGACGATGAGAGTACCAGTGATACCGAAAGGTTTAGAGGTTCGTCCACGCTGCGAAATCTGTGGAGGTCGTTCGGTTCGTTGGGCGAGCCTCGTATATAACCTCAACATGAGCCGACCGCTATGGCGCTTTGGAGGATCGAGATCGATACCTGGTTTGGTGTCCCCCTCCGAGTGAGGTCAGTAGAGTCTGTGGTGGGTCGCCAGTGCGGGATTAACACTGGTCTTCATCAAGGTTGAGGTCCCTTGTGGAGAGGCTTCGGCTAGGCCCATAATGCCGTGATGGCTGGCTTGACAAAGTTTTTGACCTCACCCTTTTTTTTCTTTTGTCTTTGCTTTTTTTTTTTTGTTCGTTCGTTCGTTTGTTTATTTGCCTGTTTCTGTTTTTCTTTTCTCTTTCCTTCTGTGTACTTTCTATTCTCTCTGTCCCAGCTCCTCCAGCTCCTCCAATCCTCCGACTTCGTCTCTTCATCCTCTCCACCCCTTCCGGTTCCTCCAGCAACTCCAGCTTGTCCGCCTTTCCGGCCTCCCAATTGTTGTTGTGTGTCCTGGTGTCTCCGTGTGTCTATCCTTTTTCCCTTTCCAATCCCAATGCTCCTCGCCTGTCTTTCCACTTCCTGTACTGTTTCTTACTCTTGTCGTTCCTTCCATCACCTCCAGCTTTCTTATGTTTCCAGCTTGCCCATCTCCAGCTCCTGAATTCCTCTCGTCCGCCCACTTGTGCTTTGCCATGTCCCTCGGTCCTTCCACTTTGTTCGTGTTTCCAGGTTCTCCATTTGCCATCTCCCAAACCATGCCATGCCATCCCATTTCGTAGAACTTCTCCAACTTCTGCTTCTCTGCTTTTCTGCTTTTCTGCTTGCTTTTCTTTCTTTTTTCCTCCTGTATCTAGTTTCCATGGGGTTTTTTTGTCTCTCTGTTTTTCCCCTTCATTGCACGCTCCAGCTTGCTGGGGATGCGAAGAAGGATCGAGGTCGACGTAGATATTAGCAGGTCAGATGAAACCTTGCACGGCTACAACTTTCGAAAGTCCATGATTGAAGCCTCGCGTGGAAATACCAACATCTTAGTGGTATGTTTACATGCAGTACGTTTAAAGCAGCACGTGTAATCGAAACTAGCAAGGATACGTGATTACATAAGGACAGCCCCTTTTATTCGCTATTAGTAAGCAAGGTACGGTATTGGCCCAGATATGAGCATTTACTTGCCCTTCCTAGCAAGAAATAGACACCCTGAGGATCCCACGATACTAGTTTTCACAGTAGCAGCTATGTCGACATAGATAGCGCTTCGCGCCACGGCTTCTAGCGCACAGAGGCGGCATCCACAGCAATAAAGGCGATGGTGGTTCGGCATGGCTTCTTTAACAGTTCAAATAGGACAAACGACTAAATTTGGAACGGGCCCTCGCTGGTGAGCACATAATTAGCAAGCTTTACAGGATACATTACGATTTCCAGTTTCATCAAATGTCCATAATCCAATTGTATGCTCCAGACACCACTACAAGCCACCTTCCCTCGAAAACGAGACATTTACTAGGGGGTATATTGAAGGTGGTACGTAGCGTCGGCGTCAGTAGGGGTGTGTTGAAGTCGTGATATCTGTTCTACTCTACGGGTTTCATTCGAAGGCTGTTGTCAAATATCCAGCAAAGTAGCCACAGCCGCGCACCAGTGCCATAGAAAGATAGAACAAGTTCCATCAAGCATAGCGAGGACTTGGTGAATGATAGATCCGCCTAGCTAAGAACCTTCCCGTACTGCGCCTATGATCACTATCTCCTATTTGTAACATCTGAGAAACAGGAATGCGTCTTTGAGTATAATCAGCTTTAGGATGCAAAGAAACTTCCGCGTTACCTGGAATGCGCATAATTATCTCCTTTACATATTAGATAGGCTAGACGGCTCTAATATAGTACTACAACACGTATGCGAGCGGGAGGCTGACTACTAGGATTTACGTTATATACGGCAGCGGCCATGTCACAATTAGATACTATTCAGATGATTGTGCAATGATCAATTTTGGGGGGTAGGCTATAGCTCAACGCATCATGCCGTCTTGCTAAGGCCCACTGAGTAACTGACTAATGACTACAGCTTGCAGCGATCGTTTACCACTTGGCAAGACCACTGCTGTGAGTCGTCTAGCTGCTCGGGAGAGTCGGGATCACTGTCCTACCACTTGGGAGTTACAGCGTCAAAAGTACCGTCCAGTTCGGGACTATGCCAGATCATCGGTTGAGATGCCAAGCTATTGGACGATGCTCCTCGGTGATCTTTAAATCGTCAAGATACACCACGAATCCTCTTCTCATACGGAGGGTAGGAGCTTTCAAGCAACCATTGAAGACCCTCGTGCAAAATATATCATTTTCTCCTTTCCAGGCTGGGGCTTTAAAGCTACCAAATGGCCTGTTTTCTCTCCTGTGGTTGACCGAGACTTAATGCTCCTCATAACTCGATTAACGCCGTTCTCATTGGGGCTTGTGCAGGGGGGTGGGTTACATGCAGGGCCAAAGGGGGAAATTGGGGTATGATGTCGGTGCTGTGACTTGTGTTGTTAAGTTTGCCCAGTGAGTTCGTAATATCGGGTTCATGAATCTGCTTGTAGGGACACCGCCTTACATATCCATTGAGTCGCCACCATTGGCGAAGTTGAAGCCACCGCCCTGTGCTCCATTGGTTCCGAAACCGAATGTACCGTTAGCCTGGGTTTGAGCGGCCATACCATCGTCAGCGTTCTCATCCTCGTCGGAGAAGTACTTCTCGATGATGTTGTAAGACTTCATGTAAATCTCCTCGTTGGCGTTGTTCTGGCAGTCGTGGATCTTCTCCATGCCTCCACACTCTTCAATAAACAGTGCGTAGCGGTTGATCGAATCGGAACCTTCGCCAGCTGCCTGCCTATCGAGATCGCCCACCTTGAGGATGTTCTCCAACCCATCTAGAGCGACTTGAATTATCTTGTTGTCAGGGCACGCTAGGAGATCGCAGAGCGGCTTAATGCAGCCTTGAGAAACCAAGTACCGAATCTGCTCCGGCTTTTGAAGACCGCCGCTGGTAGCATTGCTAATAGCCCAGCAGGCCTCTTTTCGGGTCTTCAGGTCGCCGTTTGACAAGAGATGAATCAGAGGTGGGATGATGTTAGCGTCGATGACTGCCTGGATTTGCTGGGAGTTGCCGGCGGTGATGTTCGAAATGGTCCAGCAGGCTTCCTTGCGGATGCCATCCTTGTTGGAGCTGAGGAGAGACAGCAAGCACGGCAGGGCGCCACAGTTAATGATTACCTGCGTCTGTACGTCATCGCCAGTGACAATATTACCGACGGACCTAAGTGCAGGGGTCTGTACAGAAGTGGATGCGTGCATGAGCAGTTCCACAAGGCGACGGGGAATACCTGCTTCGATAACAGCCTGGATTTTATCGTTGGATCCATCAGAGAGATACGAAATGGCCCAGCAAGCATCGATAAGAACCTCGTCATCAAGCGAGTAGACTAGCTTGGCAAGAACTGGGAGCGCCGGTGCAATCTGAGGAGTTAATACTTTGTCCGTATAGGACATGCGGGTGGAAATACTTACAGTATTCCAGTCAGGCTGAGGGGTCTTGCCTCGGCAGAAGTTGCTCAGAGTCCATGTGGCATTACGAAGCATGCTGAGCTTGCGGCTATCACCGAGAAGGCTTAGCAACGGCTTAAGGGCGCCACAGCTCAAGACGTAGTCTCGGCATGCTGGGCTGTCACCGGCAATGTTACCTAGAGCCCAGACAGCCTGCTCACGAACATCGGGTTCCGGGCTTGAGAGCAGTTCGACGAAGATGGGGACGGCACCGGCCTCGATGACGACTTGAGTCTGACTGGCACTTCCAGATGCGATGTTGGTAAGGGCCCAGGCAGCTTCGAACTGAACTAGGGTGTGGGGTGATTTAAGGAACTGGACGAATCGAGAAACGACACCAGTCTTGATGACCTCCTCGATCGGAGGGTTTCGCTCTTTGGAGAGCAGCTTTCTGAACTTGGTAGTGGCTTGGATCTGTAGGTCGATCTGGTCGGAGAAGACACCCGCGACCATCTGAGGAAGATCCTCATTAAGCTATTGAAGAAAAGCTATCAGTATTAGGTTCAACTAAGAGTTGGGTTGGGCTGTCGTGAATTGCGAAAGCAAGAAGCGCGCCACTTAGGTCAATAAGTCAATAGTACGGGCGCAGTTAATTACTGTGGAGCTCCCGTCGCCATAGCAAATTTCTATAACAAGGGAAAGGGAAAAAAAAAAAAAAAAAACAAAGGAAGAAACCTGAACGTACCTGGCTCTCGGTGGGAGCGGATTCATCGTCGCTATCGGGAGCGGCACCCAAAGAAGCACCAGGGCGCGAGTCACCGGTGCCAATACCTCGTCTCTTGGCTAGGTTCTCTTCTCGCTTAGCCTTGCGAATCTCAACAGCTTGCTCTTCACGACGTCGGCGAAGCTCATCGGGCTTGAAGGTGCCCTTCGCCTTGTAGTTGGTGCGGCGATGCTCGGGAATGAATCTGTCGGCCATGGTTGCTGACGTTGTATGTAATTAGTTCAGCACCTTGAAGACTTTCAGTGGCGGATAGACTCTGGATGGTTAAGGCGGGGTGATTTGTTTTGATGGCCCCCTGACAACGATGACAGAGATGGCGAATCGTAGAGTAGATATTACGCAAGGACAACAAATACGTGTTGGTAACTTACTGCGATAGAGTAAACACGCGTCTACTCGTGTGCGCAAATTGAAAGAAGTCGTGAGGGAAAGGATGGCGAAGTGAAAGGAAAGGAAAAAGAGTTGTCTTAGTGGGGGAAATTATTATGATGCTAGAAACAGAAGAATTTGGATTAGGATGGATTTGGTCGCTCTTTCAACACTAGCGGGCTCCCTTTGGGTTCGGACAAGGTGAGGCATCCTAATTATGGCCAATCAAAAAGCTGTATTTTAACCCCACCTCAACGCACGGGCCATTCATGCGAAAGGCTTGAGAGCCACCTGATTATCATGTGACACCGCAGCTGAAATACCGGGGTACTTGTCTCACTGCCTTATTTTGTGCATTATCTTATGCAGTTTAATGCAATGCCTGAACGTTTGACGCGCTGAGACGCGCTTTTACATGTGAACCTCAACTACCCTCAGGTAGTGCACATTCAACTTCGTTCAATTTTCTAGATGAATCGACCAAGAGACCTCAACATAAAGGCTTCTTGCCAAAATTCTACATCTAATGTGGCAACACCGCATTATGCACAATCTCGTTCAATATGACTACGTGGAAGCCTTCGAGCTCCGCAGCACGTTCCCGAAATTCGAACCGCCAAAGAAATCTTCCTTCCGGTTACGTGAGCATCCTAGATGTCCTTGAAGAATCCATTCCAGTGGGTAGATTTGTGAATGTTATTGGCTTGGTCAAAGATCGTAGAGCTCCGATGCAAACGAATAGAACCGGTAAGTCTTTCTTTATTCGTCTTCCTATCTTCTTCTACCTCTTCTTCTACCGAGTTTAGCTGATGGTGGTCCTGCGGAGAGATTGGAAATCCGCTCTTACCATCTACGACAAGTCTATTGAGGATGATCCGGATAGAGGATTGCTTCTCAACATATTCAGGGCGCAGTCCGAAATGCCCGAACCGGATGCTGGTGATATAGTGGTAGTAGTCGCCGCCAAGATTCAGTCCTATCGTGGTGAAGTGTCCCTAATAACCCACCGATCGACTGTGATCCATGTGTACTCGGCAAATAAGATTCCTCAACCCCCAAAGTCAGCAAAGCAAGCTTTACAGGCTCCTCTGCGGGCCGCAGATCGGCCTCCCGGAGACGAGATACACGAGTATGTCTCCAGGTTACACCACTCCATCGACAAAAACGCTGTACCCGATGCTGCTGATTTCAGCATGCAAGTTGAGCAGTCTCGGAACTACAAGGAAAAATTCCGACTCTTAAGCGACGTCGGGGATAGTCAATTTTGCGACGTTATCGTCAATGTGGTCAGGGATCCCTTTGATCAGATGGGCACAACCACTTTATGGGTCTCAGATTTCACCGAGAATGAGCACTTCTACAAGTTTTCCTGGAATTCTACGGAAATCTCCGACGGTCAGGATGGAGACCCGTACGGATATACTACGATGAAGAGTGCGGTCTCTAACAACTGGGCTGGCCCATACGGGAAGCGCTCGATGCAGGTGACCTGTTTCGGGATGCATGCGGAATTTGTCAATCAAGAGGTCAAAGCCGGCAACTGGATACAGCTGCGAAATCTCCACGTCAGGTATGGTCGTAATGGCAACAATCTTGAAGGATTCCTAAGGGAAGATCGCACCGCCTATTACTCAGGACTTCAAGTCAATATCCTCGCAACCGACGACCCGGATAATGTTGATGATCGGCTCAAAGCAGCCATTAGGCGAAAGAGAGACTATGAGAAAATAAAGAAAAAGCAACAGAAGAATTTCGTTGCCAACGAGAGTGGGAAAGGGGGCGGCAAAAGAAAAGCAGAAGATCAAGGCAAATTAAATTCCAAGACTCGACGTGCCAATGAACGTGCCAAGATATATAAAGACGTCGAAGAACAAGAGCGAGAAAATGAGGCGAAACTCGGCCTTAACGAACTAAGTATGATTGTACCATTGTATCGTGATTACGTTTATTAACCAAGGATACAGTCAAGTGCGAGAATCTCGGCCAACCAGTCTTTGCTGTCTGCTCCATAGTCGAGCCGATACCATGGACAACGACTGTAAATGGCCAAGAAGTTACTTTAGTCCTTCCATTTACTTGCGCTAAGTATCGAGCCAACGTTCGAGTCGTAGACTTCCGGCCTCATAAGCTAGTAGATTTTGCAACGTGGCGCAAGATCACCGAGTATGACGTGCTCTCGGATCATGGTGGCTGTTCAGACTCGGAATTAGACGACGACGAAGGCACCTTAACCCGGTATACTGGGGAAAAGCTCTGGGAATGGCGATTTGCTTTACTCTTAGAAGAAGCCAATCCAAAGCGCAAAGGCGAGTGTAACAGGCTTTGGGCTGTGGTCGACAACACCGAGGCACAGTTATTATTGGGCCTCGACGCATTAGAGTAAGCCATTCGCTATCCATTCCCATTTATCTTCTGTCCGGTTTAATCTGACACAGCACATTGTATTAATCCAAACTTAACTAACTTCAACCCAGCCTCAGAGCCAACCCTGACGACCTCGATAAGTTACGAGAACGGCTTTCCTACCTCTGGGGAAATCTAGAGGAATGCAAGCAGCAGGAGCTACAACGCCAGGCGACAGACAAACAGCGAATAACCACGCGTCAACCGCCCCCAAGCTCGCCGCCTCGGCCACCAACTGGTCACCAAGCGCAGCCCGAGAAAGCAGAACTCACGATGTCTAACAAGCCGTTCACATGCTGTATCCGCCAATATGGCATCGAGGTCCCTGAGAAGGACCCCAAGAAAGCAAATGCTTCCAAAGGAAAGCGTTGGGAGAGAATATTCGGTCTATTCGGGACCAAGATTAGCCCTTAACATAAATAAAAATAGTAGGATTCCCTCGCCTTGAAACGAGATCACTTTATACATATGTTGAAAAGATAATCAGCGCCTACAAAGGAGGTTTCCACATTATACGGCTCTCCAGCACCCTTATCACTACCCATATCATTGGGGGATCGCTTTGAGTTATAACCAGCTTCTAAACGGCGATATATCGGATGGAATCCTATTAGATACCTCACTGATATGCTTCTTTCGATTCCACGAATCCAGCCTCCAAATATTACCTCCCCTAACATTACATAGGAGATATATCCTGCTATCAAATGAAAACATAATCCGTCTGGGACTAACCAGACCGGGCCCAATTTCACCTACTGGGCTTCTACAACGACCGGATTAGTAATGTCTACCTAGTATACTGGAGGGCCGGTCAGAGATATAGGCGTACGATATGACCGAGTAGCAATCATGGCAACTAGCAGAATACAGACTGCCTAATAGGCGGCGAACACAATTTGCGCCAGCTAGAATACACAACACTACGAGCTGAAATATATAGTAAATAATTCATAAGAGGTACCAGTCGAATTTGATATGTCTATGAGCCGGTATTCTACCAATCAAGCATATCTCTAGAATTTCCACCAGATTGTCGAGGATCGTAGTGAAAAGGTTACCTACCTAGGTACATAGTATACCTAGGGATTCACAACTAAATGTCTCAAACACATTCCATCCTCCCATCAGCTTGACGAAGTATTTACCTATTGACCTTGAGCTATTAATTGATATGACATTCACCCTGGAAGTTCACGTGGCATCAGCGCAAAGGAGTAACTCTAGACTATTTACTCCGTACAATTAACCTTGTTCATAGCTACAAGCCGCACTCGGCCCTCGAAAATAACATTCAATGGAAGAATACTAAGGTATCGCAGTCGCCGACTCCGCCCCGTCGCGATGCGCTCCGTCTGCATGTAGTGAATCGTATCAATCAACTCTAAGGTTATTTCCCCCCGGGTCATTCATTCCTTCCTGATGGATCCGTTCAAAGCCGTAAATAGGTACAGTAGGTACAAGAAGAAGGTAGTAGTTAAGTCATTACTGCCAGCTCGATTCAGCTCAGCTCATTAATCCCCGATCACCTCGTCGTCTTCCATAGGCTCTCCGCCTGCTGGTCTCTCTTCATCCGAGTCGTCTTCAATGGGGTCTTCGAGAAGCTCCCGTCGTCTTAGATCCTCGACAGTACCCTCTTCGGGTTCGGGTTCAGGCTCCTCGAATGGATCGTCCACCCTAAGGTTCTCGTCATCGTCATCTTCGATGACAAGCTCTGCACTGAGCGCTGGTTTCTTCGCGGCTTCCTTGCCTTTAGCCTTGATTGTAGGCTTCTTCTTCCCGCCTCTCAATTCACGAAGATGGTCTTCGTCTAGATATGCCACTATGTCTCTGTAGTTGTTTCCAAGCTTCGTCTTGTTGCGATTGAGTCGTTTCCGAAGCTTGCCAGCGTCTGGCCCGGTGTGGTCAATGGTTTTGGCTAGAATGGCAAGGACGAGTTTACCAGTAAGTTCGCAAAGAATCTTCTCGGCCTTTAGCTCGGCCGCGAACCGCTCTTGTTCTGTGAGCTCCTCATCTTCGTCGTCCTCAGGTGGTAACTCGTCATCCAGGGGATCGTCATCATCCACAGGATCGTTGAGCTGCTTCTTAGCCCTCTTCGCATACGCACGCTCCGCTGCGTCAAATATGGGAATTATCTCTTGAGTTATCAAAGCCGGAGGCATTTCTTCCAAGAGAGGACGCAGTTTCCTGTACTGAGAGGCTTGCGGGTCTTGAACTATAGGACGTAGGAAGACGAATAGTCCACAAAGATCACACGCAACGCCAACAGCAAAAAGACGAAGGTCGTCGTTGAAGCCTCGTGAAGAAAAGGTTTGTATGAGGTTCGTAACGAAATCCTTGCGCAGCACAACAAGCTGATCGACATCACCATCGGGTATATCTTCATTGCTTTCAACAATGCTCCGTAATCTTCTGACCTTCCACATGAAATAGAACAGACATGATTTAATGGCGAAAGCAACTATTTCGTCTTCGGGGTCGTCCAATTCCTCATTGGATTCCGTTAACAGGCCACGGTGTACGATACCGGTGAGAATCTTGATAACTGGTTGATCAGAATCGGTTGATGTTCCGGGGGTTTCAAGGACGTCCACGCAGTCGGAAATGGTAACCAGTTTGCTGATCTTCATCAAGGTCTGTGAGAGCTCGGTAAGTGTTGCCCGATCAAGATTGCCTCTGGCCGATAGTTCACAGATCTTGTCTATACTTCGTAAAGAATTGAGTGAGTTATCCCATAGTACTGCCAATTTATTGTCTGTCAATTCTTCGAGCTCTTCGTATTGCCTAGCATGGATGAACGCCGCGGCAGCCTCGTTAAGGAGTCCTTGGTCGACGTGGCGGTTGAATTGAGTGGTGATCTCGTCCAGAAGTTTGTCATACGTCGCCGAATTTTGGCGGAGTTGTTGAAACACTTCGAGATCAAGGAAATGCTCCAATCGGAGTACTGTGGCCGCCATGGCAGGTTGTGACCCAAACTTATTTAGAAGACGAGGGATGAGCGCAGCTAATTTCATGCCAGCGTCATCCTGCGCATCCGTATCAAGCCTGCCGGTCCTCTTTTTATGTCTGTCATGTTCTGTCGAAGGCACAAAACTCTCCTTGACAGCTGCAGCTAGAACCTCAAGTAGAATAGCTTCCTCACGAGAATCAGGGGCGACGGCTTTCTTCGTCGCCGCCTCAATAGAGTTCGTTTTCGAACTCTGCCTGGATTTCGCGCTAGTGGAGTGATCAAACAGTAGATATCCGGCGAGAATCTGCCAATTGGTGATTTCGGGGATCTTCTCGTAGAGCACTTGAGTGGCCAGCGCAATTCGCGAGTCCGGCATGTTGGCATTGACTACATCCGCTGCCACATCTAACCCATGCCGTATCTCGTCTTGCTCATCGTCTAGTTGAGCATCGTAGACGGCGAGATTCTCCGCGAGGGCTTTGATGTTGATCCAATCCTTTCGGAGCGAATCATAGTCGTCTTCTTCTTCCTCACCAAAGACCTCTTCTAGGGCTTCGCTGCCTCCAATCTCGTCTATTTTGTTGTCAATAAGTTCTTGAACAAGAGCCGAGAAGAACCCGACAACAGCTTTACGAATCCTCGGCTCAGAGTCGAAGAGCAATTTGCTGACGGAGTCAACCTCTTCAGGTTCAAGCATACCCGACGCACGGAGTATGTCAACAACTCCGATTGCTGCAACACGTACAGAGACATCGGAGTCTTTAGTTGCCATTTCGACCAGGCGGGGCCTGAACCTGTCAATGAAATGGGCGAGTTTCTCTGCATCCCGCTTCAGAACCCTTGCCAACTGCTTGAGAACCTCTAGTCGGGTAGAGACGGAGACGTCCGACAGGAGCCATCCTAGGTATCGCAGGTATTCAGGGGACATGTATACCGTCGGAAGGGTACAAATCCAAGTACCGAGAGCCTCGACACATTCGGCACGAATCTTTGGGTCAATATCACGGTACCGGTGAACAAAGACGATATCGAAAAGGTCCTTCACCTTCCCGTCGATAAACTCGCGGTTACGATTCGCAGCCTCAAGAGCCCTTCTCGTGTTCTCAACAAGGTTCTTATTCTTACTGCGTCGATTGGACTCGGCCTGTAGAGCTTGGTTTGATTTCGTAATTCGCTCATCAAGTTGTTTTGTCACCTCAATGAGTGAGGTGAGTATTGCTAGGCCTACAGTCGTGGCCGTATGTCTAAAGGGGCGTAGAGACGAGGATGACATGATGCCAACCCATCTTTGGATGTTGTCCAGCAGATCTTCGTCGGTGTAGAGGACGTCGGTCTGATGGAGCACACTGATTAATGACTCGAAGAACCCAATGAGGAGTTCACGAAAGTTCTTGCTGCTCTTCGCCCTCGAGATAAGAGGGTAGTCTGAAATGCTCGTCTGTTTACGCGCCTGTTAGTAAATGTACGATATAGTGGTGTGATGTGATAGGTGATAATCGCGCACCTGTTGATAGGCATCTTCTAGTTCAGACAGTCTGTTCGCAGAGTTATCTGGGTCTCGAATATCGTCTTCTGTCAGCTGCTGGTCGCAACCAGCAGAGAGCAAAACGCAGTTAATAATCTCCGTCAATGCTTTAGCATCGTCTTCCTGGTATCGTTGAAACCAGTGTGCGGCAACATCGTCGGAAGAGTCTCCAGAACCAAACACGTCAGCTAGTCAGATGTTAGTGCGACCATAATGTCGTAATGGCACTAGTATCAAATTTAATTCTCACCATAAAGACCGTCACCGTCAGGATGAGCAATGGCGACTCTTGCAGTCTTCTTGGGTCTATTTGGAAGTTTGACTGCTGGCGCAAGCGAAGCAGGCGGTGCATCTGCTGGTGCAGTGCCATTTACTTTCGCGCGCTTCGCCGCGGGTTTCTTCGGTCGAGATTTTTGTTTTGGTTTGGACTTCTTTGATCTAGAAGTCGGTTCGTCAACTTCGTCATTATCGTCGTCTGGGTCGCTCAGTTCTTCGTCTTCATCTTCGACAGGCGATTCATTCTCAGCATCTTCTCCATCGCGGTCGGGACCTCTCTTGCGCTTCGATGACAAATTGTCGTTTTGCGGTTCAGGAGAAAACTTTTGGGGAGCTCTCACAACGCGTCCGGATCTTCGTCGCGAATTGTCGAGAGCGGACGCGGGAGAAGACGTCGCATTATTATCTGCAGTCTCCATCAGGGGCAATCTAGATGGTGACATGTGGGCATGTATGATTGAAGTTTAATGCGATGCGACCATTCCCGCCATGAATGAAAAGATGCGATTACTGGGAATGTTGACTGGAGGAGGACTTGTTGGCAATTCAGGCGCGTCTGTAGGTGGGGAGCGTGTTTGGATTCGCCAAAATGAAAGTCGGTCGGTTCCAAAGGATCCCAGGCGGTGGCACCTTTCGTTAACCTTATTTATTTAATAATCGAAGTTTGTCTCGCCAAGATGCATGCAGCTAAAGTGGGATATATGTAACTAACCGCAGTGCGTATCTCAGGTACTTGGATAGATACATAGGTACCTACGCCAATCCTCCCCCTCCTTCTGATTTCCAACTGATAGACCATCAATACCTACTGCAGTCTAATATCAACATGAGGGTGAATGATTTTACTATCAATTGACTATTATTTCAATAATACGCATTTTATTTACTAACTCAAAACTTCCTCCACATTCTTCAACCAAACTAAAGCATACGTATCTATCCCTTCAAAACTTACTTCATGAACGGGCCTTGAGATTCTTGGATAAGCCTCAATGACGAGCTATCTGTGGAGGTCCATAAAAATCGCCCATTCGCCAAAATGAAATCAGCTACGCGCCCCTAGCTCGTCCTGTTCCCAAATTACCTGTGAGATGACTTCACCCTTCCCAAAGTCGTCATCCCTCGCTGGGGAGGGTCGAATAGTCGCCAAATTGTCACCTAACGATATCTCTACACTTGAGAGCATCACTTATCAGTACCCCCTAAAGCTTATATCTCCTGCTATTATCTCTGAACAAAGCAGTGTATTGGTATTCCTCTTATCGTACGGCGGAGGTCTTGTTGGTGGTGACCAAATAAATCTCTCTATTGAAGTACAACCGAAAGCGAGGCTCAGCATCGTTACTCAAGGACATACCAAGATATTTCGATCTGCTCGACCAGATATTATAACGCGGCAGAACTTGAACGTGGAAATCAAAGATGGAGGTGCACTTTGCCTCCTCCCAGATCCTGTCCAGCCATTTGAAAGCAGCATATATGAGCAGATACAGATCTTCAAATTAACACCCGATGCATCTCTCTACTTATTAGATTGGGTTACTCAAGGTCGAACTGCTCGAGGTGAGAACTGGAGCCTTGGCCGATGGGTTGGACGTAATGAAGTTTGGTCCATCTCCGACAGCACAGCCTCCAAGGACCGGCTGTTAGTACGAGATACTGTCATCCTCGACGGCGCAAATAGAGCAACAGGTTCTCCTTCGCTTCGAGAGTCGATGTATAGGCATGCTATTGTGGGGACTTTGATTCTCCGGGGCCCTATGACCAAGTCTCTTGGTGAATTCTTCCTGTCAGAGTTCGCTGCATTGCCACGGTTAGGCGCTCGAGATTTCCGTACCGCTGAAGCTCGCAAGAAGGATGAAGCAGTACCGCAGTCTCCTCTTGAGCGTTGGCGAAATAAAAGATTAGAGGAAGAGAGGGACAAACAGATATTATGGTCTGCAGCCAACGTACGTGGCTGCATCGTAGTGAAATTTGGCGCCACAACCGTTGAAGCCACTCGGAATTGGATAGGCTCCATGCTTCTTCAAGAAGGGAGCGTCGAAAGGCACTTTGGTGAACAGGCCCTGATGTGCGTTCGATGACACCACACACTATCGAAGGGCGGTATTAGGGGAAGCACATAGCATTCCAAAGGGGGGGAAGGCCAGTACAGATGCACATAAAGGTATATATTGCTCCCGTTAGCGAATTATTTGCTAAAGATAGATTATTCACACAACCAACCACCTTAATAACGGGTATATTACAATATTAACGATACCCCATCCAACTACTTACTTCCATATTTTCTCCTTCGACGTATTGGAAGGCACCTTCTGTCCCCTCTTCCTATTTCCATGTTTCCATGTATTACACACCAACGGGTACATACATAACTACAGCAGGTACAAATTGCAGTCGTAGCCGCCTGTTTGAAGTTTAGTGTGAAGATTAGATAATCGCCGTACCCCACCAAAATCCCCATTCCTCAGTGGCGCTGGTCCTAGACTTACAAAGGCCGCCCCACCATAAACTTTTTATATCATTCTCACTAAAAGACATTTGAAGACTCATTCATCCCGCCGCATTATTCAAGTAATAAGAAACGAACCAATATCTAACTATATTCAATTTGGCCTTATTCAAATACGACCCGCCGATGATATAGTAAGATGCCTCCTCGTGGTTCGCGCGGCGCTGGTGCGAGAGGGAGGGGAAGAGCATCCGCCAGAGCTGGTCGTTCAGGCGCCACAAGTAGACCTTCAGTTGACGAGGCAGAAAATCAGCCTGTTGAGACTCCATCGCAAGCACAGAACTCCCCAGATGGAAGTGACCTGGTAATGCAAGATGTACCGGCACGGGAGACTCCAGCTGAGAGTTCTTCTACGCCCGATGTTCAACCGGACCAGCCAACTATTGCGAGTTCAAAGTCATCGCAAACCCCAAGCGCCACACTGTCGCGTGCTGCCGGTCGATTCAGGCCCAAGAATGTTCGGCGAGATGCTGCAGAACGGGCTAGGCTAGAGGCAGAGCGAAACCGCGACTTAGCTGTGAAGATCAAGGAAGAAGAGCGCGAGCTGAGAGCAGAAGAGCGAAGAGCGAGACGAGGTCGAGGAAGAGGAGACATGTCACGGGGTGGGTTTATTAGGCGAACTATAACAGCTACCGGTCCATTTTCTGCAATACCCCATGGTGAGAATTTTCCATGATTATCCGACTAATTTAGGATTACAGACGTAAGTTACTAACTTGAGCTTAGAAAATGTAAAGGAAGGCGGTGGTGGATGGGGTCGGGGTGCAGGTGGTGCTAGTTCTGTCCCAGAATACAGCAGTTCAAGATACAAACCCAGACGAGAGAACGAGGACAGGATCAACATCGATCTTCTCAACGGGTTTACTGGATCCGTTGAAGATGGAAACCCCCCTCGTTATAATCAAAGGTCTAAGGGAACTCTTCCAGTCGGTCTCCTCCGAACCGAACACGAAGAGGAAGAGGTCAAAGTCAAGACAACAGCGGAGCTCGAAGCGGAAGAGCAGCAATCATCCGACGACGAGGAACTATTCGTTTCCCAGGCGGCTAAAGACCTGCGCGACATCGGATTGCAAGAGGATAGTGAAGTTTGGCATGCTGCTCCGAAGAGTCAAGTCAAAGTCAAGACCGAGCCGGGCACAGAACCGGAAGCAATGGATATCGACATGGCCGATATTCCTGAAGCAGTACAAGTGAAGGCACCTCCATCACCGGAAGCTAAGAAGAAGCCGGTCATTAGCGAGGATAGCGCCGCAGTTATCGCTCAGAAGAAGCGAAAAGAAAAGGCGGCTAAGGACCCTGAAATCCTACAAACTGTACAGGACTTGCAGTACCAGCTGGAGGCACTTAACTTCAAACCCCCTCCCGAAAGAGAAGAAGATGCCGAGCCGGAAGCGGGAGCGAAAACAGAACCTAAAGAGCGACACCTCCAAGCCAAAGACGACCAGGTGTTCCTTTTCCAGTTACCGCCTATCCTCCCACCGCTAGCCAAGCTTCCGAAAGATGGGAATGGCGAAGCGGGTGTCGCCGGTCCCCCGTCCCAGGCGAACAAGAGCGAGACTACTAGAGTGAAGACCGAAGATGGAGTCAAGAAGGAAGACGAGTGGAATCCGTTCGCAACCATCCCTAAGGATGGCGCTCTTATAGGCAAAATCAACGTGCGCAAGTCGGGCAAGGTAGAGTTCGACTGGGGAGGCACGGTACTGAGTCTAGGAATAGGCGCGGAGACTGAATTCCTGACGACAGCGATGATAATCGAGCAGAATATCGACTTACAAAACCCAGAGGCGAGCACTGGGGTTGCCTGTGGTATGGGCGAAGTCGTGAATAAGTTCGTCCTTGCTCCGGTCTGGGATGAAGAGGAGGATTGGGATCCTAGCCTTGACGGTATTGTTGGCCTTGATCAATGATTATTGGTGCAGCCGCCTCGTGTATTCTACAGTATCCTGCACCATCAGCGCCATCCGCAGGAATCGGGACTTGTTTCATAGGTACTATGTAAACATCTGGCAGGAGGTCCTTGATAGGCTGCTTGGGTTCTTGGCTCTTTTCCGTTGGGTCTCGGCTAGCTAGGTAGCAGAATCCCTTACATGCTCTAGGAATTAGGTAGAAAGGAAAGAGAAATCGCAGTTATGATACCCCCCGGTACTTAATTATCTTAAGACCAGAACCCAGCTCTTAAGCAAACGGACGAAGCGAGTGTCACATAATTCCTAGAACACCCAAGTGACAGGCAGGCAGCTAGTGTACATAGTACACTAAGGAGAGAACCCATCCGTGCGGCCTCGTGTACAGTTGCCGGTACCCTTGTCCTTAACACGGAATATACAACGTAACACCACGCCTCACCGTTCCCATCCCCCCGGTTTCACCTGTCATTCCTTTCGATGACCCTGGTTCTTCGAGGCTAACAGCGTTAGGTAAACGTTGATTGGAACATTGGAGCCTCGTTTAACGCGTAGTGCGATCCTTGAAGTGCTCCGAAGGTCGCGTGGAATGGCGAATCAAGGAGATTATATGCGAGAAAAGCATTTGGGTAGTTGGGGAAGAAATAGTCGACATTGAGAATAAGGACAATATAGCAGTTGCCTCGAAGTAAGTACCTAGTTCAATGGTAGGACAAACCCGGTCGGCTGGCCAAGTTGTGCCTTGTACTTGAATTTAATAACACGAAATATAACTCGGCAGTACCCAATGAAAAGTTTCAATCGTCGCCATCGTATTAATAAAATTCAGTGACGGCATGCCTGCCTAGGTAGGTACCTACCTAATACAAGCCAATTTCATATAAGCACGCCAGTTATACAGCCAGAGAACGGCGCTCGAAGACGGGACCGATGTGGTACATTACGTCCAGTATATGGGACACGGAATCTAGTAATCGCGATCGGTTCGCATTAATAGTATCTTATCCGAGACGAATCATTTATTGCATTGAACATTTCGGTAGGAGAGCGTAGAAAATAACCCACAGCGACAGATTAGATTCCTGAATTGCTCCCGTCGTTGAGGAGCGGAGCAATTCATCGGCGCTCATGTTGAATAGTGAGATTCATATTCAAAGTCAATGATCATTAAAAATCCACAGATATAGTGAACTAGTTTGGATTCACTAAATACATAGTAAATACCTCAGTGTATACACCGGGGGCCGTCTAGCCTTCCCTCTCAGGGTATCGGTAACCCATCTCCCTCATAGGGGTTCCTCAATAGATAATGCAACTTTCGCCCAATGCCTCCAGGCCTCGATAGACCTAATCCCTAACGCCTAATATGTAAATAAATAGTGAATAAACCTAAACGCGATTGCAATCGCTTGCCCAACGAATTCCCAAGACCATGTTACGAAGAGTAGTTCAAGATAAAACAAGCCCTCAGCCGAGACTGCTCTTCGACACGGCAAGGAAAATGCTTCTGCTCTTCTTTTGTGTTCCCGTGAACTCCCATATTTCTACAATTGTTCCCTGTAGCCCAGTCGCCCGCCAATATAAGCTAACCTTAGATACAGCCGTTAGGGTATGCCCAAGATATATCCATTTACACATCTAGATAGAATCGAATAGGAAAGGAAGTCGAAGTCGTTGTGGCCCCGTAGGTGGCGTCGTATTCTTTACGCGTCCATCTCGGGGGAGCATACGCTGATAGTTTCTGTTTTGACGATATCGCCGCGCTATCGTCGGTAGGTTGGCGGCAGTAGTGGTAATGGTTTCGTCAACGGTATCGAGTTCCTAGCTTTGTTGTACTGGGATCTTATCCGGCCGAGCTCGAAGGATCCTTCGTTCGATGAATCCTGTTCGGAAAGCCATGTTTCATCACGCCTATGCGCGCCCGGTGGCGGTGAAGGCGTTGTGTTACCCTCGATGATATACATCTCACTCTTTATATCCGCTCTTTTGGAATCCCGATCCTGATATTCCGATCGAGCGTCGTCTTCTTCTATAGTTACTTCGTACAGCCTTGTCAGTTGCGAGGGTCGGGACCGTTGGCTTCTGCCTGTCAAAGTATCGGCATCTGAGATTGATCGAGATCGCTGAGGAAGTCTGCCGCCAAGCATTGAGGCGTCGGATGATGCTCGAGATCGGTAACTCCTACCCGCCATGCTCCCAGCGTCTGATAACGATAGGGAACGCTGGATCTTGCCTCCAACAAATGACCCTGCGACTGATGAGCGCGATTTAGTATCCTTCATCTGAGACTCGATATCCACTAGGGTCACGTCGGCAGACCCGAAAGCAGGCATCTTATTCGATCTATTCGTACGCGACATCCGATGGCTATTGAATGGACCTGTCGGGCGGCTCTGGCCAGTAGTACCGAATCCCTTGATTTTCCACAGGCGAAGGAGGGGACGGATGGTTACAAGACTTGAGGCGACGATAGCAACACCTGGTTCAACCAGTGTCCAAACCATCGCGTCCGTTCCAGCGTCTATAAGGGATAATTAGTAAGCATCGGCGTTACACGGGGTTTCTTGATAAGGACAACACTCATAAGGGGCACAAACTTACGTAAGATATCAGCTAAGTCGGTAAGATCAGACAAGAATTTGAGTCGGACCAGCGTAGCAATGCTGGCGAATATACCTAACCCTAGGACCACGACAACCGTAAGCTTGGCTTGTGTTGTCATCTTAACCGCCCAAAGCATAGGAATCGGCAATAGGGCATACAGCCAGTCGGACAGGATGTTCATGACACTCAATGCGTAGGCAGCATTGACGATCTCGTCGGCCGAGACACAGTGAGAGGTTGGATCATTCTGAAGGATGGTGTAATCCCATTGAGCGGCGACTGGGTTACACTGAAATATATTCCAGAAAAATAACACTACACTCCATATGCTGACAATGACGATACTCGCGTAGAGTGTATATGTGTACCTCTTCTGCGAAGCGAGACGTAGGAGGAAGATGCCAATGCTGAGTTTGATTAACCACATGTTGAGGACGTAAGTCGCGGTAGCTAATGCCTGATACATCAAAGCTTGAATCTCATGGTACTGGTCGAGCGATCTGTTATGCCTGCCTAGGCCATTTTGAACTCCAACCAATATGAAAACACACGAGACTGTGAAGTTTATCTGTTCGCAAGGAGTATAAGTATAAGGCCATTATCGACATATCACGCTCAAAGGCATACCTGAGCTGCTAGCATCAACCAGTCGTCCCATTGGAACCCATTAGTTAACCTAGCACGGACGAATGACCTCAGAGAAACGGATAGCCATGAAAACGTCAACATAGTGATGACGGTAGCCACCAGAGCACCGCCATTGCTATCCATCGGTGCGTTTGGGTCCTGGGCTGCCATGATAGATGGTCTATCAGGCGCCAAGAAAAAAATGGCGACTCTCAAAGGAAACGAACGAAAAGGGAAGAAACGAAAAAGAAATGCCGAGAGACGAAAGAGAGATGTCTACTAGGGCCGTCCATTTGTATTATTCAGAAGAATGAGTAGAAAGGCGTGACCAGTACTATGGTTGACATTGTGGAGATGGGAACAATGCACGCCCAGCAGACCATCCTACGGATCTTATGGAGCATAGCAGGTCGAGATAATGCATGCATCTCGGGGTAACCCAGTCTCAACCAAAGACTGAGAGACTCGGACGAGTAAACTAGCTCGTCTTCAGGCGATTTGCCTATTAAGGCAATGCCTTCGAGCTCTCAAGTCCCCATGATCGTCAGATGCTCTGTGCGGTCCCGGTTGCGAACCGAAGCTAATGTAACGGTACGACGAACCGGAGACTTGCAGCTGAAGAGAGACATGTTGCGACTGCGAGCCCCAGACCCCGGTCGTTCTATCGTATGCAGAGCTCTGTAATAACGGGTCCAACGACAAGAAACGCAGGGTAAAGTGGTCGAGTGATGAGGATCCAGTGCTTTGACACATTTGACCTGCGCCCTGGCTGCGTCTTGCACCGGTCTTGCACATACATTACCGTTATTGCAGTACTCTGCAGAGTGCGCTCATCAGGTGTCCTGGGTTCTGAGGAACATATTACTGCGGCCTTTGGATCATATCGCATTTTTAAGGGATATACTCCAGGAGGTTGTGTCCGAATAGATGGTGTTTATAGCAAGGTTGCTACCGGGAAAAATCGAGAATTAGAAGGTAAAGTGTTTTAATGACAGCTTTAACGGCTTCTTGCATATACTGTATATTGAATTACTTGTTGTAATTTCGCCTGTAAATGAACTTTACCGTCTAACCTATTAGGTAATGTAACACACATCGTACAACAACATTGAATGTTCTTACTGGGGAACCTTTCACTGGAGCAGATGGGCGATTTACTATCATGGTCGATCTTGACTAGTCTCATCTTGTTACAACACAAATTCTCCGAAATCCCATGACAGCTTTTACATACCTGTTCCACATGCTAATGCAGAGCTTAGACTCTCACATGCAGGAATAGCTCTTTGCAGCATGTAGAAAGGCTAATCGAAATATATCTGCAAGATGAGACATTCCTACTACTTGAACACCATCCTAACGGTTGATTCCGCGGAAGGAATCTCGTACTAGAACGCCCAGCATCAAAAGGTTGATATATGAAACCAGCATATCGTGATGAATACTCCTCCTGCTGCCAGCCAGGTCTATCGGGTACCGGTACAGCAAGTTTGTTAGGCCAAGCATATTTGCTAAGCTTACTTGGCCGGCGCAATAATAGCAAACCTAGCAGGGCTAAGGTACCTTTCAGCCAGGGTCAAGCATCGCCTATATTGTGGGTTCGTCGACCCCTGGCTTCAATTTTGCAATCGGCAACATGACAGTCCGGGATTAAATGGGTATTCACTTCGGTTAAGCAGATCAGATCAGCAGAAGAACATCGCTAAGACAGCTACGAAGTTGTACTAGTTCTGCTGCAAGAAACTGAATTGAGAATTTACAAATTTCAATCCCGCCGAATCTGGAGTCTAGGCAGACATGGACAGACAAGAATAGACATGATAGATGCGATGATTGACGATAGTTACCATTTCTTTCCCCCCTACCCACTACCGTAGAACCATAGTAACACTCGCTTCCTATCACATACTCATATACCCCGCATGTTTCATCCTCTCAAAGATTCCCAAGGGCTTATCGATCTGAAATAGGCAGCGGATGCTATGTGTCGGAGTAGAGTCGGGCAAAGTGACTCTCAATTGGCATAAATGTGTGAAGGGGGCTGACGTCTGAGAAAGGGTTTCCAAGAAGCTTCCATTGCATATCCCCAACCAATCACAGATCTCAGAGGTATTTATGCACGTCTCATAATTCTCAGCCTCGATGAAGGTATAGGATCAGGGTCGTGACGAGAGAATCCTTCGTCCCGTCCCAGGGATCAACCAACATATCAAATGCGGTAAGGGCTTCGTGAAGTTCTAATTGAAGCGGGTTTAGCGTGACCAGCGACCCCTTGGGCAAAATAGCAAAATACAGCACCAATCGGATGGTTCGTCACACGTCGGGGTTAATAGGGCTAGAGTTCTGGTTCGGGTTCGCAACCGAACCTTCCCGTAGCAAGCTTAGTCTGCGCCGTACACTCGGGTTTCACTAAGCTGTTGTTGTCGTCGTCTGCGATAGGGATCGTAACTTTTACCAGCTGCGTCTAGACTCGATTATTAGCTGCTTGGCTCGCCGAAATCGCCCTTCCTACGTGTTACACTGGCGAGAATTTATTTTGCTCTCGAGGGAAGCTTTCTCAGTGCTCTTTTCATCCTACGCCACTATAAAACCTTCCTTATTTAGTCAGTACGGCCGAAGTCTCAACAAGTCGGCGCCATTTCCAGAAGCACCAACTCTCTCAATGGTTGGAGACATTTCGGGAATAGAGCTTAATTACCCATGACGCCGCCGGGCTTACGTTTGTCTGCAGTTGGGCATCGCAATGCATAAGACCCAGCAGCGAGAAGCAAGTGCTCGCGGCGGGAAAAGGTGGGTTTGTATGTCGAAATCAGTCCAATTCTCCGGACCAGCAATTGTGTCACCGCGTGTAACAAAATAAACTCCGCTCCAAAACGCCGCCACTCATATTATTCGCCGATAAACCTCACCAGTTCTGTGTACCTAGGTAAGGTATCGCAGCGATCCTGGTAAGCCGGAGTGACGAGTCTTTCGCATCACGCCAACGCAAATTCATAGGTAAATATAGCTTCCCATTGGCCGCAAAGTCCAAAGTCATGGTACAGTAAGGGAGGACGATTGTTACGAAGGGACAAGAATTGCAACATGCCTTCAAATTCTCAACCCTAGTTTCATAGTACTCATGTCACAATCAACTGGCGAATTAAAATATCAGATGTAAGGGTTTCGAACAACGTCACCATTGCATCGGCAATTGATTTTAATTCTTTCACACTTTCACGTGAGTTAGAAGGAAACACGATCTCCTTCCTCTTAGAGCGTCCTCGACGGAAACCTTTGCGGATAGCAGCATTGAGCATGAAGAGAAGCTACAGGATTACGTGGGGTGCAACTCGATTAATGCTCTCTCCTCCGCGGTGGTCGTAAGAACAAACTACAGGTTCCCTGTTTAACGTCGTGCCTGTCTGCATACCTACTGTAACCAAACCTACCCCTGCGACGTGATGACGAAGCTCCAAACATCGCTTGTGGTAATAATACCGGAATGGTTGCATATATGAGCCCACGAATTTCGAGTTAGAAGCTCGCAAGACAATACATGAAGTAAGACACTATATATATGTCTATACCGGATAGATGTATTATAGGTAGTATAGAAACCGCGCCATGCAGTTAAGAGCTCATATGTTGCTAAGAGGTGCATTGATTTTCCGTGCCCCTATGATACAGAACTTACCTACTAGGTAGCTCGAAGCCACCATTACGTCTACAGCCAAGCTAGAACACCCAACTATCCATGGCCGAATCCCTAAAATATTCAGTCGAACAGTATGGCTCGCATGAGCTCCAGAGAGTAGGGGTGTGGGACCTCGACCTCGCCGACCACACCAAGACCAAATACTGGATCGTGTATTAGCTACCTAACCTATAGCCATTCACACACAGCAGCTCCTCCCTACCTCCACGCATACCTACCTAGTATAGATTCCCACAACTAACACGTGACTCCCCTAGCTACATCCACGGCGGCGCCTGGCGCGACCCGCGCATAACGCACGAGACCTTCGCGCCGCTCATAACACGCCTCGTCAACATCAACAGCGATGATGACGACGACGCCTCCTCCAGCTCCCCCATCGCCGCCTTCGCATCCGTAGACTACCGCCTAAGCCCGCACCCGGACTTCCCGCAGGACCCGGCCGCCACGCCGCCGGAGCAGCTGCGCAATGCAAGGCACCCGGACCACCTGAACGACGTGCGGGCCGCGCTCGCCTTCCTGCAGCGGCGGTACGGGTTCGCGGACAGGTACGTGCTGCTGGGCCACTCCGCCGGCGGCACGCTAGCGTACCAGCTGCTCGGCACCGCGCCTCCTCTCGAGTCTCGGTCTAACTCCAACTCGAGAGAAAAGAGTTGTGAGGAGGTCGAGGTCGAGGTCGAGTTACCGCGCGCTGTCTTCGGCTTCGAGGGGATCTACGACTTTACCGGGCTCAACGCGCGGTTCGGCGGGTCGTACGCCGGGTTCCTGACCGCCGCGTTCGGGGGGCCTGAGAAATGGGACGCGGCGGCGCCGATGAAGTACGCGGGAAGGTACGGCGACCGCTTTGCGGGGTTGGCGGTGCTGGGGCAGTCGCCGGATGATGAGCTGGTGGATGAGCCGGAGGCGGATGGGATGGCGGAGCGGTTGAGGGGGGATCTGGATGCGGAGAAGGTGTTGCTGGTCAAGGATCTGGAGGGTACGCATAACGAGACGTGGGAGAATGGGACAGCCGTTGCGAGGACGGTGTTGAGGATCTTGAGGATTTTGCAGGGTGGTGGTAAGGGGGGCATAGGTGAGTGAGGAGTATGTTCTTGTAGGATAGGGATAATGAATTACGACATCTCCTATGTGCGTTTGATATGGGTAAAATTAAATAAATGTTCCCGGCCTAGATAAAAAGCCATCAACTCACCTAATCTACGTAGTCTGATTAGTATAGCTTCACAGATGCCTACCTGATGCATTAACTTTATGTTTTCCCTAGCCGCCAGTTCCAAGGCTGAGGTAATATCCTGACTACTGTTTCTCACTTCTTTGTCTTGCTCGAGGATTCCCCGTGCTCCAGGGGCTCAGGGACGCTGTTCTTAGTGAAGGCACGATAAAGGAGCTCGACGTTGATCCTAGAATAGAACCCTAGCATATCGCGGCGAAAGAAGTCCTTCATTATGGCCGACTGTAAGGCGTTTGAGACTGGTAAGCAACAGGGCCTGTAGCTGGAAGTTAAGGTTGGTTGGTATCGTACGGTACTCGAGACTTGCACCTAAGGACGGCTCTGAAGTTTGTGGTTAGAAGACCGTAGCCGAATTTCGTGATGAAAAGTAGCAGGCGAAGAAGAGGTATGCAAACTTGGTGATAACCTCAATGAAGAGTGAAGTGCTGTCTGTAAGATAAATGGGTTCTATATAACATAAAAGGCCTTTCATTTGAGTACTTTATGGTGAGAAATTCCAAAGTGGCCCCATAGATAAAGGATGGATGTCTTTCCGCAACGGCGAGTACTTCACGGCACCGGTTCGCTCCTACACAGTTCAACCTCGTCCAAATACTTATCTAAAGCATGACTCCAAGGTGTGTCTTCTTGCCTTGGGCTTCGGTACTAACTGCAAACTTTAGATACCTAGGTAGTTACCTAGAAGCCCTAATCCCATCCGTAGCACTATATTTCCCAGTAGTCAATACAATGCGAGCACTCATCGAAGGACACATTCATCTATGCAGATATCAATCAGTTCAATTAGAGCATATCATGAAACACTCAATTCAAACTGTTTATACCCATTTATCGTAATATGTTACGTGACGGGGGGTAAGTCTGAGTATAGACAGCGAGGGCTTTGGAACATGCTGTCAGATGTTTCACCTTGGGACAAAGAACCATCTTGTATGTATACCTTGAGCTTAGCCAGATAGTTCCCAGTTCCTCGCGGAACAACATATTCTTTCCCGTCATCCTGGGTGCGCCACGTGACACATGCTGGCAATGAACTATACTTGACTGAAAGCAATTTCATCGAAAGCCGGCAGATATTGGCTCAAAAAGGGCACGAAGTTCCAGAGACCTCTTGTAGCGTTTACTTACTGAGAAGTCTACTCTCGAGTCAACAGAGTCTTCATACCCCGTATCCCGTAACTCAGCAAAAGACGCGAAGCAAAGACATCACTGGCGACTTAGCGCCTACGAGTATATATTTAGACGGACTGCGCGGCTTCCAGCCAGAGCAAGCCTCAAGTATAGCAAAAGATTTGATGACGCGCCCGATTTACCAGCCAAAGAAAGTCGCTCCGCTGCAACGGATACATGGCACGATATCGTACGAGACGTAGATCTAGAATCGCGAACGATAAATAGTAGCCAAGTAGCCAAACTCACTACATACTCACTAGCCAAAAGCGCCAATCACGCCAGCACGAAACACCAAAAAATCCGAACTTAATTGTGTTATGTTGTGTTGTGTTTGAGTCGTCTATTCTAAATATCATCACCAAAAGACCGAACTCCCGCCTCTCGGGATTTGTTGCGCCACACTGAACCTCTAATCTACGGCGCTATACCTACCTCCCTGCCCATCCATACAATCCAGACCCGTTGAGCGGAGCACAGTCCATTGAAACGCGTTGTCCCGTATAAATAACAACACTGAACAAAATACCCGAAACCACGCGTCCATCCGCTCGCGCTCACGCAATGTATCTGAAATCAGGGTGTCTGTACCCCAAATCGGACTTCTCCTGCTCCGTCAGACCGACCAAGCGATCGTCCCGTCCACCACGCGCCCGTATGCGGTTCTCGCGGACGCAGTAGTAGATACCGAAGCTGGCGAGGAACAAGACGAAGATCTGCGCGACGAGGTTAATCGTGTGGCCGATGGGGAACGAAGGGCCGTCGTTAGGCAGGTAGGCCCAGACGGCGAGGATGCCGCCCATGGTGCCGATGGTGACGATCCAACCGCCGGACACGGCTCTGACGGCCGGGCCCGACGCGTTGTTCAGGCCCCAGGACAGGAACCCGGGGCCGCCGGGGAAGGCGCCCATGGCGCACAGGTACACGGCGGCGTATCTGAGGGCGTTGCCGGAGCCCCAGCGGAGCATGGCGAACCCGGTGATGCCCAGGAGCGTGAAGAGCGCGAGGTACAGGCCGCGCATGCGTGTCTTGTCGCTGACAAACCCGATGAATATGGCGATGAGCGAGGCGGCGACGTACACAGGGACGGTGTAGTACTGAGCGGTGAGAGACTCCCATCCCATTTCCCTGAGGATGGTTGGCATGAAGACGGACAACCCCTGGACCGTGATATTGATGGCGAAGAAGCCGAGCGCGCAGATGTAATTATTAACATTGAGCAGCGAGCGCTTGATATGGCGGGCCTCCACCTTCTCGTGGGAGGACGCCTTATGCTCGAGGCGGAGTCGCTCGGCAGCGATGAATTTCTCGCGGTCGGTAAGGTACTTCGACGTCTCGGGGCTCTGCGGCAGAATGATGGGGGCGAGCAAAGCGACGAGCACGGTGATCAAGCCTTCAAAGAAGAAGATATTGCGCCACGTGTGCAATTTCGAGCTCGCGATGCCCCATTCCGGGATCTGTGAGAACCCTGCAGCCAATAAGCCACCGAACGCGCCGGCAATCGATGCGGCGGAGACGTAAATTCCTATTCTGAAGTAAAGCTCTTCTCGTTTATAGAAGGAGCTGAGGAAGAAGGCCAGGCCTGGCATGGTTCCGCCTTCGAAGACACCTAACAGCGCGCGAACGGCGCAGAGCTGCTCGAAAGACTTCACGAAAGCCGTTCCTATGGAGACGGCGCCAAATCCAACAACCAGTCCGGGAAGGTAGAATCGCGGGCCGACATGCTTGAGGATGATGTTAGACGGCACCTCGATGGTCAAGTATACGACGTAGAAGATGCTGGTCGCGATATTGAACCGATATCCGATGAGGTTCAAATCCTCTTGCATGCCCTGGATACGAGCATTTCCTATGTTAATCCTACAAGGTGCTGGTTAGCTTCCGGTGGAACGTGACCAGTGCAAATTTGAAAAGCCGTACCGGTCCAGAAAGCAAAGGAGATACAAGATGGTGACGGTAGGGACTAGTTGCCAATCCAGCTTCCTGCGGACAGCAGTCTCCTCTGCCACAGTCCAGCTGGGTCCCTCGGAGGAGCCTTCGCTCTTAGTCTCAAGCACAACCGCATCGGGTTGCTCTGAGTCGCTTTTCTCGTCTACGGATCGTATCGCTCCCATGATGACTGACTAGGTATACGTAGTATTTGGCGAAGTCGATAGGCGAGGGTGAGAAGAGACGCCCAAAGCGAGCAGGAAGAGAAGTAGCGTAGTGGGTTTTCAAACTTGTTTATACTCTAGGATGATCTGCTGGCAGGATTATAATTGAGATTCTCTCTAGTCTAAAGTTCAAACATCCATCCATCCATATTCCGGGGATTACCAGCGATTTGGGGTTAGAAGAGAGGGCCCAGACCCCGTTTATGGGGTATCGGCAAATCAGTGAGAGGATTTGATTGAATCAATGATTAAACACCCCGGCTTCGCCTAGACGGATATTCAACTCTACTTGGCAAAAAGCGACGTCTAGGGTGGACGAGAGTACTGGCCGCTGACGGACGCTACCCCGCGAAACGGTTGGTCCTAAACGGCTTGGCCCTGATTGTCTCTCAGATCTTACTCCGCAGTTCTCGGCAGAACGCGTCTCCCTTGAAACCAGTTTCAACTCAATGGAGAGTCGGTAGTCATTTATTGAAAATTTAGTCAACTTTAGTCAAGAGACAGACGAGACAAACTATCGAGAGTCCGGCCGTAGCTGAGAGCCGGGGTTAGAAAAACCACCGAGGAATCGTATCCATTCACGTCTTGGCTGGCATTGAGAGTCGGGGACATCGTGGGAACGGTGTGTGACCCATGTATTCGTTGGCAGGTGACGAGGTTTCAACCACTATCATGGTTATTGCTACCATGCTTGTGGGCGGCATAAGTTGCTGCAGCTGCAATATGCAAGCCACCGGCTGTGAGCCGCTAGGTTGGATAAACATGCTTTAATACTTGTCAGCAAGAAGATCACTTATACTATGTATATATTACTAGAAAGCTGTAAATTGGTTGATTGATACAGGTATGTAAATAGATGCCTGCTGATTACATAGTAGGTACCTAAGGTATGTACTTTGACCGCGAGTTGAAAACTCCGGGTGGGGACTTTGGGGAAGATAGGTAAGGGGAGGTCCCCCATCTTGTTTTGAAGACCCGTATTTTCCCCGGATAGGAAATCCAACAAGGGTATAGCTCGTTCCATTTAGTCTGATGTCTAGCCTGTTTGGGTTCAAGCTGCTGCATGGTAATTGTTAGGTACCTAATGCTGTGGGGTAACATTGAACGCCACGATGGCCACAAAGCGCTGAGGTTTTAGCGTCGTCGCCCGCGGGGGTGGAATCCAATAAGCGTCTCTTGATTTCATCATGGGATTGAATTCACGGGTTTGAAGGCCGGGACTGATAGAAATCAAAGTTCAGATTTATCGTTCGTGATAGTATGATAGTATACATCGGTAATCTGTGACGGCTGTCGATACTTCGGCTTAATGGACGGGGTATCTTACTGTGAATATATAACCGTCATACCATCCTATATAATCCTCACACGGGTAGGTATTGTACTTAATCAACCTACCCTTCCACGGCCGAAGCGCGATTCGTCGGCCTTTCTTCCGACGTACGTCCAGTGCAACACATCCTTCGTTGTATAAGAGGCGATGGTAGGGTAGGAGGATGCAGTACCTAACCACAGAAGGATTGCGCCCGCATTACCTTTGCGACATTATCTAGATCTACCTATATGTACGTAATCTTTAAGATAGTGAAATTATTATAGAAAACCTGTCTATTATGTGTCGATCCCTTCTGTGCTGAGGCTGAGAATTTGGCTATTCGAGATCAATCGCAAATCTTGCGTTCTTGCAAAGCTGTGGAATGAAATATAGTGGCAGCTTTCAGTGCCGCTGACTCGTATCTGGATAGTAAGCGGGAGGGGTTAAGAGTTAACATAGATGGAGGGGTGGCGAATATCTATATTTACGTAGTGATAGAGTCGATTAGGTATTTATTACTCGCATATATACCACTCTCAGCATATTGCTACTAGTTTATTTTTCCGTGCTCCCGCGTTTCCATTCCTAGCATTATTGATGTTGACACCAATACCATGGAATTGTTAGTACAAGTCGAGTTGTGTAACCGCCATCTCATTGGACCGGGGAACCAGGTACTCTGGCTTGCGACTCCGGGTACTAGGATTCTGGGACAAGCCAATAGCAGCTAAGCATAAACCACATCTTCCGATTAGATCTCTCACTGCATATGTACTCCTTAAGCTACAATCCGTTCTCTCCGATATATATATCGAAGTAGAAGTACGAAAGGGGCTATTAAAAAAATTCCATAAGGATCTACTCGTGTTTAAAACATTAATTTTAAGTAAGTTACCAAGTGTTAAACTTTATATGTTGTTGTACTTCGTCTTTTCAATCACTTAGAAAGTTTCTTCTTCCAAGCATCCATCTCATACCAAAGATCTCAATTTTTAACATCCCAAACATTAGATTAAAGTTCGCTCATTACGAATATAAGATACAAAGGGAGAGTCATAGCTCATAGCTCATATCATTTTGCACCCTTTCCTCAGCCCTCCTTTTCCCAGTTCTTTTTTCTCTCCGCCGTTGCCACCGAAAGTCGAATACACATACCGACAGACCAGTGTCTACCGAAGTCTCCATCTATACATTAGTAGAGTTAACAGTTGCCGTTAGTCATAACCAGAAGATGGGATGAGACATCCACCAAGTGATGGAACTCTCAAGCCCCATCTATATTCATTACCGTTGATACAGATAAGTGGTCATATATAGTATTAGGGCAAGCAATAGTAGCTTGACCTATACTCTGACCTTGACCTTTGCTCCAGAAATCCAATACCTCGACACGCCCAGGGTGACCGCTCCACAGATTGTGACCAGGCCAGCCCAGACTTGGGCCCATAAGTATCCTCCAGAAAAATCAATAATTGCGCCAGCAGTTGGTGGGCCTGCGACCGTCGCAAAGCCAAGTATAGTACAACACATTCCAAACCGGGTCCCCATTTTCGAAGGATCTTTTGTTAGGCTGGCCAAGGCACCGCCCATGGCACCCTGGGCCGCTGAGTTGGTAACACCAAACAGGATCGCGAAGGCATACATGGTGGAATGTGTATCGATGGCAATCCAAGAGAAGAAGGCAATGGCTAGAGACATGCTCGCCAAAATAAAAGTGTTGATTGGGCCCAGGCAGTTGTCGGCGAGGTAACCTACGACTGGGCGGGCGGGAATACTGACTGCATTCATGATGAGCAGCAGGGAGACGGCAGAGGTGGGTGTGAAGGATGCGACGGCGATGGCGTAGGTGTTGACCTATTTGCATGGTTAGACAACATTGTTATGCTGATGAGTGAACCCCTTGAGCTATGTTGCTTAGGAGTGAAGAGCTACTCACATAGAAGAAACCGAAATACAGGGCCCAGTACACCATAAATGTTCCCGCGGTGAAGATAACATAAGTAGGCTCCTTGAAGGATGCCCAATCCACTAAGGAGCCGGCTTTCCGGGGAAGTATGCGCGGCTTGAGGAGTAGATTCATGAGAACCACCAGGAATAGGGCTACAAACCCCGCGCACCGGACAGCCCAAGGGAAGCCAATTTTGGGTATGAGGTACTGGACAGTTGCAGGGAAGATTATACTGCCAGTTCCGGTTCCAGCCGAGGAGAGCGACATAGCTAGCGCACGTTTCTTGTTGAAATACGATGTGACGATCGTAATAGTGGGCATAAACATCAGACCTAGACCAATGCCAGTGCAGACTCCTTGGGCGAGAAAGATCTGCCAGTACTCTGTTGCAAGACTAGTCATGAAGGTACCCAAGAGAGCGATGAAGGAGCCGCCAAGCACCGCCTCTCGCGCGTATCCCGCATCTGCAAGACGCCCAGCTGCAGTGCAAGTGACATTATTCAGGAAGACCTGCACGGAACCGATCCATGAGATCTGCGCCGAAGGAAGCTTGAGCGATTCAGAATAGTAAAGCTGGTAGATGCCAAAGGCCGCGCCGTAGCCACAAGCCATTGCGTTGACGAAGTGACAAGCTACTACCTGACGCCAGGCGAGAGCGCCGCCGTCCGGGTAGTCAATATCATCATCAACCACAGCTGGTGCTGGCGCAGCCTCTAGATTAGGATGAGGGAGGGACTCCTGGCTGTCAGCCAGGGGAGTGACGGTTACCGCATGATGACACTTTTTGTCGTCCTCAACGAAGACCATGATAGGCAAAGATGGGGGAAGAAATTTTTTTGGCTGAGTAAGATGCCGAGGAGCTTAGGATGCGCCGGGTGCTGCAAAACTGAGAAAAGATGCTACTATGATCATCGTCACCTTGACCGTCACGAAAGCTGCCTTTCATATATTCATCAGGACCCCCGAGGGCCTCGTAATCTCACTGGAACATATTACCTATCAAAAACATCACGATGTTGCCACGATGTCGCTGTTAGGCTAAGAAGCCCGGTCCCCACGTCCGTTAACGGCTGCGCGATCTTGTCATGGAATTTCCATGTGGAGTAAAGCGCGTAGGGGCGACGGTCTGGCCGCCTTGCTGGCGTCGCGCAAGTGTGCCATCCCCAGGACGGATCCCATGTCTATCAAGAAACGTTGGTAGATCCTCTCACATATGGTAGCGAACCGGAAGCTTGCGCGTAGTCACGGAGACCTCGGCGTCTCAACATGACTATCGTGAAGCACCATTGCACAATATCACGAGATGTGCCTAGGCTAGTAGCTCATTACCGAAAGCGCACCGAGTGGAGGAGAATAACGGTGAAGAGCATAATCTGTGTGTTTCGATTTGTCTCTCCACCTTGTCATCTCTATACGGTCTGCTGGGAGCATTCTAGCCGGGCCTGGGCAGTCACTCCCGATAACGGGTTTTCTCCTCCCCTCCTCCCTATTCCTTAGAAGGTTGGTATCGTGATATTGTCATCCACCTGGGGACGGGGGAAGAAGAAAGATGGGTGGGGAAATATATTTGGCTGGGAAGTGGGCGACGGTGAAGAACTTGTGTGAAGAAAAGCTGCGCTCGAGTCTGAAACTGGCCCAAGCTCCTTTCTGATCTAGTGCCAAGACGGTAAGCATGTCAGGGGAGAACATGCTAGTCCATAATCAGTTTAGACTGCCACCGATCTAGTTTAACTCAACGTCACACATTCTTTTACTGGCGGTAACTGCCGGATGCGCCGCCAATGATCGACTTGGATTTGGGGCTTTGGCTTCTTATTTTAGTCCCAGAAGGGACGCTGCTTTAGTTTTAGGTCCGAACCCCCGTTCAGGTTCTCCTTCGATATTTTTCGAGGCGAGCCACGAACACGTCAGGTACGGTCCGTTAGTAGAAAGGGGAAAAAAAAAAAAGATGTTATGATGCCTGACCATTTGGAGACATAGAAAATGGATTATAGCCTGATCGGATCGCGCAGTGATAAGCAACTTATTACCTGATTAATATTGTTCTTACCTTTCGTCTTTCTCTCTGCTCATGCTTACACATCTATGTATATAAGCCCGCATCCGCCGGTGCTACCCGCAGATGCTACCATCAACTAGTACACAAATACAGATACCTAACTTACCTCTTATACAGACACATATATGTACATACGTTATAGATATATCATCTCGTTTTATGAGCATCGTTTATATTTGAAGTTAGAGTTTTCGTGGTACCTAACATTCATTCTCGCCAGCTAGCGATAGAGAAGAGTCAAGGAAAGAGAAAGCACAATGCGAAAAGCTTCAAAACAAGTATTGACGGTTCAAAAAATATAGGAGAAGCAGGGCAACCCATTGCAGCACAATTTCCCACCTCCCATGGGCTCTTGATCCAGCCTTTCATACGCCCTGAGGCCAATTGACGGTTGGGCATCTGTGCCATGTAACCCACGCCCACAAGCAGCGGACCCCTTTAACGCTCCGAAATTTTTTTTATTCTCCCTGCTGCAGTCCTATCTTCTCTCCTTCTAGAACACACTTGGATTATTTCCAAAGCTCGTTTTCTGTTTTGAGCCAATGGCTTGGCCAAGCAACTTATAGCAGAGGTAGACAGTGTTGCGAACGATGAATTGACAAGCACGTACGATCCAACGCCGATTCGCAGATAACCCTTTTGCAAGATAATCATTCCCGGCGTACCATTTTCGCTGAAAAGGAGTGTAACGGCCTTGCGGCTCATATTAAGTACCTATTCCCTTTACGCCACCGACCCCAGAGGAATAGAACTCCAACGAAGGGGAACAAGATCGCATTCCACAATCCCACTCCCCTTAGATATCGCATCGATTTGCGCTTAGCGGTGAAACGCGCACACCACATTCATATGTATCCATGTTGTAGTAGAATAGTATAATGTCGAGGACACATACTATCTAGCCAGCCACAAGATGTCGTGAGGCCGAAGTTTGATATATTGAATTCTCAACAGTCGAAGAAAATGCAATCGAAAAAGAGGCGCCACTCGTCCTTGTTTCCTTGCATATACAGAATGCCGAGTTTCGATGCGTTGGTAGGCCCGTTGTTCATAGATCGGGAACCTACCGCTTTCGCTTCTTATTCTTGTCCCCGGCTACAGCGGGAGTTACAATAGGAGCAGCAGGTAATAGTGTAGGGGGGCCAGGGATATCGGCCGTCTTGATGGGGACACCCATATGTCGGCCATAGCGTCCCTTTCTGCCGTTGCCTTCGTCCTCGCTGATACATTGGTCGGCGCTGAGGCCAGCGTCGCGGCATCGGCCGCATGGTCGCTGCCGGTCGCAACCCTTCTTGCTCTTACGACATCGTTGGCAACGTGGCTTGGTAGACAGATCAGGCTGATCGTCCTCACCCTGTTGACCTGGGGCCGCCGTAGCGGAGGCAATAGATGGCTTGCGCGACTGGTTCGGGAGAGATGCAGGTGACATTGGACCAATAACGCCAGCAACGGCATTCGTCTTCTTGGCCTTCGTAGCTTTGGGGGCTTTAGGAGCCTTGGACTTGGCCGCCTTCGGGCCCGGAGCTTGCGGCTTTCCGGCTGGCTGAACCTTGGATTTGATCTCATTTGACTTTGGACCACCGGGAGGACCATCTTCAGCACCATCCTCGTAGTCAGCGTCATCGCCGCTAGCGTCGACACTGTCGCGCGACGGCATAAAGTGGCTATGTGTCGTTTGATATATCTTGCGGTTGGCCCCGGAGAGGTCAAGCTTCTGGCGGCGCGATGCCGGCATGTCACGTTCGCTATCGCTGTCGGCGTCGCTTGTAGCACCAGTTGATGAAGCGACATCCGCTTTACCACTAAAGGTATCATCCAACGTCGAGGCGGAGGTCCTACCATGGGAAATATTAGACATTTCGCCCAGTCTCATAAGCTGGATGGCGACGTCTTTATCCTCCTCCGACACGCAGCTTCCAATGGTCGGATCAGGGGTCGGTAGGATACCGCTACTATTACCTGGGTATCCCATGCTCCCACGGTGGCGGCGGGAATCGTTCATAGGCGTCGCAAACATTCCTGCTTGACCATAGCCGTTGCTATAACTCTGGGGTGACTGGAGGGCTCGAACATTTGTGAAAGCGTTCTGCCCGGGATGCGCAAATGGAAGAGCTGGTCGTTGATGCTCAACACGACGGACAGGTGAAACAGAGGGATTCGATGTGGTAGTGGGTATCTGAGGTGGCGCAAAAAGCGGCAATTCCTGCGATCATGGTTGGTCAGGACTAGATCGGCCTGAAGACACCAGGCCTTGGGTAGACTTACCGAGCTTTCAAATTTGGCGCGCTTTCGGCGACCGCCTTCTACAATGTTTTCAACACTGATATCTGTGTTGCCGATCTGCTCTTTTGCTTTGCTAGACACAGAAGCGGGTGCGCCGTCTCCGCTATCATAGCCATTGATGCTATCACTACGATTATCGTAGTTGGCTCCGCGATTCTTGGTAGAGCGGGAGCGACCTTTCTTCCCAGCTGTTGGGTTCGTGCTGGCAGACGCGCTACGTCGGCCGCGACCTCCGTTGGGAGATGGACTGCGCTTCCGGGATGTTCTTGACGCAGGTCTGGAGATATGGTGCCCTAATTGTTGGCTTGTATACTCAATTGGCGCAGGCTGGAAACCATTCGGACCGAAGGCTCCTGCAGGTAATGATGGTGGAGGTGATTCGTCAATGACTCTGACGTAGACAATCATGTTGTTGCTAAAGTTCTCATATCTTGCAATGAGTGTGTTGCCCCGGTCATCTTCAAAACTGACACCTTTGCCACCATGGTAGAGGCCGTAGAAATTCTTGACAGTTGAAATTATTGATTCGGTGTCATCATGAGGGTATATTTGAACACGCAGGGGGAGTCGCGCGCGATACTGAGGGGACTCGGGGAAAAGAAGCTCGAATTGAACATGTTTCGGGGTTACAGGTTGTCGAGGTGAAGCACTGCCGCTGTTGGAGCCGGTAGAGGCGGACGGGTATGTTTCAATGGGCGACGCAGACGCCATTCCGCCTACTGCACGGATCGCTTCCGTGTAGAAGGCAAGTTTGTCGGCTTAGTATAGCTAACGCTCCAAATGATGAAAAGCGCTCACTGCCGTTCCGAATGCGGGCGGGTTGTGGGAAAGGGGAGGAATGGGTTTGATGGCACCAGACTCGATGGCAATATTGCCGATCGGTATTTTTTATACAGGTCTCTGCCTCTTGGGTTCAATAATGGCCACAATGTTCGTAGTTACGATATATGTTGGGCCAAGGAGTTTTGGGGGGGAGCGGTCAGGACCGATCGCAAGGAGTGAAGAAGTTGGACTACTCGGAACAACTATTCTTAACTGGATAAACTTAAGGTATGTTAGCATATGGCATAGATAGATAGCAATAAAAGTTAATATTGGGGGGAAATGGAGCTGGGTGTTCCGGTCATGACCGACACTGGCTGGAGATGACGACTCGGAGACGAGGAAGTGCGTAGTAGGTGGGCGACGACTAGGAGAAGTGGGATAGATAGGTAGGGGTAAAAATGAAGCGAATACTTGATCGCATTAGGTGCCAATGCCAGAAAATCTTACCAGAAGGAAGAATGGATGGCGTTGTGCGCTTAGGGATGCATGAACTCGACCTTGAGGGTTGGATGGCCCCCGATCGACCTACGGCACTTTGGTGTCAGTGTCGAAGACCAGGGGAATTCCAGTTACCCTGGCGGAAGGGAGTGTAATTATAGGTTACAGTAAGGATGAAGATGAAATAGTAAACTTACCAGAGGAGATGGAAGGGTGTTGGATGAGAAGTGGTCGAGAATTCGGGGTTGTGTAGAAGAGGAGGTGGAAGAGAAGAGTTGAGGTTTTGCAGTGTGAGTCTCCAAAAAAGCCTTTCCCACTCAAGTTGCATGCCGACCACCAAAGTAAGTACCATCCAGCGCAGTAGCAGGGGAGGTGCAGTACCTGCCTGACCCAATTTGGGGGGATAGTCCAGGCTGCTTAGGCCTGACCAGCACACCCACGCCACAGCACTTAAGGTACCTATCTATTGGCTGTAGCAACTGCTCTAGTAGGCCGTTTTAGCGATGCACCAAGCCGAGAACGTACCACATGCACTGAAGAAATAAAAACAACGGTCAAAGTTGCAGGTACCTTCTTCCATCCCATCCTATCCCATCTCGTTCCATCCCATCATCAAGTCACTTCTTTTTCTAATAAAGAATATGGAATTGGAATAGAAGAATTAAAATATTCTAATTTAAATTCCCTAATACAGAAGAGATAATCCCATATTTACGAGAAACCCTACAAATAGATGAAGAGAAAACTAGCCGTTGGTAGCTAGCGCACTGTCCATACCAATGTCTTTGGCATTCCTCCAGTTTCGCCAAGTGCGTCGTTTATAAAGTTACAAGATCGACATCCAATGCGACTAGCTCGAGAGAGAGAATTACATGCTCAGACGACAAGGGCGAGCATCGCACAAGCCGCGATTTATGGTTTTTTTTTTTTCTTTCAACAAGTTTATTCAGGAGAACTCGGAAAGACCAGATGTCTTACTTGGAATAAGCACGATCCGTCTTACACATATGTATCTATATTGTCTTGATAATGTAAATCTTCAACGGGCTTCGTTGAATATGGCTAGTTTTGGAGTCAAGTATTGAGTCGCAAACATTGTACTTATTGGTCTGTATGTACATTCAGACCCAATTGTCCGCTATTGGGTACATGTGGTCCAACGGATGCAATGGAGCGTCAGATATTATCTTTGCGACTTGCTGGCCGCGATGCGTATACATACATGTAGGCAAGGATACACCACACATGTACTTCCGCGTATTGTGCGATACCTTACCTGCATGGTAAATCCGATGGTGCGCTGCGCTGCGCTGCATTAGGTATGCTTCGTTCGAAGCCATAACTTTGTCTATCTATTATCCTGCTGGTCTAGAGATATCTTCGAGATCCGTTGAGAGTGAAAAGTCGTTGACCCTGAATTTGCGCATTGCGACAATCAAGTTGGTAGTTACCTGCCTCGAAACACCGTGGATGCACAGCCATATTGCGCGCTTCCGGCAGGTCAGATACGTCTGACTTGTCTAAGAAGGTAACTTGGTTGCGGAATCACCCGGCCTCTTCTCGATCCAGGCACACACACGCGCACACAGTTTCTCACTCACACTGGCGCATTCGTGTGTGCGATCCTCCTTGTTCCAGGGGGACGCCCGTCAGATGGGCTGTACCGGCGTTTACAATTACAAGCTTCCCTTTCCTATCTCGTTAATCAACATGCGCTTTTGCGCAGACTGCCATTGACGCCGGATACTACTTAGCAAGCTATGCGCCATCGTTATTTGAAGAGTCGCCACGACCAGCAGATGCCAAGTTTGAGGCTCGAGCTGGAGAAATGGACCCATTGGGTGTTTGCGCATCACTTCATACCTGTCTGCTACATACTGTTGCAGGCGCATTTCATAATAGAACGTTATCTACTTGCTACTACTTCCTAGGACGTTGCGCAAAAGCGTAACTCTTAGAGGGTATCTAATATTCAACGTCAGGTGCCTAGTTGGCCTACCAGCCCCGTATGGTTCGTGGTCGCAAACGATGCGAGTTGAGGTGAGCAAAAGCGGGCAGGTTGACAGACTATCCAGCCAATAGAAGGGCTTCGTGGATGCGCCAGTTTGTCTAGAGCAGGGATGAGGGCCCTTAGAAATGCCTAGCAAAACTGGTAGGGTACGTACGCAGTAGATAGACACGGTGACCACTCGGAGGAGTCCCCAGACCCATCAAGAGGATACCGGAGGGTCCTTTACACATTGGTGTGAGTGGGCGCGGAGGGAAAAGTTGCATCTAGAATTCGCAATTCATCACTGATAGACCTAACTAAAGAACGGGGAAAAGAAAGAGACGCAGACTGCAGATACAAACGTTCCGAGGGCCCTGATGGCCCGCCAGGAAGGGTTGCCGTCATCTGTCATGGTTTTTTGGGGAAAAAAGAAATATGGGATCCGGGACCATGCCTGTTCTATGTTTAACCGCTTCGGTATGGGTGCGGCGTCTCGGTGCTAGGAATTGCGCAGCAATCAGGTTGCGAGATATGTACATCCATCATATACATACCTATATGTACATAGTAATTACCTTCAATGTTAGTATCGATATCGATGACATTGTACCTGAATCGAAGCGAGTGACACACTGTTTAACAGAGGTAGGGTTGGACAATACCCACTCCTAAGTGCCGACTCTCGCGATAGGCGCAACAAGGGAAAAGGCAGAAAAAGGGTAAAAGTGCTGTCATTCGAAAGGATAGCAAAGCATTGGAACTGGAGTTCAACGGGTAGTATGCGCTGGCGACGAGTTTCATCCACTTGGATCGAATCAGACCCTGGAAATAACGGCAGCTTCTGACAAGCCCAGATCCTTTCAACCAAAGCTGGTGTAGAAGTTCTTGCGTAGCCAAGCGCGGGCTACTTTGGGCGCAACTTGCGGGATCGCCCAACAACTTGGTTTCTCCACGCGCTAGAGATGACTTGGTTGGCTGCTGACGAGATGTTCGTAAACATCCACACGACTTCTTTTCGTTGTTCACTCGCCTATTCGAGTCAACTTCAAAACAAACAAAAAGAGGAACTAAGCATGGCCGCGGCCATCTTTAGTTTCACAAACATTTCTCCCTTGTAGTTCTCTTTCCCCTCGTTCCTAGCCTAAAAACAAGAGATGATCATAAGTTGTTGAAGCAAAGCGCATACACGTCTACCTCTCTTACTATTACTACTTTACTAGGTTCCTGGGGCAGCTAATGTTAGTGTCTCGTTTCTTTATCTTGACCGCTTATGATAGATCGAACCATGAGCATCCAACGCGCTACCAACCTATCAGCGTCGCGATCTAATTTTTGTTCGGGTCTGTTGATCTACACCGCACCTAATGAGACTCTCTATCTGCGGTCTTTTTTCCCCGTCTTGAACTGGCGATTCTGGTTCTGGGGCGTTCCCGCCGGGGCGCACAAAAAGAGAAAAAAAGGGTGCGCAAAACAGGATCGACATCGGAGTTCGACATGCGTGGCCGACTTGCGACAAGTTATTTATTAGCCAAGCAGGAAAGCGAATAAAAATTCTTACTAACCTCGTAACCTCCGCATTGTCGCCACGATAATCTACGTTATCTTCTATGTTCCCAATTCAGATAGATTGCAAACTTAATTAAGGGAAATAGACGTACATACACTATACGGCACCATCGGAGGATATACTATCTTGTATCCATAATAGCCACAACGTCAGGCATCTGGTCCAGGTATTTCCAGCATATACAGAATATCGCACATGCACTTGAAACCGCTTGTGTCAATCATGAGTTTCCATCAAGCCGGATTTCCCTACTCTTACTCATCCTGTTGAGGTTTCCGCCTACCTCTCTTAGGGTTTAGTCACTTTCATCCAATGTCCAATGGTAAAAATATGCGACTTCGCTGCGGCTGCCATCCCATGCTGCTGCACGCCTTTGAGGGAAACAGCATGATGCGTATGCATGTCACATCATTGAGGCGACGTAAGACGTCGTCCCAGACCAGATGTACTCGGCCCTTATTTTTTGCGATTTGCGATATATGATTATCATGACCTTATAAGGCGCACCAGCACTAGATAGCACATGTATCTCCTTTAATAATAATTCTGATGGTATTATAAATAGGTAGACAATATGTTCCGTTACGATTTTGACTCCCACGTGTAGAATTCGAGTATTTGGTATAGGTAGTACCCGGACAAGTTGTCTCCCTAAGTTGCGCCAGGGAGCTCTTGAAGGAGGGGTTCTACCCAACCAAACTTGGATATGTGAGGTGTCGTATTCCGACACCCGTTCCAGACCTTCCTTACTTAACCTGAAGAAACAGAGATAGAACTTCGGAAGTCCATAGTGGTGCGACACAGACAATTGCGATTCTGCACGCATAATTTACCCCCACTGGTCTCCATGAAATTACCCACGTTAGTGGTGGTGGTAGTTCGTTTATTCAACCAACACTGTACTACTCCATCCATTCAGCCCATTTGCGCCACCTGGAGACCTGTGATTGATTATCGAGTATAAACTCCAAGACACTAGCAAGTCTGGCTATGCAAATTGAGTCGCATAGTGGCAAAGGACCCCTCAAGTGTATTTTTGAGTGAAATTGGTGCTTGGAGGATGGCGCAGAGGTGGCAGATAGTCGTCGCTGAATGCACAAATAGGAAACATTAAGAGATCATGTGACTTCGAGTCCTGTTCGCGACCTTGTCGCACCATTTACCGCGTTCGGATCGCAAAAATGAAATAAGGTGATACAAGGCCCCAATTGAATGAAGAGACATTTGAGTAGTTCATTAATGTGTTGAAGTATGTACAGTGGCTATCTTCTGAGTTTTGGGAACTAATATAGGCTGTGGTTGGGGTGTTGCTGCTAAAATTTAAAAATGTCGAGATGAAGTCAAATGAATTGAAGACGCGACGATGCATATTGTTACGTCATTGTTCTTTAAATCAGCATTGACCACTAATAATTCTAGCGTGAAGGGGGTGCTCTGCCGACGAGCTGCGGATTGGCTGATTTAATAGTAATACGGATTATCTTATTGCCGTATTGGCGCGCGTCGTCTGCATGTTCTTAAGTGGGGTACATATCCAATTAGAGATGTCTCACAGGTTGCCGACTCGATCTGACCTGGGCAACGGGTTGGAATTACGACAGGGATTAGGCCAATTATTCGCATCGCGATTTGTTTATTTTGATTTCTTTCCCCACAGTTTCCCGTAGTACGTAGGTAACTTTATGCTGATTTCCCTTTTGGGATAATACCTGAGCAATAAGGTATCTTGCAACAACTTTGGAAGCTATGCACAGCTACCAATACTGGACCTGTGCGCTCGGTATAGAACCCACCTGAAAATCAACATCAACAATCGTCAAAATTCAGCTTCATAACATGAACATTTTTCCTCACCCCACACATTCACAATCTATTTTGACCCCTTCCACTTCTCAACTTTTTGGTCGCCGAGTGACTTCGTCGACTGCAGACATTCATCTTCTGTCGTCGGCATCAACACTTGTTTACGATCCAACCCAACTCTTTCTTCGGTATCGCCGATACCAAGTCCCCATATTCTTACCTTAACTTGAATTGACCTAACTTACGTTACTTTCCCGTCGCCGACTCTGCGACATCTTCATCTTTGTCCCATCTACGACTTTATTCCGCGGCGTCAATTCTGAGGTTTGTTTCTACCGACCATCGCATCGAGGCTTACCTTGCCCTGGTCGTCGATACTTGACCCTTGACTCCTTAGTCACATATTTGTTCCCTCCAGTTAACGCGACCATTTACTTTCTTCGACGCCGTCAACTACGCCGTCACCTATAACTTGTACAAACTTATACAAGACACTATAAAACACAGATTGTCTACAACGGCGATTGTGGTCGACATCATTGCTATCCGTTTTGCTCTTCAGTGATTCTAAGGTTAAGTTTCGGCGTTCTGGGAATACAAGGTACGTACTTTTCTTTACCTAGCAACTACTAGTGCATGCAGCAATCCACCGTCAAGCATTTCAAAAAAAGGCTTGGCTAGTTTAATTGCTTCCACCTTTTCTTCCCCATACGCCGGCCACCCAACACTGGCGTCTTTCTGAGCAACATACAATGTTCAGCGTACAACATACCACCTCATGATCAACTCACTGACCAGGCCACTAGGGTCATTCTACTCTAGGTGCAATACTCAAGGTCTAAGGTGCACTTGGGAGGGTTTTGTTTTCTTTGGTCAAGTTTAACTGCCTGGGTCACTTTATGTTGCCGGCGGTCCTCGACCGAAGCTCTACCCCTTTAGTCGCGTCTCTCGGTCACAGCTCCGGAGAATCGACATACTTAGGCACTCTTTAGAAGCCATGGATGCCAGGGTAAGTTCTTCCTAAATCAATCTTCCTTTCTAAACTTCCTACCTACTTGAATCATCCTCCACACTTTCATCTCTCAAGTCACCAAACCAAGCTATTGTTTTGGTTCGACCTGCATTCCGTGACTTGTGAGGCTTCACTTCGCAGCTAATACCTTTCTGTAATCTCTGCCACTGTCAATCCTTCTGTCTATTCTAGTCATTTCTTTCCTGCCCAAAGCTAATCTTCCCATTCATCAGCCTCAACGTTTTGGCTTCGGCTTCGGCCATCGACAGAGCGAGAATATAGCTCCTACGACCAATAAAACCCTTCACCAACGCCCTAAATCTACGAGTAATCTCCTCTCCACCACCGCCATGCCTCCCAAGGCTCTGACTTCAAACACTATGAAGTCCAACGCCACGAGCGGCTTCCAGCAAGCCAAACACACCGCGTCTCGCGAAGGATTGAAGCCAGTTGTCAAGAACACCGGTATCCCTCGAGATGTTGTCATGGAACAGGAGAATCGCGCCAATGCCAATCCTAAGGACGCGTTCTTGCGACCTGCGCAGCGACCTCCCAAGTCCATCTCTTCGGTTGCCTCGATGCAGCACCTTCGACAGGATGTCCAAGGTCAGACGCAGCCCCGACCTATCACCAAGTCGTACCCCCACAAGAAGCGAGGTGGTCCCCTTGTTGTCTACAATGACAAACAGCTCGACGAAGAGAAGCCGAGCGTTCAACAGCCTGTCCTCGAACAAGCGAGCCGAGCGCCCATCGTTAAGTACGATGCTCGAAAGCAGAGCGAGGGCCAGAACTGGGTTTTCGTACATTCCGAATCCCCGCAAGTGGGATTGCAAGGCCGTTTAGACGGTTTCCACATGCAGGAGAGTCCTGCACGCTCTCTGATCGACAGCGTTTCTTCCGTTCATCGAGCCGAAGATGATGTTACAGAAGCAGTCTACATGGATGCCGTCGAGGAGCTTCCGGGTGAGGACCGCGACCCCTCGGCGCACGAGAATCGCCAGCCCTGTGATTCAGTGTCTGACTATCTGAATGCTGTCACTGATTGGCAGTCCCCATCTCTTGATGGCTCTGATGCCGGCGGCGACCTAATTGTATCCGAGCCGGACAAGCTTATCAACGTCGATCTTCCCGATTACGAGGAAGACCCAGCAGATCTTCGAGTTCATCCTGCCTCGTTCGTTACCCCCAACAACCAGGCTGATCTCTCGGACTACGAGGATGAGGATTACGATGATCAAGGCTACACTACAGCCCATTCTGGCCGGGACAACACGACTGGCGGTGTCACTATGATCATGGCACCCCCGAAGTTGACGAAGAGAGGTATGGCAGAGATCGAGGCCGCCAAGGAGCTCATAGAGACCAAGTACCAAGGAGATGTCAAGAATGAAGAGTTCGGTGACATCGGTATGGTGGCAGAGTACGGCGAGGAGATCTTCGCGTACATGAAGGAGGTCGAGGTAAGCGATCCCGCGCGATCTGGCATGATAGTATGATACTAATGCTTACATAGATGGAACTACTGCCTAACCCCCATTACATGGATATTCAAACCGATATCCAGTGGTCGATGCGCTCCGTCCTCATCGACTGGGTCGTCCAGGTTCATCTTCGTTTCCAACTCCTTCCCGAGACCCTGTTCTTGGCTGTCAACTATATCGATCGATTTCTCTCGGTCAAGGTGGTCTCTATGACGAAGCTTCAGCTCGTCGGTGCCACTGCTCTTCTGCTAGCAGCCAAGTATGAAGAGATTAACTGCCCATCGGTGCAAGAGATGGTTTACATGGTCGACGGGGGCTATGCTCAAGAGGATGTCCTGAAAGCAGAGCGATTCATGTTAACCATGCTCGGTTTCGCACTGGGTTGGCCGGGACCAATGAGCTTCATGAGACGCATCAGCAAGGCGGACGATTACGACTCCGAGATCAGAACCGTCGCTAAGTACTTCCTTGAGGTTACTTTGATGGATGAACGTTTCGTCGCTAGCCCTCCCAGCTACGTGGCTGCTGGTGCCCAGTGCCTAGCTCGTGTGATGCTGAAGAGAGGTGACTGGGTAAGTGCAGTTCATTCCAGTATAAAGTTTTAGTATCTAATCTTGATTCGCAGACTCCCGAGCATGTGCACTATTCTGGCTACACGTACACCCAACTGAAGCCGTTGATCGGAACCATACTTGACTGCTGTCGGGCTGGTCGCAAGCATCACCAAGCAGTGTACGACAAGTACTCAACTAGAGTCTTCAAGCGTGCATCCATCTTCGTCGAAGGGCAGATTATGGGTGGCTTCAAGCTTCCTTTCCAGCACAGCGTCCCCCATCACTCTACTCGTGACCTCTTCGACGATGTGCATCCGGCACCGCTCGTTTTGACGGCCCCAATCCACCTGCTTGGTTGAACCTGTCTCAACATGAGAGACTGCAGATGCCTGTACGCTCATAATTCTATGGCACGGCAATCTGGCACAGCTACACTAGCTGTTATTGCTCAACCTCTTCCCGAGTCCACGCGATGAGATCCTGTTCATCATCGGTCTGGACTAATACCTCGTCCACTAATAATCTGGCGTTTATACGCCACTATTACGACTTGACACGAAGCTACGCGACTCATGATACCCTCCTAATCTGCGATCTGTTCCTTCTACTCGACACATTATACTCTTCGTTGGTGGCGTTTATGGAAAATTCTCTCAACCGAGATGAGAAAACCGAAAACTGGCATTGCAAGTGAATTCGAGCATAAGCTCCGGCGTTCAGCCCTGGGAGGGCAGGGCAAGGTGTCACGGAAATCAGGCAGGCAGGGCATTGATGAAATTCTACGTTGGCATTGCAGGCAGAGAGGCATATTGTCTGTCATAATCTAAAAACCGAGCATTGCATTAAGGGACGAAGAGACATACTCTAGGCCCTGTTTGAGTATATAATTTTGTCTGGCAGAAAAGGACAAGCATTTCGACCTGAGGCACGGCAAGGGTCCGCCAAATAATGCTCAAGCAAAAAAAGTCCGTAAAGATACATTTGACTATTACCTCCAGTCCAGTCCTCCTGTATGCACACCTGACTGTTGACTTGTCATCAGTGAAGTTTCTCTTCTCTGATACCTCGAGGTTCATAATTGCTTTCAACTTGCAGATCGAGATGGATACCCTTAATGTTTAATAATTGCCAGTTTTCCTTTATAACACAAAACGTAGCTAACTACCTAAACCATGTGGTTGGACTCCTGACGTAGCACGTAAGATTGAGGCTATTCGAATAACCGACGATCCCTCACAGCCTGACTAACCCTGTCTACCCTAACCTAGTCGATCCACTACTGCGCCGTAAATAGCTTGCCAAGATTTGGATGTTCGTGTTGGCCTTCCTTACTCGCACTTAGTAACCGCGATGACATCGGTTTGAAACAGGGTATAGAGTCAACAGCCTACTACACATATCCACATCCAATGGCAGTGCTTTGTATTGGTATTTTTAAGGTGTAAGACCTAATACGGTATAAGAATTGAGATGCAATCGAAATAGGTCCGTTTATAAGGTAATGGGACCACATACTCGTGCTACTCGGCGATCGCTCGCCTTTAATAATAATAAATACTCCCTTGTGCCGTAGTCCTACCTTCGGAACCTGGATAACTATCATCAACCGCTACTCCAGCCATTATCAATATCCCCAATAGCTCCAAAGTCCAAACGAACTACTGCACCAATACACACACGTCTAACTATCTCTCAGCCATCACCCGCATCAACCATGGTGTTCACAACAAACTCCTCATGCGCCACGGGCATGTTCTTCAACATCGAACGGCTAGACCAGATCCCGAGCAACAACGCCGTCGGCGTCGCCACCTTCCGCCCCGCGGACAGCACCCAGACCCTCCAGAACTCGCCGTACCTGGCCCTAATGCAGAAGTGCTGCGAAAGTAGCCCCGTGAATAAGCTTGATGACGACTGCATCCTTTGGTGCGATCTGCCCCAGGATCTGGTGGACGACCATAAGAAGTTCAGGGACTGCTTTTTGAATAATACCGCGGATATTGGGATTGTTACGACCAGGGATGCGAGGAATGTCACTGCGATTGGGGGCGGAGATGATGAGGATGCGGATGGGAATGGAAATGGACATGGGGGTGGTGCCGCTGCGATGGGCGGTCAGCCGAACGTTGTCGGTGTGGGATTGTTGGCGTTGATGGTTGGGTGGTTCTGCATGGCAGCTTGAAGTGACGATGAGACTGAAGGTGGTAGTTGGACAAGAGAAGATGGATATACCCTACTGTACAAAATTGCTTTTCTGGCAAGGACGGGGTCATATAGATTGTTGGTACGCAAGTAACATAGTGCTTTTAGGATATGTATATAAAATATGAAATAGATACACGAAATAAACGCCATCAGATGCAAGCAGAATTATCCAATACTTCAATGTTGTATATCACGAAGTAACAGCGACTAGATTACCCTCGCTCCGTCCGACTTCGTTGATCAGCGCCTTCTTCTTAGCTTCCAGGGCGTCGTAGTTGCGCTTCATAGCCGCCTTGGTGAACTCCGATCCGGTCACCATCGGGTACTTCTTCAACGGACCTTGGATCTCGCAGTCTGTGCAAGGCTGGTTGAAGTACGCCATGCTGTACCGAGGGCCGTAGTAGTCAACGGCGGGATCCGTCGGCGTCTTGACGCGGTGGAATGTCGACTTGAAGCGGTCGTCGCTCCAGCTCATTAAGAGATCGCCACTTGTTGTTTTTCTCCTTATCAGCACTTTTCCCTCCTCCTTTCGAATATCTATCCAAAAGCGGGAACAGAAATGGGAAAAGACTTACATATTACACACGATCTCACCGGCGGCCGGCTCGACCCTAGTCCACGAGTCTCCAGCCCCGAATTCTGTAAAGACCTCGCGCCCAGGGCATATCTCCAGCCCGCTCTGCCCCGGGCGCTGGAAAAGCAGCGTCACGAAATCCCAGTCCGCATGCGCGCCAGCACGATAGTACCCCTCGGGCGTCGGGACCTTAGGGTCGAGTTCAAAATAGTGCAGCAGCCTCAGCACGGTCTGGGCGTTCGGCCGCGACACATCATGGGCCTTGACGAAGTAGTCGTCGGCGAAGCCGAGCCCGCGCGCAAAGCACACCATGAGCTTCTCGCTGACCTCCTGGGCGCGGCGCATGAACGCCAGGCACTGCGCCCTGAACCCGGGCAGCGCGTCCTCCGGCAGCCACCGGCCGTCCATGGCCGCGCCGTACTGCATCTGGTAGCTCTCCTTCTGGTCGGCGCGCCCCGTGCTGGGGCGCACCTGCGCCGCCTTCTCCCACCCCGTGTTCAGGTGCGAGAACGGCACCTGCGATTTCACGGCGTCCGGGAGCGAGAAGAAGCGCTCCGCGGCGGCGAACTGCGCTTCGATCTCGGCTGGGGATATCCCGTGGTCGGTTAGCGCGAAGAAGCCGTCGGTTTCGGCGGCGGCGATTAGCTCCGATGTTATGGCGTCGATGCGCGAGGGGAAGTCGTGGAGGGAGATTTTGGGGATGGATCGGTTGGAGTACTTTGTTTCTGCCATTGTGAAAAATATGGATTGACGTGAAGTGGCTTGCTAGAATGTGATGGGCGATCTGTTGTTATATGTCACAACCCGTTTTGATAAGTGACTATTCTATATGCGGAGCTAGAAGTTCCAAGACCAAACAAGATCTATATTCGTTTGATATAACGAAACCCTTTAGTGATATCCTGACCTTTTCTCTTCTTTTCTTTCTATGAAGTAGAACTACTGGTTTATATATAGCAATTTATGCTTCCATGCGATCAACCTGAAGAGGCTCATTTGTCTCGGGATGACGGAGCGGCCCGGAGGTGGGGAAAAGGATTCCGGGCGTGATTATAATGGTAACAGTTATCTCCGCAGGAACGATAGCTTATCCTGACTTATCACCATTATCACCAACCGGAATACGCCGTTTAGTAGATGTCTTACTTCTTGCTTCCAACTGTCTCATCCATCGCTTCTAGAATGATATATTATATGTGTCTAGTCATTGGCTTGACCTGATTTGCCAATGGAAACCTATACACGTTAATGTTTCAATCGGAGTCTTTTGATCGGTGTCGATGCTATCCAAAGTATGATATTTAGGAGCTACATCTTGGTTGAATTTCCGGATAGCATATCCCTCCACCTCTTCTCGCAGTACAGTAATATACCTGCCCTACATGTTGCTCTTCTACATGATTATTCAATAGTTTATCTAAAGCAAGCTTCCTTCGGAACTCACGTATGCCCCCTTATGAGACAATTTTTCTTCTTCACGGCAATGGGTTATCTTCTACTGAACCTGATATTTTCATATACGCCGGTATACTGCCCCTGTGCGAGAATGGTCGCACAAGGTAAGTGGGGTCCTTCACCTTGACGCGCCTTCTGATCATTAACAGCCGCTATATGTTAGTGCGTACATATGATAGATGGTACATCGAGGCTATTGGACTTAGCCTCAGGGAATTCGTTGTGATTGTGTAATACAGAGTGTCTCGGCTGCCATCAGTGATTCATCTCTTACTATTAGCTTCATTCTGTCGTCTATCTTCAGAATATGCTGGCATCCCCTGACAAGGCCATTGCTGTCGCTGAGTCATCATACACCAGTGCCCAGGTGGGGTTGTCTGGATCTTGGTCTCGCAATGGATTTTGAAGGTAGTCTTCTCATCATGCTTCGGCTCGTCATTGTTGTAGTCATTGACATTTCCTACCTAATAATTCATTTGGAAGGAACAAGCGTAATGGTTGACTGGGGGAAGGAAAAAAATAGAATTGAACGTGTGGTTCTGAATAAGAGTATTATAGGTTTGCTTGCTGGATGAATCAGTAAGGGGGAGGTACATATCACAACTTCTAATACTGTATCATGTTTTTTTTTTAAATTTTTATTTTATTTTTACCATAGACAGAGATGGAAATGATATAATATAAAATTAATTAAATTAAAAAGGAGAGCGATTTTATCTCTGAACCACCTCTCATATGGGTATATTGCAAAACTAAAGAAATTATTTGGGAAAAAAAAAGATAAAATTAATTTCTCAACCGCATGCATCCGTGTGTTACGTGCAATCGATACCTAGGCTGTTACCTACTCCAGTTATCCTCCTAGGAAGCTTCCCCGTCATTTCCTAGGAAGGTAGATACCCAGTTAGGCGAAGGAAGCTACGGGGGTACCAGGTACCCGTGCTGGCTTCTGGTACCGATAAACATCAGACGCGCGCGCAGCTTCCCTAGTCTAATATCTTTGCACGCGTTCAAACCCCAACTACACCTGGTCGCAAAAGTAATTCTTCCCATTTAATTCTCTTTTTTTTTTTCTCTCATTTTATTAACACACCCAACCACCTTTTACTCCATTCATCAATTTTTCCCAATTTTTTCTCTTTTTATCACACCCAGACTTCATTTTTTTCAAGTCTCCCATTTCTCTGCAAAGCCTCGCTCTTTACACATACCACTCATCAGAACTTCACCATGGCACCCACTAGACCAGCACGCAATGCTACTAAGGAGAATGGCACCACGGCCGATTCTGCAGCTGCAAGTAGTGAAGCTCCCGTGAAGCGCGGTCGTGGTCGTCCTCCCAAGAACGGTATCGCGCCTCAGGCCAAAAAAGCCCCCTCGGGCCGTCCCCGTGGCCGTCCTCCCGGAAGTGGCGCCGGTGTGAAGAAGGCTACCAAGAAAGCTGCCCCCAAGCCTGCTCCCAGCGGAACTGGTCGTCGAGGCCGTCCTCGCAAGTCTGACGCGTCTACTGCTACTACTCCTAAGAAAGCCGCTACGCCCAAGTCCTCCGCCTCCAAGACCTCTAGCACCGGTAAGGGACGCGGTCGGCCGCGCAAGAGCGACGTCTCGGCTGTCATTGAGCCCGAGGAAAAGGAGGAGGAAGAGCCTGAGGAGAAGGACGAGGATGAGGAAGATGGTGAGTTTGCTACATGCGGGTGGGGTTGGATTCCTACGCGTGCATTTCTACAGCCCCCTGAATAAAACGGTTACGCGAATACGAGAGAAAGTTGATCAAATTGCTAAATTCTTTTTGTGACGGTAGATGCCGCTGCCAACGACGATCTCGACATGGACGACGCTGCCGACGATGATAACGCTGCGGATGACGACGACGTCCCTAATCCAGAGGTAGGATCGATCTCTCCGTCCCTACCCTGGTAGTGTACAACCTTGAATAATCAATCTCTTACTGATCCGGGCTATACAGGATGATTAGGACAATGAAGTGTCTGCCTCATATGTTGGAGGCCTACTAGCCAGTGCTTTTCGACGCATTAGTAGTGTGAGGAGGAACACGCACGGTGCTCCTGAGAGCTGAGCTTCAACAGTAATGAAGCAAATTCACATCGGTCTTCTATACGGGCAATGCGCAATCGCGCACGCACGTCTATGTCACAGGGAGGGCAGGTTTTCATACGGCTGGTCGAGGATAATGGCGTTTGACAGGGAGTAAAGGGCTCACACGGTCTGCCAAAAATTGCGGTTGCTTCTATTAGCACTGCTTCCGCTGGTTTGTTCACTATCCGTATTTTTAAATGGGTTTCGCGAAGGGAAAAGCACATGATATCATCAAGTTCTCGGTTAAATCGCCGTAGTCTAATAGCATATATGCCTTGTGACCCTTGCCTTGATCCCTTTCTATGTGTTGTATTGATGGGGTAATTAAACTAGTAGACTCTTGATTGTCTACCATCTTGAGTCTGGTCCTATATATACTTAGATTTCACGGGTTAGGTCGGCTTTGATAGGGCTAGGTATCGAGTATCTAGCGAAACTCTTTCTCATTCCTTCTTCCACGCCTCAAACTCCTCCGGGAGATGTTCCTTGAGCTGCTTGAACCTATTTCCAAAGTTTTTACCGCAACGCCAGCATATCAAGTCCCTATTCATATACCCGGCCTTCCCGGGGTGCCTCCTGGGGTCGTCTTTTGCGAGTGGAAAATCGGCGACGTCGATTAGGAAGGGCGTGTTGAAGCTGTTGTAGTGCTTACGATGGCGCATGCACTCCGATATCATGTCTGGCGAAAGGACGTGGACATGTAGATCGTTCATCGACGGGTGCGCGTGGACACCGACCAATAACTCGCTCTCCCAGTCTCTCCCCTTTGGCAATTCCTTGCCTTCTTCCCATTCTATGTCCCCGTTGAGCACGGCTTCCCGCTCCCGATCCTTCGCGCTGTACTTCCCGTACCGTCGTTGTAGCTCCTTCGCGACTAACCGCTTCAGCTTTTGGGTCTCTGCTTGGACCGAGGCCAGGAAGGAGGCGTCCTCGAAGGCGTCGAATGGGTGCAGACGGCTGAGCGGCGAGCGCGGAAGGAGAAGCGTGTGAACGCTCGACTTAGGGTACATGTCGTTGATGGCGACGAAGTCGTCGTTGTAGTATATCACACGGCTTGGCGGGTACGCAGCCGGGTCGTGAGTGTAGGCACCGAGGCCGTCGCGCTCCTTGAAGGACCGGGTTAGGGCGCTGCGGGTTGAGGCAAGCGTCTTCTTGGGTTCTGCTTTTGAAACTTTGGTCTTGGGAGACATGAGCTCTGTGACTTTGATGTTGTGTATTAATTCCCTTCTACATATCTCTGGAGGGTTGTATGGGTAGGAAAGCCGTATAGGGAGTGAGTGTCTCGGCCACTTACATGCGTTGCGCTTCGTTCCCAGACTCACACCAGTGGCTTCTGCGTCCGCCGGAGCCGGTGCTGTGCCGGCGATCTCTTCTTTGGTGATCGCATCTTCGGGGTCTGATTCGGTAGCGGACATGCTATTGATTCTCGGCTTTAGGAGTATGAGCTTTAAAGAAGGAGTACGAAGGAGTGGTCTCTTCCAGGTTGCTTCAAGGTCTGCATTTAGTAGGTTGATAGGTCCGTTTATAGATGGTTCGGTGATAAAATAGAACCGGTAAATGGTTTCTATATAGCTGCACCTTTTATGGCTTACATTTCATATTACTACATTTACAAGTCTGTTATTAGTAAGTAAAGTGAATACTAGGATAGTATAGCCGAAGTGAATAATAACTCCAGTTCTCAAAGTACACAGAAAAGAGATGAGTGACTTCGATGTTCTAGTTGAAATTCTATTAAAGTTGAAGTTCTAGTAATTATGAGGGGCTAGGGGGACCTAGGGGGGCTAGGCGCGTTATACGTAGAGGACCACCTACCCCGCCATCGTAGTGGGGCAGTAATGCATGAGCGTCTATGGGCAGCACCGTATCAGTCCTAAAAAGACACTGTAAAGCTAAATCCTCCCCGAATATTTTCCGGCGCAATCCAGTTTTCTCAGATGCTCTGAAGTGAAGTGAGATTGAGATTTCTTTTTTTATACAACGACCATGCAATGAGTTATTCAAGATAAGCTTCACCTAGGACGCCAAATGGCTTATCAGCATGGGAAAGAAAGGGAAGGATAAGGCCACAGCGACGCCTCCGTCCGGCGCTGTGGCCGCCAACGCATCATCATCAAAGAAATCTTCTTCATCTAAAGCTAGCAAAAATGCTGCTAGCGCTTCACAACCGAATGATGACTTCATCATCTTCACAAATTCTACCAAAGACTCTAAGCCCAATAGGAAAGGAGGACAACAGGGAGCGCCTTCGAATGCTGGAGGGAAGAATGCTGGAGCGGGCGAGTCAGCAGAGCCTTCGGGTCCCCCGAAGCCAACAGTGAAGCAGATCATCGGGGGAGCGAGCTGGACCGGAAAATTGCCTGTGAACCTGCTCTCAGAGCATTGCCAACGGCAGAAGTGGGACAAGCCCGACTATCAACCTGTAAGCGGCTTGTTTTACTCAACTGCTTGTGTGTACCTAGTTAATCAATTCGAGTTAGATCAGAAATTCAGAGGGCTTCTCGTATTTCGTCCAGCTAAGTGCCAAGAACCCAAAGACCAAGGAGGTGCAGAAACTACCTCCTTTCAAAATACCCCTTGATCACAAACATCTTGTCACTAGAGAGACGGCTCTGGAGGCCAAACATGCTGCCGCTACATATGCCCTTTTCAGGGTCTGTAGCATGAAGAACATACATACCACGCTTCCTCCGGATTACAAATCGTTATGGAAGAAATTTGAGGAATTAAAGAAGGAGGACGTCAGGAAGGGCAATGCATGGATGTACGATGCGGATCCCTTCGCCACTTTAAAGCAGCGAGAGGATGAGAAGGCGGCCGCCGAGAAGAAGCGAAAGGAACAAGAAGCTATTAAAGAAAAGGCCAAGAACATGCCAGGCGCGGCTGGCTTGGTCCTCCGGAGCAATGCATCTTCTTCTGGAGGAGGTAATCCTATGAAAGGATGGACCACCGTACCGAAGATCGAAATGGGCAGGAAGACGCGATCTCAGTTAGAAGATCTGCTTCGACGACAAGTAATATGGAACCCACATGGAGTCAAGATGTCGGCTTCTCAAAAAGAGGCTATCATCAAAGAACTTACGAACTCGGGTTTCCGTAGAAGCCATGTAGAAGAAGCAGTCGATGAATGCAAGGACCGCGAGGAGACTCTTGAATGGCTGCTTATACACGTCCCAGAGGATGATCTCCCTAGATGGGCTTTGCCGGAGAGCTATAGCGCTGGCGTCTCAGTCGCTGCTACACAGGATTTGAAGCGTGAGGCAGCAGTAAAGCGACTATCTCAATCTGGTTACTCCGCTGAACTATGCCGGAAGCTTTACGACGAGAATAATGGAAATGAAGGCCTCACTGCTGAGGCATTACAAAATTTCTTGCTTTCGAGTGGTGACGAGTCGGCTCTGAAGAATGGCACTGCCGACGAGCCTTTCATATCTGGTACTCCAGAAGAATGTTGGGACGACGAGATGGAAAGCCTCGCATCCGTATTTGGCGAGCACTTCAAACGTCTGTCTGATGATGTCTGCCAAATCCGGATTGTTTCAGTCAAGAACGGCCCTAAGAAGGACGTTGAGACATATGCTCAGTTCCGGAAGTCGCCAAAATACCCATCAGAGGTTATTGTGGCTCTCGTGGCAGATCTACCTTCTTACATCAAACTCAGCGTGGTCAAGAAAACGCTCGCCTATCTCAGTGAATCTCTGAGTGAAGAGCCAATGAAAATCTACTTTGCAGTTGATTGGATCCAGCAGAATATCAACTCCATCATTGAAAACCCCGGGAAGCTTCGTGACATATCAGGGGTTGCGTCAACTGCGGCAGAAACCCGCCATGTCATCCCTAAGCAGAGATCTTCAAGACATCCGAAGCCACTGAGATGGATAGTTGATACGCGCAGCCAAGAAGAATGGCGAAAGAGACAAAACACCACTGCATTAAAACAAATGCTAGGTCAACGCCAAAAGTTACCGGCTTGGGAAGCAAGAGACCTTGTAGTCGGCACAGTCTCACAGAATCACGTCACTATCATTGCTGGCGAGACGGGCTCCGGAAAGTCTACCCAATCAGTTCAATTCATTCTCGACGACCTTTATAGCAAAGGATTTGGCAACGCCGCGAGTATCATTTGTACCCAACCACGCAGGATCTCTGCTCTAGGTCTTGCAGACAGAGTGAGCGAGGAACGCTGTTCAAAACTTGGTCAAGAAGTGGGCTACTCTATTCGCGGAGAGAACAAGACAAGCCCTCAGACCAAGATCACTTTCGTGACTACTGGTGTGCTCCTCAGACGCCTACAAACTTCGGGCGGGCGGACTGAGGACGTAGTTGCATCGCTAGCTGATGTTAGTCATGTAGTGATTGATGAAGTTCACGAGCGTAGCTTGGATACGGATTTTCTTCTCAGTATCATCCGCGAGGTTTTAAAACAAAGAAAAGATCTCAAACTCGTTCTTATGAGCGCTACCCTCGATGCTGCTACGTTCCAAAGGTACTTTGCTTCCGAAGGGCTACGAGTGGGACTGGTCGAAATTGCAGGCAGGACATTCCCTGTCGAGGATTACTACCTTGATGACATCATTCGAATGACGGACTTCACGACTGATAACAGCAGGTATCGTGACAGGGACGATGGGATGTTCGATACGACGAGTTCACTAGACCAGAGTGGCGGCGATAAAGGGACCCTAGATCCAATCAACAAGACTATCCAGAGGTTAGGTTCCCGAATCAACTATTCTTTGCTTGTCGAGACTGCGAAAGCTATCGATGCAGACTTATATCATAGCAATAAGAAGGGAGGCATTCTCATCTTTTTACCGGGCGTTGCAGAGATCAACCGGACCGTCAACCAACTCAAGAATGTACCATCACTCCACGTCTTACCTCTTCATGCCTCTCTCGACACGCGCGAGCAACGGAGAGTATTCGCACCACCACCCGGAGGAAAGAGAAAAGTGGTAGTTGCGACAAACGTGGCGGAGACGTCCATCACGATTGATGACATCGTCGCCGTCATCGATACAGGCAAGGTCAAGGAGACGAGCTTCGATCCCCAAAACAACATGCGCAAGCTGGAGGAGACATGGGCTTCTCGCGCTGCTTGCAAACAGCGCAGAGGACGTGCCGGCAGAGTCCAGGCTGGCAAATGCTATAAACTGTACACGAGGAACCTCGAACAACGCATGGCTGAACGTCCGGAGCCCGAGATTCGGCGCGTTCCCTTAGAGCAGCTTTGCTTGTCAGTGAGAGCTATGGGAACTAGAGATGTCGGTGGGTTCTTGGGGAGGACACCAACACCGCCAGAAATATCTGCCGTCGAGAATGCAGTTAAGATGTTGCAACGGATGGGCGCCCTTGACGGCGAGGAACTAACTGCACTTGGTCAGCAGCTAGCTATGATCCCTGCCGACCTTCGTTGCGGGAAGCTCATGATCTACGGCTCTATCTTTGGTTGTCTTGATGAGAGCATCTCTATTGCCTCTATCCTTAGCACTAAGAGCCCGTTTGTCTCTCCACCGGATAAAAGAGATGAGGCCAAAGCGGCGCGAATGAAGTTTTTCAAGGGCGATGGAGACCTGCTCACGGATCTGAGAGCTTACCAACAGTGGAATGAGATGATGGACCAGGGAATGCCGCAGCGCCAGGTGCGCCAATTCTGCGACGAGAATTTCCTCTCGTACCAGACTCTCGTCGACATATCGGCCACACGCGCGCAATACTACGCAGCGCTCGCTGAACTAGGGATCCGCGACAGCCGCCCCGCAAGCGCTCAAGCATCGCCTGCCATCGTCCGCGCCTTGACTGCGTCCGCCTTCACACCCCAGATCGCCCGGATCCAATTCCCAGACAAGAAATTTGCGACATCCATGTCGGGTGCTGTGGAGCTAGACCCCGAAGCCCGGACTATCAAGTACTACACGCAGGAGAACGGCCGCGTGTTTATTCACCCGGCAAGCACACTGTATGACAGCCAAGGATTCTCGGGAAATGCGGCATTCTTGTCGTATTTCAATATGATGTCTACGAGTAAAATATTCATTAGGGAACTGACGCGTGAGTTCATTCTATGTTTACTTAGTGTTCGGTGATAGTTGCTAATTGTGTATAGCTTTTAATGCCTTCACGCTACTTCTTTTCTCGGGTGCTATTGAGCTTGATACCCTTGGCCGAGGTCTGGTGGTCGATGGTTGGCTACGGTAAGTTTTTCTCCTAAAAGGTGATGATCCTCGAATAATATTATCTGATACTGACTGCATCTCGTTGATAGACTGAGGGGCTGGGCAAGGATCGGTGTCCTGGTCTCGAGACTAAGGGGCATGGTAGACAACATTATCGCGGTCAAAGTCAACGACCCTCACGCCGAGGTTTACGATAACGAGGTGGTTAGAATGGTGGCAAAGCTTATAGAGTTGGATGGACTGGATGCTTGATGGGTTCTCGGCGCCTTTGGCTTTATAACTTTGAATGTTGGGGCTATGCTAAGGACCGCTGTGTAGAAATACTATCATATCAAGTCGAAAGCATTTAATCTGGTATCACAACTATTAGAAGTGTAACACTGGAAGTCTCATAGTGTTATTGGTATCCCCCGCAAATACTCGGGGAAACCTTTAGAGTCTAGCAATGCAATACATCCTGCCTGTCTACTCCATCACCGATTCCGGAAGTGACCCATTTCCTTGTTCCAAAACGCCGGCTTTCCTCAAAAACAAAAGGACTGCGCTCGTATAAGCCCGTATTACTCGTCTTCGACGTCTCTACTTTTGCCTGACCATCCAGAGGATCCAACCGCCGACGCCGAAAATACATGTGAAGGCTAATTGAAGGCAGCGAGTTAGCGCAAACGATATGGATAGAAGGGACCACGGATCATGTATACTAACCGACAGCAAACGTCTCTAGTGCTCGGTGATCTACGTCTCTCTTTAATATGACGCTCATGTGGCTGACTTCACGGACCACAAGTTGCGGTAGTTCCCGCGTTATGAGTTGAGTATCGATAGCGGCCATGATGTGTGATGGTAATGATGAGTGGTGTTGGTATAGGTATTTTTTTTATTTGCTATAAGAACATTGGTAATAACAGTGAAGTGAATATCCGTTTGAATCTTGAACCTATAGACTACTAATAATGAAGGAACTGGGTGGTGTTTATTTAAGTAACAGATACCAGTTAAGGCACTAAATTACGAATGACTATGATAGCATGTGGCCCTAGGTAGTTCTCTTACTTGAACTCGTCGCCGCTCGACTCATAATCAGTCGATGTAGAGGCCTTCATTCAGCGTAGGCTACGCCATCAGGGGGAGTTTCGAAACAGTATCCAAGCTACCCTACCTCAGATATCATTGGCGATACTACTTTATTTTTCTTCTCTTAATTGCGACAGAACTGTAATTACATAGTAGATTGATTATGGCTGGGGGGGTACCCTGGTTAAGCGGATCTCGAGATCGATCGTGCCATATGGCACGAGGGGGGATATGTCTGAAACGGATTTGAGACATGGTTTAGAGAAGGGAATTATAGACGACTAATCGAACCAATTATGTTCGAGTACTTTCATGATATTAGCCATTTTCGGTCATATAGATAAATCAGAGTCTGATATCTTAGATTTTGCGCGCGTCGCAAAATGGATTGTGTTCTTGCTGAGGCTCAAGTTATGTGGGTCCCGTATGGAATAGGGGTAACATTCCAAAATTTGTATCCACACAACCATCGTCTTGGCTAACTAACTGCTTGTAATATGATCTGTAAGAGGATAAATGCTCCTGAATTACGGTAATCATACCTCTTGGCTTTTTTAAACCTCTAGACCCGAACTTCGATCTCGGTACTAGTAACCCCGCTATCATTCTTCAACTCTGTAGAAGGTTCTGTATGACAGCCTTGGGTGGTGTGAGAGCCAGAGTAGATATGTTTCCAGACGTATTTGGAAAAAGCAAGCCACTCGTAGTTATTACTGCAATCAACCTGATAGGCCACGCATAACGCCCATATATCATCGAAGGAGCCCACAGTAGCAAGTTGATCAGAGGATAATGGTAAGGAATTCTTGCTGATAACAGAGCCCAGGAGCCTTTGCAACTCATCTGGGTTGGTAGCCTGTGACGATAGTGTATGGATAGCTCTCGCCCAGTCAGCAGCACATGGGCAATGAATGTCTGGATCATCCATCAGAATCTCCGGTTTCTTAGAGCTGCCTGCATAATTAGAATCCCAAGCAGATTTACGCTGCTCTTGGCGTTTGAGACAGGCAGCTAGTAAATCCGGGCACAATGTGGAATTGGTTCGAATGTCTTTTGTATTGCTGGTGCTCATCAACCAGCGCAAGTGGAAAAGACCATCTAGCCACGCGTCAGTTGGCTTATCTCCGAAGAGCTTGCGTAGAGCATCGGCCATGGCCTCGTGGATCGGGAAGCGAAAGCCCAAGCTACGTTCCAAGTACCTATGCTGCATTTGGACGAATAGGAACCCAGCACTAGCATAATGCACCAGGGGCTCTGGGCAACCGGTGTTGACCAAATCATCCATCAGGTCGAGGTATATTGAATGGTATCCGACTTGTCGCCGAGCTTGCAGTTTCTGCTTTGTCTCCTTGGGCCCGAACGTGGCGGTTGGGTTGTGATTATCTATTTGATAAACACGCAAGGCTGATTTACCCAAATCCATTGAAATAGCGTCATTGACGGCACTGCAAAACAGCCAATCTCCATTGATCTCACTCAAAGCCGCAGCTCTCGCTACGACTATTGCCACAACGTAGGTATTAGCGGTGTGGGTTCGGTACACGATACTGTCCCACACTTGCTCGTCTCGACCCATTTGGGCGTGGATGCCGTTATTATATTTGGCGTTATCCTCAAATTCAACTTTCTCAATGTATTGGAGGAAGAATTGCCGAACACTGCTCAACAGAATGTGTGTCGCATCTCGGCCCCAACCTTCATCCACCATCTCCTTGACGAGATCGCGGAGAGAACGTCCATACATACGAACGCGCTGATGCAAAAAATCTAGAGGCGGGATACACAGATCATCAGGTATGACGACCGAAGCTATGACTTTCGTGTCTAGAGCGGTAGTACTCAAGTCTGTACCGTACCAGGAAGCCATCCATTGAATAGTGTCTCGGGAAAGATACTCTATTGTCATCCCGGCGGAAGAATCCTGCCTCTTCGTCCAGTCCGTGTAATCGCAAAACAAGAGACCGCCACCCCCTCTAACGTGATCGACTTTGCGGAGAACAGATTCAAATATGGGCCAGAAGTTGACTTGGTGTTCTTGAGGGGTACCCGGCTTGTAGCCTTCGCCTCCCATGAGAGTAAAGAAGTTTGCCGTGTCCTTGTTATAGCGGTGCCGCGGGGAGCGAGCCGGTGCGTTAGGAAGCCGGGGTTCGCGTCGCTTATAATGGAGAAAAGCGCAGTCTCCGTCCCGAGAACATGAATCGCCACACCACATAGCGTGAGCTGTGTGTAACAGGCCTAGCGACGTCTTATTCCGGGCCATCTCATCAAAGGCTTCCAATGCAGATCCTCGGTAAGCGAGCGTGTCCGGTGTGACGGGATTCATGGTTGGCAAAGTTGGTTTAATGAAGAGCTAAAATAATAATGCTATGTTTTCTTGTAGATTAAACACACATAGAATTGATAGTCTGAGTAGACACAATACAGCCTTTTATACTAGGCTCTCTGCTGTTCAATACATGTTGATCTTGACGATGATGCATTCATGGATCACTCCTATTGATGAGGACGCAGTTCATAACAAGCTCCACAGTAAGACGGTTAGGGATCCAACGATACCTTCTAGTGAGCTACCTACATCTGCAAGCATCGTTAACCCATGAACCAACAACAGTTCATGAGTAGGTAGTCAGCATCAACTTGTAAGCACCTATTGTCGGTCCTTTAGCAATCAACCATGTTCGATGTAACCTTTATAGCATAAACGAAGAGATAGTAAATGGGTCGTGTCGTAGACATTATTATGGGTCATGGTACGACCCTGGAATTCATCAATACCTAACATATCATGTATGTAATACTATTTATTACCAACATTTATCTTTTAACCATGCTCTCAGTTTTGTTGATATAGCGCTATCGTTGGTGCTTACCTCTTTGCAGATCTACAGTGCTATGCCCATTGTGATATTTACGGCTTCATCGGATAGACGCCAAGCTAGTGTTGCACTAACCTACTCGATGTAGAGAGTCTGTTATTAGCTGTGATAAGGAGTTCCGGTTATTCCGTTATTAGTGCATTGATTGTTGCCACGGAAAACGTGGTATCAGGCGATAACTGCATTCATTATCTTCAAATAGTAAGACAAGCGGGACTTCTTCTGATAGCATGCCGTAACGTCCCCTCAGACGAATATTTTGAAACCACCAGGGCACGTCTTTCTGGAATAGACTATCAGGGTAATACTTACGACTGACTGCTTACATGAATCTCTTATTTTCCTCACCGTCAGACGTGAAGGCGCCCTGGAACCCTGACGCGTAATTCAAATAGGTGTATGGTACCTTCTGACCGCAGCCTTCAGCATCATTTTCAATTGACTCCAAAGCTCCCTGAAGAACAGTCAGAATCTCATCACCGTCCTTTCTGTTCTTCCAGCACGCAGCAATAAAACTGCCACCAGCGGTTCTCCTGCATCTAGTCCGAACACATTTCTGCCTAGCTCTTTAAAGGTTGTGTAAGAGAGACTTAGGGCACGCCTGCAGAGTGAGACATACATAGGACAATCCTGCTTTAGCGGTTCCATAGCCTTGGCATCTGCGTCGGCGGCGGTAGGGCAGCCTTATCGGCACGCAAAGTGCAATTCATATAAACACAGCGGGCACCCTCCGGCGCCAAGACGGCATGTTCAGTGGCGCCTTCCCATAAGAGTCATCATGCGCAGGGAGTTCAGTTGGTCGAGTTGCAGCTGGACGTTCGTGAATGGTTGGAGCATAGTAGGGGTGCCGATCTTGCCCGTCACTGGATCCGTGGCGCCATAAGCTAAAGAGGCGTCCGCGCCGGTGTACGGGGTAGTAGACTTGATTAAGGCGCATCATACGGTCTCCGAATTGCGCCGAAATCCCGAATTCATCATGATATGCGTTTCCCCAGGAGGATCGGGTTTGCGGACCTCATTAACTAGGGCCTCGACCTGCTCCGCATGGTTGGCATCTAAGGTTAAGTAGAAGACGATACCACTTCCAGGAGGGCTGTTGTGGAAATGTGTGTAAATAGAGGCGCGTCACGGCGCTGAAGTTGTTGCCGTCCTTTTGAAAGCCCCCTGGAGATCTGTGTTTTCGTTGGCATTAGACCGGACAACGGCGCCCGAGGTGAGAACGACTTCGAAATTAACTAGGTACATTGTTACAGATGAAACCATCCCTCGATGAAAATATGGAAAGCCCGCCTAAGACTGCCGATTCCGCCTTGAGCAGATCGACTTTCGCCTACGCCGAGTCCTGAGGCTTGTACTTGTTCGCAAACGGATTCCATCATCCACCGGCACCGACGGATACGGCGCCTTCTTTGAGGTCGACGCCATTTAGGAGGCTTAAATATAGCGTGACGCTATCTTGGAGAGCAAGCTTCTAAGGTTGCTGTCCTGCTCCGCGGATAGCGAATTGTACGGCATTGTCCTTAGTGGTTCAGAGAAATGTGGCCACCCCTAATTGAAACTGGCCGCGCTCTTGTACATTTAACCTACTCTTCTCTGCAATACTGGGTCATTTACGCCTATCATCTTTGCCCTTCCTGCCGCTCTGCGTCTATCTTTCGATTTTTCTCTATATACCTAATAAACGGAAGCGGAGGTATAGCTACCTACCAAGGTGGTTTCTCGGCTGGATCTACAGATGGGAGGAAGCCCGATACGGGTATACTATACATATGTAGGACAACAACCTATTGGGCCTGGGCCGGAGCTTGAGTGTCGGAAATTTTAAGTCTTCAATCATTTACGAAGTATGATATCATTAAGTCTATGCTTACAAGGGGAGGAATAACGGAAGTCAAAAAGTCAAAACATACAACACCAGGGATTCGCTGGTCGTCACCGACCCAACTACTAATCTGGCAGTACCCGGCTTATCAGGGGAGAGCGGACGGGATCCCGAGTTTTCCAGGTCTTATGGTCGTATGTGATAGATAATGGGGTTGTGTGGTATTATAATTCGTTTCTGCGCCGCTAGTTCAGCAGGTTGGTTGGCGACGACGAGGTCCCACCTCTTCGCCATCCTGTCGCTTGTTGGTTATGGGGCGGTCTCTTAGTACACCCAAAGTTGATCAGAGTATAATTTCTCGTTTTTAGATTTATGGTTGGCCCCCCGGCCCTGGATTGCTTGGGCGTATAAAGGAAGCTTTGGAAATGCATGAGTGTTCAGATCATCCGACGTAGCCTACCTCCTTAGAGTTTCGGTATTCCTGTGTAGGCAGGGATAGACAAGAGATCGACTATCTCTCCATAAAACCGACATAGATGCTGGAGCTAAACTGAGTTACCCGCTTTGAAACCGTTGATGATTGTACAATAAGGCACAAGTGAACGAAAACAGTATATCGACATCAGATTATGTCAATATACTTCTAAGACACATCGCCAACGCAACGGAGACATGCTGGAGGGCGAATCGGTTCTAAGTAGAGCATGCACCATCCAATATGCATCATTCGTATTATTCCCAGAAAATGGACTTGGCTGAATGGGATGGTATTCTGAACCTTCATGTGCCAATACTATCTCCTAATACGATATGGCTTCTCAGCAATACGCGCAATCAACTCTATTTACTTGTCATCCGAACCTTTGACAACTTGTCATCTGATGTTTAAGCTTTCCTATCATCTAATTTTACTATATGCATGTCGACTGACGTGTCGGGTGGAGTTTAGCACTAGCATTCAAGTGTTATACACAACATTATGCATAAGTAAGGTGTCGTTAATCATTCTATCTCACGATTAACACCCCGAGAAATATTTTGGAAGAGGATTGAGCCAATACTAGTATAAGTGACACATGGAAGCAACGTGACACATGCGTTACAACAGATAACTAGTACTACCGTAACGTAGGAGGCGACACATATCCCTATCGTCTACCTAATCCAGGTACCAGGTGCGATTGTGATCATGCTGTTCAAGATTCTTGGTCTACTGGTGGCTATGACTGTGGCGCATCGTCCGCCAACACGAATTCAATCGCACACCGGGGAAATAGAGACACGGGATTTCGTCCAGAAAGTCAACCACACGGCCGATGCAGGTGCCGAAACTTTCAAGCAACGATATCAACTCATTACCCGATACTTCGAGCCTGGCGGTCCGATTCTATTTGTGCAGAGCGCCGAGGCTGGGATGCCCGTGATTAACGCTAGCGACTTCATGGACTACGCACCCAAACTGGGAGCCCTCGTTGCGATGCTCGAACACCGGTTCTTTGGAGACTTTTATGGTGGCAGCTATCCGCCTGGATACGACCCCACAAGCATATCGAATGTCTCGCTCAAGTCGTTGACGTTAGATAATGTGCTTCAAGATGGGGTCAATTTTATCAATTGGATTAAGGGAACGATCCATGGAGCGAAAGGCAGTAGGGTGATATACGGTGGCTGTAAGCATCCATGATGTAATTGGTTATTCAATCGGGGACGAAGGACCCTTATGAACTGATGCATTTTTGCAGCGTCGTACGGCGGATTTCTTGCTGTTTCGGCCCGTATGCGTTATCCGAACGTGTTTTATGGTGCCGTTGCCTCTTCGCCCGCTCTCAATTCGTTTGGCCCCCTAGGCTCTAATCAGTACAAGTTCGATTCAGCGAAATGGGCAAGCGATATCTACGACGACACGTCAAAAGATGCGTCTGCCAAGATCAAGATGGCCATGACGGACTTCAAGAAGTGCGTTTCAGGTAGGATATCCTGTCATATGAAACATGTTTGGCAAGCTAACAAGAGAAAGATCGCACCTGCGATGCTGTTCTTCCTGACCTCAACATCTGCAAAAATTCAACTTCGCTAGGGTATGAAAGGCTGTACAGGGCGGTGCTTCACACCTACTTTGCAGTCTCCAAGTTTAACTATCCGTGGATTGAAAAGTACCCAACAGCAGACCCTTTCGAAGACCTAATCAACAAAACCCGTGTCGCAAGTACCGTAAGCGAAGTCCTGCGCATCCCACTCCTTGCAGCATCGTGGAATAGGAATGAATCGTCATGTATCGACGCTTTCAACGGCAACATCTCCAAGGCCAGCATAGGAAATACGGCGAGCAACCAGCCAGCCTTTGGCTACATTGCCTGTACCTACTATCCCATCAATGACAGATCGATACCGTCGGGTAACGTCTTACCAGAGAACCTTGCCCGAGGCAACGTGGACATATGCACCAATCCCGCCTGGAAAGCCGTTGATTACGGGAGAGAAAACGAGTACTTCCTACAGAAATACGCCATCACAAATAATTTACTCGACGCAACGGAGAGGCTTCTCATCGTCCAAGGCCGCTACGACCGTACCGCAGCTATCGGTTCGCCTAGCTTGACGGTGACCGAGTCACTGAACCACTCAAGAGTGATCTTGGTCGATGGTATAGCGCATGCCGAGGACTCGGTATCGGAAGCCATCGAACCGCGCGGCATGAAGCCGCAGATGGACCAAGTAAGTGATCTCCGTTCCAGAAGCCTCCTTAGGAAGAAGCTAAGCCTTACACCTCAGATCCGGGACGTAAAACTGGCGCATCTCAAAGAGTGGCTTGGCCAAGGTAACCAGACAGAATCTGCTTCGATAACTTTAGCCTCGACACATTATCATTCGGCAGCCCTTTTAGGTTTTCTTTTATTTTCATGTCTTATTATCCTTTGAGCACCACGTGCTCCATTTAAGAATGAGTTATGAATGTTTCCGGGGAATAGCTTACGGTATAATCGTTAATGATAAAATTTAATTAATCATGTGGCCTTTTATGTCGGAATTAAAGTGGTACAATTTATCTATATGATTTCGGCCGATACTTGTGCATATCAATTTAACTTGGCCATCTCGTTTTCAATTCGTTAAATTGTACTCTCGTACGGTAGGTATGTACGTGTTTGGCGTCGCAAAATTGCGCATCAGTATCACGTTGGGAGATTTTGTATATAGAGGCGATGCGAGGGTTATAGAGCAGTGTTGTTCCCTGATGTATAAAGTTGTGTTGGCAAGGAGCTCGTAGGAACGTCTTGGAAAGAGGCTGGAAAAGGGGGCTGAAAAGGGGCTTGGTGAAGTGGTCTGTACACAATCATGTGTCATCGGAGGTGTCCCGCAAGGGACTCGCATGATAAATTAAATAACCAGGCTCCCAAGTCAGTGAAAGACATTTTTTTGTTTTCTAGGCAGAAACGCTTATCAGTTCTTGTTTCTAGCGCTTTTGAGAATACCTTGACCAAGGCACCTTGCATGGTGTACCGGTTGCCTGCTGTATTGCTATTATAAATGCGTCTAGCTAGAAGCTCGACAGAAGATAGTTTTCGGATCGTCACAATAGACGATAAAACATGACCTCAAATCGAGAGTCTCAATCGTCACAGGCTCGATTTCCGTTATTTCCCTCACTTCCACCCTAGCTTCGAATCAAAATCTGGAACGATTCCTTCCTTCCCCGTGCGGTTGAGCTACGCTCGGAGAGACTCTTAGTCGGCCCCGATGAGGATTCGACTTCGGTGTTGAACGACAGTTCATACATCCCGGCGCCCAGCGTTACGTCAGAATGGGTGTCAAACTCTAATAACCCGGTAGCTTTATTCGTCTGCTCTGAATCCCGCACATAGGTAGCATTGCGTCGTTACTCGGTTCAGTCTTCGGAGGAAAGCCCAAAGAATTAGTTTCCCGTGCCCTATATTTTGACCCATCCACCAATTTCCTCGCGTTTTTAGGCAGCGTGCCGTTAACGAGACTACTCACTCTGCTTGCAATTGTCCGACAGCAGGATCCGCACAGGCGAGCAGTGCGACGCTTAGGATTGAGTATGAGTTGCTGGTATGACTACTTTAGACCTTCAACTGTGCATACCCAGGCAAAGTTCCTATTAAAGCAGCTGGAGGAGCCCGTGCTTCTCATGTATGGAGAGCGGCGGCCTCCTGCCTATTTCCGATATGGCGAGTGCGCCCTCGAAGTAGCCGAGGGTATGAGTGCGTGTTCTCGACTTCTGTCAAAGGACTTGTATGAAGCCTGTGGTTCCAAACCATTGTGTTTTATGAAATTGCGGTTTATTCCTGGCCCAGTATCTCATTGCTCCGTTCCGCCATCGGAGGTAATACCGTAATTGGGTGGATTTCGCCTACCCGACTCCCGACATGGTGTCCTACTTGAAGCGGTTTAATCATACTTCAAGTAACTGGTGATTCATATTTAAGTTACCCCTACACTCCAAGCGCTTGATATTTTCGTCAAAACGTTATTGGTACACGCACCGTCGGCATGTCCCCGGACTCGGTTGGAACCGAGGTCACAGCTACGAACATCGCCATCATTTGACGGCGCTCAAAGTCCCATTCCGACCCCACGAAGAAGTATCGCGAAGACGAAGGAATGAACCCTCTCTTGTCCCTTCCTCTCTGCTCTAAGTCGACAAGGGCTTGCAGTGATTTTAGCATTCCTTCGTTGTTCCAGAAGACTTGTCGATACGTCACCTCGCGGAATGTCTTCAAGGCTAGCTGCCGGGTCTTCTGGTCTCGGCATTTGGTAATGGTGAATGAGACAAGGGGGAATATATCGATATCGAGTGAGAATTTCAAGTGTGTGGGTGGCTTCTTCGGGATGAATCTTTGGCAAATTTGTATGATTTCAAGGAAACTCGGAAGGTGAAGGTCATATGCGACATCAGAGCGGTCGAGGAAGCAAGATAGGAAAATAGTAAAGGCTACTGCGGAGGCTTTCATGATGCTCAGAGGGTAATATTCCGGCGTGTTTTGCTGCCTTTCTAGTACGGCATCTAGCACTGGCATCCATTGGCGGAGCTTTGCCAAGAACTTCGACTTATGTTCTATCGCCGTCTCCATATACTCGGGAGTGACGTACTTTCCGCAGCGCACGCTCAGTAGGAAGAGACCTACATCATTTTGAAATACAGTCCAGCAATTTCGAATGAATGACACCGATTCATATTTATCCGGAACTTGAGAATACTCCCCATCCGGAGTTGATGCAGTGTAGACTTCTCTTTGCCCGTGGAAGAAAGGAGACAACCCCCACATTATGGTTAACTTGTCAAAGCCCCCTTTCATGGTTATGAGTTGCTGGTCCCAAACCACTGTAGGACGTCCATTCGGTGCTCTGGCCTTTATCGCGTCTCGCACTAACAATGCACCGTTAACCATAATCTGGTCAACTGTAGCCATGTTGCCCTGCAATATTTCTATCATGGAGAAGAAGAAGGTCGTTGTCAGATTGGAGCGAATGACGGCGTTGCTGATGCCCCCCGCTAGTTGCTTTCGACATAAGGAGATAGCCGTCATGTAGTATTGAAGTGCTATCCGCCCTTCTCTACATTGCGTCAATGCGCTTTGTGATGGGTTGGTTGGGTCAGGGCACTGCTCGGCTGCTTGCAACATGGCGGCTAGAGCCAGTGCCGCGTATCGTACGCAGTCATCGTGCATTACCTCGCAGAGTATACGTTTCCAATAATCACCCCCGCACCAGGTAGAGATATCAATACAGATCTGAGCCCGGAATCTCTCGAAGAACGGGGCGTCGCGTTCGTGTAGATAAGCAGGCGTGAGCGACGGGGGCATTAACTGGTCAACCTCGAGCTCCGGAAAGGTGTCGATGATCCGCGGCTGCAAGGATTTGGGTCGTAGGGTGTTGGACCGTTTGGGGATGTCCAAAGTAGTTGGCGGCGGCGTGTCCCCCCCGCGCTTGGCGTTGGGGTCTTCATAGCCGGCGCACACGTACCCCGATTTCTCGCACCGACCGCAGTACGGCTTTCTCTCGTCGCACTTCACCCGCCTTCTCTTGCATGTTATACAACCGGTGCGGACTTTTGAGTGATTGGCCCTCCGTTTGATTGGCGCCCGGTTTCGCTCAATCAGGCTCCAGTACTGCCCCGGCACCACGGACATATTTTCCTTTTCTCGGATTGGCTATCGTATATCTTCTCAACTTCGAACTAGTCTACCTAGGTAATACTGCAGGTACCGAAAAGCAGAACGGCGGGTTTCTGGAAATAAGAGTTGCAATTTGACTGGCTAAAGAATACGATGATTCGTGAAGTTGGTAAGAAATACGAAAAGCACAAGAGATGCGTCTACCAGCTTACATACCTAGATACTTAAGTGGTGCTCGTTGTACGGAGATTTAACAAAAGTCCTGTCGGAAACTCCTGTCAAGAACCGAAGCCATGCTTCCACGTTTATTCGTTTGATCCTAGCTTTAGATCTTATGTAAAGGGGTGTGAGCCCACTCGCAAGTGCACAGACTTGGTGTTATTCGATAGGAGAAGGTTGAATTTGGTGGAGAAAACTCCCCGGTTCGTTCCCCGGTTTGAGGGCTGGTGACTTTCGGGAGAGTAACATTCCTGATCTAAACCCTGCGATTATTAGGTAATCGGAGACGCCGACGAAGCCACGATAACACTTGATAGAAGGCCTTGTTACGATAGGTCGAAGGTGATGATATAATCAACTTGTACGCGTGGTTTAAGCTTCTACTATGCAACTTATGGCTTTTTTTGCTGCTTACCGTTACATACAGTGAATCGACAGGTTTAAGTGGATGTACACCGAGAAGTCATGTGACCTCAGCATTTTAGTCATTTCGTGCTTAAAATAGATCTTATGCCCCAGTGCTGCATCTCGTAAGTTCTTATCCAATCAGAGTGAACGAGCGGTGGACGGATAGGGGAGGCCCTGGTAAGCTTAAAATATGGAGTATTAAGTAATCCTTTATTCACTAGCGATACACTATCGATAACAAAAGAACCTGATAAGTTTGGTCTCGAAACTCCCGAAACTCCCCTCATCATTTCTATCATCTTATCTACATGCATCATCAGCTACACGTGTAGATTTTAGATCCCAGATGGAGGAGACCTCATTCTTCACCTGCGTCTGTCTTTCTGCTATGATACATTATTGAACTTGCAAATCTCTCTTGTACTTGCACTGGACATACCATTTACTACCTCTATTGTCGATGTCTATTTGTTACTCATCACATTCTACGGCATAGGCTAAAAGACACATCAATGCGTATATGAGCCTAGACCGATATCACCGCATAGGCGAGCGCATACCTGCCAATATAGTACAACTTGAAATGCTAGAGAGCGCAAGCGTCGAAAAGGCAGCAGTCGAGAAGTAACGCTGCCGCCACGGCTCATATACCGGGCCGTAATTGGCTTCAACAATACAGCTACGCCGAAGCCTACCTATTCGACTACTCATCGCTCTTCATTCTGTAGCGCAGGATCGAATTTACTCTTTCCTAGCTCTTTATGATACTAGGCTAGAATATCTTCCTGTAGGGATCAGGGTAACACAATCATTTTACCTATTTGACAGGTTCATTGAAGTTCGAGCGTGTCCACTACCCAATCGAATATGGTACCGAACGGTGGCGTCTCCATTATATAATAGCACGTTATATTGAAACAAGCTCCCCGAAAAATGACACATGTGAAAGAGGAGATATTCAACTACGGAGACCGGCATCAACTTACGCGATCCCGTACTTTATGCTGAATGACTATTTAGCAAGCGCTTCCTACTAGCCGAAACTCCCAGGCGCATATGCTAGCGTGCTAAAGGAGTAACTTGACTAGCAATGAGTACATTATTGAGTACGTTCTGCTACCCTTTGCTCTTAAGGATATCTGACTACTTGGATACCTGAAATCAGGAGATTTCCATAATGCCGTCATAGGCGGGTGGCTTGATATATGCTAGGTTTAAACAAACATCAGCCGCCACATGGCCGACACGCGTACAAACATAGCTAGCTAGCTACCTCTATATAATACCGGTAGCTGCATATATCTACGGCGTAAGTGTACTCTGCCTACTCAAAATAAGGTGTACTGGCGACCCGGGGAATCGGTCAGAATGCAATATATAGGTTCATCTAGGCTTAATTAGCATGTCGGTAAGGTAAGATGGGACGACGACGATCATCGGAGGCTCTCAGAGTCTCACCTTCCCGACTGGCAGGGTGAGTTGGGCAGCTTTGTTTCAACGCCATGTGGCAGAAAAGCACGACCCCACCACGCTGTGCGCAGTTGAGGGATCCAATGAGGTCGACGCCCTCATTGGTCCGTATTGCCAAATAGGGCATCCCGCCGGTTTCTGCCGTTGGTGCACGCTGCGTGTCATCGGTACGTACCGAGAAAGCGAAATGAAAACTCTCCAGTCTCCCCCACGATGGGGACATGGATCGTCTTTTCCCTTGCTCATCTTCTCCGGCTATGTATGGCCTTACATATTCCTACTTGTGATTTCTCGTTTTCCTATTCCTTGACGGTCCTAGGTTCGGAGAAACTGCCTCCACCTTTGCTTGGTTGAGGCTTATCAGTGAGACTTCCGGTCAGGGTAGTCTACAACCGTTGTAGGAGTGTTGCTCAAGCGTCTTCGAACCATCGATGCCTCGATTTGACCTAGCCACTGATTGCTAGGTAGCGTCAAGCGACGCGGATGCCCCCACATCGCCACGGATCGAGTTAGGTCGCGGCATATAACTCCCGGCTCACCATTTATTTCTCCAAGGCCAAGCCGACAAGTTCGGCGGTGAAGGAGAGCTACTCCGACGTGACGATCCTACTCAACCTGGAGGGCCGCACACACGCAGCTCACACAAAACGTGTCCTACCTTAAAGATTTTCTAAAGTTACCGCCTTGGATTCTTGGGAGTTGTTTTCACCTGTTCACTTCCGTCCCACCTCTTCCCCCTATCTTTCTGTTTTTAAATATTCATCCCGCGCATACAAGAAAGAATAAACCCATAGACTGTACATACATCACATAAAATAGCATGGCGGAACCAACCAACACTCCAATGCCAACGGCGCCGCCAACCCCGCGCTCCACCTCCCCCGCACCGGCTCACGCGCGTCTGGGCAGCACTGCCAGCAGCACCCTCAGTCCTCCCAAACCGATTGGGATAACAACGTCAGCACCCTTGCCCGTGCCGGGGGGTCCTGTGGGAAGTAAGCCTGTCGTGCTGCATATCGGGGACCCCGTCAAGTATAATCCCGAGACGTACACGGAGTTCACTAGAGAATTCGACGTTGTGCGCCCTTCCGCTGATGAACGACAGCGGCCCGCCTTCATGCAGGCGCTGCGCGAAAAGCGCTGGGGCGACTTTTCGGCTATCTTCCGCCCGTTCTGGGGTACGGGCGGTGAGATGGGGCATTGGGACGCGGAACTTATTTCGTTGCTGCCGGATAGCGTGAGAGTTTTCGCGAGCGCGGGAACAGGCTTCGATTGGGCTGACACGAAGTTGTTGGGTGAGAGAGGTGCGTATTAATTCGCTCAAGTCCGTTCATAACCGGTCTATTAGAAAAGAGCTAGACGCCCACGCCCAACCTCGGCTTTCGATTTGACTTCGTAATCTCATAGTTAGGAAACGGACCCGAACTAACATTGATCTTAGGCATAGTATACTGCAACGGCGGCCTCGCAGCCGCAGAAGCGGTATCCGACTTTGCCGTCGCCATGATCATATCGACGTTCCGCGCGCTGCCGTACTGCATCGCATCCACCGCGACCCCATCCGGCTTCCAGGCATGTCATGCAAGCGCGACAGCACTCTCGCATAACCTGCGCGGACGCGTCCTCGGCCTCGTGGGACTCGGCAACATCGGCCAGCAGATCGCGCTCAAGTGCAGCCTCGCCTTCGGCATGGACGTCGCATACTACGATGTCGAGCGCAAGCCCGCGGCCCTTGAGCATAAACTACACGCGCGCTTCGTCGACAGCCTAGAGAACCTCGTGCGCGAGAGCGATTGCGTGGTCCTGTGCACGCCCGCGGGCGCAGGCCAGCTTATCAATAGAGAAAGCCTCGCGTGGTTCAAGCCCGGCGCTCGATTCGTCAACGTGGCGCGCGGATCCCTGGTCGACGAGGAGGCACTGGCCGACGCGCTAGACGAAAACCGGCTCAGCAACGTTGCGCTCGATGTCCACGCCAATGAGCCGAACGTGCACCCGAGATTGCTGGCGCTCGCCGGGAGCAGGGCGTTGCTCACGTGCCATAATGCGGGCGGCACTGTCGAGACGCATGTAGGCTTTGAGGAGCTGGCGATGCGGAATATTATGGCGGTGTTGGCGGGTGGGCAGGCTATTACGCCGGTTAATTCGCATTGGCTAAGGAGTAAGGTGGTGACTTGATTTGAATTGGGGTGGCGCGTAGAGATGAAGACAGAGATGAAATGATAGCATGATGGAGGAGCCGAGTAGATGGGTTTGGCGATCAAAAACGATGTGATTCTAGGTAAGAATTGCGCCCTTTGCGGCCAGTGGGCAAGTAAGTAACGACATGGAAAACCTTAGTACGAGGGTTTAACTCGGCTAGGGATAAATACCCATAGAGGAAAATGGAGGATGGGGAACGGAGACATCTGTAGATAAGAATCTGGAGAGGTCTGATGCCGTGGAAAAGGAAAGGAGTTAGTTGCATGATGCGGAAGCGGAAGCGGAAGAATACTGCACTTGCTCTTGCATGTATGAAATTTTATCTAGGTACCTTAGGCACATGAAGTATATACGGCAGTCATCCATATCAATACTATTCACTTTAGCGGACTGTGAGGGATCGAGATGGGGACCGCGGGAGCGTTATTACGAGCAGCGGAGTATAGAAGAGGTGCTGTTTTACGCATCTACGTGGGCTCGAGGTTAGTTCGTAGTTTGCTTTCTACGTGCGACACGATGTTTGTTTCCCAGAAACCCTTGATTGATTCCCTAATGTGCCACATAGTGGCCGTACATGAATGATGCACGAATGACTACCTAGGTATGTAGGTACATAACGCCCGGAGCTATAGGCTGCCGGCAAGTTCTCTGCGGACTGTTCAACTCTCGAAGGGGGTATACATTGCAATGCGTAAAGCGGCATACGAACACCCAGGAACCTGTAAATGCACGTATCTTCAAACGAAGACCAGGTGTGGCGGGCCTGGATCATTTGGATAGGATAGAGAAGTTGATGTAAGCCAGTCCGGTTCTTTCCGATGCAATTTTTTTTAATGTTTTCTGCTGTTTTCCCAATCCCGTTACTCAACACCCAGGCACACGGACTCCGGAGACAAATGATCATGCCTCACACAACCTACATACATATGTATGTACTTAGAAGTTCTGTGATGTGCCGGGAGACGTAATAGTTGCGTCATCGCTGATGGTGACGTAGTCGGCGTCCGAGTCAGCCTCGCTTTCGGGGCTGCGGGAAAACGAACCAGGAGAGGCCTCAGGGTACGGGTTCATGACGGAGTAGCGAGGGGGAGGCGCGGGCTCGCTCGAGAGTGTACCGTAGCTGCTGTAATCAGCGATGGAAGTCATGGCCTGCGAAGACGGGTGTGTTAGATAATCTTCTTCCTAAATTACTCGAAACAAGAAGGGATTCGGAGGGTTTTACGTACGATATCATCGTCAGTAAGGCCTGACTCGAAACTGTTGCGTCCGTAGGTGCTTGTGCTTCCGCCGCTGGCAATAATGTCAGATAGAACTCGTCGGCCGGTCATGCGGGGTGGCAGGCCTCGGGCGCGGCCCTGTGACGGATGCTCTCTGATGTAGATGTGATGGACCGTGACGCGAGGCGGCATCGTGACGTGCTGCTCACGCTGCAAGTCAATCCGGGGGTTCGAATGGCGCGGAACGAGCACACGGCCATCTGGATAGCGTCGGCCTACGATGGCCGGGTCGATGAAGCGCTGGTTCTGGAATCCTCGGTCGAGGCGAGCCTCGAACTTCTGACGAGCCTCCTCTCCGAGCTTGCGTTGGCGACGGTAGAACCAGACTAAGCCGAAGAGGATGAGAAGACCGCTGACGCTGCCGATGACAATGCCGACGATAGCGCCTACAGAAAGGCCGTTCTGGGGAGGCGGCGAGTCGTCGTTGTCAGGCAAGACGCGGCCCGGGATTAGAGTGTTACCTGTAGAGCCGACATCCGCGGTGGCGGTAGCTTCTGCCGAGACGGTCGTGCGTGTTGCATCAGCGACAAACTGAGGCACATCGAGCATTGTGATCACGGCGGATGAAGTCCAGCAGCGATACATCGATCGTTGCGGGGAATCGGTCCATAGATAAGTTGCGCACTCCGGATACGCAGTATCCGTACTGGCGGGTAATTAGCGGGTTGATTCATGTTTTAAGCTTGAGGAAGGAAATCGAGACTTACCAACAACCTGTCTCCATGCTTTCATCTGCGCACAAGCTACCGTTTGATGCCTCATGATCTAGACAGACCGAGTAGAATGGGGAGACTGTGCCGGAAACGCATGCGACGATGTTGTTGGCATTGGTAGCACAGCTTGCGCCCTCACCACAGGCGAAAGATTCCGCTGGGTGTAACTGTTAGCGACGATGGCCTAAGCTGACTCCCATTCAATGACGATGATACTTACAGGAAACGCCGGAAATCCAGCCGCAAGTCTTAGTATTCGTCCAGGAAGTGACATCACGACGCAGACGAAGTTCGACAATGTCCTGGCGTACGGGAGGAGTTGGCTTTGGCACCCAGATAGTTCGGACAGGCAGGAAAGAGGTCACAGTTATCGTTGTCATGGGAGCGGTGGTCTTGTCATTACTGCCGGACAATCGGGTCCAGTCAGCGCTGACAAGGCAGCACAACGCTGCAATGATCAGCAGCATCATGGAACGCATGATGGTGTCGAGCGCGCAAGATAAGATCGGATGTTTACTGGGCAGGGGATTCGGGCTTACGCAATCTCGACCGTTCTTCTGATGGCTAATTCAAAGTGAGATATCAGAAGTAAGGTTGTATGAGGCAGACAGGTGAAAGTTGCGAGGGGGTTGGGGGTGTAGTAAGGAAGATGCTGGGAGCTGCGCACGTGTGGTGTGCTTAGAAAGAAAACAGGGCTGACCTGCGTGACTGTGGGAGACAAAAATAAAAGAAGGTAAGGTGTGGGTGAATAGGGTTGCAAGAAGCCCTAGGGAAAATTCTCCGCAGAAGAGAGGTATTCGACTCGGTGTCGGTGGTGGCGGGTGCAAACACAAGGGGGGCAGCGCCGTTGAATATCTCCGGGTGATACCGAGATATAGAGTCCGGTTCGGCGGAGATTTACACAGGCCGGCCTAGCATAAGCCGGACGGGTGATACGTGTGCTCAGGATCCGCTCCGCCGTATGTTAGAACGCCGGCATGGTAGAGAGTAAAAGACGGCTGGAAGAACAGGATATCATCTCTTGTCTCAGGGGTAGGGGATTTTAGGTTTACGAGCAGACTATACTACGGGCTAAGCTGGTTATCTTTGACAGGGAGTGAATAGGCTATTAGTTCTCGTTTTTTGTTGACTAGGCTTGAGACGTCTGGCTAAAAGGATACTATAAGATTGAGATCTATTCGTCAGATACACTAGCGCTATAAGACGAAATTTGGTCAGCTAATGGAGTGACGGCTTCATCTGTACATCCATGTATGAGCCCGGCCGGAGCCAGTCTCGGACGTAGGACAAACTATATGTTGTCTACTAGCTATCCGACATCTTGTTGCGAGTGATCGTTGTGTGGTGGAACCAGACATCGGATTGTAGTAGGGTCACGCTGCTGTGTGACTGTTTCATCTCAGTCTATTTGGGAAACTAACGGACTATGCTTAGCATCTTCGCCTTGTTGAATGATCTGCTGTGAAAATTTTGGAGATTCTCTGATATCTCCAGGGCCTTTGTTCATCAGCGTAACATATGATGTGTATTAATTGATGCCTGGACTTCACATGGACATCTGCTGTCTTATCTGGATCTGTCATACTGAAAGCTGATTGATCATTCAAGCGGAACAAACTGTGATATCTGACCTGTGTTAGTCTTTTAGTAGATGGTGAGGGACAGCTGTTGGGCTCACGTGTCTGCTATATTATGCATAAAATATGTAGGCGGCAGGAAACATTGAAGTCTATTCTTTTTCGACAATAGTATGGGACGCATTTTTGGGTTGTAAAGCTTGAAAAGTCGCTGCGAAGTCATTCGAGGCGACTTGAGCTGGCGAATTCCCACACCTTAAAAGGGAAGCCGGAATCCTTGATTGACCAATCAGAGTCAAGCATAAAGACAAGGGGTCTCGGACCCTGCTGGACCTGTAGGAAGGGTAGCCAATGACAGGAGAGAATTGAATGTCCAGGGGGCCTTCCACAGGCAAGCCCGACCTATTGTGCAACATTGTCTGCAATCAATCTGTTAGAATTCTACTTGATCGATCATTCTCCTTTGTTGTAGAAACTTATATGGGGTGATACTTTTACTGTAGGAGCCAGAGATTCTGAACCCTTTCAGCAACTACCGCTATGGATTTGTGTAGCACCTGAAAAGGCTTCTAGGTTGCATGTCAAGCTTCGATGAGGACAACGACTTAGGTACCTCCTAAATGTGTGCGGGTCGGAGTTCGGCCACGTGCCCCGCGTTTTATCGTCTAAAGATCTCAGATTAGAAGTGAAAGACAGTTGTTTCCGAGAAGTGTATCTTGTATTAGGTAGGTACCTAAGATACTTGGGAGTGAATTTCAATAATGGCTAAATTCCGTCGTAGAATGACATTTGATTGTGAGCATGATAAGTGGTAAGTGGTAGCAATACGTTTGACAGCTGCTAGTCCTAGTTATTATGTTGTGCTTCTGAAAATCTTCGAATAACTTGTCCAGGAATTGTTTGTTCTTAGACACAGCTCGTAGAGAAACATCTCCAAACGCCTGAAAGCATCGCCCCTATTTTCTCCCTAAGCTTCCATAATAAATATGGGCGTTGTCCTGTGCTCACCAACGCCTGGATATACAAGCCATTCCATCAACCCTACGCCCGCGAAATACAACAATGTCTTTGGTAATATATTTCAAGATGCCTTCGGCTTCTTCTTAATCAATCCAGCTCCGAGGACATTGACCTTGGGTTCTGGCTCGGCTATGGGGTGACCCTGGTCTAGACTTTGAGCTGATGTGTCCGTGGTATCACTAGGGTCGAGTTTCGCCTTCTTACGAACAAGCCCTCCGTCAAGCATGTTTACCACCCCTGCGGATGAAGCCGTCCCGTTAGTAGCTTGATCATCAGACCCGCGTTTTCGTCTTATCATGCCGGACAAATTATTTACTGCCCCACCAGTATTGCTGGACGGTGTCGCAGGTGTGGTAGTTTCTCTCGTGCCGATAATTTCCAAAGTCCAGTTCTCGCCCATGTTTACGTCCTTGGTCCACCGCGCCGTGCTCGCGATCGCCTGTTCTAGAGTACCAAACTCAAGATGAAGTAGTAGTTCAATGGCTCTCTTGTAGGCGTTGTCACTGAGAACAACCTTACCCCTTCCGTTCTCAGGCCAAAAGTAATACGGTGTTTCCGTAACTTTCGGGAACTGCGGTCCCTGGTGTGTTTTGATCTGAGGTTTCCGAGTGATAATTGGTCCCTTCAATACCTTCTTCGTTTTCCCCTTTCGTGATTTTCGTGAACGCTTCTTGGTAGTCCTCGCGGTTGATTTAGGCGGTGAAGCGGCTGGAGTCATGAGAGAGTTATTATGCCGTCGACTAGGCCGCGGCGTTGCGGGAGTTGTGTCATCCGTGGGTGCGCTGAAGGAGGCATTTGGTGTAGGGATGACAGTAGTAGAGCTGATCGCAGGTGAACCTGGCTTCGGGGGCTCGAAGACGACCCATATGAATCCGGTCAATCTCCCGCTTGAACACTCCTGGCGGAAGGACATCATCTCCCAGAACTGATCCAATGTTTTTGGCGACCTCCAACCGCTCAAGAGTTTGGCTTTTTCAGGGGTCGATTCCTCCAGCTCCTCTATGAAACGTGCCTTCGGATCATCTGGATAGGTTGGTATGAGGGATCTAGGATGGATAATTTGACCGTACGTGCTCGGATCTTTCGTATACGGAGATATCTTCTCAAGTGGATGACCCAAAGTCCAATTAGCCGCTGCCGTACCTGTCCGAGGCAGAAAAGCCCGGGTCTCGTAATTGTCTAGTCCAGGCACAATCAAGTATCCGTGTATACCATCCCAGGGTTTTCTCACATCTGAATACTCGTCACCCTCGAGCAGCGAATTGAGCACTCTACACCACCATTTCACCAAGCCTCTGTCGTCAAGGATATGCTTGCCATTGTTTTTCACGCTGCCCGGAAAGAGGTATTGCGATTGAGATCGGGCGAAGAGGTTCACGACTAGTTGCTTTGCGGGGCGTCTTCGATTAGCGGCCAAGAAAGCAAGGAAACACGCTGTGACTTCTCGGATCGGCGATGGAGACCCCTTTGGGAGGTCTAAAAGGTTCAAGTAACCAGTTGAATCTGCTTTAGATACGAATATTATAGTCGAAAAAGATGTGGTGTATATGTAGATCTCTAATGCTAGGACCAAAACTTGTTTATCAGAGTGTGCTCCTTCTTTCCCAGCGTCAATTGAGATAGCCAAGAAATGCTTCTCGCAATATGTCTTTAATGGTTTGCTCGGTCGTTTGTCCTTGGATGGAGTTCCGGGCGTTGAATTGGACGTCGAATTATACGCAGGAGGATGACAAAGAGGCTCAGTGGTAATGGGCGGCGTGGACAGATGGTAGGCTATGAATCTTCGATCCTTAGGCAAGACCTTTGCAAGCTCCGCGACCAGTGGATGAGGATTGATGACGACGCTATCGCTGTCGCGAGCTTGCGATTGGCCCGACATGGCTAGATGGGCGGCAGTGAAGGGGGAGTAGGTAGAACAAGAAAGAAATCAAAGATTTAGGGCCTCAATTGGCATTGAGAACTTGAGATTTCATGATGTTGGAATCAAGGGAAACCAATAACCCAAGGGAACCAATTCCAGAGCGCGTTTGACAGGGCTAAAAAGACGTGTTAATGGAATAGTTGAATGGGAACCCGCGCAACTGGAGAAGTTGAGGCAAGGGTTCTAGAAGGATACCCACATGTACAAGGTACAAGTAAAAGAAGGGCTCTGATTGGCTATACTACTTTAGCGCAAGGACCCACCTCGAAAAAGTTCCATTTGCAAGTTGCACATCGCCAAATGCGAATTCCATTTTATCGCTTCAATGATGCTATAACAAGAGCAACACCTAAGCTAATGGCGTCTACCACTTCTCGATCCGCTGCGAGGCTCGCTAGCCGAGCTGTGCGTACCTGCAGAACCCAGTCTGTAGCCCCCTCATACCGTCCCGCCAGCTCCTTCTCAACCTCGACGACTCGTTCGGAACAAGTAGAAGAGCGCCCACGATGGGCGTATACGCCCGAAAGAATGAAGGCGCCCTTCTCGCAGCACATCACTAAAGACCCCTCGAGATCGGAATGGGCTGTCAATGAGGACCCGAAGTTGCTGGATGAGGTGTTGAAGAACGTCTTGGGTCGCGAAGGAGAGCGTATGCTGCCTGACGAGCTCAAGTGGTTAGCAGTGACGCATAAGAGCTTCGATCAGGGTAGAAGAGGATTTAACGATCGTTTAGCATTCCTCGGTATGTTTATATGGGGGTTCCTACATGGTTATATGGATATATATTAATATTTTACGTCAGGCCGCCAAATATGTGCCATCGAATGCACACTGTCCATCATCACATCTCCTCCCAACTACAACGGACCCGAGAATGATCCCTTCGCGGGTAGACGGCAGCCGTTTGAGGATCCCAATCTCCGCGGCGTCGATAATCTTTCCATCAAGCAGCCAAGTGACGTCCTCAGCTTGGCGAAGCTAGCTCAGTTTGCCTTAGACACTGGTTTGACGAAAGTTGTACGGTGGAAGCCACGAATGGTGAGACATTCATACTTATATACGTCTTCAGTCCTTTTGATGCTAACAAGGAACTTTTAGCCTGAAAATATGAAGGGTTCCGGGTTCGACCCAATCATGTCGGGTGCTGTCTACGCTCTTATCGGCGCCGTCGCGCTGCAACAGGGCGGCAAGATTGCAAGCCGAATCGCCAGGGAGAAGATAATGAAGAGGCTGCGACCATGATAAAGCCAAAGAGTGTAAAATAGTGATGTACAAATACCCCGTACAATGTACAAAGATCTGGGATATTACCATGAATACATGAAGAATACATGAATTCGACGGTATTTGAAAACGAGGTCTCCAACATTTAATTGAGCCACCCGGATATTCATGTACACCAATTTCAGCGCGAGCATTTAATCTTCCAAGAGTTGATGTTTATATGCAGCACAACTGTGCATGTTGCTTTTCATCTAGACGCACTCGAATCTACCCCCTATATGGAGTGTCCTGCGTTTATCCGTATCCACAAAATCTTAGCCCTACTAAATCATTTATCTAGAGTGTATGGTTTAGCATCAATTAGAACAACTTGAGTTTGGAGGGTTTTAAGGCAATAATCTACCCCTCGCATCTTCCTAATATTGAGTCTACATAAGGGTATATACAGGCAATCAACCTTCTCTCGATATAATATTTAGGCGATGGGTATATTAGGTCATCAGTACTTGAAGAGACGGATTTCCTCCCCATCACCAGACGCCAGTATCTTCTTATTACGGCGCGCATAATACACCCTTAAGATCACACATCCCACTGCAACCATGAAAAGCAAAGCCGCATTCGTCCAGTGGCCGGTGGGATACCCCGCTTTCGCCTCGTCCACCTTGTAGATCCAGACACCCACGATCTGCCCGGGAGCACCGCCGAGACCTATGTTGAGCGCAATCGCGAGGCCCACGGACGCGGTGCTGAAGATGTTGGACGACAGCCAACCGAGGAGCGGCGGTATACACGCAAACGCGCCGGATGCCGCCACGATAAGGCATCCATATCGCAATGCATAGGCATCGGCTGGCAGGGCAGCGGATGCGAGGAAGCCGATGGCGCCGACTGTGGCCATGGCGGCTGAGTGGAGACCGCGAGCGTTGAAGTGATCTGCTGACCAAGACGTCAGGATTTGGACAACTAGATATCAGTTAGTCACACAGATGGATTGATTACAGGGAGATATGAATGCGATTGGGGACTTACCGTAAGCCACAGCATATGGCGGCACAGTCATAAGCTGTGCCTGAAGATCATGGTAACCCAGACCAGCCGTAATAGACGGCGTGAATAGAGATAAAGAGCTGAATGGAGTCGAAATGCCGAAATACACGATGTAATGGCCCCACAGTCTCCAGTCAACAAAAGTTGCCTTGGCGTCTGACCAAGTCATCGACTTATGATGACCCTTACTTCCCTCAAGGTGTAGCCGTTGGACCGCCAAGTCTCTCTCTTGGATGGTCAACCAACTTGCGTTCTCGGGGTAATCAGGTAGCAGAAACCAGACCAGGAACGCGGAAAGGCAAGACGGTATGCCTTCGATTATGAAGAGCCAGCGCCAAGCGGAGAGCCCAGCAGCTTGGTTCATATGTCCGATGCCATATGCAATCGCGCCGCCAAAAGCCCCCGCGAGAGTTGCCGAGGCTAGGATGAAAGCCACGCGGATACTTCGCTCCTCGGTTTTGTACCAGAAGGTCAAGTAGTAAACCAACCCGGGAAACAGGCCTGCCTCGAAAACTCCGAGTAGAAACCGTACGACGGTTACACTGGCGTAGCTGTGGACGCCCCCAAGTCCTATGGTTAACGCTCCCCACGAAAACATGAGGAACGCGATCCAGCGGGAAGGCCTCAACTTCTTAAGTAGAATATTGGACGGGACTTCAAATAAGCCGTACGCTATCAAGAAGATCATGAGCGCGATGGTGTACTGGTAATTCGTCATACCAGTTTGCGTCATGAGGTCATCTCCAGTCGTCGAGTTCATGATTTTGGCATTCCCTATGTTGGAACGGTCGAGATAACACAGAAAGTAGATACCGGCGGACAAGGGAACAATACGCAGGTCCTGCTTCCACCGAAGCGCCTTCTCGGCCTCCGTGATAGGGCCGGCAACCTCATACTGGACGACGTTCGCGCTGAGTTCCTAAGATGGCGTTAGTTTCAATTTTCATACACGATCACAATGTAGTAGTCTGGACTTACTTCCTTCCCGCTCTCGACATCGAGTCCAGATTTCTGGTCCTCCATCTTGCTATAAGATGAATTACAATTCCTCAAGACTTAACACAGGCCTTCTCCAAGACAATACTTCGAACCAGAAACCAGGAACCAAGTTGGCGAGTCCCTGAGCTCGAAGGCCAGAAAAGTCGAAAACTCGGTGAACCGCGCAGGGACAGGTAAATTATATTTCCACCTCTGATAGGGAAATTGGGAGAAAAGTAGGGCAGCGAACGCGGGGATTGTGGGGATGAAGCTAACGCAAATGAGGCGATCCACTTCCGGGGTGTTGATCATGGAGTTCTAACCCCAGAACCGGATAGGGTGAGGCCATCGCGTCGGTGCGATGAGAGTAGATGGGTTCAATCAGGGATTTGCATCCTGTCTGAAATTAGTAAGGGCAAAGTGTAATGTTCGAGCCTATGAAATATGGAGCTATAGACTCTGATTCTTGGACATTCGGAGCTTAGCTCCCGAGTAGGGAACGGGACCGGGATTCGCGACTACACACCATCGGCTTAGAGCCGATGAGTAGTTGGTCCAAGCCTTGCCACTATACTCTCCTCTTACTACGTAGATATTCGGTAGTTATATCTGATCCTCTACTATTTGCCGACGGAGGGGTTTCGGGGTCCCGTTGTTACAATGATGTTGTTACTCATGTTACATCGGGTTGAACCCCGGATCTCGGCTCGGAGCACGCTGTACTGGACCTCTCCGCATAGGCGAATCTCCATTGCTTATTGAAAAGATGCCGGTTAGACATGTGCTAGCTATCTTCGAGTGATGTCATTTCACATACGGTTGACTTTCGCACATGTTGGGTAGGTGCTTATTGCGAATGCTCGCGTTACTTGTGATTAGCACTAATCGAAGGCATGCCGGACGAATACTTCCAAGTTTTCAATGGCAAAACGCTCAATTGAAATCATACTTCTCCTTCGAAGATACCTAGGCTGCCGTTCTTAGTTTCTTTGGCATCTAACATGAAGAACATTTGGATATTCGTTTCGTTGTTTGCCTTCGTCGTTCATGCTTCGAGATCCTGGAGAGTTAAAGAATGTTCTGTATTCGCGTCTTCATTGCCTAGGATAGGGGGCCCCGGCTTCCTGATTCTTAACTCTAGCCACGTCCCTGAAAATACTTTCAACATCAGTGGTACTCTCAATTCAATCCCATTTTGCCAGTTATTTGGCAAAGTTCCATACGCTGGCAACAACTCGGTCATCTTCGAGCTGTGGCTCCCTCTGGCTGAGAACTACACCGGTCGATTTGTAGTTGTAGGTAAGAGTTCGCTTCTCTTTCCAATTATCGCTGGAATAATTAAAATTGACGTTCAATCAAAGGTAATGGGGGGATGGCAGGCACCATTAGTGAGGGTGACCTAATCCGTAATTTGAACAAAGGCTTTGCGGTGGCAGGTGGCAACGCTGGTCATTTGGCTTCCGAGAACAACGGCGGCAATGGTGCTCCTGGTGTATATCTGCCGTATATGCACGACAGGGAGCAGGTGAAAGCGTGGATACACAATTCTATCGCGTATTTTACTCCAGTTGCCAGAAGAATAACATCCGCATTCTACCATAGTGCTCCGAAATACGGCTATTACGAAGGTTGTTCAACCGGTGGCGCTCAGGGGTTTGCTTTGGCGCAGTTCCATCCAAATTTATTCGACGGAATAGTGGCTGGGTGCCCCGGAAATTGGTACTCGCACCTAGCGCTGTTGTTCTTATGGAACGCTCAAGTGACTCAGGCAAGTCTAAGGAACCTCTTGTGCAATAGGGGATTTCTTTTGGCTAATCGTTGCAGAACTCAACCTTCTTGCCCCAAAGTGCTCTCGACCTCGTAACTCAGACAGTTTTGGAAAAATGCGATGCCATTGACGGGGTCACGGATGGGGTTCTAGAAAATCCCCTTTTGTGTAACTTCGATGTTTCTACGTTAGAATGCAAATCTTCGGGGACAAACTCATCTGCGTGTCTTACGCCGGCACAGGTATCATCGGCTCAAAAGATATACACGGGGCCTATCGATCTTCGGTCAGACGTTTCTCTGTATCCAGGGGTCTCGGTAGGAAGTGAAACAGAGTGGATGATGCAGGAAGGGTATCTGGCGGAAGCATTCTCAATCCCGATACTGCAGAATATGGTTTTCAACAACCTATCATACGACCCCTCGACGTTTAACTGGGGAAGCGATGTCGACGCACTGAATGACCGGGTCGGCACGCTCATCGACGAGATAAGCCCGGATCTTTCCTCACTAAAGGCTACCGGCGCCAAGATGATCGTCTTTCAAGGCTGGTCCGATCCATTCAATGCTGCGACCTGGCCGATCCACCACCTTCGCCAGATTGAGGACCTTTTCGGCGGCGATGTGAGCGATTGGTTTCGACTATTTATGATACCCGGTGGGGGACATTGTGGCTCGGCCACGAACTATCCCCAAGTCCCAGGTGTTTGGCATGCATTGGATGCCCTAGTGCAGTGGGTTGAGACAGGACAACCGCCAACTGAGATGCTGGGGACTGATCCCTTGGATGTAAGCTTAAAAGGGAAGACAAGCAAACTTTGCCCCTGGCCACAAGTAGCTAAGTTCCGCGGCGGTAACTCGAATGACTGGAACTCGTTCGAATGTGGAGAGTGAATAGGCAGATAGGCCCGGAAGCATCAGGTCATCTCATCATCCGGCATTGAGCTTAATGTCCGAATCACGGGTATGTTTTCTAATAATTTGCGACTGTGAAGCTCCTGGGCATCGGCGAAACTTAATAAAAAAAATCACTGCCTTTTGTCCAGTAGGTAGATTTAGGTCTTAGTTCCGTACTAGGTAGGTGTGATACGATTTGTTAGTCTAATCGCTATAGATTATAGGGTGTAGTGCGCTGTTGTTCCTACAACCACAGTGTTTTTCAGCGCTGTGTGCCCTGTATTTGCAGTGTGCTTCGGTAAAGAATTGGAATCCTGCCGACGAGGCAAGGCAGCTAAACCTCCATACCTTTTCGCGGATCTCAACAGGGTACGCTGTAATTACAGGGAATATAGCGCTGGAGCTCACTGTAAATATAAGCGTTATAGCGCACAAGCTTCCGTAATTTTGAGCGAATATTAGGATTTCGACCGATGTCAAACCGGTGTAATACAACAACAGCCCCTCCTAGTGCGCAACTCAGGTATGAAAGTCTTTCTACACCTTCACAGAATCAGGGCACCGGACACCAAGACCCCATGAAAAAAGGCTAGGATCATTATGCTGTCGAATGGACTCTTCTTGCAGCCGAATGAACGCCTTAGTGCCCTCTCCGTATAGAAGGGCCATGTTGACGTCGAGTATTCCCTTGCCAGGTATCAGTAAGCCAAGACGCAATGAAGACACGGGGGGGCTTGCATTAGGTACCAATAGGCAATACGCCATATCTTCCTTTCTTGTGGACTCACGCCGGGCCGCCCAGGACAACTGTTCTGCTGCGGTAATAATATGGATCGGCCGATGCCGAGTTAACACGGACTCCGGTATGCCTGTTATGCGGGGCAGCGCTCCGATGGAACCCGGACGCAGAAGAGCCTCCGAAAGCTCTGCTGGGTCCTTTTTATCAATGCAGCAGGTGTCGACCCCGACGTAATGCAAATCCCGTTCCATAGCTTAACGACAACACTTTTCAATCTTGATATAACCAGATTTAGACTTAACAGTCTCATCCTGCAAGCTCTGAAGTGCCACATCTTCTTTGACTCATGTGTGAGATAATATGGCGTATTAGGGGCGGCCTCCAGGCTCGAAAATTCCTCTCAAACCATAGTATGGACATTGAGGAGACGCATCTTTGTGGTATTATGACATCCAACTGCTACAGCTTCGTGGATGAATTGAAAGTGTTCAATTTAGAATTCTTCGGGGATATCTTTATGAATGATCGTTTCCAAGAAACGGTCCGTTCTACGTGGCGCAGAACTTCGTAGTGCCCCTGACGTCCTTACCTAGGTAAGGTAGAAAACTTCGGTATCGAATATATAAATAGGGGCCGTAGAACACCTATGAGGTCGCACAGCAGACTTCCAAGCCTCGGTGGCCGTTAGGGTACCTCCTAGCCTATAATGAGTTACGTTAATAAAGATTTCTGTTATATCAGCTTAAATCGAAGTTTCATGGAGGCTCGTAGGGCTTCGTGATTGTGAAAGTGCTCGTATGATTCTCGGCCTGCTTTACCACATCATTTAGTCATGGCAAATTCAGCAGAAACCCCCTCTTTTAATAACAGTCAGATTTCCTTAATAGTTGTCATCTTATCACCAGTTCTCCTAGGCAGTTTAATTTGAAGGGTTTAATAGACTTCGCTGTAAATTAGAACTGTTCAAGTACGCATATTCTTGATCTAAGCTTCTCTTCTTCTCCCTCATTTCCTCGACGCTCACGCACAGAACGATGTCTCGAGTTCAACATACCCATAGCCGTATTTTCTATTCTTTTCTTTTGAAAAGAAGAAAAAAAGCATGCCTCTCTCCCTCATCGTTGATGTCGGTGATGGTAGTGAGAAGATCTATGGCCTTTTTGGCGTTCCGACGATGATTCCTGAAATTCCTCCTCTTCATATCTTCTAGGACCGTACTTTGTCTGTATATCTTGCCGGACATCGTCGATGAAGTTTGCGTGTAACTCGCTCCAGTCCCAATAGTAGTTCTCTTCGAATATCCGGTCGCGATTTTCCTGGAAAAACGTCATCTCTGGCTCGGTGAGCCTGCGAAAGTTTCGACGCATAAATGAGTGCCAATTCTCATCTAAGTGCTGTTTCAATTGCCTTTTTTCGCACATGATGCATGGCCGGTCGTGCCAGATAGCGTCTTCCCAGTTATTGCGGTCCGTTCGCTCGCGTGTCCCTTCCCTGCAGTAATTCGGTTGCTGCGCCGATCCTGTCCAGATGGCAAAAAGGCAGGGCTTGATGGGTCGCGGCGGCGTGACATCCATGTCTTCGTGCCTGCAGGTGAAGTATATGCGTCGCCACCAACACATGGCTCTAAGTGGCGGCAATGTGCTAATATTGATGCTATGAATATACGGGTAGGTATGTTATGATGTCGTGAGAATAGGCTATGGTGACGATATTCATTGCTGAGAAATATTTGGCTGCCCTTTGGCGGACCTTGGAAAACCTCTGCATTATTCTCTACTGTTGAGGATTGTAAGGTCGTCAAGTACAAGCTATTGTCTTGGGCGAGGCCACTTATACTCTATGAACCTTGATTGAGTTGGTCATCTCTCGCACAGAGAGGATGCAATGATTCACCATGTGGTACGTAAGGTACGTGGGGTGTCACTGCCACAGCCTACTCTTTGGTGGAAAGTGCTCATTAGTATTCGGGCTGGATTTCTCGAGTCAAATTGGGTAGGGCCATCCACCAGGAGGCGAATGCCGTATTGAGTGGTAGTTGCTGTGCAACTGACAAATATATCAAAGGTGTAACACTGACTTTAGCACGTTTTCTTCAAAACATGCATATATTTATATAAGCTGTTTTCCTTCTGCTATCTCGACCCTCCCCTCCTACATTGATTTGATTCTCAGAACAAAGTTTAGTGACCTCTATACAAACTATGCAAGAAATGAGAGCAACGGCTGAGTAAGCCTGTTTTTACTGAACGGTGTTCACACGTCTGTCTCTTCGCTACCTATATTTCTGTCCAATTGAGAGCTATCTCCTAGGTTCTAAGTTTGGTTAATGCTGCGTTAACCCCTTTCTCCCACGACATTATCCAATTTCATCTGCAAGAGTCTTTCAGGACCGGGCCCTGTATATGAGATATGTTTAAAGGGTATCCATCTATATGCTCAGCATAAGAAGCCCGCTCAATATCTATTCATGAGCGAAGTGGTAAACTTCCGGCTTTGTTGACTGTCAGAATAAATCCAGGCTCAGAACGTATACAAAATTAGTGGTGTTAAGGAATATTCTTAATCCAGGCCGCTTGGCCACACGTCTAAGTAGGTAAGGTATTAGAATCCTTTTAGGGACCCATTATTCTTTATTTTACCTCGGATGGTCTGGCAGTGGAAATATGGGATGGTAAAGCCCTCTTGACGGTCCGATATCAGGGATACGTGTGCTTCGGTTCTCTCCTATGCCGTCACGAAACAGCGATCTCTTTGTCTTATGTTAGCGTATGGGCGATTTCGTTGACAGATCACCCCACACAGGTACATGGCATGTTCGCTACTAGGCAGCTCGGAAGGGCCCTCATCCAAACTGTCGCGCCGATCATTAATTATTGTAGCTGCGGAACTGCGAAGTTACCAAGCGCTAACGAGACCCAGGCGTACTCTCTGCCGCGGAAAATACATAGGGTATTCCGCATTTGGGGAAGGAAACATACATTTCTCTCGCCGTTGTATTCTCATAGTCGTCGCCTCTTTCTCTGAAACCAATGTTCACATTTTCCGGCTGTACACATCATCAGAGATCGTTACCCCTGTTTTAAGTGCATAACAGACGGCGTTCTTTGTTGGGCGCCCTGAGCTAAAGCTGCCGAGAATATGGCCCTAGTCATTTCGACAGCGGAAAGAAATCCGACCACCAGCCGCAATGCTATGTACCTGCTAATACATATGCAGATTAATTTTTCGCTTGTCTACGAAGGGGCAAGCGGCCCTTTGACGGGTCGTGCCCCTAGAGCCGGATCCCCTTAGACTCCGAAACCACACCAATTTAGCAAATCATCCGAATCGGCCGTATTCTTGTCTTTTTTAAATGATTGTATTCAAGCCGTGAATGACTAGATCGGACCTATACGCTTGAGAGGGAGGTATGCATCGAAGTAGAAAGCTACCTCTAGGTAGCTACCCCTGATATTTTTGAAAATAGGTACATATCCGGACAGTTAATCAAATATGTATGAACATCATCATCTTCGCTCTCGTCTATATGTAAACTAGCGATAAATTTAAAGTTTAGACGGACATATATATAGTAGTTTTCATTTGGGAATACCCACATAAACCTGCCATATCCAGTAAGTGAACAAATAGGCGCACATAGTGGCCGGTAGACCACATGTCAAATTTTTTTTCGGGCCACCCTTTTCCTTCAGTAGCTCTTAGGGAGTTCAATAAACATGCTATGGTGTTCTTGTGGATAGAGTCTAACCCCTGTCACGTGGCGCACCTAGGATGACGGGAAAGAATATGTTGTTCCGCGAGGAACTGGGAACTATCTGGCTAAGCTCAAGGTATACATACAAGATAGTTCTTTGTCCCAAGGTGAAACATCTGACAAACCCCACGTCATCAACTCAGCAGTAGGTTTCGACAAGCGAGGATCTGGACTTAGACCGTACTTGGCTATCTTCATCCAGGACTGCCAGAGCTTGTCTCGGACATCCTGACGCCGGTGGTCTTGCACTATGTAGCTGAACGCTATACGCATTGACATTGTACAGGGCAGGGCTGAGCTGAATGGTTTGACTTGTCTGGATCTTGGTTCGGATGTAGGGGAGACCCACGGGTTCGTGGGTCGCTTTCGCCACGAACTATCCCGGATCGGAACGAGCTCCGATAGATGAGGATGATCCTATGTCAAAGCATACACTACTAAACTACTATTGAAGCCAGTCGAGAGACCTTGGCGCCCTCGAAGCGAAGTAGAAACACCGAGTTCTTGACATTCTTAGCACTGAATATTCCGACGCCGCCCTCGATCAATGCGACATACCCCATATTTTACGTAGTGTTGACATGTAGATCATAGGATCTAGAGTGGTAGTGGCAGCTGCCATAAAATATTAAAATGTCCGGTTGAACAACTACCCACCTGTCATTACTTACCTAGTCGTCGTCGTTGGCCAGTTTAAGGGGGAAGTAATATGGCACGAACAGTTTATCATATACCTATCTTTAGAACCCACCAATTTATTCCGTCTTTTTAATTCTATTTTTCATTTTTATAACCAAAGTTCACGATAGCAGGTAGTGCTCTGTTTAACAGAGCCTTAAGTGCTCTAAGATGGCGGACGCGGATTCGGTTGATCACACCCAGATAACGATCCTTATTGCGGTTGCAACGACCTTGACATGTATCTCAGGTAAGATAATGATGAATAGGTATCTCTATTCTAGATGTTCCTGTGGACTAATATTGTGGTCAATAGCTATTATTATGTCCATCCGAGTATGGCTTCGTTTTTTCGCCATTAAGAAAGCCGGCATGGATGATTACATGGCCATTGGTGCTCTGGTATTTCTAATAACTCTATATCTTGCCTACTCGTGCTGATACAGGCCAGATTTTTACAATCGGCTATCTCGGAATTCTCTATTTAGCAAAATCGAATGGAATGGGCCTACCCATGGGGACTTTAACACCAATTGAGATGGAAACGCTTCTTAAAGTAAGTGTCTCCTGATCATCTTGTTGGTCTGGAGATCAATCCTTGAACCACGGTACTAACAGGAGGATAAGACAGTTATCGCCATCGAGATTATATACTATTCAATTCTAGCGTGTGTTAAATCATCCATCGTATTTATGTACGATAGATTCGGTATGTTCTATTGCATTATCATTAGAGTACGGATTATTGACCCTCGCCCTCCCCCTCAGCTGTATCTGCTACCTTCAAAAGGGTCTGCATGTCCACGAATATTCTTCTATTCGTATTCTTTATTATCTGCATTGGCGTAGTCGTTGGTCAATGTAAACCTCTTGAAAAGACCTGGGACATCACAATGTCGATGCCAGGCAGCTGCATAGATGCTACCGCATTCTTTTACTGTAAGAGACACATCCGCCCCGAATTTTCCACAAAGACTTACCCCTGGCCAGTCACATCTATATTCGGCATCATCCTGGACGTTTGGATCCTCGCCCTTCCGTTACCTACCCTCAAGCACCTTCAGATATCGAAACGTAGTCGAAAGGTGCTATATGGAGTCTTTGGCGCGGGTGGTCTTGCGACCGCCTTCTCATGCGCTCGGTTATACTCGGTTCGCACCTATACTATGGCTACAGACCCCTTTCGAGATAGTACTCTTGTATGCATCGTTGCCCCCTTTTCTACTACATTTCTTTGGTCCTAGAGCCCTATTCTGACATGGGATAGGTGAACGTCTGGTCTATGGTTGAAGTAAATGTAGCCATTTGGTGTGCATGTGCCCCTGCATTAAAACCGGTGTTTTCTCCCCATCGTTTTCTCGACACCAGAAAGACATCAAGCCGAAACTACCACAGCTTGAACGGCCCGACTCTCTCGAAGAAAGCCGCCGGAGGCTCGACATCGCAATCGCGTATCATTCCCTTCGATAATAGCAACCATTCCGCATCGCCAAGAGGGTCTTCTACAGGCCCGGAGGATATTGAGCTTGAGCGCCCTAGGCAGGTACACGTTTAGGCCACCCTGTTATTGTCTACAATATGGGAAGAAAGATATGGAAGGACACGGCCAGGGTCGACTTCTACATTACATCATAATGTAGCCGTCTCTACCCACTCCAATACGGATGCCCGCTGAATCGATATCGTTACCTCAATCTGTGCAGCGCCAAATGCCATATAAGCGCGGAATTGTCGTTGATCACACGATGCGACCTCTATTTAGGAACGTCTACATTGCTGCCGCCGAAGCTTGACAAAAAAAAGGGCAAAGACAGCGGCTGCAGAGGTTCAAAGAGTTGTTTCACGATTGAAGATATTAATGATTAATAAAATCGAATTAAATAATTTTCTATTGGAGTAGTTCCTTGGTTTCCTCCTTCAATACGTTAGAAATGCCTACTCGCGCAACCAAGTCGAGGTCGAAGAAGCCTAACACCATCTCAAGACGGATAGTGTCTCCCTCTTGCGTCTTTGCTGCCCGCCCTATTGCGGAAATATCTAGAAACCGATATCTCAGGCGTCTTCGACCTAGCTCAACCATTCCCCGAGAAAACTACCTCCAAGAATGTTGTGCGCATCGCAACTATCTCTCGTCCATCCAGTATCGATGGGGGCGATATAGGACACGATGTTCTGCGCCTTTGAATCTTCGCGAGCGTCGTGCTGCAAAAGGTCGCCTTCAACTGGGCGTCTAAGAACATTCAATAGGCCCTCTTGTTTATCGAATGATTTATTATGATTGCCTCCTAAGTGTTGTTGGGCAAACTATTCTTCTGCTGCCCATGTTCTCAGACTACACCCTGCTTAAGCGTCATGGCTTTCTCTGGCTTCGTCGACCGTCTTTACCCTGCTAAGACCTAAAGATTACACTTGGGAAAATGGCGCGCAAAAGCTGTGGTTTAATTAGGCCTATGGGAAGATGGAATATTAGCCGTGAGGTCGACTGTGTAGCTTCCGGGGTAGACTCTGATTATTGTTTCCCTGGGGATAGTATTGCTAGACTTTGGGAATCAAACATTTATCTTAGCAACAAATCTAGCGACTAGGATATAGGCGGCCGTACCCATTTAGATTTGACAGCCTTCCTATCGATGCCTGCTATCCCAGTCCAGGCATCAATGTCGTAGAGCTAGGCTCTCGTGTATATCAATCTAATCGATGTTAATGACGAACTATATGCCGTTAACCACGTATAACCCAGTGTAATTGCATGACTCGAAGTAGATATATTTAGGTAGGCATACCTTCTAAATAACGACCTAGATTACGGTCTTTCTGGCGTGGCATAACGATCTGTACTAACGGATTGAAGCTGAGATTATCAAGAATGGCAACGTCACATTCCTCTTCTATCATTTGAAGACTAAAAGAAATATGTTAACTGTAAGATATAACACTAAGAAACTGTCACGTGGCGCACCTAGGATGATGGGAATGAACGTGTTATTCTACGAAGAACTGGAAACTATCTGGCTAGGCTCAAGGCATACATACAGGATGCTTCTTTATCTATCATGTCTAGGTAACACCCAAAGGTGAAACATCTGACAGAACTCGAAGAGACATGGAGCTGAAGGAATTATACTAGTTTTGCGTAGTTACTACCCGCCATCGCCAGATTGGTTGCCGCTCACTGTGTGCAAACACTAGCAACTTCCTCCTACGTAACGTTCACAACCGACTTAGTGTCGATATTGAATGAGGAATTACTTTGCCAATCCGTACGTAGGTGGGTACACCCTCAGGTACATTAGAATACGTCTTGACCATGAGCTTCCAACACCTCCCACGACTCCTCTCTTTAAGAATCAACATCACTTGAACATCTTAATTGTATAACAACCCACTGGAACTTCAGCCTTAGGCTCAATCCTCAGCCTCAAAAGACTTCACACATATTCCTCACACGAACAACCGCTGTGAAGGTAAGCAATCTGCTCCTTATAACATACACTTACCCTACTTACAACGTCCTGCTTTTCAATCAATGTACCACAGCCTCACCTTGCTGCCTTGTCTATCTACGTATCTCGATACTAAGCTGACAACAGCCCTAGAGTAGGGACAACTCACAGATTTGATTTACAGAGACGATGGATACCTATAATCCGGACGCAGCTCACCCAGTGAATGGGCACCCTCAAGACATGCAAAGAGTTGTATACCCCATGTCGCAGAACTACCTAGGGAATCACAACTTAGCAGCGAACTACTCAGCACCGATTCCGAACAGCCGCAACACGTCCCTATGGATAGTAGGTTTACCCCCAACGCTCACCTATCCCCAACTGCTAGGGTCCATCCGTCGCTGTGGAAAGGTCAAAGCAACCTGCATTAACTTCGCAAACCAATACCACCCTACCTCAGCCGCGAAAGTCGTCTTCTTCACCCACGATGCCGCCGTCCGCCTCATGAATCAAGCCAGCGGCTTAGTAATCGATGGCTACCGCCCGTTGATTAGATGGAATCGTATCCGCACCGCAGAGTCCGATGAAAAACTAGGCTCTCGTGTCATTCGAATCACAGGCCCACGTCAATTAGTATCACTGGAGAATCTACAAATTTTCTTCCTGTCACGGTTCGACTACGATCTGGATCGGTACGTTCCGCTCTGGATGAACGAGCGCTTCGCATGCGTTGATGTCCACTTCGGCTCATGGAGGGCGCAAGCTCACGCTGCTTTTTTGGCGATTCGGCGACATCTTTACCCCTGCTTTCATGTTACTTACACATACGATCCCTGTGCTTAATGCATTGCGTCACGTCTATCGGTGGAAGGGATGAAGATGATTGGGAGAAGCTTCAGCTCTAAGAGGCTGGCTGAAATGAGGGCTGAAGCCTAAGAGCTGGGAGATGCACTTGGAAGGTGCACTAGCAGCATATTGTATTCGTACTTTCGAAACCAAATCTAGACTACACCAAGTGGCAGTTACTTATCTTATTTAACCAATTGAGAGAAGAGAAAGTTGATTGGTTGATTGGTATGCCCCCATCAACGAGTCCAAACGTCGAAATCCCTTCGAAGTAAACACTCTTACATAAGGGGTATCACGTGAGGGGTACAGGTTGCACTTAAACCCCACCAAGTCACATGACTTCCTTTTGGCATCTTGTTTACGTGATCTATGACCATGAGCTATCTAGCAGGTCGTTTGCAAAGATAAATGGATAATATTGCTCCAGTTGGCTTAGGGCGTAGCGTAAACCTACCTACCTAGGTAACGACCACTCGGACATCTTGGGAACCTCTCCTAATCTCAGGTGTCATCGTTTCGTGATCATATCGAATATCCTCAAGAGTCGTATCGTAGAGTTTCATACGTGGCACAACTCGTAATGCTAACGAAGCCATCACAAGGAAAAGTTCGCACAGTGCCAGACTAAAGGGTTGCCAGCTGTTTTACTCTCCATCGATCGAGGCAGTCTCGATGGATGTCACCTACCTCATCCCAGCACATTGCCGCGAGCCCTTCGAAAACTGCAGGATGCAGTGCTCCGGAGCAGTATTCTTCAACCCCTTATCGTTGATCCATCTTTCGGGCACGAATTCATGCGGCTTGGGGAAAACATTTTCATCATGGTGAGAGATGTATGAGCTCATTCCTATCAGCTGCCTTTTGGAATGACATATTGGTATCCGTCCTTCCCATATCTCAATTTCTCCTCAAGGGGAACCCAAATAGTACGTAATGATGGATAAAGTCGCCTTTAGATTAAGTTATGTCAGCGACTATCGGGACTTTAACGTAAGGGAATAAAAGAAATGGGGGGTAGGGTTAGGGTTAGAGCATATGGTAAGCTTACGGCTGTGGTCTCAGTTCCAGCGGACATTAGCGATATCCCCTCGCCCGACAATCAAAATATGGAATTATCTATAGCTCCAGCGAGGATTTTGAGAAAGTGGGCGTGTCTGTCACGAATACAGTTACCCACGCTTGGGTAAATCTCCTCTATGAAGGCCGGATCATTGCAGTGAAGCTCTTCTGGGTTAATACCGACAATAGGGCCTACAGGCAGAGTAAGCCTAGATCTAATCTTCCATAAGAAATATTTAGGGGAGTTAATTGATACCGAACTTACCATATTTCTCTTGCATTCGTTGTATTCATGGGTACATCTCCCTATCGACAGTATCCCCTCTCCCCCATGGAACTGCTGTATGCAGTATGTGGATCTGAATTACTATCAAGGAGAGATCAACGCATTACATTTATGCGGGTGTATCAGCACCTTTTTGAAGTCTATCATTGGTTACGTTCCTCAATGTTTTACTGGGGACTTCGGGGTATAGACGCGTCAATTAGGCGATATTATATGTATAACATCAGGTGTAATAATCTCGTAGTAATTAGCTATAATAATAGCGCTTGCTGAGAAGGTGATCCTAGATTTATACTCAAGGTTAGAATCCTTTCGACTGGCAATCAACTACAGAAACCCCTTGCCATGTAGTATTCAATGCAAAGCCTAGACCTCCGTGTTGATTGTTGGTGATTGGCGTTAGGTTAAAATCATTGCAAGATAAAGGAAACAGCTGAGAAACCACTTGTAATTGTCTACAAAATCATACGAAGAAGGTTACCCGACCAATCCGATCAAGTCAACACCTCGGTCTCCCCTAAGACCATAGTACATCGCGCAGCTATCCTTAGTCATCCTTGCCCGTGTCCAATCGTCTGAAGAACATATCGCCGGTTATACCGACCTTGTTTTTCGACCTGAAGCGCATGATTTTCGCGTCATCGTACAACGTGTAGTTCTTCTGAAGCTGTATCCCAACCCACGTAGGCACCCAGGCGACCTTCGTAGGCCCATGGGTAATCTGGCCGACTTCAACTTCTTTCGTCGTTTCACTGACGTACCAAGGTCCTGCATATGCCAGAGTGTGCTTACCGATCAAGGCCCACTCGGCATCTGTGCCAACGTCCTGCGTGGCGGTGTCTATATTCGGAGGTCGGTCCTCCGGCCTTGAAGACATGAAGTTGGCCGACATCCAGCCGTTTGGATTATACGTCAGTATTCCGACGGGGAATTTCCCCAGCCCAGCGTCCTCGGGGTGGGAGATCGTGCCATTGTCGAAATACCTTAATGTCACGTGAGCGACGTAGGAATTCGGGGGTAGCTGAGGGGACTTACGAGGTTACATTGAGGTAGAGCCAGGTGCCAGAAATGGCTTTAATCACATCTTCTGGCTTCACCATTGTCGTTTTATAAGTCTAGGTGTATAATGTTTAGTAAAATTGTGTGAAAAGGGAAAAGTGTCGCAGCGGACTGCTTCTTAGGGCCGTTTTCCAATCCATTTTTATACAATAGGGTTGCCTTGTGTACCTTATCGGCCCTTCGCCTCGTGGTGTTGTCTTCATCTGTCATCCGTTTACACGTTAGAAACCGGTTAAATTGGGGTTTGCCTTGAACCAGACAGGACGGTTTCCTGGCCAATGAATTCAGCTAATCAGTTCAATAATCTCCTCATATGATTATATTAATATCACGGCACATATGAGTTTGCGCACCTGATTCTATATTCAATGTTGATCATGTATTTTAACCTCACCGGGATTTCTGCAATTGATACTTTGAAAAACATTTGTGAGAATCAAATATCAGGAACTTATCTCGCAACGCCGATCTTCAACTAGCCATCAAGACTTTGAAAAGGAGCGAATTCATTTGGTTAGATCTGATGTAAGGTCAAATAGAACATTTCAATCCATTTTGTACGGCATATATGTATCTCTTCTGCATAGGAGGTACCTAAGGTATCCACAACTTTCATAAAAGCAACAATGTCCGCCCATAAAGACACGCATATATAAGCCAGTATTCTGCACATCGGTAAGGGGTTCTCATTCGATCGCATAACACCGGTAAGCCACAGCCCTATCGTCGAAATGTCCTAAAGAGGCGGCCCCTGGAGGTCCGAGAGGAACGTTGAATGTGGAGTCCGGGCCATTGTTCTCGCAGGACTCATTGCTATTAAGCCGAATCAACTATCAGTAACATAGTCCATGAATTTGCATCAGTACTCGTAATCTGGTAATGTATAAGGTAGCTAGTTGACTTACTCATACAAAGTGCAATTCCACTTTGAATAGGCCCTAGCTGAGGATACCCCTTGGGGAGCTCCCACATGAAGGTCTTCAGGAAGTTGAACTGTGAAGGGGTGAGCACTTGTACCATATTACAGCAATATGTTGGGGATTGAGGTGAGCTCACAGCACGGCGGACTGCCATATCCACGGACGGTAATCACATCCGTAAGGCTCTCACAGGCGCAGCCCTGACAATCCTGGTTGAAGTTGGGATTGGAACAGAGGTATAAGTCTGGGGTGTCGTCTGACTCTTGCCTCGCGACGGCGGCGCTGAAGACGAGAGCCGCCGTCTTTGACAGCGCAAAAGCAATTGTAAATGGTTTCATGGTGAGAAATTGATGTAGATGCAAGGTTACGGTGTTTTGACTCTAACCAACTCACTAGGGGCTGCTTACGTCTTGTTTAGGTGTGCGGGTAGCTGGCTTTATGTAGAAAGAATGAGGGCCCATGTCCCGACCCCTATTATGAGTTCATCACCATAAGAGAACATAAACAGGAAGACCGCTCAAGTTCATGATGTGCACCTTGACATATCTAGCCCTCTCAATATTCGAAGGCATGGTACAAGGATATCGAAACTCGATCATTGCGTGAAGACATCTCAGTGCATAGGTACCTAAGGTATCTAGTAGGGTGCTACGAGACTTTCAGCTCCCATGACAAGTAGGGGTCACGAGCTTGTTTCTGCTGAGTAGAATAAGCATATAAGGCTACCTTACCGAACAATGGGCTGCTAGGTTCCTAAGGTATATTCTTTATTGAGCGGCGTGGCGTAGAATAGAAATGAAGACAACCTGTTGCCTTATGAGCTTTAATGGAACCTGTAAACTACGACGTTCTTCCCTTTTGAGACGTTGCACGAAGTCTAATAATATACAAGCCTCATTTCTTGCCTAGTCCCAGTTTCCAGTATATCTACCAAAGGGGAACATAGTCGATATTATGGCATCTAGCTACCTAGTAGATACCTTATGAAGTTTTAAGTTATCATCTGTTAGGCGTAGCTTAAATCGCCGTCTAACTAACGATGCGAGCACGATCCACTCACCGAGTCACAGATCTTCATAAATCATGGCTGAGCCTTGCCGCGGCAAATCGAACCTTCAAATTGATCGGCGCAAATGAATGTATCGGGTCTTAACTTGGTACGACCCCTAAACAAGCTGAGTAGAAAGACTAGATAATATCGAAGCGAAATATCGAAACCCTACAATCATCAATAATATTATTCAATTTCCCTTGTGATCCCGCCTGCTAGCTGCTTCTAGATTACGAGAACCTAGCAATGAAAGCAACACGAATTAAATGAGTGCATTTAAAGTGAGTCGAAACATAATCAGTACCTAGATGTCCTCCCCGACGCGGGGTCCACTCCCACCGACCCAGTCCTCTCGCTCATAGTATCGGAAGACAAGTTCGTAATCGTCGAAATCATGGACAATGCGATCCATACGGCGATACCCCGGAATCTTCTCCATACGCTTGCTGCGACCAACTCCAGCCGGAATTTCTTCATCGTACGTGTGAACAGACTTGGCCTCGAAAAGTGTAACGCTGAAGCGACCAGGCTTGAAGATCTGGACTACATGATCGATAATTTCCGAAGTTTCACGTCCATTCTGACCCCCTGGAACATTGGTCTCAAAAGAGGCGAACGAACAGATAGGTTCAGGGGTCACGTGCACAGTGAAATAGTGGGTTGACCTGGCGTCGTCGTCGTTTCCGTGCTTCTGAGGGGCTGGGATGATGCCGTTGGCAGAGAAACCGCAAGGAGTAAAAAGGTACGCATCGATACGAGCATCCGGGTATTTCGAGGTAGGATACACATCTGAAAGTCCACAAGCCTCCGAGACCACGGTTCCCAGTGCGTGGCCTTCGGTGGTCAAACATTCAGTCTCCACTTGCTCGGAAAGCGGAGTGTGTGGATCGTGGAGATCAGAATCGCTTCCGTTGCTGAACACATCGAATGTGTCATCGGAAAGACTCTCAACCGTGCTCATGGTTTTGATCGTTGCAGTGCTAGCAGACAAGTCTCCGAGACTGTCTAGAGCCATCTGTCGAGCTTCCTGAGCTTGTTCAGAAAGCCTGGTGCTCGCGACCGCACTCGCGTGCTCCAGGTAAAACTTCTTCGCATTCTCAGGATCAAGGTCCGTCATCAAAATCTCTAGGGTTTCGTCATTGCATTCCAAGTCACCGTTGAATATGGAAGCACGGCCAGTAGGGATCCTAAATGTGCTGACGGGATTCACTGATAACCTCTCGTCATCTGGTGTACGTGGCGGGGTTAGAGAGGTCTGTGGCGAGGTGATGTATAAGTACCAGTGATCACCATTCATTTTGCCGACCATATAAGCGCTTCCTCCTTCGAACATGTCGTCGAGATATTTAACTTCCTGTTTCCAGCTGCGATGAGGTCCACGCTGCTTATGGGGGAAAAGAAAATTCTTCCGAGAGTAGAAGACTCGGTAGGGCGTAGCAGCAGCATGGATGTCATCCAGCGATTTGGCGTTGTGGAAAGGGAACCCAGCATGTTCGGCGGCGATTCGGAGAAGCCTATGGAGGCCAAGGAGAAGGGTGGTGGTTCCGCAGGTCTTCAAGATCAGCTTGTGGGGAAACACAAACATGCTTGACTCGGAGAGTAAGTAAGCATCCATGTGCTCGGCCTCGAGAACAGAGAGGATCTTGCAATTGACCATGTCGAGCATCCCAACCCAAGTTTCACTAGAAACCGACTTCAAGCCATTGGGGTTGACACCAGGTGGCAGAGCCTTGGGGTTGGGAGCAAACCAAACCTCCAGCAGTTTCTCTGGGCCTATACATCGTTAGTCTTGGGCAAAGCTATTGAATACGTAGGACATACCTTCGAAGGCATTGGTGGAGTCTAGATCTGCAGCGACATTGTGATTGATAGTCAAATGGGGCGTACCCTCAGATGGCGAAAATGTATAATTGGTAGGTATCTCGAAGTTGACCATCTCCGTACCGGGACCCAGAAGGCGAGCAATGGGCGCGAGGGGAATGGCTTGTCGATTTGATATCAAGATGTTTGCTGCAGATGAGTACTGTAGCTACTGCGGAGCACTGACTGCCGCCCAAACGAACCTTGCGGCGTTCGTTTGAGAGAGTAGGCCCACAGATCGGTGGGAGACTGTGAATGCTGGCGGAGCCAGCTACAATGGCGAGTATTCTTTAACGTCTCACGAAGAGGACGTTAGGGGGGTCGGGCTCGAAGGGGGAGGAAGAAGGCCTTTGACCAAGGAATTGTGACGCCTTGTTGAGGGCCTCGTTCTGGCAGAAACCGATACCTATGGGGGAGTATCGGACCTAGCAGACGAGGGGATCTGCAAATACGGTATGGAAAGAAGAGCAAGTAGAAGCAAGTCAAGCTAATAGTAATCCGAGTCGAATGTGTTCGAAGCGGGTGTTATCTGGGCCTATTGGAGAAGGTTAGTTAGTTAGAGCTCAACTTAAGCTGACATGAGTGTCCCTGACATAACGTACTTTGCGGGCTTGGAGAGGAAGCGAAGCAAGTCTGCTGGGCTCATGGAAAACCAGGCCTAATATCAAGTAGGTTGTATTCTGCTACAGCAAACTGTGGACGCCGAGCAGTATCACGTCGTAGAAGTATCAGATATGTCGATTCTTTTTTGGCATTGACAGTTATCGCCAAGTCCTGCAATGGAATATTTCTAGTCGATCGTGTCGTGTGACGCGGCGGTCGATGTGAGTGTTGGAGGTTGATAGAAAAGGTTTGATATGGTGTGGGTAGGAAAAGGGAGGAAAAAAATTGATAGGTGACTATTTTAAGGATACTTCCCTGTTCTCCCTTTTCAACAGTGGGAGCCCGGTGGCGGAATTAGTAAAGTACTTTATCAATTGAGGTTAGAATCAGAGCGGAAACTTAAAAGACAAGTTCAAGTTTATTCTGTCATCCCTAGTTTGTTTGGGTAAAGGAATTCTCTACAAATACTCTAGAGGCGAAGTAAATTTTTAGTGTCAAAACATTAATTCAGCATGGGTTTTGAATCTATCGGTGAGAGATTTTCAAGGTACCCTAGTACTATATGGTAATATTCGAAGCTTAAGGTAGACCGCAGAAGATTGGATTTGACTTCAGCAAGGGAAAAAGGTTGTGTGTGGAAAGAATGCCCATGTGCATGTGGTACCGGCACTAGGGTAGGTACCTGATTCTGTGAGAATTGGGTATGTGTGAGGTCACTGCCCTGCCCGAAGTGGAGAACGACTTTTAGTGCAGTCATGGCACTTTCGCACTTTCGCAGCATGTGCTTTACCATTTGAGTGGATAGCCCGGAAACGCTTACGGAGGGGTACTATCTTGGATGCTACCTAGGTACCTATCAAAAACAACATGTCGATACTGCATAGTATAGAAAAAGCGTCAGATAGCACTTGATTGACGCTGACTTTATTTTTCTGCTTGAAATTAGGTAAGCTTATCGTTACCTCTTCTGACACTTCCCTCTGGTTGTCAATTAATGTTTGCTGCTTTCGAGCAGAATCTGGCCGTCTTGATTGCGACACTGCATAAATGGCTCTTGTGTAAGGTGGTCGAAATTCGTCCATTGCGATTTGCTCCTACAAAAAAGTTTCCATAGCCATGGGATTTGGAGAAGTAGGATTTCTCAATGGGCAAAGCAAATTGACCAGGTAGCCCTATCATTGTAGCATTGGTGGATGTCATGCCCCTGATCAACCTGCAAGATATGGATCGTTGTTGGTCGGCACTTAGTCGCAACGTCGCAGAGACTTGCTTCCCCTCTAGAAAATGATAAATGATCGTTGGGTTGGAGGAGTAGCCGTTAATGTAGTAGTAGCAACCACCTTGGGGCCACTTGAAAAACGCTAGACAGCTGCAGGCGTGCGCGCCGAATCTCAATATATATGCCCCTTGTGGTCACACCGCATACAAGATTCTAGACGGGAGGAACATTAGGCTGATAAGAATACGCCCGACATCATCCGATAGCTGTGACGATATCTTGCGTGATCTTTCTGAAGATAGGCTCAAGGGAACAGTCTAAGTATTTGTTCGCAAGCAGGCTGGCGTCCTTCGCTTCTCCAGCCGACGTATCAGTATGACCATTTTGATGTGTTTCAGAGAAGTCCTGTCCGTCGATGACGGTCCCTTTTGGATATCGCGGTCGCCTTCCTGTTTCGACTAACATCACAAACTGAGGGTCTATAGGAACACCTCCTAAAAAGCGCACGTTGAAATCTTTCGCCATGACTTGGCCTCCTCCTTTGCCAAATATGTTGGTGCATTCGGCGCAATTTGGGCATACGAACCCGACCATGTTCTCGATAACGCCGACGACCGATATGCCTGTCTTTGCACAGAAATTTAACTCTTTCCTGACATCCGCCGTTGCAACCGCCTGAGGCGTGGTCACTACTACCGCTCCGGCGACCTGTCCAGGAGATGCGTCTTTTAGCAGCGTTTCTGCAAGTGATATATGTTCGTCAGATGTCCCAGGAGGTGTGTCTATGAGCAAGAAGTCCATTTCTCCCCATAATACGTCGGAAAGAAATTGCCGGACCATCGCGGTCTTCTTTGGGCCACGCCATACCACCGCGTCGCCTCTTCCACGTAATAGGAAGCCAAGACTCATGCACCTCAATTCGCCTATACCGGCCTCCGCGTTCGCAGGGTGTACCGTCACGGGAAGCCACCCTCCAGGCGCTTGGGTAACTTTCGCATCTTCAATGTTAAACATGCGCGGCATCGAAGGGCCAGTAAGGTCGACATCGAGAACCCCGACGGAATGGCCGGCTAGTGAGAGCGATAGAGCGAGTTGCGTGGTTACAGATGATTTTCCTACGCCACCCTTGCCCGAGAGAACCTGCGAGTTCACGTATTAGACGGCGTACCCAGTATGAACCCTTTGCATGTTATACATACTAAGAGGATATGCTTGACTTTAGCGAGGGACATGGCTAGACTAAGAAGTGTATAAATCTAGAGTAAATAAAAGATATGCGCTAGATAAACCAATAAGCTTTGTGGGAGCAATAGAGTGACTCAAGGTGGTTGGAAGAGCTTCATTCTCTGCTTTTCATTTCTGTATGCCCTTATGTGTAAGTGAAAGGGAGAAAAATCGGCCTCTACCGACATCGCATTTATCAGCAGATGTACTATAGGCCGTGTAGGTACAAACAACAACCTTATTGAAGCCGCTAGAAAATTGCCCCACCATCAGCCCCCACTACTGCTAAATGAAGAATGGGAATGACGAAATCCGAACCTTATCGATCGCAGCTTTGTCCAGCCACATAAGCCACAGTGGATACTTCAGGATTCGAGTCTTACCATCTTCAGTGACTTCAGTGGCTCATCCGTTTCCATTAGATCCGAGCCAAGAACGCTTGATCCTCCATCATGCAAAGCTCCAGGAACTTGGCCCCCTGAATCGCCTTCCATTCCCCTGTACAAGTACGGTAATTGACCAGGTTTCCGCGCTCGCGCTCGAGCACAATACTTACATATTCTTGGCTGTTAGTTCATTTAGGTAATAATTCTTTTACAGGTCGCAGCCAACGGCATGCATCGCCTCATAACTCGTGACAACTGTGCTTCATCATTATAGTTACATGTAAACCGCGTAATTGCAGCATCGGTCTCCGGGAAGTCGCCTCATCGGCAACCAACATGACCATCGCCTCGATCGATCATGGACGATCCTTGGGGTTCGCCTTGGGCGTCATCCGAAACGACGTCCAAACATGACCCTCCCATACCGTCGCCACCGAAAAATTTACTCAGTCCTCCACCGCGAGCTTTCTTCGGTAGCACGTCAAATCTCCAAAGCCAGTCGCCATGGGCGGATGATGTCGGTTTCGGGGATTGGACCGGTACAGAACAGACAGATCTCGGGACAAACGCGCTGGATTGGGGTGTATGGGCGGAGCCATCTTCCCAGACTTCACACCCAAGCCCAAGACTTGACGATTTAGTGAAGAGGAGTTCAATTGCGTTGCCTAGCAGTGCCGCGACATCCCCCGGACTCAGACCCCTTCCGCGATCTCGAGCCTCTTCCGTCTTCCGACATCACTCTCCGGATCCGTGGGCGACGGAAATACCGTTGCACGACAAGAGAAATGACTCTCCTACAAGATTCTCGGGCTCGCTGGGGGTCTCCGTGATTTGCCCGCAAGGGGAAGCATTGGAGACGCCTATTCCGTCAGCGCAACAGCAAGAGGTCGGAGAACTCTCCGAGTTAAGGGTCGATGATACTCTATCGAAAGAGGAGGATGAAAGAATATCCGACGGCGCATCGCAGGTATACGAACCATCACGACCGTCACTAGACCCCATAGAATCCTATGACGCAGGCCGCAATGCGGCCCCCAAAGTCGAAATCCACGATACACCGTCGAGACCATCATCCACGTTCTCGGTCGACAGCTCTAACGTAATAGAGCGCCAGGACTCGCCAATAACGTCTATTGACGAAGATCCTAAGTCGCGCCTACGAACCGTCTCTCGAAACGCGTCTGGTAAGGTTCAAGAGCTGGTAGGAATGTATGATGGCCTGGCAAAGACTGCCATCGAAGAGCCACCACCGCCGACGCGACTTGACCTGCCCAGAGAGCGGAGTCGAGGGAGATCACCAAGTCAGACCCGGAGCACGGATGGCGAAGATGATGGGGACTTTGGTGATTTTGAAGACGCGAAGAGTGAATACGAGAAGCCAGCACCCACCTTCGATGCCCCATCAGCATCTTCGGGAAGGCTGTCAACGCCTACGAACCAATCCGGAGAGAAAGCTTTCAAAGAACAGACGGATGAGCCTGCTGGACGCGAAATCTCGCTGCCAGGGACAGCCTCAGTATCAATCCAGCGACTTGTCGAGAAATTCGGCCCTATACGATATGACGTTGATTTCCGATCAATTGAGAAACTTTACCCGGATCTCGCTGAAGAGGCAGATGATAATACAATTGAAAACAGTGAAATTCCGGACCGAGTTATTGACGACAATTTTACAACAATATCAGAGCGTAAAACGTGGTATCGAATTTCTCGTTATGGATCAATGCGGAAACATGACTCTGGAGATGACGACAATTATCATAGGGTGGATTGGCCAACATCCCATCTACACAGCGATGTCATAAAGATCGTTAGGAGATGGATGGAGGAGGACTCAATTTCTGGAAGAGCTATGTTAGGAGCCGGCAAACGAACAAGCGCCTTTAACTGGGATTCTTCTGCGGCTCCCGTTGATTTGGGTAAAGTTTTTGCTCGAAAAGCGTCTATCTCACGTTCACAGAAGAGTCCAATCCCACCACCAATTCAAGACTCTAGGCAATCCATAGGTTCTGATTCTGAGCCAAGGAGGTCACTCAAAAGTCCGATCCAACCACCTGATTCGACCTTCCGGCCAAAGGCTACCGGGACACCTAATTTCGGTTGGAGCTCGGAGCATAAGTCATCCACTGCAGATGAGATTCCCAGCAACAAAATACAAAACGAACGCATAGAATCCCCAAATATCCAGACACCAGCGACTACTGAGGCTGAGAACAAAACGCAAGACGCGGTCCAAACAACCGCACAGCCAAACCGAACTGAAATCGCCTTGGAAGATGAGGATGATTGGGGCGAGATGGTGTCATCTCCTCAAGTAGAAGTCCACCCTGGCCCTACCCTCATGACCAAGTCACTGAACTATATCAACGAGCCCGCTTCGACATCAGTTAGTGTTTCTGATAGCACACCTAGACCCGAGTTGAAGAACGTCGTAGCTGTACCAGGTAATAACCTAGCACCAAAGTTGTCTGTTTCCATACCACAGAGCAGTCAAGCGCCGCAGCAAGCGTCGGATCGAACAGGCCCGTCTAGCGCAGCACCAAGATTAGACCCATGGCCTTTAGCAGATTTTTCTATCTTTGAGAACCTGTCTGCACGGACACCGAGGTCGCCTAGGCGAGACCCTTGGCCTCTCGCTGATTTCTCGATTTTCGATTCACCAACATCGGGAGCGGTGTCAAATTCAGCAAATTCGCTGAAGACGAAGCGAAAATCTGGCTCAAAACCGAGCGAGAGTAAAAACGTCCAGGCTAGCGTGGATAAGACGTCAGGAGCTCAGACTCCGCTAAAGGCTGTGCTTGGTCCGATAGAAAACTCAACCCACGAGCGGGATCAGGACAATATCGTCAAGAGTATTGTACAAAATTTGCCTGATTTATCATACATGCTCCGGTAGTCTAGTTTCGCGAATTCTTTGTTTCTTGGCATTGCAAGGAGTTGATAATAGCTACGATTGTTGAAGATAGGTCGGATTTGGGTCCTGTCGGCGCTTTATGATCGGAGTAAACAAAGGGGCGGTCATTTGTTGGGTACATCATTGCGGGCCCGTTTTGGATTTTTGCATTATAAAGATCCCTTCTGTATATTACCACATTACACGAGTTTCGGCAATTAGGAGTAGTCGAACGATAACGAAAGCGAACCGAAAATAATTTATTACTGTTTTGTAAAGATACCCTTTTTATCACGAGAAATCACGGACTTTTCAGTTCCATGAACGAGCAAATCGAGACATAACCGTAGGAGTCTCGATGAAAAACCCGGTCATTCCAGTGGTTCGGGCCAATGCCGTGACCCGAGACTGAAAGTGTTGCATGAGCCACCGCCTATTGAGGCTCAATGCAACTGTTTTGCTGTGTTTAGCCGCCCCTGTTTTACAGGGGGCGCTTCAGGGCTAGCGTTACTGTATTTTGGTGATGAGGTCTCGCTAATTGCGAGGTCGACCAATAGCCAGCGTCTGGAATGTACCAGCCTCACCCCGCTATTATCGCTGAGCTCTAGCGACTACCTACAACGACATAAAACTACAACGTCGCATTTCCCCCCCTACTTGGCTTAATTCGCGATTTCAAACATGTTTAAAGGAAAGTGCCGGTGAAGAGGTAGGGGTTGGTACCTATATTAGGTAAGTATATAGATGTATGTAGGTGGCTGTACAATCTTAAGAAAAGAACGAGGTCGACCTCATTTCTCTTCACTGTCCAGAGTCTTTGAATTCATTCCACGAGATGGCCCGGTCAAGCCTTTCGCAGTCGCGTCCCGCCTCGCTGATTGCCTCGAGATGACTAGATCACGACGGTTTTTTTATTTATACATAGATTTCATTTCTCACTTGCTGGCAAGGTCCCCTTCGCTTATTACCATGGTATCCTAATGTGTATGGATTTTACGTCCTTCGTCCTTCGTTCATAAAACTTCTTGATGAAACAGCTGGCCGGCCCTGCTGATATACGAACGGCACCCACATGGCGCGGAAGAAGATCGATGAAGAAAAGGCTTCGTCGGTGGATGACAACCACGCCCAACTACTCTACCACTCTCTTGACCAGTACAATAAAGAACAAAAACGACGGAAGCGACCCTCGATCCTCCTTGCTGCCCTCATATCTCTCTTCCTGTCGTCTGTTGGAGGTCTCACTCTCGCAATCGTATTATTGCTTCAGCCGATTGAAATCCAATCCGCATGTATCGCCAGGGACCTAACATTATTTGCAAGCTGTATAGCATTGGTATACGTCTGCTTGCATGTCAGAGGGGCAAGGAAGGATTATAGGAGAAGGGGACCAGGGCCTCCGCAGATCTACGGCGATTATCTACATGCCAGCGCACTTATGATTGCGAGATTGGGTATTGCCGTGTGGGTGGCTGCCTTAGTGGCAACGGCCGTCATGATTGCTAGGGCAGTGCCTGCGAATGGCTTCGCGAAAATAGCGCCATACTTGGACTTGGTTATCTGCATTGGAGCAACGTAAGAGCCCCAACGGCTCCTCGCAGCATCAAAACTAACAGTAAAGATAGACCTTCATTCATTGCGATATCCGCCACAATTGAAAGAAACCCTACGCCTTTCGCAACTAAGGGGGTGTCTAGGAGCTCTTTTTTGAGCTGTCGCGCGAGCGAAGTCACGGATTATACAGCTCCAGAGTTCAGTGTTTCGCGCAGAGCTTCATTGCAGCGAAAAGAGAGCACGGGTACTTCTGTTTTGACAGTACCGACGGCTGAGATTTTCAAGCTTGGATGTCCCAATCCAGCCGGAGCCACAGCAAGAAATCCCGATCACTTGGAGATAAGGACCGAAGACTTACCCGTCGACGGAACGGAACTTATGGCGAATTCGCCTATTGGGGCGACTTATAGTAGTATTCCCTCAGTTTTGAACCCTCTACGGGCGTCGGGAATTTCGGTTATCCGCAAGCCGCTGCCGATCCCAAAGAGTCCGCCCCAACCGGTGTATAATCCCGGCGGATGGAGATGTGAATGGAATAATATTGCTGAGCAAGCCGGGGCCCCAAGGACTTCAGAGGCCGCTATGGAAAACGCGAACGCGCACCGCTCTGCCTATTTCTCTTCTGATCATTCAGGCGGAAGTGGGCGTTCTTCTCGTGCATCAATGCCCTCTAATACGTCCAACGAGATAAACAAGGGGCATCGCGCGACACCGAGCACAAGTATTGCCAGCAGTGCTCACCGCTCCCGATTATCTACGGTCAGGTACGCCGCGGAACCGGAAATCGCTATCCGGCAGCCCATCAGGGTCATCAAGAATCCCAACTACTGGCCTCCTACGGTAGTCGATGTACCAGATGAAGACCGAATAATAATTAGAGCACCAGAACCGGTTGCGCTGCTGAGAGGCACACAGCACGTCCAGGAAGTAGCGCCACCGACCCTAAAACGTAAGCCTTCGAATTTTTCTCGCCCTTTACCATCTACTATGGGCTCTGAGGTGGACTCGGGTGTTGCGATGAATATACCCGATGCATTTAACGACGAAACGGCGAGAAGATGAGACGATAGAACGCGAGATACCATTAATGTATATTATGATATCCTTCTAAATATGACATCTAATATGTGGAACAGTGCTCCCCGCAATCCCACAGTTATCGAACAAGTGATCCAGTGATAACATGCCGATACTCCGCCGCCGTTGTTTTGGGTCATTTTAGTTCTTGATATTTGCTGTATATATACCTCAAGCCTGGCAACGAAGATGATTTGACATAAACCCTGATCGAACTCATAGTCACAGGCGACCGACGCCACACTCGCTGCGTTTCCCACCATAGCCAGCGTGCTTCAGCCATTGTTTCTATACCGCAAAGAATCGGAATACACGGCCAGGCTTTTCGTAGTTATCCGGGATAGAAGGATTATCCTCCATTAAGATGATGGTTGTATCCATATGCGTTGTCGCGTTTTTACTCGTTTAAACTTGCCGCTCACGAAAACCCATAACGTTGGGGTCCACGATTCTTTAGACAGAAGAGGTATCGTAACACCCGCCTCCTCGAGAAGTAGCGAGTCTTTATCTCGAACTACTTGGACAAGACATTTAGACTACTAAACGCAGCATCTAGCCTCAGCACCGACATGCGACGGATTGCTATAGATACGGAGAAGATTCTCTGCGCAAAAAGGGTCGGGGCGAAGGGCTAGGTTGACTACTCCATCTCAAATATGCGACTTCGACGACTCCGGGCCCGAGAATTACTTGCTACGGGTCGTTATAGGCTCGCGGAGGATTATAGCGACTGGCTCCGATATGTGCGGAGTTAGAATACGGGTATATATTAACGTCGAGGCCTGAGTGATTTCTCATGAAGTCCTTCTCTTCTACAGTTGGTATCATTCTCATGGGCTTCACCATTCCACCTTGGGACCGAACACACATATCTCGGAACTCTAAACGAGAGCAACATATACCAAGCAGCCAACAACATGAAAGTCTCTAGAATATCCATTAAAGCGATCGTATCTTCCTACATTGGCTGCATCAGCCGGCGCCAGTGGGACCAGATACCGACTTACTTTAATCCCAACGCCAACTAGTGGGTCAACGGGAACTCAACCCATAACTCGCAAGCCGGCGACGGTAGCGTAGTAGCAGACCGGCTACAGAGCATGCAAGGACTATTAGAAAGCTTCGACACCTACTCCTTCGACATCCTCAACATGGTGGCCGAGTTCGACAAAGTCGTGGTGGAGGCCATGGCGACTGGACGTGGGCCTCGGGATCTGGTGTATGTCAACAATATCACGATGGCCTTCGTGCTGGACTAGAACGGGAAGATCACGAGTCTGAGGGAATATCCGGGCTTCAATGAACTCAACTGGGTCTTGCAGTGGTTCAACGACGACGGAATGTCAGCGAACTCGACACAGCAGTCGCCCTCGAGGTGATAGGATTTGTTCGGGGCCGGGGACAATATTGATGGGCATAGGATCGCGAATGTTGTTGTTGATGCTTTGTGTAGGATCTGCGACCGGGCTCTTGACCCCTGGGATGGCAGAGTCACTACTTGGTGCCGGCGTACTTAGAAGGCGAATCAAATGTTGATATTTATGTTTAGGTGGTAATGTCAATAGTAATTCAATGATATGAAGTGTGAAGCAATGCATTTCCTACACCTCCTTATACCATGGGAATGTGCTGAGCTAAGTTACGCCCAGATAGTGAAGTATGTGTAAGGAGACGGTCAATTTCAGGTAGACTACCTAGGTGCCTAATCAACTTGTGAGTAATTGGGGCCGAGAGCTTGTAGGCCGTGGGCTATATTAACCAATTCCTCCTATGTAGCGTAAGATAGACATAGTTGAAGTGTCTGGTTCGAATAGTTGATGTGAGCTACCGCATTACGTAATCCGATGTAGACACGAGATCGGCGGCCCGGGAATGTCAAGTATTGAAATATCGCCTTATGCTAGATTAGTTTCATCTCACGTAGTTTTATAAAAATAGATATCGTCAAGCTAGGTTACTCAGAACTACTCTGACAACTGCTCACTCTATTGTTGGGTTGGGATTTATAGGTTGAAAAAGGGGCAAAAGGCCTTGATCCTACTAAGCTATCGGGTATCTCGGGCATTGAGTGGGTAATGTGGCTGCCTCCACAAGGAGAGAATCAGGGCAGAAATGGAGGCCTACTAGAGATCCCTTGCATTCATGCGCATACGAAGGTTTGCTCAATGGTACCTGCTGTTCCTGGATAGTTGGGCTTTAGGACGTATGGTCTAAATGAGGGGGCACCCGACTAAACAAAAGGATACTAGACAAACTGATTATGTCATCAGCTTAGCGTGCCGTATTCGAGAAGGCACAACTGCAAGTCCTCACTCTCGATTACCTTCCTTTCATGACTTCTGGTCACTCGAATAAGTGTAAATACATGTAACCTAGGTCCTTTTCTGAGCCACTACCTCGAAAATCACCGGCCAGAACGACTCGGCCGTGGCGGTACACGCCTATGGGCGTAGTTTGCGGTGCTGTATTGATACAAAACGAGCGCCAAAAACATCGGCGCCTCATGAATCCGAGACCTTAAAGCGTCGTCAAATGATACGATTCGACGTAGACGCGTGGAGATACTTGACCAGAGATAGCATGATAGGGACTCGGTCCATCCATTTCCGACCAAGGGGCACCAATGTGTTATCACTGGTATCTTCACGTCAAACGGCCATTCGATCTCTGTCTACCCAAAGAACGTCGAAGGCGCTATTTAAAAGCCTCGATATGGCCCTCAATATGGCATGCGTTAACATGGGTCCGAAGTTTGGTTGGGTTCTAGACTAACTGCCGATGTATCACTGCCACTTCTAATTGTCCACAAACGCGTCGTTGCGACCTCCTCTAAGACGTCTAGACCTGAAGGACGACCAAGTTCGGTCTATCTGCCCTGCTCGACTGGCTGAAAGAAAATGTAGGACTAAACCGAAACCAATGAGGCGTCCCCCAAGGCTGATATCGCCTACTACAATGCCCGTCTTCCAATAGGCTGGAAGGTGGTCGCGTCGTATGCGGCCTAATCGCTTTTGGTTCCTAATGCACACATCGACCGCCATGCGTATATACCTAATTGGCTGTCCGTCTCGGATTATAACAACCGTGACGGGAAAGGCAAGCACGTCAGACCATGGGATCTTTCCGATGGGGGGTTACCTCAGGCGAGGCTATCCTGCTCTTGAATTCGAGTTTAACCTCTCGATACCTATCCAACTTGACAATAGCTTCCAAGTCAAATCGCAGCTTGTAATGAATATGTGGATTGGATGACGCTTGCTCACCCGTTAGCTAGGCGTTCGATATTAGCTAGCATAATCCATGCATGAAAAAAGCCCAAGTGGGATCGATGGGATGAAAGCCTTGAACGCGTGGAATTGAGAGGCTTCCCCTCTTAGCAGCGACTTTGGCAGACTTAAGAGCAACAGCCTAGGTTGTCTTAGAATCCGGTATTCCCTGGCAAATGGTTTGTGGCATACCTGTCTGGCGCGGTGATGATGAACAATCAAGCGGAGGGAAGGCCAGTTCTTTATGGACGCGAAAAGCGCGGACCCCTGCATTCGACTTGCGCGTGGAAACATTTCGAGTCCCACAACGAGGCGCGATCGCTTCAATCTGGGTACCTACATGTTCTCGGTAACGAGTTCACTGCCCCCTCTTTGCATCTAGCTTGGCTAGAATTCAGACGCGACAATTGGTTCCTTTATAGTACAGAGGCGCAGATTGAATTCATTCTGTGTCGCACTGTCTGGCGAGACTGTCTTGACGCATAGGCCGACGCTTGAGCCGAGCATCGAACAAATCAGAGACTCGGACTGGGATTTGCATGAAAGACATTACCTAGAATTCCCTGTAGCATTGGCCCCGATCCAGTAAGAATCAATTCAGCCCTTGCACAGACCCGCCTGTAAACATGCAGGTAATCAAGTAACCTGAGCTCCCCCTATTTTTGATTGGCGCCTTTCCCATCTACGCCAACAGCACGCGTCCGCAACACGATCAGGTAAAACCAACTCTATTACCCATCCCGCAGCCCACCAAGCCTGGTTTGAAACCTGAGAGTACGAGAATCAATCAATTTCCCATTTCCCAATTTCCTTGCATGCCTTCCTGCATATACCTGCAGCTGTCCATTTCATTCATCCATTCAACACGATCTACTCCTACCATCCCCCTTCTCTCCTGACTAACGCACGGCGCTTCCTAATTCAAGCTTGGTCTGATAGTCTTAACGTGCAGCATCCAAGACACTAACCTCCGCGTCAATCCTTCTCCATTTCTGGTCTCTGTCGGCGCGACCTATCCCACCAAGGAGAACGGCTCAGGTGCAATAAGACCAGTCGATTCCCTCCAACGCATTTCCTCACCCACTTTTCCTCTTACCTCCCCCCTCTTATACTAGTAGTCGAGGTTTGGTTTCCCATCGCATTCAAGTTGACGATATACGATTGTTCACAACAAAATAAACAAACAATCGTGGCAGTCAGCTAATCGCCTTAGCTGTAAATCGATCTCGGCGAAGTCTAACTTGATTGTCACGACATATTCATTGGCAATTGAGATCAGTCTACATAGAACCGAGCTTGGTTGCCTTGATTGAATCGTATTGGAGCCACCATTTTGTGGTTCAATTGGGGCATTTGTATTTTCTCAATTTCATATCCACGTCAGATCCTGCGACAATGGCTACCATAACTCGTCAACCCTTCGCGCCTCTTGATGGAGCACGCTTGCAGACATTGACAAGCCTCAAGAATCAACAGAATGGTGAGTCATGGGGAACTTCTGAAGTGTCCAGGGAGCCCTGAACAACTCCCAATGCGTTGTATCTTACTATCCACCGGCCCAATATCAATCATCATATCCACTTCACAAGGCATCAGAGCACCCGAAACTCATACACATGTCATAATCCTGTGTGCTAATCAGTCTGCAGCTATTTCCACTACATCGCCCGTGAAGCGGAAGGCTTCCGACACTTTGGATACTGACGATTTCGAGAATGTTGATCCCCAGCTCTACTCTAAGAGATCGAAAGGTTCCGACAACCTCTTCTCCAAGGATTCGTTTATCAAGCCGTCCCGCTACGTTCTTACCAAGTCGGGTAGTTCCAGTGATACCTCCATCACCAGCCCCACCAAGGCACCCACTACCCGATCGTTGCTCAGTCCTAAGGGGCCTGTTGCTAAGATCAACACTGGCGTGACTAAGTCAACTTCTCTATCAGCTCCTGCAGGCCGTTCACCAACTCGTGGCAAGAAAGCCGGCATTCTCTCGTCTCGTCGACGCACTGGAGCATACACTCGCGTAGACCCACCGGCATTTGGCCTCGCAAGCAAATCGTCGTTCTCTCTGGATGCAGCTCTTAAGGGGACCATTCCGGTTTACACCGAACGTGATGCCCACTCGACCGCGGCTAAGTCCCGCTTGTCGAACTCTGTCGACTTTAATAGTCTACATGAGGGCGAGATGAAGTCTTCCTGGTTCTTTGACATTCATGAGGACACCCCGGAACAGGAGATGACCAATCTTCTACAGCACAGCACTTGCGTCCTTGACATCAGCTCGGATGAAGAGAGCGAAAGCCGAAGACAACGGGAGCGTGCAGAGGGCAAAGAGAATGTCCCCCCTACGGATGACATCTCTCAGACATCTCGACCTCGGGCAGCTCGACACGTTATGGATGATGAGATGGTGTTTGAGAAGGAGCGCAATCCATTGGGTGAAATGGATGTCCGCGATTACTACTCGGAAGGATGTGATGAGAATTCTATTGTCATTATTCCTGGTGATGAGGATTCCGAGCAACCACAACAAGCAGGAAGCGAGTTCCAGTTCGCGCCTCAGTTGAATCCCACCGAGCCTGATACTGTCCTGCAACCAACCGTTGAGGATGGAGCTAAGTCTGTCGACGAGTTGATGCAGAAGACAGATGAGCCCGCACCTGGTGCAGCTGTACTTGAGCCGATGGAAGGTACAGGTGAGAGCTTTGAAGTTTGGGAGAGCGGAAGCGCCAAGGATGAAGCAGAGACGAACACGGAGCCTACACAATGCGAATTCTCGTAGAGGAACGAGCATTCCGTACATGTTATGAACCCCTTCGACTGACGAGTAGCCGTCGGTCGACTAATACCCGGATATTATAGGCTACAGGGCGCGGCGTACTGGCGTTCACCGGAATATGGACACGGAAGGATTGGGACCGGCTGGTCTGAACATTGCTTTTGCACACTTGCTTTATATTGTATGAGTTATGTACATACGCTTCCGCTTTGAAACGCCACGCAATGTGTTTGGACGAGCCTAGGCCTAGACTTTGAAGTCTGCTGATACACACCGATTTGAGGGCTCCTGATTATTGCATAGGGAAACTTCTCAGTGCAGATTTCATGTCTGTACCTACCTAGGTATATAATCTTGTCGAAACGTCCTTTATTGCGTGCTGATTGTTACTGTTCCTCACGGAATTGAGAATGGTGTTGCGAATGTCATGAGGATTAGCCTTACATTACTGGTAGTAGTTGGTGCTGAATAAGGAGTAGGCGCCATGCTTTGATTGCGTCCGTATTTACCTGCATTACCGCGTAGAAAACCAATACATCCAGAGTAACTATTCTCCGCCGTCATGGTTTCTAACAATAACCACTCCCGAGGTCGCATGAGACCGGCGGTTAAGGAGAGTGAGCGCATACGCTGAGTACAACGACAACCTTCTGTCAACGAATGATATAGAGATTATGTAAGGCAGTGTGGCTCCACTTAAACGCGTTCGCACTAAGATAATCGCGATACGTTCGCCCACACTTTCATCATCCCACATCATATCATACGTCAAGCCTTTAAGAAGGTCCATTCGACGACTCCTTTCCAATGGCTTAAACGTCCATTGATATCCAATTGATACTCGCATAGGAAGCACAACTCATACACATCTTAATTGGCTCTCAATTCCTCGCTTACAAGCCATTGACTACGTACCTACCTATTATCAAGCTCATCCCGTTTCACTCTCATACTCTACATCTCATTTTATTCGATAAGAAACCTACCTACTTAACTTACCAAGTAAAGGAATTTGGAACCGGCCCAATGGCCTCAATAAACGACCTCGCAACAGCCGCCACCATCGCCTCGTCGGCCGTCGCCCTGCAGTCCTCGCCTAAGCAGGAGGATGTGGCAGCTCGCCCCGCACAGTCCCAGTCAACCCCTCCCCCTCGCTCCCCCACGTCTCCCAGGCAAAAGACGGGCAAGGCTACACCGGCCGGCGGGAAGGACACTGCACCAGAGCACCCCAGACCAGCGCGCGAGCGTGGCGAGCCCGAAGACGGCGACTCGATCACAGTCGCGACGGGCGCGCCGCCCCCGCCCGTCCTCGCCGCGCCTCGCATCGAGCCGGTGCAGGCGCAGATCCCGGCTCCACCGCCTACCTCTTCTCCTCCAGCCGGGGACGGTGACGGTGACGGCGACGGGAACGGAGATGTGAAAGCAGCGGGGAACGGCGGCGGCGGCGTGGATGCAAAGGAGGAGAGCGGAGATGCGATGGACGGCGTGGAGAAGGAGAAGGAGAAGGAGAAGGAGAAGGAGAAGGAGAAGGAGAAGGAGAAGGAGGGCCCGCCGGCGACACCCGTGCGCGGCGCGTTTATCGTGTTCGAAGGCATGGACCGCGCGGGCAAGACGACGCAGGCGAAGTTGCTGCAGCAGAGGTGCATTGAGAGTGGGAGGGAGGTTAGGTTTATGCGGTTTCCTGGTGAGTGCTACGGATGAGTCTTTGAATTTTGTGGTTGTGGTGGTGGTAGGGGTAGAGAGGAGAGGGTGTAAGTGAGTGAGTGAGAGAGCGCATCATTAACAGGTTGAGTGCAGATAGGACGACGCCGATTGGTCAGATGATCGACTCGTATCTCAAGGGCGAGACGGAGGTCGAGGATCACGTTATTCATCTCCTGTTTAGCGCGAATCGGTGGGAGGCTGTGTAAGTCTACCTTTTCTTGCTCTCTTTTTTTTTTTTGGAAGAGAGTAAGTAGGCTGACCCTTTCTCTAGCAAGAAAATCAAGGCAGAGCTAGAAGCTGGTCACACTATTATCTGCGACCGCTTCTACCATAGCGGCATCGTGTACAGTGCTGCGAAGAATATCAAGTCCCTAAGTCTCTCTTGGGCTAAAGCGCCTGAGGTCGGCTTGCCTAGACCGGACGTGGTGTTGTTCCTAGACCTGGAAGAAGAGGTTGCCCGCGAACGTGGTGGCTGGGGCGGAGAGGTGTACGAGAAAGGAGAGATGCAGCGGCGCGTTAGAGATTTGTTCTGGGGCCTTAGTATGGGGGATCTCGGCAGCGCTGTAGGCAATAGCAGCAGTAGTAAGATACCTCGAAGAGATTCCGAAAGACTGGGTAATGGGATGAACAGGGGCGGAGACGTTAGCGCCACTGAAGAGGGCGAGTTCAGACAGGAGGAGGAGGATATCCAGATCGTGGATGCGGATCTCGACGTTGAAAGCCTATCTGAGAAGGTCTGGGAGCATGTGCTGCCTAGATTGGAGGCAGTGGAAAGAGGCGAGGTTGGGAGAACAGTGCGGACAGTACGATGAGACGAGGCCTTATTACATAATGCATTAGGTACATAATATAGCATAACATGACACCTCTATGCCATACTTCTCGAAGAACTATGAGATATGCATCCACCAACGAGATCTATCACTTCCTCTAATCTCCAAATGCGATGGGAAATAATCAATGTTGTGGAATTTTCGACAGCTCGGTCTCGTGGTCTAGTTGGTCATGTTAGTGAACCCTTCCCCTAACTAAGTGGACCTAATATATGAATAATGAGAAACTAATGTCATCTCCACAGGGCATCTGTCTAACATCGTGTATGGAAACACAGAAGGTCCCCAGTTCGAGCCTGGGCGAGATCAATGCTATTCTTTTTATCCGGATTGAGTCATCGTTACGTGGTCCACCTAGGATAATGGGGTCGAAATTCATTGTTCTGTAAGGAACTACAAACTTAGATGGGCTGAGGCTGTGGAATACGTGTAAGAAAACCCCTTGTCTACCTTTCCTCGAACTAGGCTGTACCTCCAATCCGGTATTTTAGTGCGTTTGTCGCGACTCTGGATGCCTTTTCCCCTTTACCTACCTAGGTGCTCATTGTTGTTAGATTGAGGAACGTGGGCCGTATTCTACTTCAATAGACTTTTTCGTGCCATCCGATCTACGAGAAATATACCGTTCATTATATGTTAGGCCGCTTCCATTTTTGTCTTACCAGGTCGATAGCCGTTTAAATAGGGGAGAAATGAGTAATCGATAGGAGCTCTACTCGTGTGTTGTCTGTGTGAATCGGAGTCAGCATCAAGGTATAATCTTCAGGGAGTATAAAGACATGTTTCAAGTTTAGCCGGTCCGGGATGTTTAAATAGAGGTCTGAGAGGAGCTTGATTTTATCCATCTAACTAGGTACCTAACTAGGTATTTCCGTACTACCAGGTACGTACTCGCCCTTCGAGGTTTCCTTTGATGTATCTCCTAAGGCATCTCTAGAGTGCGCCTCTCTGTCGATCCGAGTATATTCTTTTGGATTCGATTCGTTCAAGGCCCAAATCTAGGAAGGCCCCGGCCTCTTAAGATATCTCGATGACTCGGCTCATTTCCGGTTGGAGGACGTGGTAGATGACCAACTTCTGGTTCTTGATCTGCAGCTTATGCTGACTCTGCATCTTCTCCTCATCGAAAATGACTAGTGCCGCCTTGGAGATATCGCCCGGGTGCTTAACGTCAATGCGATCCATCCTCTCGAAATCCGAAATACGACGACCTTTATTGTCGACGAAGCTGAATCCGAAGATACTAGCGAGTGGACCGAGTCCCTTAATTGGGCGTAGTCGAGCCATGATGTAAGCAAACATCTCAACGCAACGGACGTAACCTCGCTCGCTCACCACTTGCTCCCGGGAGTGCTTGAATTCAATCTGTATGAACGGTCGTTTCGTTGCCGAGAGCTCGAAGATACACTCGACCTTGGGACCCCAGAACGACTTCATGGCGTGGCGGAACCAGAGATGGTCGTGGTAGAACTGGGACTTAAGCTGTTCGATGTAGTGGCGATAGGTAAGTTCCGCCTGGTCAGCGAAGAGGATGGCGTCGATCTCGGTGAAAAGTACATTGCACGACCAACGAAGAGGATGGTATAATGGGTAGCCGCTCTGCCAGACAGGCGAGTCGTAGATGTCTTCGGGAACTGGGGTGCCGATTCCTTGGCAGTCGAGGTTGGTGCGTAGGATCTTTGCATATATCTCTTGCTCCCTCTCATACAACCTTGCCGAAGAGTGATGAACAGCCTTGTCCTCGGGAATATCGCATAGCTTTGAAAACGGTCGACGTACTGCGCTACGGAGCCAATCCATCTGATGGCCGTAGTGGCTTTTTGCTCGAAGCATAGTGGATTCAGCCATGATCGCTACACGGAGGAACCAAGGTATGTTGGATAGATTGTTTCGGTTTCAGGCCCAATTTAAATTGTAGGCAGGTAGACGGGCTTTTGGTGGTGAGTTCGTTTTACCAGCAATACCATCCGAAGGGTTTAACGAAGTGTGGAGTGGAAAACCGAATTCGATCTGTGTCGTCTGCAATGACACAATATTCGTGCTCCCTAACGAGAAACCCGTCCAGGCATGAAGGGGGGCAAGAGTCAGTACGTAATTTCAATTCTGAATGCCTAAACAAGTTAAAGGTAAAGGCAGTTCAGGATAGGATTAACCTAAGGACATCAAAGTACTATGTTGAAAGGGTTGGTACGGGTATCCCTGATAGGGAATCACTCTTTATGACATTGGTTCTAACTTCACCCAAATATCAAGAAGTCACAATAGTGCCATAAATCATCTACGCCAGTATTATCCTCTCAAGGATTACTGGATTTGATTCAGTCGATCCCGTCAACACCCTTAGGATAACGACCGGCGGTAACGATTAGAAATGGTCAGCTCCATTCACGGCCGTCTTACTATTATCCATCTGAAAGGGCTCCTTGTAGCGATTTAACTCTACAAATACATAAAAGTTCTCAAGCTTGAGTTGTTATCACGGTTGATGACAGACTTAGGAGAGCGCTTTCCACAGGCAACTGAACGTTGTTTATAACCTTTGTTGATTAGAAATTCGTTCAGGGGTTGAAGGAGGTTACCCTTAACAAAATAACGCTCATGAATCGGCGTATGCCTTAATATATCCAGCATAAAGGCTAACCCCGACGTTTACGATAGATAATCGGTAGGGCTGTCATAGGACACTGACTCTTCCTCGTGGTTCCAAAGCCTGGTGACTATCTCTCGGCACCGAGAGGAAGACACTACTTTGGCAGGAGCACTTGTTTGCCGGACAGCATATCCGGATTTACGGCATGGGGAAGCTTGCCTGTTACTACCTCAAAGCTAGTTCAAATATCTCGAGAATTTTGATGGTGTAGCTGAAGTCCTACATCGCCCAGTCAGTACCGCGGGACCGCTTTATTGACCCATAGTCCGCCTGGAGCGTTTGCAGCAATAATAGCTGAGCCAAGGCTACTGTCAAAAGAGTGCAACACTTGGTGCTGTGTCAAAAGAATTTCTAGCTCGTTCCTAGGCTCAAATCGGTTCTGAATTCAAACAAGATACGCTCTTCGGAGGCAAAGTCTTCAAACCCTACAACCTCTACATCGAAACAGCAAGCATCATAGGCAACTCAATTGAGTAGAATACTCTGGACTTACAACAAGTCATTACAATACGACTAACTAGCACGCAGCGCAATCCATAGTCATACTATCAGCTCCCTGGACCCGGAAGAGCAGAAGTCTGCGCCACATCCCATCAACCAAAGGCGTTACTTGTGAAGACCCCCAAGGCAGCCTGATCATCGATCGATCCCTAACCGCCGACAGACCGAGCATCGAACTTCGATCACGCTTCCGAACCTCAAGATGCCCGAGAAAAAGTCCCCAGCCGCTCAGAAGGCGGAGGACGAGTGGCTGATCAGACAACTGGTTTATGACACTAGCCTTCTCGCCATCGAACGACGATTTAAGCGAGCGCAACAGCAGGAACCCCCTCCTCCGCAGACGCCCTTCGTGACCGAGTACCTAGCAGTATGCGATTCAGGCCGCAAACTGCCCAGCGTTCCGCGACGCTGCAAGTATTGCAAGGGAACAACCATCAGCGACTTTTGCCTGAAGAAGGGAGGATGTGGTGCCCCCTGATCTAGATGATAAGTTCTCTAGATGACTCAGCCCACCTCTGGCTACCGGAGACCGACATCGCGGCGCAAGAAAGGTCTAGATTGTCGGTCTAGGTAGTCGTTTCATTTATACCCTTATCATTTGCTACAATACATCACCCGGCGCGTTGGACGTGCTCATGTCATATCAGTCAGTCTTGACAACCGCCTCGGAGATGAATAGGACCTAAATAGGGCCTCCTGCCTTGCTTTGTAATAAACACATGATTCAAGCTATCTATTACTTCTAAAATGTCACTTAAGACTCCTAGACTAGCTTACGTAACGTACTACGAACCATCTACCTACATAGCGTATTTTCCTATTCTAGCCATCAGCACGATTAGTTGATTTTCGGCTGCCCAGGGACGATGACATTTAGAGTCTATCAAGGCTACTCTGAGAAGCAATACCTTGTATCCTACATTTCGCATGCTAGTATTCTGGTGTTGCCGTGATTTCTTACGAACGGCTCCTTGTCCACCACCTTCAGCAAGTATTGGGAAAGACGGACAAGTTGATTGTTACTCTTTAGATAGGAAAAAAGGATACTACATCCGTAAACGTTAGAGAGTCTCTTATAGAACTAGATGAATTTATTTGTATGGTTATCGTGGTGTTCTCCCGTGGCGGTGATCTAGTCCTCCGTGTAACAATGCTCTTGTACAACTTGAGCTTACATAAAGAAGTGAAATAAACAAGCTGAGGACCGTTTAGAAAAAACTTCAAGGGTTGAGTAACGAAGATCTACGACCTGAAAAGATCCAATCTTTACTCACTGGTACCTGAAGAATCTGTAAGCGTAGATACAATCGCCTCTCTGTCCCTGCGTTCTGGTGCGTCTCATATGATATTATTACTTCCGATGAAGTGCTCTACCAAATAAATACAGGATGTAATATTATTTACCCTAGGTACCTACCTAGGTAGGTAATCTACACGTCATACTAAAAATAGCCTACCAACCGTATTTGCACAGCCGTGGGAAGGATTGCACGTTTCGGTCCCTGCGTTATGCAAGTTGCATTTTTCGAGTTCCATGTTACCAGCCTGGTTTCCAGAATTTGCCCCTTACTACGCCGCCATGTGGCGCGGCACCGGAATGGTAACTCGTATCCGGCTGCTTCAGGGGCCTTGCGCAACATGCATACATTTTGTTTCGTACTCCTGCTATAGTCGAAAAGGTTCACCGAACTCAAAGATTTGCATCATCGAGTAGCTCTAAAGCAGAATTGCCCTGAAGTGTCGCTTGGTAGGACTTCTTATAAATGCCAAGACTCACTGCATCATCCAGTTGAGGATCTTGGCGCTTTGCGCTGATGTTACCACTTAGGCATGCTATTTGGGGCATCCATCGTATACTCTTCTAAAGAGTTAGGTTTCTTTATGGCTCTTGGCTATTTTTACCTGGTCTATCGTGATCGTCATTTGATGATTACGTCTCGCATGCTTTGCTAAGCACTCTGATAGATCTTCTTAATCCCTTGCTTCATCGATCTTCACCACCATAGGTAACCATGGTCTTCGGGAACTTGGCGAAGTGGACTGTAGTGGGCATGTCGATGGGTTCAGATCGATCAGCAGTAGATCTAGCTCGTCGATATTATCCTATCGGCTAAAATGAAATCAAATCAATGCTTCTTGAGAGAACGGATGGGATCGGCAGATGACTTCGTTTCCTGAATTAGCCAGTATAAGGTGAGCAGGAACCCGAGTTTAAAGGTAAACTTGAAATTGAGGGATGCTCAGAGCTATGGACGGTGCAGGTATAAATACAGCTATTCCGGCCGGCTTAACGGACAACACTTGACTTTTGGTACGATGGAGTTTCAGAAAATGAGAGAATGCCCATGTGCTTTTTCCTATTTGCATGAAACCGTTAAGACATAGGCTGGAAAGAATGAGCCGTTGAGAAAAGTAAGCCGAATTATGAACATTAGGAAAGATCCCGCATTTGCCAGACTCTTTGAATATCCGTGAGCAACCCCCCTTATATATCAAAATCTAAACCCCAAACCCGTTGTTATCCTTGCCCCCATTGCAGCCATGTTAATTGCCCATGAACCGGCGAATTTACGCCCGCCATCTTCGAGCGTGATGGGGAGCCATGTACCCCAATGATAAAGACGACGCCGGTGGCGGGATCACGACCGGAGCCGGGGCCGTACCCGTCGGGGCAGTGTAATTATTTAACTGCGAGGCCGCGGCGGTCGCATGAACCATAGGAGGGGCGACCGATGTAGTATTTAGATGCTGCATGGCCACTGATGTTTCGTGTACCATAGGTGGAGGAACCACAATAGTCTCATGAACCATGGGAGGGGTAGTCTCGTGAATGATGGGTATAATTACTTCCGTCTGGTGGCAGGCTTCCAAAGCTTCGGTCACAGTAACGTGTACCACTTCCGAGACCGTCATTACATGCGGTGGTAGGGTGACATGAACGGTTTCGTGAACCGTCTCAGTGTATGCTGAGAGAGTAACGTGGACCGTCTCGGTCACAGCTTGGGTAACATGAACGGTTTCCTTGACCGTCTGCGGCGGTAACGATACGTGCACTGTTTCGGTGAGCACTGCTGTCTGTAGCTCGCTCTTGATCTCAGTCTTGGTGAGAGCGACTGTCTCGAGCTGGTGCGATACTTCGGTCTTCGTGACGGCTACGGTCTCAAGGACCGACGTGACTTCGGTGACGGGAATGCTTTCCTTCACTGTTACTGGGACACTGACAGCCACTGATTCCTTGACCGTCACAGGGACAGTGACGGCCACGGATTCTTTCACGGTCTGTACCTGAGTGACGGGAATGCTGACATGTACGGTCTCCTTCGCTGTTTCTGTTTGTACCTGGGTCACCGGAACGCTGACATGTAATGTCTCCTTCAGTGTTTCTTTCAGGGTTTCCTTCAATGTTTCCACCTGTGTGACAGCGATGCTTTCCTTGATCGTCTCCACTTTCGTCACAGGCACACTCACAGCAACAGTCTCCTTCACTGTCTGCACTTGAGTGACGGGGACGCTGATATGCACCGTCTCCTTAACAGTTTCCAATTGTGTTACGGGAACAGTTACGGGAACACTGACATGTACAGTTTCCTTCACCGTCTGTACTTGGGTTACCGGGATACTGACATGTACCGTTTCCTTCACAGTTTCGATCTTCGTTACGGGTACGCTGATGTGCACCGTCTCCTTCACGGTCTGAGGAGGGAGGGTTTCCTTGAGAGTCTCGACCTTAGTCTCCAGTTTCGTTTCGAGCTTCGTCTGAATTGCGGTCTCCACCTCTGTCTTGATTTCATGTTTAACTTCGGTCTGAACTTCGGTCTTTGTGACGAGTTTCTCTTCGACCTTCGTAACGGGGATTGTGACGTGGACAGTTTCCTTCACTGTCTGGGGAGGTAATGTAATTGATTCCTTCTGGACCTCCGTCTTCGTGATATGAACAACCTCCGTCACCGGGACGTGTATTGTCTCTGGGGGTAGTGTCACATGTAATGTTTCCTTCACTGTCTGCGGCGGTAGAGTAACATGAACAGTTTCCTTTACTGTCTCTGGGGGTAAAGTGACATGGACGGTCTCCTTGACTGTTTCTGGGGGCAGCGTCACGTGAACGGTCTCCTTCATAGTCTCCTTCACGGTTTCCGGTGGTAGAGTGACATGTACAGTCTCTTTTACTGTCTCCGGCGGTAAGGTCATGTGTATTGTCTCTTTGATTGTCTCTGGCGGTAAGGTCTAGAATAAAGTGTTAGTAATCTGTATTAATGCCATCTCTCACGCCGACCAAACTTTGGAAAATCCGACGACCCCAAAGACGATCACGGCTCTCTACGACCTAGAGGATAATTTGTGTACGAAGAGGCTGCTGAAGTTGCTTACCACATGGACTGTTTCGTGAACCGTTTCGGTGACAATCTCGGCTGGTGGCATCTCAGTAGCAGCCGCTACAGAGACGAGCGCCAAGAGTGCCGGTACATAGCCTTTAGAAAAATGCATAGTTCCGTGAATCAACAATACCGGAAGAGACTGGATAAATGCGTTCGACACTGAATGGAATGATTAGGGAAAATACTAGAGCACTGAAGCCCCGAAATACTATATGATTAAACTGGCTCAGCCTTCAAAACGAAACGAACGAATAGTGAAAATAGATAAGGCGTAAATGGAAAAAGGAACGGATCGACCGTGAAAGAGAAGTGAAGAAAAAACACACGAGGAAGAGAGATCTAGGTCGAAGAGAGGAAGAGTGAGCGGAAGAGCATAGTTCCTGATCTTCACGGGAAATGGAGAGAGATGTAGAATACCAAGACTTATACCCTAGCCTGTCCATAGTCTTACCCGGCAACGACTTTCAGGCGAAGCATCCAAAAATGATGTTACCCAGGGGTATCACGACCTTAGCAAGGGGTAAGATGAGGTGACACCTGGTCCTAGATCCCAAGGAGGAGTTACTACGCAGACTGCTAAGGGGAGATCCCATATGCGAAGTCGATGTTTTGTCTCGACGATGAGGATCCAGTGGGGGTCCTACAGATGTTCAACCCGTATGTACAGATGGCAAGCGTCGTGCCGAGCGGCCCCTTGTCATCTGAAGTTGACTTTGGATGTCTAGTTGACCGGGTTCATGCAGGCCAGACCATGGGTATTTTGTGGGCTCCAGGCGAGTAAAGCTGGTTCAGGCCCATGGGTAAGGTTTCGACATATAAGCTTATCCAGACTTAATACGGCCCATTCCGGATGATGAGGGGCATACCTAGTCGGGGACTCTTGTATCCGTCCCCTTGGGCGACATTATCTCTGTTAGTCCGCTTCATGTTTTTATATTGCAGGCGTTGAATCCTCCTGGTGATGGAAGAAGATAATTTCAATCTTAGTGCGGACGGCAAACGACTCCGATTCATTTCAATATTGAGTGGAATTGTGTTTCGAAACCAATAACAACGCATTGAAGTTGAACAATGGTACAGGTGTGATTGACCGCGGCCATCGATCAAGCCGACAGCACGTGCTTTGAGCTTAAAGGAAAACGGACCTAGGACAGCTCAAGCTGCTGGAAATTCCAAGTCGTCGACGGCAGAGCATTGGACGTCCAGGTTTCATAGTGTTCTCCGGTTTCGCTTGGCAATGTTCCGAGATAAACCCCTGCAGGAGTGCTTGCTGGGCTGTGGCATCTTGGCATATGGTAGGATTATGGGATATCTGATTGGCTAAAGCTTCAGCCCCAGTAAAGAGAAATCTCACCGTTCTAGTACCTAAAGATGCAGAAGTGAGTTCCCAACTGACTTTGTGTATGTAAGCAACGGACTACGGCACAGCCTTTGCAGACTTATTATCACTGAAGGGGTGCCAAGCGCTGAGATCGAGACGGCGCCAAGAGCCGCGCACATACATTTACCGGGGTCTCACACAGCTGAAGATGAGCAGGACCCAGGCATACTTTCGGTTTGGTGCTGTTGGTCGTTAGTTTTGCTTAGAAGGATGACCTCTGCAGGAAGATATTTCTATCATTGGGCATCCTCATGATAGAAAAATATTTCTATCCAAAGCGAAGCCCTCCCTCCGGCTTCCTTACAAGATCGACCTTCCCGTCTCAGTGTAAGCCACCGATAGAGGATCGGAAATAGCCTAGAATGGCCTAATGATGGATGACTTGGATGTTCAAGCCCATATTTGAGGTATTTGATTGAGACGCCTCTTCACTTTTAGCATGTGATGAATATGGAGTTTATTAGGTAGGTAGACAGTTGTGGGGTCAATTAGGATATTGAACGGCTGACAATGCGGCCACATATCTCGGTCCTTATACTGGAACTGAAGGATACCTCCTAATAGTCGTGTTTTTTAATCCGTGCAATCGGCCATGTGTGTTTTTGGTTTGAGGCCGAGTATAAGGTCTGGGGAAATTAGTAGGTACCTATACCTAATAAGCCCCCCATTGTCGGCAAAAGAAGTAGCCGAACCAATCATATAAAGAAAGCAAATATAGAATTAAAATTATATTATATAATACACGTAGATGTGGCCTGGGATAGATATCACGACGCACTCCTAGATTTTATTTCCTATTCGTAACTGCACTTCAGTGGATAATTTTAAGTACCTAGTAGGTACCTACCTGTATTACTAGCGTCGGGGCTTGGCATATCGTAACCCGTTTAGGGCTGTATAAATTGAAATTATACTTGTGGATCTACCTCACATAGTAGGATGATTCTGCTGACTGAGCTGCTTAGCTAATACCTCACTTTACGTAAGTTACACAAATCACAACTTACTATCCCATGGACGACCATATAATCAGGCCTCCCGCTCTTCTCAGCTATGAGGCAATTAGTGTCACGTGGCGCACCTAAGACGATGGGAAGAAATGCGTTGTTCCGCAAGAACTAGAAACTATCTGGCCAGACTTAGACATGATGGACAAAGAAACGTCCTGTACGTATCCCTACCAGTAACATCTAAATGTGAAAAATCTAACAATTAGAAAATCTAGTATGAAATTTGTTTTCTTCCTTTTCGCGCCTTCTGTTCTTACGCCGACTGTCGGGCTTGGCATTGCGGATCTGATTAGATGGATAAGATTTCCTTGATGATGCGGGACGGGGATCAGATAACCTTTCGGAGTTGGCCTCCGAGACCAGGCCGCGCACCTGAGCTGATTCCCAGCAAGATCCGACCAGACTATTGGCGGGCTCCAAGGATCTCGATGAACCGTCCCTGAGAATCTTTTTTCATCTTATCCTTTTCAGGTATGAAATTCCACTCGATACTACCAAACTGTCGACCGACTTGCTCGGGGTTGTAGGAGAAAACGGGGGGTCTTCCGAATAGCAACACGTAATTAGCTACGTCGACGCGTAGGCTTTGCGATCCTATACGTAATTGAGATAGTTATAAGGGCTACTCCATCTTAAAATCTCTTCCGTCGTTAGTCCGCTTCATCCCTTTTACTCAGATTGATAGGTGCGCCGTAGGCTTCCAATAAATTTCACTACGATGGCTTCTTCTGCACCCCAAGCCGCGCCCGTTACACCGGAACAGGAGGATTCTGAGAAGAAGATTTCGGGCGACGGAAACGTCAAGGAACTCGGAGATACCCCCGAGTCGGACGGGAGCTCTACTCATAAGCAAGATGGCGTCAAGCGGGTCGAGGCCATTACCACGGTCTGGTCTAAAGAGCTACTCATCGTCATGTTTATCTTGTAAGGCCGCACCCTCGAGGTTGGAATTATCTACGTGAATCATACCATCGCTAATAATTATCGATTTTAGGCTCTATATCGTAACTTTTGTCGATATGCTATTGCAATCCGTTCAGTCCAACCTCGTGCCCTACGTTACCTCGGCTTTCAACAAGCATGGTCTACTAGCGACGACCGGGATTGTCGCCACCATTATTGGCGGCGTATGCAAGCTTACCATTGCGAAAATCATCGATATTTGGGGTCGATGCGAAGGTTTCGTCGTCATGGTTGCGCTCGTCGTTATCGGGATGATCATGAAAGCGACTTGCACGAATGTGGAGATGTATGCCGCTGCTCACACCCTTTATTGGGTTGGGCACCTAGGCATGCAGTATATCATTGACATCATGCTCGCCGACACGACGACGCTCAAAAATCGAATGGTGATGTATGGTATCAATGCGACGCCCACGATCGCTACCACTTTCGCTGGCCCTAGGATCGCCGATCTGTTTTATACCTACGTCAACTTCCGATGGGCTTTTGGAGCCTTCTCGATTATTCTGGCTGTTTTTTGCCTACCTGTTGCTATTATATTCATCCTTAGCAAGCGCAAGGCCGTCAAACTAGGCATTTATCCCCCGAGGGTTAAGACCCGCACAGCTTTTGAGTCAGTGAAGCACTACTTTATTGAGTTCGATGGTAAGGATATATAAACTATCCCCCGTAGAAGATCACGGGGTACTAATTATTCCAGTCATCGGCATGCTTCTGACCATTGCCGGATGGGCTTTACTGCTCTTGCCATTCAGTATCGTCACTTATGCACCCAATGGTTGGAAAACTGGATACATCATAGCCATGATTGTCCTTGGCGTAGTTCTATTGGCAGCCTTCGTGGTGTGGGAGAGGTTCTTTGCCCCTGTTGCGTACTTTCCCTTCAAATTCCTTAAGGACCGAACAATCCTTGGTGCCTGCCTGCTTTACGGCGTCATGTTTCTTTCCATCTAGTAAGTGTAGAACTATCTTGAATGCATTTTTTTATACGGCGCTGACACCGAGGCTTAGCTGTTGGGATGGCTATTACGGGTCGTACTTACAAGTTGTTCATGATGAGAGCATAACGATCTCCGGCTATGTGCTGAATTCTTTCTCGCTAACATCTTCTTTCATCGGCCCCTTTGTTGGCCTGTAAGTCGTCCATGTCCCACAAAGGCTGAAACCTCCGTAAATTTAATCTAACACACTCTCTTAGTATCATCCGACGCACAGGTAATTACAAATGGACTGCCATGGCTGGAATCCCTTTCTATGTCCTTGGAACTGTCCTCTTAATCCATTTCCGTACCCCTGAATCCTACGTTGGGTACCTTGTGATGTGCCAGATCTTCAACGGCGTTTCCAGCGGAATATGGGTTCTCTCGGCACAGCTTGCCATCATGGCCTCCGTCACACATCAGGAGATCGCGGTCGCTATGGCTATATTCGGCCTCTTCGGTTCCATTGGGGCAGCCATCGGTCTTGCCATTGCTGGAGCGCTATGGAATAACGTCCTCCCCCAGAAGTTGCGCGAGTTCCTACCGGAAGATAGCAAAGGGTTGGTATCCAAGATCTTTGGAAATATCAATGTCCAAAAGTCGTACCCAATGGGGAGTCCCATACGCCAGGCCATCATCGCGGCCTACGGAGACGTGCAGAGGAAGATGGTTATTGCGGGTTCGGCTTTCATCCCCATCTGTGTAATCTGCCTTCTCGTTTGGAAGAACATCAACGTAGTAAAATTGGAGCAAACGCGTGGAAAGCAGACAAAAGGTAATGTGTGGTAAAATCTAAGGATTTGATGGTGGTAGTTGAAGGACTAAAATGGGAATCAGCGAAATCACCCCCTATATACAAGGAGACATTAATACTATCTAGTATGAAATTTCATCTGAGCCCTTCCTCCCTCCATCTCCTTTTTAAAAAGAAATTATTGACGTTAAGACTTGGATTTCCATCAGTCCGATGTTATGCTCTAACATCATTTATATGCCCCTTTCCTTCTCTTTTTTCAACGCCCCTGCCACTCTCCTTCTTTCTCCCGTCGTCATGGGGGAAAACTGTAAGTCTTATAACCAGGGCGCTATTCTCGGTTACAATACTATTGTTCACGCGTTGATCTCTCAACAAAGAGGAACAATATATTTGTGGGCCATCTGCTTACTTTGATATAATATATCAACTCGTCTGCTCACTGGCACACCTGCCTAGGTAGCTAACGCAGTTAACGTTCATAAACTTTGACAATGTCCTCCTACCTTGAAACCGCGCGTGCTAGCATATTTAATTGGCCCTTTCCGGCCTTTATGGCTTATGCAAATAGATAATCAATTCCATCAAACACACATCTTAAGTACATTTAATCGATTTAACTACAGCAAAGAAACCATGGGTTCTCAGACATTTTACCGCTCTATCGAGCTCCGCCATGTTGAAGGCATGGGGGTTGGCATGATCGCTACCGAGTTCATTCCTAAAGGCACGATCATTATCAGCGAGCCCGCATTGATAATAATTCCAAGTAGGAAGAATACTATTGAGACCTTCTGTGAAATGTACACGAATTTAAGTGACGAGAGCAGGGAACAGTATGACCGTCTTTACGCTAATCCGAAAACAATAAGACAGTATAGCGATTGGGACCAGAGGTCTTACTTTGAGAGGTGGTACGACGACCATATGAAGGGGAGTGGCGTAAACTTTAAGACGGTCGCCGGCCAACAGAAGAGGACGAACGATGTTAAGAGGCTAATTATAGCTTATGCAGTTTACATGACGAATGGTGCAGGCGTCGAATGGGCGAAAGGCGGTTCTGGCACCGGAGTATTCGCGACATACTGTCGAATAAACCATTCTTGTGCCCCTAATTGTTCATGGACCTTCAGAGGATCGAACCCCGTCTTGATGAAGGTCAAAACTTCGAGAGGCATTGCTGCAGGTGAGCAAATCTTCATTTGCTATCATTGGAAACTTTTGGATCCCGTGCAGAACCTAAACAGAGCGGCACGACGACAGATCTTGCGTGATTGGGGATTTCTGTGCGAATGTACAAGGTGCTCAAACGAGCTACGCGAGACATTGGCCGCAATGCCAAACTCGCCTTTCGCAGATGATAGAATAGTTAAAAGAAGTAGTCTCGGGAATCAATATAGGTCCCAGATTGTAGACAACGAAGAAGATGAAGGAACTATAGGGAGTCGGGCTACAGAGCTAGACGAACACCGAAACCGAGGGGGAAGAGGACCATACGGGTCCATAGTCTAAGATTCAATGAGAGTCATATAAAAAAGACTACATAGATTGGACTACATAGATTAGGTGGTTACCTAAGTATTATTAGATTGGTATTTAATATTGATTTTTTTTTCCTTAGTCACTGCTGACAGCGTGTCGATAGACACTTCTGCATGATGTGAAGGAGACTTAGAAGCGCTGTGACACTGAGTGAAGTAATGCTGGTTTCCAGGGATTAGCAGTAAGTGGAATAAAAAACTGGAACATCATCTATAAGCAACGAGAAAAATATCGGAATCCTGTACCCAATGCCTCACATTGCTGCTTTTACTCAATTTTATCCTGGACGAGACTAGCTTGGATGGGTTCGGGTTCAACCTGATGTCCGCATCCCGGTCCGTTCAGCTAGCCCCACCGTACCAAGAGCGGCGTAGTCCCGTAGAAACCACTGAATCCGACCGGGAAGCTTAAAGGCGTTTAGAAACCCAGCCTCTTTTTAGCATCATTCCACGAGCCAGATTACTTAAAATATCGTCATGGCAATCAGGTCTGCCTTACTATGGTTATATGGGTATGTTTTCTGAGCCTGTTAGGTATCGACAAATCGGGTATAGTCCTAACATGGGTAAAGCAGGGGCAGAAAAAGATACTTAGCAGGGCAACGTGCGCTAAGATAATACCTTATAAGCCCTGTCGAAGAAGTTCCATTAGATTTCTCCATATCCGATGGCCTGTGCCAGGCCTGCAAGCTACCTGACAGGGTCAGAAAATTTATGCCTGCTACCATAGTACATGTTAGTCTATTGGTTCATGATTTGTCACTGTCCTAGCTGTCTACCTGCTAGGTAGGTACCCAGGTTAACTGTAGAATTTGCCGGCATTCCCATGCAGTGCAACTATGAAAGAAATCTTGGCAGGGTTCAGGGCTCCCAAAACACCCCGGACCGAGAAGAATTTGACATTTACCCCTTGATCAATAATTCGGTACCCAGATTAGTACCTAAGGCATACGTCGATGGGGTTTTGAAATCCGAAAGTGCCTATGGTATGAACAACATTAGTAAATCGGCATCTGGATAGCTAATACGTACCTAGTACATAGGTGCCCGTCACAGGCAGATCAGAACTTGAAACGTGAATTATATCCACTTTAGTTGGGATGACAAAACTGGAGGATGCGATTAATAATACAACCCAGCGGTCAGGCAAGTGTGGGGTACGGTCGCGAGGCGCTGCAGAGCTATGTAATAGCTACCTATGTAATTAGACTCCATTGATATCAGGGACTCGCCCTATGGTAATTGATTTCTCAAGATAGAGTCCCAAGGTCCCGGGGTCTGGGCAGCTGAGGGTTGGGATTACCGCAAGGCTATAAATAAATGGGAAACGTACGATAAGAACAAGAAATATCGTGGCGTCGAGGCTTACAGCATCCAATAGATTAACCCCAATCCGGTTAGTAAGCTGCTTACCTAAAAGTATCTGGGGTATGGCGTTTCCCCTATTTGAAATATCGATATTTGATCTCTTGCACAGGTAGGTACCTTAGGTACCTACCTAGCTGGGTTTATTCTTATACGTTACAAACTCTGCGCTGCTAAGATATAGTACTATGTAGGTAGCTATTGATCAAACAAACGGCTCCGGCAAAGCCGATTAGCTAAAACACCGAAAAGCGTTACCGGCTGCCCTAATTATGTAACGCCATGCCATCGGAATATTACATTATTTGTGCTGTGCCCCTCATTGCCGTGGAGCCATATGCCAATCCACAGTTTCACTGTCAAAATGTCTGCTTTTGATGATAATTTTGACATTCCAAGTGGGATTCAATCCTAACATAGCCCACCTAAGTTCTCGGCCATGATCCCTTGATAGTTGATAGGTATAGAGAATTACAGATACTTACCGCCAATATCTTGGCACATAGTATGTTCATCACGGCACAGCACCGGCAGTGTTACGAAATAACACGAAAATAAGTAGATTCGAAGCAAGTATGTTGAAATGACCTCAACGCCAATGTGAAAATCGTTACTATTTGGGTCGATCAGGTGCGTTAAGGCAATTGATCCTCTCAGGCGAAGTCAAGTGAGAACACACAACTATCTGAATTGTAGGATTCGATGGTTCAGCTAGCATCTAAATAGATATTTGGGGGTTAAAAACTATCGGATAGTTTCCTCTCACGATGCTGTTGTTTGTCTATATAAAGCTGGGAACTCCTCTATCGAAGTTTCTCAAATCAACTCACTCATACCTCAGACTCTAAGATTCACACCAGACTTAACATCTACATACCTATTCATTCTTCATATATTGCCCAACATGGTCTTCCCATCTCTATCGAAGTGCTTCCTCCTCCTCCTCCCCCTTGCCCTACTCGGCGCCTCTACTCCCATTGACTCCAACGGCATGGATCGTGGTGACGGTGTCTACGTGCACGATGCAAACGGTAAAATCGTTGACTACATTCCATTAGACAAGATCCTGTCCCGGGATCCTCAGGTCAATGCCACCGCAGAGCCGGATTTCAACCCGCTGGAGGCACGCGCCGCGTTCGAGACGAAATGCTTCTCGGCCAAGTTCGACAAGGATGACAAGAGAATCGGGCTATCCGACCTAGGCGATATTATGGACCGCTATGGGTACGTCGGGAAAAAGTCCGCGTTTTCGGTCCAATATGTGAGCAAACCCCTTTTGCATTAAGCCCTTATTTAAGGCACGGGCCTTAGAGGCGCGGGAATCGGTAGACTGACTATGTTCCTTACTAGTATACCGCGATTGCATACGTTTGCAACTACTCGACGGTGGATATCGCCTGTGACAGGGGAACATCGGGTAAAGTCAACGCGGGTCTTGACGCGAAATGCCACGACAACGTCGCGGCAAGAGGTGACTATCGATGTAAGCTGATACCCCAAATTTTCATATAGTTCGAAGAGTCAGGCTAATATGTTTGTGATGAACAGCTGGTATCAGCTATGGCCGCACTGCAAAGGGAAAGCCGTTTTGCAACTAAGCCAGACACTCTGAATTATGTTCTCCGTCCTCCGGATCTTTAAGGGGGACGATTTTGGAAGAATTGGTTGCGGACTTTTGTATATCGAAGCAAGTCATAGATCGGTAGGAGGACTTCCTGTACTTTTGGTATATAGATATTTATGCGTCTGTTTTTAAATTCATTATTGTTGCCCATCACGCGTTGTTTATGCGATGATGATCTCGCGACGACCGAATGAATCAATATGATAACAGGTACCTAGACATTCTGCCCAGTAGTAGTAATATTCCATCAACTGAATGAGGCTCCTAAACGTCACTAACCCATCCGCCATCAATCACATAGCTACTCCCCGTAATAGCACTCGAATCATCCGAAGCAAGGAACAGTATCAGTTTCGCCACTTCATCCGGCCTGAGATCCCTCTTCAAACTCTGCGCAGCCATAACCTCAGCACGGTACTCATCCGTCAGCACCTCATCGATCTGTCTCTGCGTCGCAATAGCGCCAGGCATAACACTATTCACCCTAATCCCGTACTGCCCAAACTCCTTGCTATGCGTCTTCGTCATGCCCATGACCGCCGCCTTGCACAGCGTGTAGATGGGCGACCCGACGGCGGGGATGCGCCACGTAATCGAGCCCATATTAATAATACTTCCCACGCCCTTCTTCCGCATCGCGGGCACCACGGCCTGCGTCAGGAAGAACTGATGGCGCAGGTTGACGTTGACGTCGTGGTCGAAGGACTCGGGCGTTACTTTGGTGGTCGGCACCCGCGTCTCGGCGCCGGCGCGCGCAGCATTGTTGAGCAGGACATCCACTGTGCCGTGATCGGCTAGTGTCTTCTCCGCACACTCCTTGAGCCGGGCCAAGTCGGTCACGTCGCAGTGCATAAACGTGGGCTGAGTAGCGCCGGGAATGCCTCTGATCTTGTCTAGTAACTTATTTGCCGAGCTGTCCGAGTAGTCGAGGAAGATGACGTTGGAACCCTGTCGGCAAAAGAGCTCGACCGATGCCGCTCCGATTCCCTCGGCCCCGCCCGTAATCAGGACGGTCTTGCCCCGCAGGCTCGGATACGTTGCATAAGACTCCATAGCGGCGTTTACAATTTGATGACTACGTTCTTGATAGAGTATGAGGCAATTATGGTTAATAATATGGGGTAGGTGCCTTCAGTGTTGGTGTTAGGTAGTCTATGGGGTTGAGTTGGGTGCGGGAGGAGGAACAGCTTAAGTAGGAGGTAGTCCCGTACACTGCGGAGAGATTTCATGTTGTTAAACTCTCTTACTTGCATGGAAGTGCGACTCCGGCCTTGGTATGTTACCTGTAGACTAAACCAAATACAGATGATTTACAGGTAAACTCCAATCAACAAATGCTTCGCGCATGAAACGTGTGATGTGAGACTCTATGAATGCTCCTAGTTGTTCATGAACAAGATCATTGGTGTTCTATTACGACGATAAGAGGTACTTACGGGTAGAGTTCACTACCTCTGTACGCCATTTCTCAAGGTTATCCATATGACAAATAATATGCCCAGTTGAAATATTCCTATATACTAATCCCGACTATATCCTTAATCACCTGTGATACAATTACAGTGAGAATCATATATCTGTACCACCTGCTTATGTCTTTTCTTGTACCGAGGTGTAGTTGCAGGTGGGGCAATATGTCTTCGTATTATTAGTCGCCGGATATCGATCCTCCCCGTACGTACTATTCAAAGAGATACTTCCTACGATGTTCCCAGACTCCAGACGGATCCAGGTATCGATCTCAGAATTCATGAGTTTGGACTTCGTCACAAGGACTTGGCGCGAGCCCCGCTCCCAGTTTCCATAACCACCATATCCCGAGTGCTGGCTGAAGCACAAGTTGACGTAGTTCTGCGGCGTGACCGTCATGTTCGGAAGTAGCCTATCCCACTTGGCGCAGAACGTGTCTCCGTGATCATGTCCGCTAAAAAGAGCGATGAATCCGGGAACAGCCGAGACGGCTTGCATAAACGGAATATCTTGCCCTCCATAGTCGCAACTACCATCATTTCGACCATCAGCACACCAGCCCTGGGCCTGCGGAGCTAACGGATAATCGTCGTTGATTCCAGGTTCGGCGTGGGGATCAATTCCTTCTTCTTGAAGGACATAGGACGCATATGTCGGGATGTGAACGAAGCCTAACGAGGGAATCATCTTGCCATACTTATTGACTAGTTCTGCATTCGTCTGTAGGAACCAGTTCACGACGCTGAAATCGACCCAGTCCGGTTGGCCCACGCGGTTCCCGGATCCGTCTTTCTGCTGATATCGGAACCCTCCCCTGCTATCGAAGAACCACAGTAGTAAGCCGGGAGTGCAGCTTTCGTCGCTGCAATCGCTATCATAGACTGGAAGGTAGTAGTTCGACACGCCGGCTTCATCGCCGAACACCATTTGTGTTGTTCGACTATTAGGCCACAGCTTCTCACGGGCAAGGATAGCATTGCCGGAGATGTTATAATCGTAGTCATGATTACCATACGTTGACGCCCAAGAGAGTCCTCGATCTACGAGAGGTCCGACAATCTGATCAACATAAGACGTACTATTCTCTAAAAAGGTGTTTTCGCCAGTGATCAGATCACCGTTCAGGACCACAAGCCCTGGCGACTCTGCCTCGAGGATCTCATTAATGACCTTGACGGAGTTGATATCCTGTTGTGGGCCCCATTGATCCCAGGCATCTAATTCAAGTATGTTAGCATCTACTTTCCCTTCATTCAGAAGAAATCTTATTACTTTCGCCAAAATGCAAGTCTTCGAAAATTGATATTTGAAATGTGCCGTCGCTCTTAAAAGTGAGAGGTCCGAATGAGTTTGTACTGTTTGCAACCCTCTTAGCGAGTGGCTTCGCTTCAAGTGCTGACGCGAGGAATGTCCACACAAGCAACGCTGCAGGAAACATGGCGAGCCGAAGCAATAATTGGACTCAGCATACTTACTTCCGTTGTCCGGATGATTCACTCGTCGAGGGGTGATGGCCAATATATACTTGATCCATATCGCGAAGACTGGCAGGTGGAAAGCATAGGGTTGCAGCGCGCAACCCTCTACTTGACTTGCTTCACAAGATTTACGGCACGGATTCAATACCAATCTCCGAAATCCTGGTCGCTCTACTTTCCCAGCTTCTTTCTCGAACACCGGACGAAAGATAAAGTTCAACGAGTCGGATGTCAAGCCCCGCAATGTGTTGCAGGTGACATCTGTAATTGGTTGGCCTAGGATGTGGCACTATCAGTATCTGGGTTTGTAGAATATCCTGGCAAGACATGGCTGAAATAGATAACTCACATGAGATTCTTGTCTTGCATCTCGAAGTCTCCTCATGATCTGGATGGGTCGCATCTATTTCATCTATAAAAGCATAAAGACATCGTAGAGAATTTGCGCGAGTTATAATTTAATAGATAAATAAGATTTTCTGGTCTCTGATTACATGAAACCTTCCATGTTTGCAACTCAGCGACAAGTTTAGCGGTTGCGCCCTAGTGAGTCCTTGTGGGAGTGTGTATTACGTAATCCGACCTAGAATCAATTCGCAAGTCCGAAAGTACTAACCTAACGAATCATCAATCATACTGGCCGTATCGGGGCCGGAATACACTTGTCTTTATGGAGATAACGTCTCATTCTATAGTATATTGTCTAATATTGATATCACATGTTGTTACCATCTTACTGAGAGTCTTCGCCTTTGTGACACCGCGAAGATGGGAAAATGTTAGTCGCCAAGTATGCCAAGCACCACAAGTATGTTTCCATTGGCTTCATACTCACAGCCTACAGATTCAACAACTGACCGCGAGGCGTTTAAACATTGGTTCATTCATAGACTTTTGACTCTTTCTTTGATGTTTTTGATGTACCTAATTGAGATTGGTGTGCCTCAAGCTGAAAAAGCTGTTGTTTTAACTTCAGCGCGAAACCCTACGAATCTAGGTAAGTACCTACTTTAGGTACCTAGAGGAATCATACAGCTCCGAAACTATTCCAACGTTGAGATAGCTGAGAGAATCGGTATAACAGTCCACTCTTAATTCTATTCATACCCGCCTATAACTCGGCAGAATGTTGTTATTCCCTGCTTCAGAAATATGATAATATAAATAAATTGTTAGGTAGGTATCGATAAATGTGAACAATCAAGAATTACACAATTCTGTCGCTTACTTAATCATTCTATTTAGGAAATGACCTGCATTTCAACACGAGCTAAGCTTAAGTTGTATTAGTGATAATCAGATCTCCTGGAGCTGGGTTAATAGCCGGAAAGCCATATTGCGTCCGCCACCATTATCCACGAACAAAATGTATGCGTTTTAGTCTTAGGAGCCTGTAGCTTTACCCTCCGGTAAGCGAGCCCCAGTGAGATTACGAATTATAACTGGTTTCCGAGCCCTGATACCCACTTCTAAGGACAAGGTGCTATGTGATCAGACACGGAATCCTCTTGGTCTCGGAGGCTTGGCTCCGCCAAGAAATTCTTGAAACATTATCTTGACAAGTCCGCGAACTTTGGAGGTCGTTTTGTCTTTGATGAGTCTTAGTATTGAGGCATGTATTTCGAGTTCATCATCATTTCTAGAGGTCATGTTGCGACTCTTACTCACTTTTCAGGTTACGTTGACCCTTGCCAACTTATTGCAATCCCATCAAGAACCACAGACTTGCCCAGTTCCTAACCCGTTACATATTCTACGGCTAGATACCTGTGTAGCTTCAAATGTCGTTCCCAATGACAATAGCGGCGCCTTGAATAAGGCTGGGTCGCCGTTGCAGAACTGGAAGTCAGGTGGCCTTTGTCGCGGAGTTAGAGCTGATAAATACTGCGTTTTTAGCAATCCGTCCTTCAATCAAGGGGAAGGTGTCTCTATAATCACTACTGGGAAGAGTATTAGTACAATTGCAACACGGCCGGCTTTCAAGGCTGAAAATGAGAAAGCGGTTGAGACGGATTCAAAGCCGGTTCCCCCCTACCACGAAGTAGAGATTGTGGGAAAAGACATCGGCTTGGTAGCGACGAGGGCAATTCAAGCAGGAGAGCTTATAATGGCACGCACACCAGCCATTATGGTGAACGAAAAAGCAATTCAAGCGCTAGGAAGGAAAGCTGTCTCGGAGCTTCTTATCCGTGCGGTCGAGGAACTGCCGTCCCAGCATAGGGAAAGCTTGCTCAATCTGTCAACGCACAGTACTCCGAGTGACTACGGCGATAAACTATACAGAATTCTACAGACCAACTCCTTCCGCACCGGTTACCACGACGGGAATAACCCATTTTATTCCCTATTTACCGAGGTCTCGCGACTCAATCATGACTGCCGGCCCACTTGCGCCTATTACTTTGACCATACGGACTTTCGCCACAAAGTCCTCGCTGTGCGGGATATCGCGGCTGGGGAAGAGCTTACAATAGCGTACTATGAGTAAGTCGGCCCCTGCTTCAAATTGGAGTTAAGAAAGAGTGCAGCAGTAAGTAAGATCATTTGTTGACAGATATTCAGCCCTCTTCAACCCTGTTCAGTAAGACAAGAAAAATTGCAACGTGAATGGGGATTTCAATGCTCTTGCGCGCGTTGCAGCGCGGATGCATCCTCTATCGCAGAGTCAGACGAGAGGGTCAAGAAAATACATGCCCTCTGGAAAGAAATGGATGATCACTCCGCGGCGTCGAAAGCGTCACCAGAGATGGCCGAACTTCTAGTGTCGCTATATGAAAAAGAGGGGATTTTGGGTCGTATAAACGAGGCATATTATAGAGCTGCCATCGAATATATAGGGGTTGGAGATATCGTAAACGCTACGAAGTACGCTAACTTATGCGTTGACCATGGCTCGCGATTTATAGGTCCCGATCGTCCCTTTATCAAGAATATGCAGGATCTCATTGCCAATCCAACTGGGCATCCAAAATGGAAATTCCGCTTGAGGGACGTTTGATATAGATACCTAGTTTTGTTCAATTCTATATTAGCCGATTTGTTGTGTACCTCAATAGAACCTCAATAAAATGGGGAAGCTTTATAGTGTGTGAGTTACGTCATATAGCGGAACCACTAGCGATCCCCCACATCTACCAGAACCTGGGGTTTGTATCGCGCCGCGATGACAATGCATAAGTTTATACACATCTCAAAACCGAGGTTATTAACATGGGATTGATTATCCGGAAATAACGTGGTATAAATGCTTACGTGTGTTCTAGGTCACTTACTATGCATAGGGCGTATAACAGGTGGCAATGGACGGTTACTAACCCGATAGGTGTAATTCGTGGTTTTTGAAAAGAGGAGGGGGTGTCACTGCTACCGGGATACGGGATCCACGGTAACCCCTACCACATATTTTACAACTACCACCCTCCCCAATTCCATGGAGAATGTAGTATTCCATTCTCACAAAGTTGTCCAAGTATAGGACGATGAACTTGATCATTTACATTAGGTACTCGACGTAAACCATGGAGTCAGTTGCTCTCCTTCGAAGGCAGCTTGTGGAAAACTCGCTTCAATCCATAGCTGTTGGCTTTCTCGCAGTGGTGTTTCTCTATCTCGTTGGCAATGAGATTGCTCGCAGTCGTTCGCGAATTCCTGGGTTGAATGGTCCGAAAGGATGGCCTGTTGTTGGGAATCTCCTCGATATATGGTCGAATGCCCACGTGAAGTATCAAGAGTGGGCTAAAGAGTACGGCGACGTCTACCAGGTCATGCTCGGTAATACCTGCGTGGTTGTGGTAAACGGCGCTCATGCCGCAAAAACTTTGTTCAGTTCAAATTCGCAAGCTTTGAGTTCCCGACCAATAACCTATACGTTCCACAAGGTAAGTAAATGTCCCACGGTGACCACTCATTAGCGATGCTTAACTATGATAGGTGGCATCAACTACTGCCGGTTTAACGATTGGTACATCGCCATATGATGACAGCTTAAAGAGAAAGAAGAAGGCAGCAGCGGTGGCCCTGAATCGTCCAGCTATTCAGACGTATATACCATACCTAGACCTCGAGACGAAGACTTTTCTCCAGGACCTCTTCAACTACGGAAAGGCAGGGGCAATCGCTATTGATCCGCTCCCCATGGTTCAACGAATGAGCCTCTCGCTCATGACCACAATCAACTGGGGCGCCCGTATAACTTCCATCGAAGATGAATTATTTAAAGAAATCGTGTATGTCGAAGAAGAGCTCAACAAGACTAGGTCTACCGTCGGCAATACCCAAGACCACATTCCTTTGCTCCGCCTCAACCCCATAAACCCAAAGTCCGCCAAAGCTCGAGATTTACGACAGCGCCGTGACAGATACTTCGCTAAATTGAACAGAGATCTCGCAGAAAGAGTAGCGAATGGTACCAGCACGCCTTGCATCCAAGCGAGCGTAATCAAGTACAAGGAGGTTGAGCTCAACGACACTGAACTGGCTGCTTTTAGCTTGTCAGTATTGGCAGGTGGTTTCGAAACCGTTTCAACTACAATCCAGTGGTCGATTGCGCACCTCGCGCAGCATCCTGATTTACAAGACAAGGCATATGAGGAGATTCAACGTTTTCAGGGGTCTAATGACCCCTTATGCGACGCAGCTGATGATCAGAAATGTGCCTACGTCCTTGCACTCGCGAAAGAAGCTCTAAGAATCTATTCTGTGGTACCTCTAGCGTTACCAAGAGTCTCCATCAAGGATGTTTCCTATAATGGAGTCCTGATTCCGGCCGGCAGCACGGTTTATTTGAATGCATGGGCCTGCAATCATGGTAAGAGACCAGCTCCCTCACCCCATCGTGTGTCAACTTACAATGTTTATGTTTAAAGATCCCCGGCTGTGGTCCGATCCGGATAAGTTCCTGCCTGAGAGATGGCTAGAGAAACCCGACGCACCCCTATTCACGTTCGGATTAGGATATCGGATGTGTGCAGCTCATATTCTCGCTACTCGTGAGGTATACATCATTTTAATGAGATTACTGAGCAGCTTCCGGTTGGAGGCCCCTACAGAGATTAAATGCGATCCTAGCAGAGATATGAAAAATCCAAAGGATTTAATCATGGTCCCCAAGCCATACCGTGTGTCCTTTGTGCCAAGGGATGAAGGAAAGCTGAGAACGGCTTTAGGTGCATCCAAGGAATAACTCAGAGCTTCCGGGAGCTAGTCAACAATCACTATACTATCTTACATTACTATTATACACTACTAGCAACCATCCGATCGAATGTATGATGTGCCTTCATCACACATGTTGACTTATAGGGCACGTAATTACAATTTCTCCCTTTTTCCCTCCTGCCTAAATCGTGAAACCTATTTGAAAGGCGTGGCATATTAGAGTCAGTACCTACCTAAGGAATAGAATAACATAAGTTTCTGCTATAGTCTTCCTTCCATTTCCCCCTTTGATCCGCTGCCTTCTAATTTCTCCTCGAGACGGGACGTTTCGACTTGAAATCATTCTCGCGTCCCGAAGTTATAAAAGCGCATCATATTCCCCCTTTCACAGGGTGTACACCGTTACAACATTGCCACCTTGACAACAGTCACACTGTTACACACTGAATATTCGGATTGTCATTGACTGTATCAAGAATCCAGCAATTACTCATCACCGAGACAACATTTCTTTGGTCGCTTGAGACATCCACACTTAAGACGCCTCACAAACGTCATACCAAACACAGATACGATTTTCGGACTCCAGTTGTAGCATGCGCGAAAAATCTCGTTTCCGGAGAGTGGATGCCAGAAGCGTACATCATTACCAGAACTATTTCAAACGTCCACGAGCAAATTATAGAGACCCGGGCCCATCCGATATTCAAATATGGTGTATCATCGTCACCTCGATTTTAGTCCTTCTCGTTACTCTGTTTGGCAAAGACATCTGGCTCCAAATCAAGGACTTCTATCGCAACTTTAAACTCAGAATTCCCTAGCACTTGGATGAGAATGGAGGTCCTTGGACGCCCTAAAACAATCTAACGTTCTTCTTCTTTGCCTGCAACGGCCTCGTTTATTCGAGCTATGGAGATTTGTGGCTGGGGAATCATGTAGACTGGTACAGAATGAATATTCTCAGTATACCCTCGTTCTTGATTTCTACGGGACGTAGTTAGGGCCACTAAGCGTCTACCCGCTTCGTCTATCCAGAATGACACGACTAAGTTTAATAGACTGTATCTCTTAATAACGATTTCATTAAGTGCATAATGCTATGTTGATGTGCCATGTCCCTACTAGATCTCCTTCGCGATGCTATCAATCAGGCTCTGAAGCTCCTCATCACTCAGTTCCTTAACACCCAGTAATTCGTTGTCCACCTTTGGGAAATGACCCCCGTATCCCTCACCCCAAATCGCCACTGCAATGAAACCAAGCCTATCGATCTCGCCTTTCTCGAGGCTCGCAGTGGCTTGTTTGAGGGCGTCGCGGGTAGATGGTGTCTCCGCTTTCCACCCCTCCGGCCCAGTCGCCTTCTTAACCTTCTCGAAGAGCGACTTCTGGGTAAGCGTCGCATTGCGTACAAAGACGTTTCGGTTCTTAGTTTCCTCCGGGTGCTTAAGAACCCCCGACACGGCCTTGGCCGTGGAAGGAATCGTCGTCGTGCTGTAAGGGCGGTCACCGCCGTCCCAGAGCTTGATTGTCTTGCCCTTGAGGTCGGCGGAGAGGCCGAACTTGAGTGCCATGTCCAGGAAAGGCCCGGAAGAGACCAGCGTGTACGTTATATTTCCCGCGGCTGCTTCCTTCTTAAGGAGTTCTGAAGTGGCCTTCTTTGGCTGAAAAAGGGGCAGCGAGAGGGCGTTCTCATTTTCTGCGTTCCCGCCATACTCTGAGGGGAGGAACCGTTTAACGCCGGCCTTAATTGCGGCATGGATGAGCGGGATCTGTTTAGTCAATCCCGCAAACCCGACCACAGAGACGACGGCGTCCTGGCCTTCGAGAGCCTTGACAAGGGTCTCGGGCGAGTCATAATCGACCTCGATGGTCGTTACCGAGGAAGGGAAGGTGTGGTTTACCCCCTTGCGTGTGAGGACCGTTACTTTGAAGCCATCTTCGAGTAGTTGATTTACGACAGCTGGACCGAAATTCCCGCTGGCCTGTATTACGATATGCTATCAGCTTCTATTTCTTAGATAACATAATGTGAGGGACCATGTCCTTACCCCGGCAACTGCAACGTTTTTAAAGACGCTCATGTTAGCTAGAATGTATTGTTGGTAATGTGAATGGGAGGTAAGTGAAAGGTGGGCAGTTTTGGAATATATTGTGTTCGTGAAATGGTCAATACCTAATGGGCGGCTGGTGTTCCCGATGCGATCCCGATGAGGCTACGTAGAGAATGACAAGTCCCCGCAGGCCATAGAGCACGCAAATAGTTGTAATCACCTGCATACATCATCGCAACACCCATCGGTATTTCCGCTGTGGCCGAGGCCGAAGTTCATTTGTCATCGCGGCGCAGTAGTGCGATAACAACACTACCTAAGTATACATGAATGTGACATTCCGTTCAGCTAGCTTGAGTCGTGTACCGGTCCATAACGGCACGCTTAAGCTCACGGTGTTCCCTCTTAGGCTTACGGTATATCCATACGTACTAAGCCTAATATAGATTAGCAGTGTGGATACCTAACTTAAGGTATAAGATACCTATATAGAAAACAAGGTATCTTCTCTAGATGTTAATGCCTAATCTAAGTGAAGCTATCCCTAATCTAACTGTCGCCTCTTAACAGCCCTTCCTGACCCAGTCGTCGTCGCTACTGCCGGCGCTATAGATGAAGGGACTAGCCCAACCCTATGCGGTCACGAGGAGCCCTTCTAGAGGCCTCTTTGTCTTAGAGGGCTCGTTTTGTGAGGGATCTCGTCTAGTACCACCATCACAACGACGGCGTTGCGTAGCCCGTGGCTCCTGTGGCTCCTGTGGCTCCTGTGGCCGCTGGGTAAACACCACTATCTCGGCTTCTAAGAATCGACGACGAGGTAGATGCAAAAGCTTATTTTAACATTAAGATGAAGAAAAGGTACAAAATTTTCTATGTGTCTTGTACTTTAAATTAGGTATCCACACTTCTAATCTATATTAGGCTTAGTACGTGTGGATATACTGTGAGCCTAAGAGGAGCTTAAGCGTGCCGGTCCATAAGGTGTAAGTAGGTATGAATTAGTATTTTGAATATTCCTTATGTGAGCTGGGGACCGCATCCGGGGTGGATCTCGTTTTCATATAGGTCGGCCCCGATATTGAGGGTTATATGATGTCAAGTATTCTAGAACTCCGCTGAGGCTTACAAATTAAGCTACATATTCCGCCTGATAAGTGTAGGGATCCCGGACTTAGGACACTACACCCGAAGGATGTTGAATTTACACGACGTATTCACCAAATTTATAGCACGGACTTGATGCTCATTGATAGTGAATGATGCGACGAAGTGGAAATACGTAAAAAACCTTTCCTTCTGGTGAGACAATGAGTAAAGTTCTAAACGATGTAATTCCACTTGGTATGCCATGGACTTCACCTTTAATGCAGCTTCCATCCACGCTCGAGAGCAAACTTCGAACACAGGGCGAGTAACGTCGAGTCGAGTAGGTCTTGTCTTACAAAGTAAAGTGGAATGGACAAAGTCCGACCAGGTGAGGGCAACGGTTATCGTCTATTAGGGACATTGTATGTATCAACGCATATGCTAGACGGCTTCCCATACGAGACAGCTCAATATGATACAATACTGAATAAAGATTCAGGGTCATTCCAAGACTGGTATTCGAAATACTCCTCCTATTTAAACGGTGATCACTTAACCTAGGTACCTACCTATCGTGGCGAATCTCGACGGCAGCCGAATAGTACAATAGTATTGAGGTCTTAGCCCGCTGATGGAAAACGAGTTGTCTCTACCCGAGTCTTAGGAACGTCTATGGACGGGATGGCGATCTTGGGTTACTTGGAGGTATTAACCCCATTGGCTAGCCGCGTGAAAATTTACCCAAAGTAGCAGACGCCACAATGTTTCCCAGCCTCACAAGTTCTATTCGGAGTTATTATCTAGGTACCTAGCATACCTAGGTCCTCCTCGGTAGTGTCGTCTCCCGCGAGGTATCACCCCCTCTCATCTGTAGCGAGCTTCTTCTCGCTTATGAACACCAACGAATGTTGAAGACATGAGCTTGCCCTAAGAATTCTTCGTTTCTGTTTAAAGTAATGATGTACCGTAATAGCAGGTGCCTCAACGCTGATGAGCAACGAATGCGGGGATTATGCAGTTGATGATACATAAAGCTATTGTTGAAGAGTGATTTTGAATGCCCCGAAACGCCGCATGCCATATCTTCTTAAAGGCGTTGAGCCCGCTGAGACTCTAATGTTAAATGAATTTACCCTCCCGTTCTCAGTGGTGAGCTTGATGTTGAGATCCCCCGCTCTAGACCCGGAACGCCTTAAATGCACTAATATACCTCTCATGCTGATTCGTTATGCGTCTCGTCTGGCATCTATCTGTAGGCTCTGTTTAGCCCAACTAAACTTAGGAACTCGTTTCTGGTCTTTTCTTTCTTTTCGAAGCAACCAAGCACACAACTAGTAATCGTGCTGGTCGTTGTTTTTTCGACTCCCCGCATAACCATGCAAAGATGGCTAGACTCCATGACGACTGCTACTCCCTGGGGCTTTAGAACCTCCATAATGGCATTGGCGACTTCTCTTGTTAGTCGCTCCTGAACTTGAAGCCGGCGGCTGAACATCTCCGCGATACGCGGTAGCTTGGATATGCCGATAACGTTGTTTTTCGGAATGTATCCGATGTGCATCTGAGACGAATGTTAGCGTAGGAAGCCAAGATGTAGACCAGTTGAACTCACTTTCCCAAAGAAGGGGACCAGGTGATGTTCACATAGACTGAATATCTCGATGTCTTTCACAATAACCATCTCATTGTGGTTCTCTTGGAAGATGGCGTTGTTGACAATATCCCTGACATTCTGCTGGTACCCTTTCGTAAAGAACAACATCGCCTTCGCATACCGTGACGGGGTATCTAGTACGCCTTCTCTGTCTGGGTCTTCGCCAACACATTCCAGTATTGTTCGAACGGCCGCTTGCAATTTTTCGAGTCTCTGAGCTGCTTGCTCCGAACTTTCTTCGAGTCGCTCTCGAGTTCCCCGGCCTGTGTTTATATAAGCAGGGGTAATCAATTGAACAATTCATTTACGTACTCGGTCGGCTCAAGCCATCAAAATCTATAACTGGACTAGGTGACCTTGTTTCGGTACCCTCGGGCTTGGTCTTCTTTTTTTTCTTCTTCGGTTCGTCCCTAGGGTCTCTCGCAGCCTTGCTTATGCTGTGCCTCCTCTTTGACGAGCTAGTATGTCCATTGATCTCGGATATGCCACCATCCTTTGCCCTTCTTCTTCTCTTCTTCTTGTTTGCCTTCTTCTCGTCTTGATTGTTGTCGCGCGCTGGCTTCTCGCTGGCGTTGGCAGAGTCGTCCACATCAGATACCTCGATAGCTGAACTATTGGAAGAATATGGCGCTACTGATCCCTGGTCGCTCCGTCTTGTGTCTGTGGGTTGCGCCATTTTGCTTTTTGTTGGAGCACGGGATGGAGTGGCGCAAAGACGTTAGTGTGAGGTGGCTCATATAGCTTTGATACTCGCGAGATGTAAGTCGGTCTGTTCGTCTTTTCGTCTTTCTCGGAAGTTAAGAAGATGGGCTGTCAGGCAGGACCAACGGAGCGGAAAAACCAACGTTGGAATTCCAATCAGCTCGATCCTTTGAAGCACATGTGTAGAGGACAAGGTAACGTGCTTATGTACATGTAGAAAAAAGAATTGAGTAGTAATACAATAATACTAAGGGTCGCAAGCCGGGTTTCACTAATACCAGCTCGAAAGTTGCTTAGCTCGTAAAATTCAATTCAAGTTGCACCTATCCGAGCATTAGCTAACTTCTCAATTGTCCGTTATCGCTTGATAGGATCTTTTGAAAGTCCGCGGGGTAAATTGCCCCTCTATACAGGTAGGTACCTAGGTATCGTACTGGACAGTGCGCGGCTAGGTTTTGTGGCTGAAGTCACCCCTGTAGTCTCAACTTTGTGGCTTAAGCTCTTCGTCATCTACCGTAATTAAATCACCAACAACATTAGTTCAGGTGTTATCTAGTTTCTAATACAATTTACATTCATCGCTATTCATCTGTCTGCCACAACCTTCGGCGCCCATTTCTCACCACTTTTATCACAAATTCGGAGGAGCCGTTAAATCGCGACACTTTCTGCATTCCCGCATCTCTAAATCCGCCGAATTCGAGACATCTCCCTACCAATTTATTAGCCCGAAACCGTCGCGATATCTAGAACTTCGAGTGGACTTAACTAAATTAGGCGCTCCGAACAAGATGGCGTCGCCTCCACGCGCGTACTCGCCCGCGGGTTCTCCACCGTATTCTAGCGCGCCGTTGCCATCGAAGAAGCGTGCCTCCACGGCTGCTGATCTTTCCGTCCAGCCTCCCTCCATTAAGCGACGCAAGGCTTCTACTATGTCCATAACCTCCGTAGGCTCAGCACATCCTCTCCGACAGACAACCTATCCGCCCGGCGAATCACAGCAAGATTTTTCCCCTTCCTACAATCGCTCTCCCAGTATGGACACCATGAGTCTCGTCAGCGGAAGCCAGGTGAGCGGCGCGCCTGCGAAGAAGAAACGGGGTCGGAAGTCGAAGGCAGAGCGCGCGAGTGAGGCAGCTGCCGAAGCCATGCGCGATGGCACACCCAGCGTCGTGGGAGGTCGCGCACCAACTGTGTTGAGCACTGCTAGTGGCAACAATGCCGGCAAGGACGTCGAAGGGGACACCCGAAAAGAAGAAGAGTTCGAGATACCAGAGAATATGGCTAGCATGTCGGCTGCTCGGACGAAGGAACAGATCGAAGAAGATAAGGAGCTTCAAGCGCTGCTGAAGTCTCAGATGACTCCCGAGCAATTCTCCCGCTATGAGGTTTGGCATCGTCAAACCCTGAAGAATGCAGACGTAAAGAGAGTAAGGCGCCGCATATTGTGCCGTCAATTCTGTTCTAATAGCGTTACTAACTATATCCACGTAGCACATCAACAGCGTCACTTCTCAGTCCTGTCCGCCTAATGTTCATCAGATGATGCAAGTGGTTTGCAAGATGTATCTCGGAGACATAGTTGAGTCGGCTCGCCACGTTCAGTTGGAATGGATGAAACTAGGCGAGAAGCAAGTCGAAAACCCTGACGACCCGATGTTCAAGCCTGAGAACGAACTGTCAAAATTCCGCCGACAAGCTCCCTTACGTCCCGAGCATCTTCGAGAGGCATATAGACGGCGCAAAGCCTCTGCTGAGAACGGTGGAGCATTGGGAAGTCTGATGGTTTGGAACCAGCAGACGCAGAATGGAGCGGAAAGGTTTTCGGCAAGAGCTGGAGGTCGCCAAATATTCAAGTGAATGTGGTTGCTTCAGAAACAACGTTGGTCAGAACTTAGCGAGTTGTGAAACTTCAGCAGTCTAGACCGCGCAGGCTCATGAAGACGAAGAATACTGCATAATCCATCCGGCGATGCTATAGGATGAGGCTTCTACGAATTATTCGAGTTGTTCGGCCTTTTACTGCATACTAATTGCAGCGGAATATACGCCTCGACCCTTAATACACCACGATTCCGCAACATCAGGTACTTTAAGCCCCTTGTTAGAGGCAACAACGCTGAGCTGGAACACGTATCAACATGGCTAGGCATGCGAGCTTTGATGGTTTTACTGCCAGGGAATCAGTCCATCAGGACGAGGTGAACGAAGGCAGGGAGGGGGAACCGGCTCGTCTTAAAGACAGCTGCTAAACTACACCTTGCAGGGTATTTAGTCTACTACGAGAACGAAATTCTCTGAGACACGTCTACCAAAGAGTGATGACTACTATTAGCATAGCTCCTATACCCAGGTAGCCAGGAACCATGAATATTAAGTGTTCTCGATGGATTCAAGCAATATAGATATCTTGCCAATTACACTTACCTGCACACAAAGCATTCTCTCCATATAGTAATCTACTTGACCATCTTAGTCTACCTTGTTCTATTGACTGTGTTTATGCATATGTTTGTTATTATCACTACACCTGCTGGATTCTCGACATATATAGTACACAATTGGGCTGCCTATGAAGTCGATTTGAACGAGTCTCGATGATTTATCAATATGGGTTGACTGATTTCCCTTGAATTCAGGAATTCCATCAACATTCATTCATTTCCTATTTCTTCTTATTCGGGCAGCACTAGAAATGAGTAGAGAAAGTGTTTAAATCTAGGTGGCTCGGTCAACAGAGTTGTACTTGATCAGCATTAGTGTTAAGATATCGGTTGTCCCTATTTTCGCGATCATGTGACGCGGTTTGTTTTCAAGGATAGCACGTGATGCAATAGTTTAGCACTTAAGACTCGCCAACAAACATTTCGTCAAGCCCTTGTAGCTCAGTGGTAGAGCGCAGCACTTGTACTTCTCCACAAGTTCATGCTGAGGTCCATCGTTCAATCCGGTGCGGGGGCAGTTATGATCATTGTTATGTACACCCGACATTGCAATGGCATTTTTTGCATTTTAGGGTGTTCTGTGAAATTTCTTTTTCCACCATCAATAAATATCTCGCCAAATGAGATTTCAGAAGAGGACGTCTGTCTGTTTCAATCTTTTTAAGTGCTTCGCGATTTTATTCCTTAATATCCATGACTAATGCAAACATTATAAACACACGCATTGTTTGCACAATCATTGCTTAATGTTGAAGCCATGTAGTCCTTGAAATCCCCTTCTATCGTAGTAAATTATTTGCTTAGTCTTTGCCAACTTTAGGTAGGTTCCTGACTCTGGCTGCCGCACCGATCGGCAAAGTTTCCTCCTAATTGCGGAAAACGGACGCTTCTTCTCGGAGCAATCACACGACGGAACAGATCGGCAGACAGGCCATCGGCTGGGAAACTCGTGTCGGCAGAAAGCACCAGGCAACAGAATTAAACCCCGGCTTCACTGTTGCAACAACCACAGGATATTCCATAAAAAGCAGCAGCACTCCATAAGAAGTGGATAGCTGTCATTAGTTGACTAAGCAAAATGAGTACCTAGGTAGGTAGTGGGGAGGAACACAGCCCCAGTGACATCTTGGCAGGAAAGAAAACCGTTATGATCGTCGAGTTATTCTGCTGCCTGGATAATGACAGCAGAACTCTGTAACGGCTCTTATCAAACGCTAGACCTCAAGAGAATTCAGCCCCATATATGAGAGGTTGAAGATTCGATCGCACGGCACATGGTGTGAGCGTGCATCGTACCTTTGTCAACGTGGTGGGTGGATCTACAGTTATAATGGGGACGTCCGCGGACCTTGATAGGATCTTTTGCAGATGATTGAATCCTTTGGGTCGCAGATCGCATGGCTGGGTAACTCGTATTTAGAAACACCTGGATGTTTTGGGGACGGACGCAATGGATAGATGCATGGCGTAAAAAGAATATATACATTCATTCGCTCGCAGATGCAAAACCAATTCGTGCCTTGGGCATTGTTTTTTTCTACACGGCGAACTATCCAAGTAAAAGCGATCGAAAACTAGCCTCCGCAATGTCTCCCAGTCAAAGCAGACCAGCGTCCATCGTGAAGGACGCCCCAAGGGTAATAGAGGAAGGCCGGGAGCCATGGGAGTCACCAAACCAGCCGTCGTGGAACAGAGCAAGATTTGGGTTATTGATCACATCATACATCTTGGCTATTCTTCTCTTTGGATTCTCTGTCAGTGGGTTTGCAGCACCAGTGGGGTTCAGTTCGTTTCCTGTAATGGGGACGCCCCTGGTAAGTTCGGACTCATGGCTTAACAATAACATGTAATTACTAACAAGCTGGGTCGTCTAGGGCGTAGCAACGTTCTTATATGACACCTCCGAGTTCATCGTGATGTGTGTCCGGAGAAGAAAGACGGGGATCCCACCGGCCGTGTCCCTCGGGTTCGAACTCGTTATCTCGCTTGGAGGTCTCGCTTTGGCCGCGCTCATGATCGTCTTTACGGTCGATTCCTGGCAATGGAATATGTACTACTCCGGTGTTCCGAGCGGCCAGCGTGGTCCTCCCATTCCCGACTACGTCGCTAATGGGCACTTCTGGTTTGGCATTTCTGTCACTGCCACTATCCTTGCCACTCTGTTATCGTGAGTCTCGAGGTTTCAATCATTTGGTTAACGTCCGGAAAGGGCTAACTAACACTTCTCCAAGGCTGATACACTTCGTCCTATTCGTCCGCGACTGCGTGGAAGTAGACAGGAAGCGGAAGTTTGCGAAGCAGCTTCCAAGGGAGACGGTTTCACCGGAAGCAGCTCAAGGTCAAGAATCCGTTTCTAATGTTCCCGCCCCATCGTATGAGACGGTCGAACTCGACACCTATGATGACAAGACCAAGTCTGACTTAGTAAGGCCAAAGAAACAAGTACCGACATCTAAGGTCATAAGCTAACATTATTGCATAACGCAGAGATTACAGAGCCAAAGACTCTAAGGCAGGATATGCTTACGAGACCAAGATAGACGTTGCAGGGATGCGATCATGAATTGAAACTGCTGCGATTGAGGAGCCCGCCAATATGATCTCGGTACGGCTAGCAGAGGAGATCGTGGTATCCGACAGTCCCGATTTGAGAGCTCGGGCGTTTGGTGTCAAGGCAGCTTTTAATGAGATCTAATAAAGTATCAATCGAGGTATATATTAGGTACCTACCTGGTAGGGACTTGTTTTGGGTCCTTTGAAAGATCGATACACAGAGCATTAATAAAAGTCAACTTAATAGGATACGCAAAACACCAGCACCAAGAAATCGTATCATCGTTTCCTAACTAGCAATATATAAAATTTACATCTCGAGATAATCGAGTATCTTTGATTTGTAGTGTCTTTCCATCAAATGGCTGTAGTTTGCCTATTGCAGTAAAACTATCAAAGTTGGATTCGTAGGTGTGCTAGCTATTCATATCCCGCTTAGTCATCAAAGGGGTCACTCCTGAATGGTTGCGTTCATCGTATGCGGTGATGCTCAAAACAGCAACAGGGCCACCCATGGAAGCGGTGCAAGACAATCACGCCAAGCCTCTAGATATTTCTCATAGGTACTGGGGCTCTTGTGGTTATCATTTACTGGGCCTGGTACTACCTCATACAGACATCCTCTAAGTTAGCGAATTATGTTCCTATCTTGTACGTTTGCTGGTTCGAGCCATAGTAGTAGCTCCATGCTCCTGGGTACGTACGAGTACTAGACTTGAGTAGGCATGCAGGAGACAATCAGTATTATCAACTTCTCGATCATGTACTACGTGACCATTGCTAAATGGGTGGCCTGTTAGGTTAATCAAGTCATCACGCTTATCATTTAATTCCTCTGAAGAAGCTCATCATTGACTATCTAGGATTGCGTCAAATGGTGGACTTTATCTAGCAAATAGAGGTGGCCCTCGATGCAGGGTTATTCGATGGTCCATGTCCAGGACATGACTTCCTGTTAATAAACAGAGCAATGAAGTCACGAACCAGCTGCACAAAAAGAGGACTTCGACTGAGAGAGTCACATGAGAAGATGGAGATATGGTCGGTCGTCAGATAGTTGTCAATGGACCGGCGCATCTCATGGTCATCAATGGTCTTATAGACCTTGCCATCTGCTTCGAGGATCTCCCCGTTCAATATGCCCGGAGGGGAGGTGTGTCAGACGAGTTATTGAAAATGATGTAACTTGATCGATGGATGGACCAATACGTTGCCTTGTATGGAGCAATGCGATCAAGGAAAATCAGTCTCATTCGTCTGCTGTTCGTAGGCACGACAGATATCCTTCCAGTTTATTAGACCTGGAATATGGGGACGATTCATCAACTAAGTATATTGTGAGTTTCATGGGGTTGAGAGATTGAGACGAGGTCACTGGGAGAGTCGGAAGGCTGTTCATAATCGCCCGATGTGATTAACCTGGCAAAGTTAGATGGCTTCCAATTAAGGTTCATAAAATAAGAAAACTTACCAAGCCTTGGTATGACGAGGGTATAATTGCCCCTAGATACGACTTGTTGGCACACGGATGCTATAGGCAGAGAACAGGATTCTTCATGGCATAGGAAAAAGATAGCACCTCGTCAGCTTATTATATGAATGCCAATAGTTTGGCATGCCTTAAAGGCGACGTTAAAGGTATGCGGGAAGGTCATCATGGCAGAAGCGTTGTCCATTATTTGCAATTCGTCGTCAACGTCTGAGATTGTTGCCTTCTCCGTCACCACTAGCTCTTCTGGCTTTCGAATGATGTTGCGATGCTTGTGAAGTTTCATCTGATCCAAATTTGCCTCCATCCTAATTACTAGGTTGACATGTAGGGTGAAAGGCAGCTTCTGTGAAAATCAGATGCGTTCTTATTTCTGGGTCAGGTTATGCGTAGAGTGGGAGGCCACCAACCCCGCCACCAACGATTAGGGGTGGTGGCAACTAGAGTATGGGGGATATAAGCTGTGGATCTGGTCCATGTGGATGAGCTAGAGACCCCTAGCTTCGATAGAAAGGTGAACAACCATCTTGCAACTATCATTATACGATGATAATAACTTGGTTGCTAAAGAGGCGGGCTTCTCATACTGATGGCTGGGTTGCACAATTATAGTACTTAGAAGAGCTATTTTAGTTGAAGGTGATGGTGACATAGCGGTCTTCAACGTGAATTCGTCGTTAACCATGGTGGGGCAGCGCGTGTAACGTAGATAGGCACGATGTCTCTAGTGCCTAGTAGAAGTTCGGATACGGCGAAAGTGGACGTGCATTTCGTTTCATCGGATGGAGATTACCCTTGGGCCAATGAATACGCGAGGCCCGGAGACAAGGCAGAGAAGTAAACGAGTCAGAATATGCTTCCCCTATACTTGAGAGGTATGATAAATTAGCATTGCGTCTAACTTTTCTTTTGTGGAAAGAAACGAGTAAAAAAGGGAGTGGAAGAAAATTCTGATGGACATACCTTAAGGCAAGACTGGATATTTTATCAGCAATAAGAGAATGATAGCAAGACTAGGAGGGCGATCGCGTATAGTGCAAGTATCAAATGGTAGACACCGAAGAATGTGATGTCTACATGGGTGGTAACCAGTAGGTTATAGGATTAACCGAGGATTATATCCTCGGGCAGTCCGGTCAATCGCTCATTCACCGAGCGATAGCGCTGACACGGGCTCACTGTTGTGTCTTCCTTCGGAACCACAACGACGAACTCCAGCTTGCTTATCTTCACGTTGCTGCCAGGGCCCTTCTTCCATTGCTCGAATCGGCTCCGGAGTCGCATCTCGAAATCGTTGGGCTTGACACGAATCATCGCCTTGCTAGTCGTGCTAATTCCCCTTACGGCAACCCGCATCAGATAGAGCGTCTCCACGTTGGGCCAAGATCTTGTGACAGATTGCCAGCATGACTCAGTGTTGGCAGGCAAGTTAGGTGATTCAGTCTGGACCGCCAGGAAGCGAACCGCGGAGCGATCAGCTTCGCAGTACTGGTGTCGAGCGCAATGGCATCCTCGGCACGCGCCATGGCAGGGTTCAAAGATTACAATGTCGTTCACGGAATTGAAATCCTGAATAGTGGCCAGATTGATATTATTACCGCCGTTGCTGTGAAGAGCGAATCGCTTTTGGTAGTGAAGTCGAGCGACCCATGCCGATATTTTACATGTCATGAACCATCTGGGGTATGGGTTCTGGACGCCAAACTGGACTCCGGCATGTAATAGTGAAGATCTGTTACAGATATACACTAGGCGTGGGACTATTGTGTACTCCCAAATCATCATCTTGATCTCGTTCGGCAGCTTGCTGTACAAGTGGAATTCTGTGAGTGGCTTCGCTAAGCGTGGCGAGCGGCGAAGGTACTTCTTAGGGCCAAGAGGTAACTTAGCCTTCGTTACTATATTTCTTGCTCTCCTCTTAACCACGGGGCCCGAATTGATCGGGCCGTTTGCCCCGGCCTTGAGACCGTTAATGCGAGCTGATCGACGAATTGGCATTCGAACCTGTCTAGGCTTAGGACGCTTCCTGACAAATCTAGGTAAAGTGGGCGATACAAGAGGTTGGTCCTGATCTTGCATCTCGCTATCAGCGTTGTCCTCATCTTCGTCAGGCTCGTCGGCCTGTTCGTCACCGTACGTGATACTCTTTGAACCTTCAAGCCCAGAAAGGTTTAGAGTGGGTAAAGGCTTCTTAGAAGATCTGCGAATTCTCTCTCTGAATGAAGTGGTTTCGTACGAGAGAGCGACCATGACAGTTCCGGGTGAGGTCATGGATCGTGTCATGGGTCTTGCAAAAGCCCTTACGGACTGGGTGACATCGCCGGCTTGGACTGGAGTCATTGCCATGGCCGAGTCCGCCATTTCGATGTCCTGTACGCCGCTCTGCTCCAAGTCCGGGTCCGGCTTGCTCCATCCTTGCTCTTTGTCGCGGGCACGGGAGCGACCCGGCGTCTGCTTAGCCTTTGCCATTTCAACCTCGAGAGAGAACTGCGCTTCAATATACTGAATGTTGGGCGACTGGAAGCATACAATCTGGGGACCGTGATCAGGTTTAGAAGTATTCTGACGGTACGTTCCTAGCCAAGCCCCAAGATCCAATCTAAAGGTGTGGTCGGCGTTTAGATACGCCCAACTCCGACGGAACAAATCAAGGCAGATGTCACAGGGCTTTTGGGTGGGGGTTTGAAGAGACTGTGAAGCAACTACAGTGTATTGATGCTCAGTTGGCCTCAGCTGAATAGATCGGGACAAGCCTGTGGTGTGGGATAGTACTTGTGTTAAGAAGTGTAGCGAAGGTATTGTAGGAAATGGTGCAAATATGTGTGAATGTGGATTGATGGGTGTTAAGGTAGAGGGTGTTGGGGTTCTGTTCAGCTGCGACGAACTTGGGTTAGATGGGTTGGACGAGAAAGAAAACTTCCTGAACCTGTGGAAAGCCCGCGCGACACGGAGACTGATCCGCCTGTTAGGTTGGTCCCCGTCACTAAGATGAAGTAATTCGGCTGTCGCTTAAGTTAGTCCAGTTCAAGATCGAGATACAAATAGGAATGAACGATGATATCTACATTGCTTGTGCGACTTCAATATACTTTAGGGACGTATCACTTACCTGGCGCTCGCGATGGGCTTTCTATTCGTGTGTCGGGCTGTAACAGAGATGTAGGTGCATGTGGAGGACTGTCGGATGAAGTATGACAGTGAGGGGTAGAAGTGGAGGGATATGGGGACGAGGGCGAGGAACCTGAAAGGCAGGGTTGCTCCAATTTGGAAAGTACAGTAGCCATATTTAACATATTTAGCGCACGAACCCCTGCTATTCGTCAACTTTCAGGTGCTCGTGCATTTACTTACATGCCCATGGGTATATTCCAGGCAGTCGCTACGACCGGGGAAGGTACCTAACAGTTATTCAGTGTATCATGTATATAATACTCCCCCAATTTAGCTGATTGTGCAGCGTGAAGTCAGAATTATTCTGTTCAAATCTCCAAGGTACAACCTAGTTAAGTGACAAGATAACCATGGTAGGTATTTTGGACCAATAGAAAAATCCAAAGGCTAAAAATAAAAGGTGAGGCGCTCGATCTCAGGTCAATGACCCTGGGTATTCTCGAATTTAATCTGTCGCAGCACTGTAAGCTATCGAGAATAAAAATCAGGAAGCAACATCGAAAAACGGGAAAGGGCATCTTATTTATATTCTCTACCCATTCTAGGAATAAGTTTTCGATTTAGGTTCTCGAGTAAATTAGCATGGTTCCATACTTCGTGTTGTTCCTTAACCAAAGTCAAAGAGGCAAGCAGCTGTGGCTTCTCTCAGATACCATATTTGCCAAACAGTCAGCGGCCCTGGCATTTCAAAACTTCTCCGAAAGGTGGGATGTACCATCGATTTTACAACGAGAAACATAATGGCTAAGTACCTGTCTCCGGGTAACGCACACGTGCGACCCCCGTCTCATACACGAAGAGAACAAGGAAATGCGGCGTTGTCATTGCCGGAGTAGCTGTGGGGTTAATATATGTGTCGCAGGGTAATCCTAGGCGGGTCCATTCAGACAAGCGTCGACAAGCTAGGTATGAGGAAATATCCAACCATGCATGAGTAACAGCATCTTTAAACGACCAGACAGTCTTTGAATATTATAAATTTATTCGTTTTTTTTTTTTTTTTTTTTTTTAAAAAAAAAGTGTATACTCTTATTTTTGCTATACTATAAGAGTATTCCGCGGCGTTATAGTCGACTATAGTCCGGGATCTTATGAACTGTAACATGCGGGGGTCCACTAAATAAACTTTAGTGGGGTCCCGAGCCGGCGAGCCGGCGCCCTGGGGAAATCTTCCAAGTTGTCGGCACCGATAACTTATCAATCACTCGTCTAGTTGAATAAAATCTATGGGATATCTCATTAAGAATTATCAACAATAAGAAAATTGAATTGGGCATATTGGAACTTTACATGTTATGAATAGGTAAGTATGTGCAGTGGCTGGATAGAAGAGGTGTACAATCATCCGACCCCTTTTATTACGCTTCATTATCGTCCCTATCACTTAGAATCTTAGGGGTTGCCTTTCTCTAGAACGTTAGCCATTTCGGATTAACTAGGTAGGTACCTAGGTACCCCAACATTGAACGGCTTTGGTGGTGTCAAAGAGGAAAGAGTAGCTAAGGTTGTCTTGTGAATGTAGGATACTGCTAACCATATTTTAATCAACTCAACAGCCCTATGAAATCACAGTAACACGGACAACGCAGGAGAAATATTTTAGTGTAAGAGGGGACGAAATCGGTTATACATGAGGTGCAGTGACCATCCAAAAGGCCTTAGAATTGTAAGCGGCCGGGCATACATGAAATAATTCACCGAGAAGCTACACATCAAAAGATTTAAAGTTGATCTTTCCCGTTTTGGTTTCCCTAGGTGTCGTATAGTCGTCTTGTTACGAGAGCTTACGTAAGCATATGGTGGATATAACGTCTAAAACACGATTTAGCTACTAGCAACAAACAGGGAAGGTCTACGGGAAAAGAATCCGAAAATTCCCTAGCATATTAAATGACTAACTCCTAAAATGTGCTTGTATTGGAGGAAAGAAACTCATAGCGTTGATAGTATTTGTAATCGATAAGTATGATTCAGACAAGAGAACGTCGTCGTATGAAAGACATGCATGTTGTCACCTATGACTAGGTGGTCGCGTAACATTAGGATAAGTCGGCGTAAATGGTTTGACTTGTGCAACTAGATTACTTTCATAGTACGCCGGTGATTCAAGCCCACATAATGTTGCGGTGTTTAATGATCTATCGGCCATTCCCGGAGTTATTCGACACCGTCTATATAACATCCTGAGGTTAGTATACTCCATTTTTGCCAAGACCTGAAGATCTCGGCAGCTACTACATTTATCACCTCCTTAGTCTGCCTAAGGCTTCAATGAAGATTATCTTTACATAGTATACTCTTGCCCATACTTGGTTTTCTTCGACGAAATTACGCGATTTGGACGCCAAAAACAAATTATTTGTATTTCCAAACTCTAACTTGGCAACCTTCTCCTTATATCTATTAGGGTATCCCTGAAATCCCTTCCACCTGCAAGCCTCTCCGATATTTACGAGTCACTATCTCGCCATGTGCCATGCTATCACTTGGGATTTTTTCTGCATGACCTGTGGCCGGGGCCCACTCAATGCACGCCCACACGTGAGTACTTCCACCCTTTGGCCTGTTTGGAGCTTGGGATTTTCCAACTGCGCCTGTTTGAGCCGACGTACTCGCTGGAGAGATCCCTGAATACTAATCCCGTCATTATAGTGCGTCTGGCAGACAGTCTGCGAATCCGACAAGGCAGGTACAACACAGTGTCCGAATTATACGTGCGACAAACGTGAATCTCACGGAGACGACTGCGTAGCATGGGGAAAGCGGCATCTTCCACCTCCCCCACCCCCTTTTCCTGGAAAGTGAAGGCATCGAGACCTGTAGATAGATTTTCTCTGTACTTTTACAATAACCGGGGTCAAAGCATAAGATTCAGTCAAATCTCCAAAGCACCGGAACATGTTAACTAGGTACCTACGTTCGATATAGAATTCGCAAAAACAAATGCCTCTGCTGACCCAATAGACGCCATTCTTCCTGGAGGATAAATCGATTCATGTTGCTCGGATCTGATGGCTCAGCAATGACGGCGGCCTCCAAGGAGATGATACCTACCTGATCACCTTGCGTTAAGGAAGGCTGCTATTGTGCGGAGATTTGATACGATCAGAAAATTCTCTACTTGGGTTGTCTAGGTAGCTACCTAATAGTCATTGGCTACTATAGAAATGAGAAGTATGATCTTTTATTTCTGGGGTATTAAATGGTCTGTCGAAAGTCCGGCACCATTACTCTGAAAATATGTTTAGAACCTGCAAATATATTCCAAGTCTTTCTCTAAAAAGAGTATATCCTATATTAAAAAAACATCAGGTTACATCTTTATAGTTTGGCATACCCGATTAAGTGCATCTTACGCGGAAGCATAGGTAGGTAGGTACCTCTTTTAAACTAGTTCAGCCTCAACTAAAGCCGGGGGGTCTTTGCAGGTTCTCAGATGGTGTAAGATGACAGCCACTCTGAGTGATTGTTTTGCAACGAAGTAGTCGTTTACGAAGGATAGATCATTTACCTGTCCTGTTAACTTTCTGTGTTACTGAACAGTTCACTGCCAATTGGAACAGAGGATTTGATAATGAATAGCTGGGCCCAGTGTGATGTATATAAAGCTTTGTCAAGTAGATAGCCTATCAAAAGGATGTGTACGAAGGAATTATCCGGATCTATCCAAAGACTTTTAGGACTACCTACCTAAGTACTTAAAACACTGAACACAAAATTGTGAAAGAATGGCGAGTGGACAAAACACTAGAGATATGAAGCTTAGCTTCGGAGTGGAAATGGAATTCTACATTTATTTTAGCATGGTGGAAAAGGACTTAGTCTCCGTTCCGAAGGGATTTGAATCTCACCCTGGTGGTCCATTTCACCTTGATCCAGATAAATGGGTACTGGAGGACGAATTAACTTCTATGATTAACAAGCTCGTTCAAGATCTCCCCGGAGAAACGGTATTACCGCCAGATGAAACAGATGTTGTCGACTTGATGGACGATGATTCGCTACATTTACGTAATTACCGTCTATGGGATGTCTATCCCGACATCTCATTAGATGTTCTACCGGATGAGTTACAGGCTGAGACCAATGATTATTCGGGATGGCTCGGTATCGAACTTATTTCACCAGCGCTATGGGCTACCGACGAGGGTTTCAACCAAGTACGTACTGTCTGTGAGTTCATTAGTAGAAAGTTTTGGATTATAACTCATGAGTCGGCTGGTTTGCATATACACGTCGGGAATGGTAAGAAATATTTCCCCATTGAGTCCCTTCGCCAAATTTCCGCGTTCCTATTTGCCGCAGATCCGATCTTAGCACAATCGCATCCAGAACATAGACATAAAAACAGTTATTGTTACAGTCTACGCGAACACGCGCCAGTATCCTTAAAGAAAATTCGGAGTACTGCACCTGTATCAGAGCAATTTAACGAGCCAACGAGTTCCCGATCCTCCAGATTCCGGACATTCTTCCGTAATCTCCTAAGAAGCAGTCCTCCTCGTCCAAACCCAACGAGGAATATAAATGAGCGGGAAAGATATAATTTCCCCCCTAGGCCGCAGGAGGGAGTCTTTACTCCTCATTCCCAGAGAGATCCCCCAGAGGATTGGAGGCCGCGTATGCTGCAGGCCGTTGCAGTACTTCTAGAACAAACGGACCCCGAAAAGCTTTACGGGCTGATGGCTAGCTTTCAGCGATTTGCCTACCAAATTAGTTTCCCTGACGTTGGAAGAAAGAGAACCGTCGAGTTCCGGCGACCAGCCAGCAGCGTTGACCCTGCTGAAGTTGTCGCTCAGGCGAGAATTGCTGTAAGCCTTTGTAAGTTTGCTGCGAACCCCGACGAAGATCAATTTAAGAAGATAATTCTTGACTGCGACACGGCAGATGAAAACCCGACTTGGTTCGACGTCTACGATCTTCTCATAGAGCTGGATCTCCTTCCCGAAGCTAGAGTTATCTACGCGGCTTTGACAGGGACTATAACTGATTCAGTCCGAGCGGAATACTGGTCAAGCCGGTGATTGAACATGGAAAATATCTCACAACCTGATTATAAATCTATTATAGAATGTGACGTTGAATAATGAGTAGTATATGATAAATACTGGGTGTTTTATGCTCTGTTAAATAAATCTAGATATAGTTAATCGAGATTCTTTGTTCGACTTGAATACTTCCATCTTGTTTTCCTTTGTACTGACATATACCCATAGTTTCGAACAATCACTTGGCTCTAACCAATTTCTTTTCCTGGTTAACTCTGGGTATTATAATATTGCATTAAAAATATTGATTTGTGAGTAAGAGCATTGAAAGATTATATAAAGAACAAGGACTTTGGCTGGATCTCGTAATCTTGGCTATATTATCATCGCGAACTTTATATATACCATCGATGTGATCGACAGGATCATCATAGTATTCCAAATGTCAGACACGCAAAATGAAGAGTTCTTGGTTGCAGGTGGCGTTGGTATTTTCTTCGGCTGCGGCCACAGATTCATCGAGGCCGTCGATGGAAGTCTGGTTCTAGACAAAGATCTAGAAGATCGCCTACAGTGTCCCATTTGCCATTCTCACGTATGCCTGGTCTGCGGAGCTAGCTTTTCAGGCTGGCTCGATTCCTGTGGTTCCTGTAGCCAATTCTGTGTATTCGAGGCAATGGCCGACGAAGCTATTAGCAGGAGTGCACACAGGATACGCTTCAAACATGGGATTATCTTGGTTCCTAGCGTTGGGAATGAATTGACACATGTCGTCGGCTGGACTAAAACACTGTTATCGGGAGTTGGATATGTTAAGTTCAATGAGAAAATGGGCGCGGACGGCGATGTCTATGCTAGCGAACCTATGGAGCTAGAGTTTTCTGAGATCCTGAGGCCCGATGAACAAGGGCAATCGAGTCACGCTCGCCGGGCAGAACCCCTTAAAATTGAGCTGCGTGCGGTCAATACTGATGTAACCCCTGAAAGTGAAAAACACTATAACTTTATTAGACTTATCTAGCTTCAAACCGACACATAATACAACGACATTAGATGCTTACTTATATGGTATTCCCATTCAACATTGTACGGATTAGTAGCTATATATCTACTTCGTTCGGAGATTATCTTAAGCTAAGTCAACTTTTAACATGACCATAAACCAATTCCGTCTCGTCCACCCCCCGAATATACAACTAGAGAAGTGTTAAGCTTTTGGTCTTAGCTTGGGCTGTGACTACAGATGCACCTTTCTACGTCTCTAAAATGTCTTATATATTTCCCGTGATGATGGTCGATCAAAGGACAAGCTGTAGTACAGAGTATTGTCAATGTAGGACAACATAGGACGAGATGTCTCCTAAGGAGGTAGGTACTTCACCGTGGAGTAGAGTAGGCTTCTTGTAATAATTCCCAGTCGATAAAAAGATGACTATTTTGACAAGAAGTCGCAGTCGCATAACTTCAGGATATCAATTAAGCCAGAGACATGAAGGAAATTATGATTATGCACAGAACTTATGATCTACTTTGGGAAGTACCGAGGTTAGGAGGATTCACCTTAGAAGAACACGTTGGACTTTTCTTCGGCGGGGAAGACATGCAGTTAGAGTGGAGTATGAAGGTATAGTATTAGTAGCGTATCGTCCATGCAGGTCCTATAGGAGGACCCCAGTTTCTTATCAAACACAACTTGGCTGATTGGTACCTTGCGTCCATGGTCCTAGATATAACCAATAGAGTCACGAGTCCACGTCCTTTAGCAGATGATCCAACAGCTTGTTGTCAAGTTCTTGGCATGTGACGGACCACAAGCCCGATTGCATTGCCTAGTACCGTTCCTCTGGACACAACGATAGGATGCAGCAATGCATCATCGGAATACAATGTTATAACATATTGAAATAGCTATAAACCTCGAAAATCACAATACGTAATAGAAATCTACCTATAGGCGCCATAGTTCGTGAAGTGATATACCGAAATGATATGATGGGATACCGACAGTGCGGATACGAAGGATTGGAGGTCCTGAAGAGCCGCCTCACGGTAGTCCAATCGGTATAATATTATAGGTAAAATTATGTAATGTGAACCAACTTTAGGTGCTTTATACATGTTTAACCTGGTTGTCCTCGCATTTGAATGCACAACTTAGCTTAAAGCTCGGTATAGGCCCGATACGAAATTTCCCCCGTAGCCAAAAAACATACCATAGGTGTACCTACCTAGGTATACACTAGATCCACTTCGGATAGGGAGGGGAAATCGGCTTTCGCCATGCGCAAGTACGAAGTCAGTCTTCGTGAAAGGTAAGGTAAGGTGAGTATACCAGAACTTAATGTAGTATTATTGGTTGAGTACTGCTCTAAACTACCACAATTCTTTGTGTAGAACTCTATATATGAGGCCGTTATACTGCATAGGTATCTACTTATGGCCAATGATTTCAAAAAGCCCGGTAAGGATAATTACCTACCTAAAGTACCTACCTAGCTCATTCCTTTGGAGTTAGATGACGTGAATCTACAACGGAATGGGCTAACAAACATTGGAGGGTTGGATCGATCGAGAAGTAATGAACTACCTGGGTATAATGTTAAGAGATGACGTTTTTAATTCCGATCATATGATGTACTTACCTTATACCTAGTCTCTTTCTGGAGTTATAGCATGGGAGAGTAGCTTGTGGCCCTTCTGATGCCAAGTAAATAGTCTGATGTAATCCAGTCATACGGAGAGAACCAATTATCAGAACATACGGTAAATTATAGGGCCTAAAAGTGTATGCTACTCTCTGCCGAGAGCTTCAGGAATGTTAGGAATGGGGTAATACAATACTTGCATAATCTTATCCGACGTCGGAGAATGAATAACTGCGACTAGTCGCACACCGCATCTTCACCAGAATCTTGGATAGTCACTATAAACTGCAGTATGCGTCTCAGGTGACGTTAAGCCTCATATAGAAGCACTCTATATACATCGCTAACATTCTGCAGGAAGGGTAGCAATGGAATATACTAATCATTAGTCTATTGGACAATTGAGAAATTCGACATCTATTTGGCATGATCGCCTGATGGTCTTATAAGCTAGTTAAGACCGGCCGACATATTCCAAGACGGCTTTTCCTCAAAGGTAAATGCGCGGCGGGCACGATATGAGGCCGGTCCATCCTATGACAAGCCGACTTTGTCGATAGTGCAGGTATGATATAGGGCATACGGGTGGTTCAAATGCGGCCCGAGTTGGTAGATATAACAGCCGTCCACTCGACAACCCATGCATCCTATACGTATTAGTGATAGTCTAGCCACCAAATAAGGCAAGCCAAGGTGAAGGTGATCTGCATGTTGGGGGTCGTTTGCCTTTTGCAATATGATACATCATCATTCATGCCACGTTCTGCAAGGGTATTTCAGACAATTGGCTATGTGAGAGCTAGATTCTGAAGCATTTTACGGTGTGTACACTCCGTGCTATTATAAGCTTTTGCTGTGCCTGGAGGTTACATTTAACTAATCCATCCGAATCTCTTTGGGGGACGGGTGTGCACAGACAGGAGCCTCGTCGACGTCCGTGAGTCGTTCGTCCGATGCGGGTGTCAGCCCGCCCTAACTAGTACCTTATCGAAATACCCTGCTCTTCCTATGAATTGGGAGAGGCGAACAACAAGCTACCCTTGCACTAACAGCTGTCCACTCTCAACATTGAACAGGGGGGTTTACATACGTAATGCAAGAGCATTGAGGGGTAGATATTATTTCTTTCCTCTCTTAGGTAGTTGTCTCTATTCAACTTACTCAATTCTTCAAGCTAGGGGCGATATGCACATCGCATCGATTTACCCATTTCATTACGTTACGTTTCGAACCAACATCATTTGAACTCAAGATAGGATTCTCGGTACCGTTAGAGGCTGTAACCTTCCCTATCTCTGAATCTTACTGCCCTTGCATACCCCGGGTTTGCTCGTCAGCTAAAAGAGGCGCAGCAGTTTCTCCTAAAATAACAACCCACGAGTTACCCAACTCGGTGGAACAGAACTCTTGAGGGTGATCGTTCCGGAATTACCGAGTTCTCTCGGATACAGGGCTAGTACCCGCGTTTTCCGCGAAATCTGTGTTATGACATGGATAAGCGAATGCAACATGTCCGTACATGGCTAGGCTATAGATTCAATCCTACTTATACGGGGGGCGATAAGCGTACTTGGATTTTAGATAAATACCAGGTAGGTAGGCAAGGTTGATAACCACCTGGGTGATTCCGTTCTTTTGAATCGCGTCCCGCACTGAAAGCGTACTAAGCAAGACGCCAGGATCCAAGTCCCACCGGTGCCAGGGGTGAACAGCGATATTATTAATTCCATACTCCCACGTGTCTTGGCACGACACGTACCGTTCTAAAGTCTGGTTGGTTCCCTCTTAATAGAACCTTCTTTTATACTGGATACGCCATCGACGCTCCTGGTTGATCAATGGGGTGATTCCCACACGCGAACTATACACGTATGACGCTAACGAATGGATATGGATCGCTGACCTCAGCCTATGGAATTTAGTCTTCCGTTGCGGTTCTCTCCACTATCTCGCGTTAGACTTCTTATACTACATAATCGATGCTGTTAGAGCTTGCGCTCGCTCTGCTGCATAGTACTATATGGTAATAGGTAGTGGGATGCAACAACTATGGAGATTATATCCAGTGGCGAGCCCCTCTAACAAATTTTTGAGATACTACTATTGGAGTTCCTATCGGCATGGCGAGAATTGTTAGGAGCACGAAGTCTTCTGGTGGAGTAATTCCGCCATATTTCGCTCGTCTGCTATCGAAAGATGCATAGGAAGGTCGAGAACAACTGTCGATGATGATCATCAGCCTCATCCACTTATGGGATCCGGTCTACAGGGACTATCAACAATTATTCAGCCGTTTAAACCGTGTTACCACGGATAATAAGGTGCCTTGATATGTCATATGCAAGAGTTGCAATAGTGCATCGACTAGTATACGTTTCACTGGACGGATGTGACAATTGCATGCAGACATACACCTCGAAGTAGCAATCCAGGTTTCCGCCACGCGATCGGGCCCCTGCATCCTGACTCCGTGGATCCTTATGTTGGTTTGAATTTCTGTAATGGGAAGTTAACCTTCCCTTCCCAGAGTCTGATATCGACGCTAGACCGGGGCCCCTGGATCGTGAGAAAGCAAACTTAGGGTATACTAGAAGCATGGTCTGAATTGGTATACAGTATGACCCGTAATACTCGTTATCGAAGTTACATGAAGGCGGGGGCGCCTGTTTGCTATAGAGACGTTATATGAAAGATAATAGAGGGGTGAATCCCACGAACTCCCCGGAATCTGATTGAATCCATGAGTTGTTTTCATGATCAGTCTCTCCTCTTAGAACCCTATTAATCTGTGGCGACGACTTTCACTTCTTACATCGATGACATTGTAGTTGGATAGCAACTCACAATGTCATATAACGAGGAGGGACATATTCTAGCAGGTCTTGGCCAAGATGCCTCGACACCAATTGCGATCGTGGGCATCTCGGGCAGGTTTCCCGGAGATGCCACAAGTCCGGACAAGCTTTGGGACATGGTAACGCAGAAGAGAAGCGCACGAACTGACGTACCGAAGAATCGATACAACATAGACGCCTTTTACCATCCTAGCGCGGATCATCAGGGGACCACGAGCGCCAGGGGCGGTCATTTTTTGAAAGACGATGTTGCAGCTTTCGATGCCCCCTTCTTCAAGATAACAGCCCAAGAGGCTCATGCCATGGATCCTCAGCAAAGAATGGCCCTCGAGTTGTCTTACGAAGCTTTAGAATCTGGTAATACTCTCCTGCGAGACCGCATCGTAGGCAAGACTAACACGTTTCCCAGCTGGTATCAGAATCGAAGACGTCTCGGGGTCGGCGATGGGCTGCTACATGGCTTGTTGCGTTCGAGATTATGCTGCAATTCGGGCTATTGACCCAGATGACTATCCGTGAGTCTTCTATCTTCGCTTGAATTTTGTATCTTTTTACTGATGAGACCTTAGTCGATACGAGGCGAACGGTAGTATGGGCACAGCCATGATTGCTAACAGAATTTCTTGGTATTTTGATATCAAGGGGCCGAGCATCAGTCTGGATACTGCGTGCTCTTCATCTCTTGTAGCCCTGCATCTTGCTTGCCAAAGCATTCGAACTGGCGAGACTAAGGCGGTAAGTTTCATCAAACATAGATTTCTCACTCTCAAGTGTGCTAACAGCTGGAATGTCATAGGCGCTCGTCGGTGCGACAAATCTAATATTAATGCCGCATACATCGAACCACTTAAGCACCTTGAGCTTTCTGAGCCCAGATAGTAAATCGATGGCATTTGACCACAGGGCGAACGGATAGTATGTGTTTCACTACCCGCATTTTATCCCAATCTTCATTAAAAGCCCTTCGGTCACCAAAGGGACTCATAGGAATAAACAGCTAACCGGCTCTATCCAGTTCCCGTGGCGAGGGCGTCTCTGTCATAGTAGTAAAATCTCTAGCTGATGCTCTGAGAGATGGCGACGTTATCCGTGCGGTGATCAGGGGCACGTCTGTTACACAAGATGGACGAACGCCAGGTAAGGGAGAAGATGTTGTTAGTTTGGCCAAACTAACAATTTAACAGGGATCAACTTGCCCTCTTCCGAGGCACAAGAAGCTTTAATTAGAGCCGCATACGCTAATGCCGGACTAAGTCCCGACCAGACGGGTTTCTTCGAGGCACACGGGCCAGGTAAGACACCTACCCAAGTATTTTGTGAGGACTAAAGAGCATCTTCTAACCATTACTTCTTTCAGGTACACCCGCCGGGGATCCGTTAGAAGCATCCGCCATTGGAGCCGTGTTTGGAAAAGGGCGAACGGCCGAAAATCCATTATATATAGGCTCGATAAAGGTTTGAACTTCGATTTTCCCTTACTATCCCAACCATGTGCTAATCAAATAACCCCTGCACTTAATCTCGCCAACGGGGCCAAGATTAGGTACAGGGATAATTAGACAAATATCGGACACTTAGAAGCTGGAGCGGGAATAGCCGGCCTCGTGAAAGCTGTTTACGCCCTTGAAAAGGGACAGATCCCTCCGAATATCTGGTTCGAGAAAGCAAACCCAAAACTTGACTTGGAAAAATGGGGGCTAGCTGTAAGTTTTGATGACTTCACCTGAACCCGGATAATTGTTGCGGTGTACGTTAACAATAATTTATCTCTAAGGTCCCTACCGAGTTGTTGCCGTGGCCCACGGACGGATTGCGCAGGGCTAGTATCAATTCATTTGGATACGGCGGGACGAACGCGCACTGTATCTTGGATGATGCCTATCACTATCTCCAAGACCATGGGCTTGTCGGGCGGCACAACACGACGACCACTGTGCCGGGTCGTAGATTGGAACGCCAGCAAACTGAACTGACCGACTTGATATCGCCAACTGAAACTTCGTTCATTTCGGATATCAGCGGTTCAGTATCGGAGAATGACAGCGTCCGTGGGCGAACTTCTTCAGTTTCCGACATCACCGAATTTGGGGAGAGTGCTCCCACTCCCCAGCTGCTAGTATGGTCGTCACACGAGCAGAGCGGTATTGGCCGGATGGCGACAAGCCTCCAATCATATCTGGCAGAGCAACGAATTTCGCCCGTAGATGAGCCGACGTTGCTGAAACGGCTGGCGTACACTCTATCCAGTCGACGCAGCAAACTCTCGTGGTCATCGTTCATTGTGGCATCTAATGTGGGTGAAGCGCTAAAGGCTTTTGACATCGCGAACAAGCCTATGCGGCCTGCTCAGAATCTTTCTGCCTTGTTCGTGTTCACAGGTCAAGGAGCACAATGGTTTGGAATGGGTCGAGAACTTCGCGCCTATACCGTCTATAATAACAGTCTTATAGAGGCGACGGCTCACCTCAGGTCACTAGGATGCGAATGGGACTTGTTGGAGGAGCTCGCCGCCTCAGAAACTGAATCGCGCGTCAACGAGCCACAGATCAGCCAGCCCGCGTGCACTGCGGTTCAAGTCGCGTTGGTTGATCTCTTTAGGGAGTGGGGTATACGCCCATCTATCACGGTTGGTCACTCCAGTGGTGAAATAGGAGCAGCCTACGCAAAGGGGGCTATCTCGCGCCGGTCGGCATGGACAATTGCGTATCACAGAGGACGTCTCTCGGCTGGATTGTCCACTGCAGGGGCTATGCTGGCCGCCGCGTTGAGCGAACAGGATGCCCAAGCCTACATCGACAAAGTTTCTGCAGACCCGAAACCAGTGGTGGCCTGCATTAATAGCCCTATCAGTGTCACGATATCTGGCAGCGTGGAGGCCATCAACGAGGTTCAAACAATAATAGGCACCCAAGCTTGGTGCAGAAAACTCCTCGTCAAAACAGCATACCACAGTCCCTTCATGCAGGAACTGGCTCGGCCGTATCTCGAGTCTCTTGAGGGCATCCAGGCAGATTCAAGCACAGGGACGGGAGTTCGCATGTTCTCATCCGTCACTGGGGAAGAGATCAGCGATGAAGCGTTGAGATCACCCCAGTACTGGGTAGATAACATGGTGTGTCCGGTCAAGTTCAATCATGCGGTAAAAGCAATTTTGACTTCTCCGGAGCTCCTCGACAAATCAATCGCAATGGTCGAGTTTGGTCCCCATGGTGCCCTGCAAGGTCCGATCAAACAGATCTTGCAGGCACAGGAGGGGAAGCGACAAGATATCCATGCCCTCAGTATCCTAACACGGAAACAAGATGCGATCCACACTGCCCTCACCGCTGCCGGTGCTCTTTACCAAAGAGGATTCTCGGTGGATGTTACCAAAGCCAACCTTCTCGATCCCACAGAGGAGCTCCCCACCCATTTGGTGGACTTGCCGCCCTTCGCTTGGAACCATAACTCCAGGTACTGGTACGAAACGGCTCTTTCAGCTGCCTACCGAAACCGGAAACTGCCAAAGCATGATCTTCTAGGTGTGCGAAATGAGTTCTCCAATGACGGTGAGCCGAGCTGGCGTAACTACCTCCGCCTATCCGAGATCCCCTGGCTCAGGCATTACATGGTCCACGACAAACCTATTCTATCCTTCTCCGGTGTGCTAGCTATGGTCATCGAAGCCGTCCGTCAGACTGCCGAACCTGCCAAGACCATTGAAGCATTCCAGCTGCGGGATGTCTTTCCCGGAGCACCGCTTATTCTAAGTGAGGCTGAGGATGGCGCTGTCGAGACTAAGTTGCAGTTACGTCCTTGGAGAGTGGCGTCTAGGTCCCTGACGACATATTGGAAAGAGTTCACTTTGTCGAGTCGCAACCGCGAGGGTGAATGGACGCAGCACAGCACAGGTCTTATCAAGCTGAAATATGCTGCGGATGACCGTTCTCCGGGCTTCGCCAATGAAGAGGCCTCGATAGCCGAGAGTTACCGTGCCGAGTATTCGCGTGTGACGAGTCTGCCATTGCAAGATCGCAATACGGCTAAGTTTTACGAAAAGGTGAGCGCTTAAGACCGTTCTAATTTGTGTATCGCGACATCACTAACATGGTATGATAGTTCTCCAAGCTTGGAATGCAATGGGGGCCAACATATCAGACAATCGTAGATTCACGTGCTGGGGGCACCGTCATCTGTGGCACAGTAGAGATTCCAGATACTAAGTCGCTCATGCCCAAGAACATCGAATCTCATCACATCATTCACCCTACCACCCTCGACAGCGCTTTTCAGATGTTGATGGCCTGCGATGGAGTGGCAAAACCCACGGTTCCCAAGTACATAGAGCGAATCCAAATCTCGGCTAAATTGCCCACACAAGAGGGCAGCCGCCTCCGCGGTTTCGCCGATATCAAGGAAAGACGCTTCGATGGAACAAACGGCACGGTTGTGCTCTCAGATGAGAAATGGGAGGAGCCCCTAATTATCTTCGAGGGTCTGAAATCAACAGATTTCGCTGCAGACACAGAAGCGCGAGAGGACGCACAGGCCCAGATCGAGGGCCTGAAAAAACTAGGATCGTACGCAACATGGGATATTGACGTAGAAAATTCTGCCGACGCGACGAAGGAGTTGCTCAAGAAGACTTGCTCTGACGCTCCTCAAACAGAATATTCGGTAGTCCACGACCTTGAGTGGGCTGCTTACATCGTATGCAAGAGAGCGACCCAACGATTCAGCCTAGAAGATACTGAGAAAATGGCACCGCATTATCGGATCTACTATAATTACATGAAGCGTCAATGCGAACTCGGCCAAGTTGGAAAGCTGCCATGCCAGACTCTTGAATGGATGACGGCTAGCGAGGCTGTCGAGGATGAGGTCTTGGCACGCGTTGCAAAAGCAAGTCTTGAGGGAGAGATGATGTGTCGCATCAACGACAACATCTCTAGCATGCTCCTAGGCGAGGTAGAAGCATGGGAGGTGATGAGCCGCGATAATCTCCTTAACAATATGTACCGCTATGGTCTATCCGACGAACGCACGCCCGCGATTCAATGCGAGTATATCAAGCTCCTATCGCATAAGAGGCCTCTTCGCATTCTCGAAGTAGGAGCCGGCACAGGAAGTGCTACGAGCCGAATCCTCTCTAGCCTCGGCCCGAACGTCGCTGGACGATTGCTTAAGTATACGTACACTGACATCAGCGGTGTCTTCTTCGAAGCAGCCAGCGAAGAGTTTAAGGACTATAGCTCCATGATGGAGTTCAAGGTCCTAGACATTGAGAAAGATCCTTCGCAGCAAGGATTAGAAGAGGGTTCGTATGATCTGGTCGTCGCTTTCCAAGTTCTGCATGCGACGTCGTCCATCGGAACGACCCTAGGCAACTGTAGGAAGCTGCTAAAGCCGGGTGGACACCTCATTGTCACAGAACTGACAAACAAGATCGCGAGACGTTCGGTCGTATTCGGAGTCCTTTCCGGCTGGTGGCTAGGCGAGGATGACGGGCGGCAATGGGGCCCCGAGCTTTCTGAGGAGGAATGGGACACCCGACTGCGCGCACAGGGATTTTCGGGAGTTGATTGGTGCTTCCGCGATCGCGAGGATGTTGGCCACTCCTCATCTATCATGGCATCGAGCGTTCCGTATGATTCCAAGAACGAGCTCCCAAGCAAGGTAGTAATTGTCACACCGCCGGTAGAAGGTGGTAGTACTACGAAGTCGATGATCGAGCTGCTTTCGAACCAACTAACAACAAACGGAGTTTCGGTTGAGCAGAAGCCATTGCTCGATATTGCTAACTCCGACTTGAACGGAACGCGATGTATCGCCACATTCGAACTTGAGCAGCCACTACTAAGTTCGATCAGGTCCGATCAATATGATGCCCTAAAGAACATGGTTCTTCATTCTGAGGGCACTCTCTGGCTTACTAGGGGTGGTACCTCCATAGACACCCGTGCACCGGAGCTTAATATGGTCGCCGGGTTCGCGCGAACCATCAGAGGCGAAGCTCCAGAGGTGAAATTTACGACGTTGGATCTTGACCCTGATGTATCTTACGAGGAACCAGGAGTGACCGGGACAATTTTGAAGGTCCTCCGCTTGCAGGGAGAGCCCCACAACTCCGACCACGAATTCGCTGAGAGAAAGGGTGCCCTTCACGTCCTTCGCATATGTCCCGACGAAACCCTTAGCAGGCTTCTTACCCCAGAAGAGTCCCGAGGTGATCAGTTGACATTGCAGCCCATCAAGCAACCAGGCCGTCCGCTGAAGCTCGACCTGAAGGCTACAGGTGAACTTGACAGTTTCTATTTCAGTGACGATGATGACTACTCGAAGTCTCTGGGTGATCTGGAAGTCGAGATCGAGGTCAAAGCTGTTGGCCTAGACCCGTACGATATGGCGGTCGCGTTAGGTCAACTCTGGGACCCAACCCTCGGCCTTGAATGCAGTGGCGTCGTAACTAGGGTGGGTAAGGACGTTACTGGGTTCAGCCTTGGAGATCGGGTGATGACATGCGCATCCGGCTGGTATAAGACCTTCATCCGCAACACGCAAAACATGTTCCAAAAGCTGCCGGATGCGATGACGTTCGAAGAGGGCGCGACTATGATGATATCATACGGGACAGCGGTTCACAGCATTTTCAATGTTGCCCGACTCCAGGCAGGAGAGACGATCCTGATTCACTCAGCAGCGGATTGTGTAGGCCAAGCCGCCATCAGTGCAGCTCAGCATGTTGGTGCTGAGATCCTCACCACTGTCTCCTCAGAGGCAGAGAAGCAATTCCTCATTGAACACTACCACATCCCTGAAGACCACATCTTCAGTAACAAGGATGATAGTTTTGTGCAGGGTGTCAAGCGGATAACAAGAGGTCTAGGCGTGCAGGTTATTCTGAACTCGTTGACCGGTGAACTTCTGAGGCAGACGTGGCACTGTATTGCGCCTTTTGGCCGATTTATCGAGCTTGGAATGAAAGATATCAGTAAGTACCGCATGTTTTAGAACTTCCATGAGTGTATGCTGACGCTGAGATCTAGGGAGTAACACTGGACTTGACATGGTGCCCTTCGCTAACAATGCCATCTTCGCCGGTGTGAACGTCTTGACCATGTACCGAACAAACCGACCTGTATTCAGCAAACTTATGGCCGACGTTTTCTCTTGCTACAATGAAGGAATCATCAAGCTCGTCAAACCGCTGCATGTATTTAAGTTCTCTGAGATCGCAGAGGCATTCCGAATGCTCCAGGCAAGGAAGCATGGAGGAAAGGTCGTCCTTCAAGTTGTCGATGACGACAAAGTACCGGTGCGTCGAGTCCTGGGGGAATCCTCATCTAGTATAGAGTGCTAATCGTAGTACAGACAACTCCTGCTAAGCCGGCCGAAATTCAACTACGTCCCGATGCTACCTACATCATTCCAGGTGGCATGGGCGGTCTTGGCCGATCATTGATGAGGTGGATGGCTGCGAAAGGGGCGCGATATCTAGTCGCTACGTCTCGATCCGGCGCCAAGGATCCCCGGGCACAACAACTACTGGAGGACCTTTCTCAACTCGGCGTAAAGGCCAAGGCATTTGCCGCCGATATTGGTTGCATAGAACAATGTCAGACAGTTCTGAAGCAAATAGGAAACGAGGGCTTTCCGCCAATACGCGGGGCAGTTATCATGGCCATGAACGTCCAGGTAAGAATTCGAACAGCATGGGACAGATTATTGGGTGCGCTAACACGAATCCTAAGGACTCGATGTTCGAAACCATGGGCTTCGACGCTTGGTGGGCAGCGTTAAGACCCAAATACCGGGTGACGTTGAACATGCACCGGACGTTACCAAAGGACCTCGATTTCTTCATAACCATGTCGTCAGCAGCTGGGCAGATTGGTTCGATAGCGCAGAGTAATTATAATGCTGGTAAGTTATCCATACCATATTGGAATATTCGTGGTCTTTCGCTAACCAGAAATTAGGTAACACATACCAAGATGCCGTTATGCATTACCGCCGCGCCCGAGGATTAAAAGGCACCAGCATCGATCTTGGCTGGATGGGCGAAATAGGATTCGTTTCTGAGCAAGGCAAGGTACCGGAAATCGTACGGGCTGGCGCGCCCCAGTTAACGGAGAAACAATTCCTCGCGGTAATAGAATCCGCCATGGCAGACCAGGTCGGGATACAGCCGGTACTCGGTCTTGCTAGTGGCGGATTAGTCAAAGCCAACGGAGATGATGACCCATACTGGTTCTCGGATGCGCGCTTCGGGCCACTCAGCGTGTACGATACACAGGCGCAGAACGCAACGGGATCGCAGAATCGTGGGAAGAGTAGTACCACTACTGACTTCGCAAGTATACTAGGAGCAGCAACTAGCATAGACGATGCTAAAGGTGCTGTCTGCTCAGCATTGATGGCTAAGCTCGCGAAGAGCTTGATGATGGAGCTTGAGGATCTTGATAGTGCTCGGCCGATTAACACATACGGAGTGGACAGTCTCGTCGCAGTAGACATTAGAGCATGGGCATTGAAGGAGTTGCAGAGTGTTGTGCATGTTTCTGAGATCCTGCGTAACGTCCCGATGCTGGAGTTGGCCGGGACTATCGCTTCGAAGTCGAAACTTTTACCGGAAACACTTCGAGATGGCGCTGCCACCAAGGAATAGATATAATGGATACGGATTTAAGGGTATGAATTACGATATGATATGAGGGTCTCAATTTTGGGTATGGATCAGGGGATCGGGAATTGGGGGCGGCGGTCGGCGGTTTCTGCGCATTGGTAAGATATTAGAAGTATAATAAGATGTACATATTACTTAATATACATGTAGGTACTCACCAATTCTATCATCACATAACCCGCCTCAAAGCCGTTATAACTCTCGTTGGCGACCTTACTAGAGGGGACCACGGGTGATACTTTATCCCAATTCTGACAAGATACCAGTGACTTCGTTCGCATCAACATGTTCCGAGTCGGGGGTTGACAGACAGGCCGAATGGACAAATATAGATGGCTCTCTCTGCTTCAGCTTGAGCCGTTGAGATAGCTCTCCGACATTATGTCTTCGAATACCCCCGCCAACGATGATCTCGATGCCGAGCATTTCCGCTCTTGTGATAATCCTATCCAACATAGAAATGTTGTTGACCGCGTGCCCAAGCCCGCCAGATGTGAGTATCCCATCAAAACCGCAACCTACTAGGTCTTCAAGTCCCATATTCCAGGCATAGCGCTCATTAATATTTGATCCGTCATCGTCGGAGCTCACTATTTCGTCGAAGGCCCGATGAAAGACAGTCTTGAATGGGTAAGCCGCCTCGATGAGCTTATGGCACCTATCCTTATCAATCCAGCACTTACTTACGCGGGGACCGCCTTCATTAGTCAGCCGAGGGGTCTCCTTCAAGATGCCAAACACGAAGCCGTCGCCGCGTGCTTCGTTAAGTAGGCCGGCCTCTTTGAATCTTCGGATATCAGCCTCCATCTGCTTGAATTCCTTGTCAGAGTAAATGAAGTCGCGTCCCTGTGTTCCTGACGGCGGGCCTCGCGGTCTTATCATAACGCGCACGGGGACTTTGACGTGAGCCACATTTTCAAGGTCTTCAAGCGAAGGCGTCAGCCCCCCATCCACATACGAGCCTGTAGCGTTGAGCTCAATGCGTGATGCACCTAACTCAACGGCTCTTGAGGCAGCATGTGCCCCGAATACAGGTATTTCAAGGCCGATACCCATGGGTATTTCTTCGTTTTAAGTATTATTTCACTTTGCATGGCCACTACCCGACCAAAGCCAAATTTACAAATTGAAGATGTTGAGGGAAACAGAGCCAATGGCATGCGATCGTTGGAGGGGAAGGTAATAGGGCTAAGGTGGCACATGAGGACCCGCGACCCGTGCGCTATTTACCCAGAGCCAGACTGCCGGGATACCCCGCTATCGATAACGAAGCCATCGCCCAGGAGTAACTTCACACCTTCAGAAAAATAAGGCCGATTCAAGGGGATCACATAATTTAATAGCCTAGGCGTTCGGAATTCAGTGATATATAGGTATCTACGGGTACACCTAAGAAATAAGAAAGTTCAACGCAGTATCTTAAAGCATCGCGAACCATCAACCGAAATACCATAATTCATCGCAGAATATCAACCATTTATGGTTGTATCGAGCCATTCCACGGCTCTCCTTCTAATCCTTCAAATCAGCCCAGATTTCTTCACAATGGTGTTCTAGACGATGCCCCCATCGTCTAGTAGCTACCACCGGTTTCTGGGATATAGTCTCGACCCTTCGCTACGTCATAATTGACGTTGCCGTCATCCCAGTTGATGATTCCTCCCCGACCCATTCCCCTATACTTAGCACTTCGGGCATCCTCAAAAGCTTGAGTTTCAATGCCATTAGACACACCCGCGCCTTCAGGTGCGCCATCTCTGCTATTGCGGTCCTCCTCAACAAAGAGGGCCTCGTCAGCTGAATCGTTGCTCGCAGTTCGACTAAGAGAGGAAGCGTAAGTAGTAGTGTACGAGGAATAGCCCGACAGCGACGCGGGACTAGGGTGCTGTCCCATGCGATATCCCAAGGCGGGCTCTTGCTGAAGGCTTTGGGGGTTTTCGGTCGAATATTCGCTTGGGGCGCGACCGATAGCATTGATCTGCGGCAAGGCAGGCGACGAAATAGGATGTGACTGAGCAGCAGGGCGTTCCCCCATTTCGTAACCCCCTTGGAAGTCAGCGTACGCGCTTCGGCCTGCAACTCCGCCAGCAGAAGTCTTCTGTGACTTGCAGGATGTGTAAGCAGGCAGTGGCCCAGGAGCCGAACGCTTCCCCATTTGATAGCCCCAAACGACATCTTCGGACGAGTGGCCGTTGCTGGGTCTGCTAGCAATAGCAGCCGGATACTGATATGAAGATGCATCAGGGGTGAACGGCATGGGCGGTGCCCTATCCCAGTCGAGTAGAACGCCGTGACGATTAACGTAGGGAAGAGGATTACTATAGTTGAGACCTGCTGATCGTAAGGGTGGTATAGCTTGCTTACCCGCCGGGGCGATGGGACGCAGAGGTAGAGAGGGACGGGAGGATAGGCGGGAAGCCGTACCGGTAGAACGATGTGACTTTGTGCGAGTAGCTCGTCGAGGACTTGAGCGAGGTTTCTGGCGACCAACAGATTCTAATGAAGGTGCGGCATCTTCGTTCTGGGGCGAACGAGTCGTACCAGTAGAGGGGAGGGGGAGCTGAGAAGCTTTGGGGGTGCTCTCCGTTGAGACACGCCGAGGCCGTTTGGAACGAGGATTAACTATTTCACGATGCGGCCCTACACCCAACTTGTTGGCACAGAAGTGAATGTGAAAAAAAAAAAAAAAAAAAAAAAAAAAAAAAGGAAAAGGGAGCGGCATACCGAGCTTTGCCAGGTACTCATTGACATAGGCAGTGGCGTTGGGCGATCTTCGTTCACCTTCGATGTTCTGGAAGTAGTGTTCGACTATGCCAGTCTCTATTAGCGTCCCTAGAAGCTATGGAACCGGTGTGAAGTGGTGGGTTGGCTAGCTTACATAGCATAGTGCTGGTGTACATTCGGCGAACACCTCCCTGGCGCTCCATCGCACGATGCATTTCAGAAGCAAGTTGATCCCATGTCTTCTCGCCATTAGCCCGGTCAATCCCGGCACGCTTTGAGGATTGCGCAACAGCAGTTCTCCAGAAGTATTTTTCTTCAAGGTCAGACCACACTTTGCCTACCATCTTGACGACAACTGACGGGGGTCATTTGATGGTAGACTTCAAAGAATAATTATGCTTGTTAAATATATGAGACCTCAAAGTCTTCTATGAATAAGGGGAGCTAATGGAAGCGAGAGAATGAGAGAATGGATGACAGGGCGAGATTGAGGGGTGAGAAAGGTTTGAAGGATAGAACATGCTTACTGGATATTTATATGGCCTTCACAATTCCACTTAGTAACCAGTTTCATAACACAACGGCAGGTTTAGCCTAACCCCTCTCCAGAATCGGTGGAGAAGATGAGTAGATACTTTCACATCGGACTGATATGATTCAGTGGCAGACTGACCAAAAATCTCTTCACGTAACAGGAGCCCCCAAGTATATACGTCATGGCTCTTGTCATGCTGGAATGATCTCAACATATAGGGCTGCCACTACCGTGAGTAGAGCTACGTTATAAGACTATCGATCAATCATATCGTCAGTTACATATGAAATTTCCGAAGCAGGACATATCAGCACATAAACCCATTTGTTGAGGTTGAGTAGACATGTACCCACCCTCAGTCAAATGATAGTGGCCCATGTTAACTTTGAAGATGTCACCAACTACTAACGGAGGAAGGTACTTACTCTGACATTGCCAGGGCGAACCGCGTAGGCGGGGACATATGCTGTACTTAGCTTATAACGTGACCTATGGATCACTATGTAAGATCTCCGAGATGAGCTTTGGCAAGAGCTACCAGTCTTCTGTCCGATAATGAGAATTTTCCTTTCTTGGGTTCCCCGCCTTCCAAGACCGGACTTCAAGAATCTAGGTATTCATGGCGTGGGCCACATAGCGTGGGATAAAAGGGCTGATGCGGAGCAGAATTTGACTCGCGGGCCTCACTGAGGCCTCGTGCACGACTAGATTATTGGGATTCATAGAATTTCAATTATTTTACATTGTAAGGGCTCGAGATGGTGTGCTAACCTAGGACAGAAATTTTTGTTAATCACTTGTAATGTCTTTCTCGAGGTATGGTGGGAATCTCTTTCTCAGTGTGTAATGCATACACGACGCTGGCGAATAATGTAACAGAAGTATGCGGAAAGGGTAATACGATTAATCCATGTTGTTGTTTGTTGTTAAATATCGCAATATGAATGGATACATCACAGGGAGCAGACAGCGGACAGAAATTACAGAAGGCTCACAAACGATCTTCGGGAACCATCAAATAGGAGTACAATTCAAGCTTCAACAACTACTTACTTTTCCCCTGCACTCGATTTACTTCTGGATACAAAGCCGAACCATGATGTTCCATTCATCGTGACATCACCCAACGCGGGTCTATCTTTGTAGTGTAGGTACACATGGGTTAAATGGAAATCCATTCACTTTTGATCTGAAGGGTCGGAGGACAAACTCATTGCTGGCTCATTGATGATGTGTTTCCTTGCCTGAGGTACCTAGGTAGATATTCGGCAAGTATGGTCCAGTTTGTGAGCCGATGTAACCCGAGATCCTGTATGCCATTCACAATCCCCTCCTCCTGTACCTAAATGTTGCTAGAAATGCTTCATCGCCGACATTGGCTTTCAACATAGATTCTTCATCGTCCGGAACAGTCTCCACCGACACGCTTGGATGGGCTACATTCGTGTGTAGGGGCAATGGCTAGCTCAGTTGGCTTCCTTTTAAGTCCCTCATAGAGTATCGATGAAATTCCTACTCTAGACAGTCCAAGCAACTGAACTGACATCTGGTCTGCAGAGCATTAGCATTCGGTCTCTACCTTATAGGGATCCATGAGGCTAGATGTGCTGTAGCGAGCCGTGAGCGCCTTGTGCCTTTCATCTTCGCCAAAATACACCTCGTGTCCTAGTAGGGAAGTCGTTTCTTGACCATAGTAATTATCCTTGGGGCCCCATGACTGGAGGTGTCTTGGTTATCAATCACGACTGCGTTGATATAACGGCCAATTAGCTCCACTGTCAATTAATACTCCCTTTGCCCTGTAACATACCCCCAAGTATTAATACGCTCACTAGCAGATATAGCCTCAATTGGCGTGGTAGACAACCCATTGGTGGGGATTCCGAGGCATTGGGAATGTCCTATCCATATTGCGCCCAATATAATCTCTAGAACGAATTATCCCCCCATAGAGCTCCAAAAGTTCTAGGAGCGTTCAGCCCCTACGGTTTGCGATGAGGTCGTAAGAGAGCCGGTGAATTCTGTGCGGCTCGAAGCCATCGTTGGAAGACATTCTAGCTCTCAATTATTTGTGTCTGGTGATTAACACGGGGGTTCCCGTGAGTACAATCAATCGTATTCGAGAAAGTAAATCCTATGATAAACTTCAAATATTTTACAAATTGACTGAACTGAGAATTGTAATTATTTCAGAGCAATGCGAACAATAGTGGGCCGCTCTACGCTCGGCAAATTGCCGGGGGTTGATTGACTCTCTCCGAGAGCTCTCGCAAAGGCCGCGCAACTATAGTGCAGAGGAGCACGCAAAACATACTAAACTTCTCAATATAAAACAAATATGCATTCATGGTATCTAAATCCTACCTTGATTTCAATCTGATAGTGCTTTGTTACTGGAATTATTGATGTTCATGAACGTGATGCTTCGGCGTGAACGCGACGTAAAAGGGTACCTGTTACTCTCTCATCAAGAAGTTCGGACGCCATTGCCTATATTTTCACCACCAGGTCCTTTCTATAAGTAAGGCGAAGGTGTATCTACCATACTAGAGTCCCAGTCAAAATACTACATCAAGATGACATTAAACATAATTACATAGCTTTTCTTTCAAGAAAAAGCGAGGATAAATAATTTTACGTGGTCCCTGCGTGGTCTGGATTGCTTTTGACCAACCAACTTACAGGGTCACTCACTAGCCACCCCACTAAACGTAGGGCTACTTAGTGAGAATGCTCATTGAAAAAGTGTGTTAAACACGCAGAATCCATCCACGTCCGCTCAAGCTCGTCTTCACGATTGGCTAGAGTGGCGAGCCACAATAACTCTCCTCCGTGGCGCAATTGGCTAGCGCGTCTGACTGTTAATCAGGAGGTTGAAAGTTCGAGCCTTTCCGGGGGAGTGTCCTTCATTTTTGTTGAATTTTCCCTTTTTTAATTATTTTGAATTGTATCACACCCATGTGAAGCAGCTAGGGCAGACGGTTTTTCACGCATTAACATATGAGAATTCCGATCGACAAACAGGTCCGCGCCACAAAAAGTTAATATTTATTCTAGTCATGTAACTGTTGGGTCTCGATTCGTAATGTGCGGTGCCTAGCTATCTGTTTTCCTCTACTTTCCACTGTAAATATCGCTGTCAATCCATAACAGCTTCCATTAGTAGGTATAATTTGCTCGAGCCTATGCATTGGCATGTTTTCAATGAGCAGGCCAATAACCGCGAAAAGATATGTGAAGCCAGGCAGTCTTCATCCAGGACTTGGATTGCACTTTCCCGTCGTCAAAGGACCGGGGCCGGGCCATTCCGTTTGGTCAAGGATGTACGGTCCGGATCCGAGTCGCTCTTTAAAAAGCCCACTGGATTGCAGTTTCAAGTTTTCAATTGCATACATGCGCCCTGAATTCGCCTTGTCAGATTGGAGTCTTATCATTACTTACTTTCTATTCGCTAGGATATATAAAAATCTGTAGTTTATATAACCCTATTTTCGTCGGAAATCTAAACAAGACGCTCGAGATTAACAATTCCTATTGTAAGAAGTCGTCAACTGCTAATTACCCATCATGTGTAAGTTATAGGACGTGCCACATGGAGAATCACCACCATAAAGCCCCTAACGGTTATGGGCCGGGGGTTTAAAGTTTTCACAGCTAAGCTGCAAATCCTATGCTTGTGAATAATACGCTGTAAGACAATAACATATCAAGATAATAGAATACTCGACTAACGTAACCGGATGTCTTGCGTATACGCGCTCAAAAACACGTCTTTCTCGTTCACAATTAGCTAGCTTACATTGAAAGATACCTAAGCACTAAAATGTCTCAGCTGATTTACAGTTGCTAGCTTTTTTCAGGATGTAATATGCGTATTATAACATCGTACATTTTCGATGCAACGCCTCCTAGACCATTTTAGTTTCTACGGCCATGACTGAGAGAATTTCATGTCCTACAGCCTACTAGAATGGAGAAGCAAAGTTCTCTCTAAAACTAAGATGTGATACTACGAAAACGTAAAAATATCACATAAATTCAACAAAAAATTGAATTAATATACCGAATCTCCCCGGGAAAGGCTTGAACTTTCAACCTCCTGATTAACAGTCAGACGCGCTAGCCAATTGCGCCACCGAGGACTGATGGAAGAGAAAAATTTGCAGCTATAGATATACCCACAGTCAGCGCTTCACTACGAGCAATCAGACCCACCTTCTTACATCTCCAACTTGTTTTCTAGTCTAGTATAGTCGTCTGAGCGCCTGAGCTGGCGTCAATACGTGGGTTTTCCTTTGAGATCATGGCTCACTCACTTGTACTATATCAAAAGGCCCAACCTAGGTTGATATTCTTGTTATATCATGATAGCCCGTGACTAGCGCGAGATTGACACAAGATGACTTGGAAAGAGTTGTGCAAGCATCTATATACTTTAGAAATGTTGGCATCCATACAGTTTATTAGTGTGTCAAAGTAAATTGGAAATGTTTTGGATAACACGAGTTTCCTCTCACTTCAGCGATTAGGTGTATAGCCGGAGGCGTGGTCTCAAAGGCTAGAGTCTAAACAGCTTCTCATGGAAGTTCCATTATCAGAGGTATCACCGCAAAGAGAAGTATATTTCTAAACACAACATGGAATCTGATATGAACACACAGTGCTCTAAGTTACTTCTTTTTCCAAGTTAGTAATTAATGGCGTATACGACCTCATTGAACTCTATGCTGAGTAACGAGCTTGTCGAGGATAGAAGCCAGAGTACATGTATGCGTAACAGGAATGTGGACTATCTCTAATTACTTATTACTCAACCATTATCAATTGCTCAGTTGTGTGCTTACACCTAACAAGATTTACTCATGAAACTAAGAAGTTATGCCCCCTGATATGCTTCAATGAATCCTCGACTCGCTTAAAGGCGACAGAAGCGGCATATTCACTTACACTTAATACCACAAGCACAAGGGTCCTCTGGCTGCGTTGCAAAAAATTAGGCTAATTTAGTGACAAGAATCGGGCTACCTCCCCTCATGCAAATCACTCGAATGGACTCTGAGGATTAGGTGCTTGGTAACCGCGCGCCATTAAGAATGCGCCGAGTCGTTGCTCAATCCTGGAGAACTGTGCATAGATTTAGCAAAAGCATACGAGAAAGCGCAAGAAACCCGAATGACATACCAGGCTCTTCTCATTTAGGGGCTTGACGCCGTCCTTAATCCATAAACCCCAGCTGCCCATCATGTTGGCCAGCATCATGTCAGTCAGGAGACGATCCCCGACAATGACAATCTGGCTCGGATGGGTTACTCCAACTTCGGGGTGAGCCTTAAAATGGGCCATGATTTCGTCGCCGCAACCAGGTTTCTTCACCCGATGAGCCAGTACCGGAACTCCGGTTACACTCTCGAGCTCCTTTGCCAAGCGTCCATCGCGATCATAGGTGGTAGCCCCTGCAGTATTAGATACTATTAAAAGGCGACGGCCGGGGTACTCTTTCTGGAGTTGGTGGAATCTCTCCTATTGGCTGGTCAATGACTGCGACCTTGTTGTAGGCTTTGTGGGGGACGATTCTATATTCGTTTCTGATAGACACTTACTGTGTAAGCTGGGTACACCTCATTCGTGTCTGGGTAGGCAAAACAATCATCCTTATCGAGCACTACGGCCCTAATGTCCACCTTTTTGCCTCGGCTTTCAAACGCCTTTCCGAGGGGACTGGGTATCTCATTGAACGTGGAGACTGTTGCGTGGGGAAGGCACAGGGAAGGTTTTGCTAAGAGTTTGAAGACGTTGACAGTCCCGGAGAAGTTGAGATTCATGATAATAATATGTATTAAAAGCTGGCTTTTGTAGATGGGGAATTATTCTACAATTACATGAAAGGAGATACTGGAAAATTCCGGAAAGAAAAATGGAAGTACTGATGATTGACTCTTCTTGGGTGATTTTCAGATACGATTTTGATGTTGTTTTTATCGAGTCAATACCTAGAGCATGCGCTATGAAGCGCTGTAAAATCTCATTTGTAAGGCCCGTCGCACTCGCTAAAATTCTAATTAGCGATTGGACCGCCCTAGAATGGAAGTTTTTAGGACGTCAGTTTGCGGCTCCGAACCTGCCAAGTCTCTCCCTGTAAAGGTGCGGCAAAGCCCAGCTACAAGGTTCCAATGCAGGGGTGCCCCACAGCGCGGAAATGGGCACTGAACGCGAACTTAGGGCAGTCAGTCGCGATGGTAAATGAAACCATCCGTGCTTGATTTTTTAACTTCACTTAATTGTCCGTCCACTTCAGACGTTCGCAACAGGTTATACCGCTATAATGAATACGGTTATAACGATTGTTTGCGATAAGTAATTTGTAATGGTCCGGACCAAAAGGTCGCAGCCTGAAGCTGCGGAACCCGGGGCTAGCTCTCGTGGCACGCGGCAAAAGCGAACCCGTGTCGAAGACGATGATGAACAGACCCAATATTCCCCTTCTAGACGGCGGAGTACCCGGCCGACAGCCGGAAAGCAATCTAATGGTATTACAAATGGCAACTACTCCGAATACGATTTTCCCTCGGACGAGGACGATACACGTCAAGCCTTGAAAGAGACGCCGAGGAAAGGAAATCAGCCCTCAGCGGCAACAACGCCCAAAGCCAATGGCGAAGTATCGACTCCCAAAGGTCGTAAGAGGAATGGAGCAGATGTGGTGACACCGTCCAAAACCAATGGCGGCGCCACCGCGCAGACACCAAGATGGAAACGAAACGACCGATCCGCAAGGAAGAAGAGCGCTAGGGCTCTAATCGAACGAGTAGTGGGCGGAGACGGAAGTGACGAAGAGGTGGACGAAGAAATTGCAAGAGAGATCTACGAATCTAGCGACGAGGACGAGGACGAGGACGAGGAAAAAGAAGAAGACGAGGATAATCTGCCCGACGAAGTCGCAACACCGTCTAGAAAACCCCGTCGAGGTCGACCGAAGACGAAGCAGACCACGAAACGGACTAGGAAGAAATCGCCGACTCCGCCTCGAGACCTACCACCGCACGAGCTGTATTTTGCGCAGAACCGACCCGGATCCCTGAAGACATCGAATAATACTCTAGCTTCGCTAAAGCTCCTGACTCACGACGAGTACTTCTCGATTCTGCGCGAGTACAAGGACCCGCACGCCGATGATGTCGAGTTCCTCGAGTTAATACACGTCGAGTCGTTCCCGCAGTGGACGTTTGAACTCGCTCAGGGGTTCAGCGTGTGCTTGTATGGATACGGGTCGAAGAGAGCGCTTCTGCATAGGTTTGCGAAGCACGTATACGACAAATACTCTGATCACATTGTCAACAAGATCGTGATTATCAATGGCTACGTGCGGACGAGTTCACTACGCGAGATCTTGGGTACTGTCGCAAGCGCGGTCGATCCTGCTCACAAGGTACCAGCCGGAAACCCTTCGGCTATGCTAGATAGTGTGAAGGCGCTGCTCTCGTCCCACGAGGTGATTGTAACGGTGATATTGAATTCTGTGGATGCCACGCCTTTGCGAAGGGCCGGGATACAACCCGTCCTTGCTCAACTAGCGGCGCACCCGAATATTCGGCTTATCTGCTCCGCCGACACGCCGGACTTTCCTCTGCTCTGGGACAGCAGCTTACGGTCTTCGTTCAACTTCGTCTTCCACGATTGCACAACGTTTGCGCCATTTACGGCAGAGCTTGAAGTCGTGGATGACGTTCACGAGCTCCTAGGTCGGAAGGCAAGACGGGTTGGCGGCAAGGAAGGTGTGACTTATGTTCTTCGCAGTCTGCCAGAGAACGCTAAGAACCTATTCCGGCTACTGGTTGGCGAAGTCCTGGCGGCTATGGATGATGGAGGGCAAACCGATGGCGAGAACCCCGGAGTTGAGTACCGGATCCTGTATAACAAGGCGGTCGAGGAGTTCATATGTAGTTCGGAGATGGCTTTTCGAACATTATTGAAAGAGTGTGTATACTCCCCGCTTATTCACGATTCTTCCAATACTGACAACTCTTAGATTCCATGACCACCAGATGATTACGAGTCGCAAGGATGTTCTGGGGACTGAACTCCTGAGTTTACCGTTCCAGAAAGAAGAACTTGAGGCGATATTAGAGGACCTCATGTCATGAGTGGAGGGTACATATAGAAAGAGCGCATTATCACGGCAATTAGCATACCGGATAGATAGAGGGTTCATAGACGTGGTCATCATACAACACGCATGCATGCATGAGATACCCTTGGATAATTCAATCTTCCATATTCTCATTTCTAGCTTCACCTAGAACGGTGTGTTCCTTAGAATCCGTCCTTTCCACCTCCTTCATTAGCTCGCTCTGCCCATCTAACCGTGACCACTTTGGTTTCCCGTCGTGTATATCTACGACGCGCTGGCTGTAGAAGATGTGACATCTAGATGGTTTTGTTAGTTTAGGTAGGTTTCCATTTCGCATATAATAGGTATATTCAGTTAGGAGTCTGTTAAAACTTACTGAGGATCGAACAACTTCTTATGTTCAGCATCGCTGAATTTAATGATGCCCGGGAACATAAGCACCATATTTCTCCCCTCATCCATGATAGGTGAGTGGCAGTACGCGCAGCTGACCTTACACGGCAAACGATGCACCGTCGTCTTATCCGGCGAGTGATAAAACGCCAATCCCTCCGCGCCCTTCTCGAAATGCAAATCGTCCTTCTCGAAGATGGCAGCCCACTGGAAGGGCGCCCCGTGCAAGGCCTGGCAGTCGACGCAGTGGCAGAATTTGGTCGCCAGCGGCTTGTCGCGGGATAGCCAGTACCGGATGCGGCCGCAGTGGCAGTGCGCCGTCCACTTCTTGTCGAAGTGCTCGTTGGCCGGCGTCGTGCGGTACGGCGGCTTCGACTTCCAGTCCTCCGTGCTGTCCCGTACTGCACCTGTCTCGGCGCCGGTTTCTAATTCTCCCCTTGTTGCTCCTTTAGAATTTCTATCTGCCATATCGTTTTCTTGTTGTTCTAGCGATGCTCTTGGGGATGTGGAGTGGAAGTGTGCTTTTAGTTGTGTTATACGCTGCGTTGGGGTATGCTGAGCTTGATGCGCCGTGGTGAAGGTTGCTGGTGGCGGTGATAGCGGTGCTGAAAGCGAGGATGGAGATAATGTATGAATACAACGTAAATGATGACGTCGGAGAGGGTATTGCCAGGCTCTATTCGACAGGATTCGCGATTTGAACATAATTCAGTTGGGGAGACTAGGAAGAGGAAGCAAAATTCTCTCCTTTTCTCATTGCGATTTTCTGCAGTGTTTATAACTTACCTATGAAGAAGTACAAAATATGTGGCTAAGCTACAGCATACATCATCGATATAGGTCATCACTTACAACTAAGTCTAGATCTCATACTAATATCAAGCTAACAATGTCGATCGATGTATGCAAGGTAACGTCCTATCTCAAACTCTAGAAATCTCTGAGATTTAGCTGCATATTATGACGTTAGAGGAGCTCGACTGAAAGCTATGAAGCTTGTCATATGCTTATGACCCAAGCTGTTCCCCGCGGAGAGAACATTCCGGGGCGCTTGAAGCCTTTCGTAGCTGTTCCCACAACTCGGGAACTAATACATAGCACTAAATCGATTTATGAATGACCGCCTGAGACTCACCTTCAATACTAAGGAGCGATTCATGTAATTCTCTTGGTAAGCAATTCAGTTATAAAGTAGAGATTATACATAAGTGTAAAGCTCATCTTCCGAATTAATTAAACCATGTAACTTTATGAAATTCAGGCGAACTATAATGCGGAACTTGGATGAAGTTCTGATAACAGAAACCGAGAAGAACGATGACGCCAATAAAAGCACCGGCAAATTTCACCCCGCCGGCGGCTCGGAATCGAGCTTCGACAAATCATGCATTGTAACACAAGCTTCGACTCCACCAAATAAGCTCTTACCTTCAGGGAAATCTCGACATTCAACTTTTTTGTATCGGCTGACGAGATCGCTTCATAGACATATATATACAGCTCATTCAGTAGTAGTTCTCAAGAGGTTTACAACAATCTGGTCCTTCCGGTTCGGTTTGACAGAAAGACACCCGCTCAATCCGACTGCTTGAACACCAACTCAATTGTGAGCTGTACTGGCTGTGGAAAATCTTCCTTGGGGTCCCCGCGATGAGCTCCCGATAATGCGCGCCCACAAAGCCCTAGAGAGCGAGGATGCGAAGGAGGCGCAATGGGAAGCAGCGCGGGGCGCAGCCGTCGGAGCGGTAAAATGGGGCGCTGCGTCGGCGGTCTTGGGAGGCGTTGGGTACATCTTCTCGCCTCTGTACCGGGGACTGACCCCTCAATTCAAAGTGTGAGTGTCTCCTTTGTATCTTCATATCGCAACGTGCCATTGAACTTGACGACGGCAAGCAATGGAAATTTTAGGTCTGGAGAAGGAACTAAACGTCATCAGATACCTCCAGATGTCGGGCATGATCCTGGGTAGTATGATCGAGGCCGACTACCGCATGCGACAGTATGAGCAACGTGTGCGCATGCAACGACGGATAGCGCGGGATCGCGCCGTCTGGGCAAACTATGAGAAGGAACTTATGGAGATCGAAAGCGAAGCATCATCATCATCGGAACAGAAGAAATGAGGTATTCATTAGAGATCGGCAGGGACAGCCTCCCGTGTTATTAAGTCGGGGCAAACGAGCCATTCATCTGTATAAAAGCACATACATACTCCACAGCTTTTGATTCTCATACCAGGTAGCAATCGCGGAAAACCCCCTAGGACTTATGACCTCGTAAACGCCAGTGCCATGCCATGCAAAAAATCTCGAGTCCATTTCGCCAGCTCCGCTCCCGCGATACACATTCCCTCTTATTTGATTACGGACTAGGCGTTCATTTATTTACTCTTTGTCTCAAAGCGCTTCGGATCCATATTGATCTTGCATAGGCGCGCCACACAACCGCTCAGCTGGAGTAGCGTCTGGACTCCCTCGAGGATCTTCATATGCGTGAATCCAATCTCGCGGATGAATTCGAGCTTGGAGTGCTCGCTTAGCGTAGGTATGGTCTTGGTTACCTTGAACATCGTCGAAATAATATCGTGACTGGAGTATCCCAAATCCCATAACTCGCGTAGGGTGTCTAGCGCGCTGTCTACGTTACCCTCGTAGCATGCCTTGAGCATGGCCTGTACCTTGATGGGGTGCGGGCTGTCAACGACTTTAAACACGTTATCCCCGCTCACGAACCCAAATCCAGCAAATGTACTCTGCAGGTTATTGATAGCCTGCCGCATATCACCTTCCGCGCTGAAGACGAGTGCTGCTAATCCGTCGTCGCTGTACTGCACTTTCTCCGCTTCGATGATCTGCATCAGACGCTTGACAACTTGGGCGTCTGTTAATCGGCCGTAACGTAGTATGGCGCATCGGGATTGCAGCGGTTCGATAATCTTGTTTGACTGGTTACACGCGAAGGCGAACCGCGTCGTATTCGAGTAAATCTCCATTGTGCGTCGTAGCGCTTGCTGCGCTCCCGAGGTCATGCTGTCGGCTTCATCGAGGATCACGATCTTGTGGCGGCCGGGTGGAAGTGTCACCTTCTTCTGCGCGAAGCCCTTGATTCGGTTTCGGACCACATCGATACCTAGCAGATAAACCTATTTAGCACCGTGGCTCTATAGCTTGCTTGTATAGGCGATTGTGGTGTAGGACAAACCTCGCTCGTCACTGGCATTGAGTTCCAACACCGCCTCCTTGTAAGAGTCTCCTAGTAGTTGTCGCGCAAGACACAGCACACTTGTTGTCTTTCCGATACCAGGCATTCCAGATATGATGACATGTGGCATATTTCCATCCTTCGCGATGATCTTCAATCGTTCGATCGTCTCTGTGTTTCCGACTACATCGTCCAGGAATACTGGCCTGTACTTCTCTACCCTTCATTACAATATTAGTATAGACTGGTAGAGAGCTATTTAAGAGAGGCGTACCATGGCAATTCGTAGGTAACATTGCCGTTAGAAGCTGCCGACAGTGCTTTCTTGGCAGCTGATGTTGAGGATTCCCCTCTATCTTCTGGCTTTGCTGCTGGCATTGTTGCTCTGCTGTGTGCGGTTAGGCGTAATTGCGGATAGAGCTCTGCTTGAATTCAATGGGATGCTATGAACAAAAAATCAATTTACGCGTGTTTGGACGCCGAGACGCGTCTGAATTTGAAGTGGGACTGAACTTTCACAGCACCTGGTACAGTGGGGCAGCAAGGGGTCCTCAACCCCTTACGTAATCAGGTGCAAGTACATCACTCCTTAACTTCCATCCCCTTAGCTTTGTCAGGTATATATAGGTAGTAAGGGAGTATTTGTGAATAAACTCGTATAAACATTCATGTTTTCTATCCATACTTATGTTTTATACCTTCTTCTACCATGCAGTGTTGTGGAGTTCTAGCTTGTTGCTTTTATGATTGCCTTTAGCACGAGGATGCAGCTCTATGATAAAACTGTAGGTTCATCCTGACTCAGCAAAATAGAGATCTATCATAACATATAGAAACCCATTCCCTAATTTGCTAGCAGCCAATAATCAATCGCGACGTCATCGTGAGGGTCCTTTCCTTCCAGCCAACAGTGCTACGATACTAGAAGTATCTAATTCGACATTTCAAGTCCGATAATCGCCATTGATCGTGCTAGCGAAAATCATCAGTATAGACACTAGAAATGGATTCGTCTCACACTTACATATACTCGTGACTATAATCGCAGGTCCAGTAAGTCGCCTCCTTCTTACCGGTTCCAAGCCTTACTAGGATCTCAAGATCCTCATGCTCGAGGATCTGTGCCGCTCGGGTCTCATCAACTACTTCGGGCTCGCCATTGACTAACAACTTCAGCTCCGGGCTGCCGTCCGTAGGGACGAAAGAGACACTGGTCTTCTCGGGAACTATCTCTTCCACGTCGTTCACGGGCTGCCCGGGTTCGCTGATCAACGAGTAACCGGTAGCGCACAGGATCCTGCCCCAGTTGGCGTCTTTTCCGTAAAGCGCGGTCTTGACGAGGGGCGACCGCGCGATAGTGCTAGCGATCTTTCGAGCACCATCTTCACTTGAGGACTCAGTCACCCGAATAGTAACGAACTTGGTAGCGCCTTCGCCGTCTCGAACAACAAGCTTGGCGAGGTCCGTCGCGAAGTCAGTGACGACGTCTCGGAATGCCTTGAAGTCGGCCGAATCCTCCGAAGTCACACCCTGACCGCCTGCAGCTCCATTTGCCAGCAGGGCAATCGTGTCGTTCGTCGAGGTATCCCCATCGATGGTGATGCTGTTGAAAGACCGATCGACAGCGTACTTGAGAATAGGCGGGATAACAGCAGGTGAGATAGGGGCATCAGTAGCGATCACGCCCAAGAGAGTTGCCATGTTCGGATGAATCATTCCGGCACCTTTAGTCGTTCCAGCTATGCGATACTCAACTGATGGCGATGACGGTAGAGTGAACGTTTTCGAGATTAACTTAGGGAATGTGTCCGTCGTGCAGATTGCAGTGGCGCAGGTCAACCAATGCTTGTGTGTGTCGCCAAGCCCTTCATAAGCTACAGGGACTTTGTCTAAGATCTTCTGGATAGGTAGCCTATTTATATGTTAGAATGGCTAGTAGATTGATTTTCGACGAGTATTCGAGATGATCACCTCTGTCCAATCACACCAGTGCTCATGACAATCGTCGCCTTATCAGCCCCAAGGCTCTTGTCTGCCTCCTTGGCCATGCGTTCGGCATCCTCGAGACCACCCTTTCCAGTCACAGCATTGGCACATCCTGAGTTGATGATTACGCCTCGGAGGCCGGAATTCTTCTGCTGCTGAAGAAGCGCCCGGCTGAAAGTTACCGGTGCGGCCTGGAACTTGTTCTTGGTGAAAACAGCTGCGGCAGCACACGGGGTGTCTGAGGTGATGAACGCGAGATCCGGCTTAGTGGTGTTTTTTGGCTTGACACCGACTATGGTTCCCGAGACCTTGAATCCCCGCGGGTAGGTACCGCTAGTGGGCACATACTTCCTCTTCGCGGCCGGAATGCTTCCACTGACCGGGGCCGAGTAGAATCGAGCACCAGCTACCTTGGATACCAATCGACTCAATTGGCCTGAGGTTCGGCACACCGAACTTTGAAGAGCCATGGGAGCGTTTCGACCGTTCCCAAGTCAAAGGATGGGTCTAATTGCTCTCAATGCACTCTTATAGGACCAGAGGGAAGAAGGTGGGCCGATTGTGACTCAGAAATTGGCGATTTTATCATTTTAGAATGCCCTGCCGGAGGTATCCATCGCCAAGTGGATAAACGCACTCACCAGCTGGCAACGGCCGCATCGGGAGGACTCGTATCTTGTTCGTCTTGAGCTACTTAATTAAGGCATCCGAGATATACAGCATTCGTGAATGACCTTCATTACGGATTGTCAAGGAATGAATTTATTTAGATATGAGGTGGTGAGATTCCGGTAGCGAGCTTGTGCTCTTGTTAATAATTTACCCATTAGTCTGTTCAATGATACGAAACCTATATGGACATCGTTAGCTGCCTTGTCGTTCCCGTTATCGTCCATAAAGTCTCCATGGCAGCTTTAGATACAGACGCGCATTACTTCAGTATGATGTCTATGCCTTTATTTTGCTGTGAGTCACTCCCAGTATTTTAGTTAACGTTGTGACATATAAATCATGCTGTAGAATAAACCTCATATGGCTTTAGAGTGAAAAATTGATACGATTTGATTAGCTTACTTAATCGCCGAAATCTGTAGAAAGGTATACGCTATAAGACCCTGTAATTATGGTGAGCTTCAACGCTATACGCTCTATATTTATAGTGGGAGATGCGATAACCTTAACGGCTAATTTCCGGCTAAAGATTACAGAAGGCTATGTGCTGTACCAATTATTGTTACAGCGGGCCTTAGCGCTAAATTCCCTTGGTAGATTCATAGCGCACCGCTGTAAATAGAATGCGTCTGGCGGGATCTTGGGCATCGCAGAGAGAAGGGGGGAGGGGGGAGACGCCTATAAAGGTGGGATTCGAGTTACACTTCAGCCCCATTTGACTCTATTATAAATATCTATCGGAAAAGGAGGAGCGGAATTCTATTGCTCTATGAGCTCTATACCTAAGTACCTACCCAGCAGATAATCAGGTATTTGATACTATTTCTATGATTGAAAAATGTCTTCAAAAACTGGGTTAGAAAATAACCTTGACCTTCCACCCGCACGAAACCCCTCGAGCGATAATGAAGGCGATCAGAGCTGCAACATAGAGACTTCCAGCGAATATAATTAAACCATAGTAAGAGCCCTGGTTAGCTTTTAGGATTATACCCGCAATAGGAATTCCTATTAAAGCGCCAAAGCTTGCGAAAAAGAAGGCTGTACCGTTTCTCTTGCCATAGTTTTCGGTGTTGCAGACCCGTCCGATGCAGACTGGAGTGAGACTGATGGCTGCGCCGGACCAAAACCCGAAAAGGGGAGCAAATGCCGTTATACCAGTTTCATTCGTTCCAACTGTCAACCAAAGAGCCAGTATCATTGCAGAGCAGGCGAGTGCCGTTGCACACATGACATTGAATGTTCCGAATCGATCCGCAACGTAGCCAGGGAACGCACGACCTGGGACAGCGCCGACGTTGAGCAAAACGTCTAGAAGATAGGCCTTCTGTGGGTCTACTCCAGCATGTATTGCATATAGAGAAACGTAGGTGTATGGGATGAAGACGGCAAATTCGATGAGGAAGACAGCGAGAGTGGTAGTGGCGAATTTGGGGTCTAACAGCGACTTAAGATCGATAGAGGCTCCGGCTTTCTTATTCGGGGGAAGTCGCTTCCGGAGCAGGCCACATGCCCCTAAACAGCACGCTATGCACACGAACCCGACGATCCGGATTGACCAGGCAAAGCCAATCCGAGGCGCCGAGTAAAGTATGATGAGAGGAAAGACGATACCCCCGATTCCTCCAGCTGTGCATGCTATCCCGGTTGCGAGCGCACGTCTTTTGTGAAACCAGTGTCCGACTGCTGATATACTAGGGTTGAAGAGGAGCGACGCCGACATGCCTCCAAGGAGACCGAAGGAGAGTAAATACTGGTAGTATTCTAAACTCGTCAGTATTTGTTAAATTCAACGAAAGATATGTCTCTACATACCTGTTGAGACACTGAAGAAGAAAATAGATGCAATGATTCCAATGCTTCCCGGTACGATGAGGAAATGCACATCATGTGCATCAAAAACGGGTCCCGTTTGCACGCCGAAGAAGTATAGTGAGAATCCGTACAAACTAAATATCCAACCGATCGTGGACTCAGGGTAATCGGGAAGCTCGTTCTCGGATATCCAAGCCTGAAGGACAGCTAAGGTGTTAAGAAGACCCATAGACGGCATCATGGCGAACCACGCACCAAGTACAACCAACCATGCATCCAACCCGCCTTCAGGATACGCCGTAGTATCGTTATCTATATCGATTTCTTCTGTGTAAATAGTAATTTAGCTGTGATTGAGGGCACCTCGTATGAGTTACTGGGCTGTCCACGTACCTGCGAGCATTCCTTGCTCTCTCTCAGTTGAAGCTAGCATTGTTCAAGAAAGGGAATGCGATCTAATTGTTAGGTCGAAAGTGACCTTATCTAGAAAATGAAGTATTAGAATAACAATTGCCGAGACTAAAGTGAGAGCTATCTAAAGGACCGAAGATAACTTGACAATAGTTGCTTTAATTTAACTGCCTAGCAAGTGTAGAGCGGGCTTGCAGCATTTAACAGGGTGAATAAGTCATAGAGGTAATGACACCACTCGGGCTAGGAGAACCCGGTCTTGGCGTAGCGATTCGGCCATCGCTCGACAACATCATCCGGGTCACCCGGATGGTGTCTACTCAATTTCTGAGTAGGAAAGACCTTGTATGGTCACTCTCGGTGTGGAGCCATTTGCGGAATCTTTTTTAGAAAGTTTCCGTGTGCGAACACGGCGGTATGGTAGCTCGGATACTTGCATGCGAGATATGGATCGTCTCATATCCTAACCTTCACTACATATTACGCGGGAGCTATCGCTACCCCTAGGTCAGTCCCAAAATCTGTCTTTTATAACACGAAATACTGATTTCCCCATTATACCTCCCGTCGTGTAACATTTTTGAAGCCTGAGACTTCATAAGCTATCTACTACCATATCTGCATTCCCATCTCCGTACTTATCAAAACAATGCCTGTACCTGTAGTCTGGGCCGGAACTGGCTTCACGGTCCGTCCATCTACTGGAGAGGAGTACTGTCTCGACGGAGTCATCATGTATTCATGCCAGAGCGTCATCCAGCGGGACCCGGCTGTCTATGGAGACACGGCGGATGAGTGGATGCCTGAGCGATGGCTTGGGGAAGCAGCACAAAGCATTCCTCCCAGAGCGTGGAGGCCTTTTGAGAGAGGGCCCCAGAACTGCATTGGGCTAGAACTCGCAAACCTCGAGTTGCGCATCATCATCGCCACTGTGACTCGCAAGTATCAAGGTGGGCTTAGGCGAAAGCGCTCTTGATGAGAACGGTCTTCCCACGCTAGACGAAAAGGGGCAGTATAAAGTCATTCAGAGTTATATAACGTGAGTCGAAATTATCTTCTATTCCTCCACAATACATATTTTCGTGCCTTGGCTGACTTTTTCTATGTGGATATAGACTCGAAGGATGGCGTCGAAACCGGTAGACGGAACAATGATGAAGATTAAACTAGCTACCAAGTTATAATGGATCTATTGACGCCGTTGTTCTACGTAGGCTACATTCATAAGTTAGTCTCACGGATATCGGGAATATGTGGGAACCGTTTAAGGGGTAAGTGTATTACGTAATATTACAGGGCAAGAAATGATGCTCGTCGGTATGTCGAAGTAGCGCCTGATTCGAATCTCCCAAGTACTCATATGCTCTACTATAGATAACGAGATTGACTCTCTGTTGATGGCTTTTTTAATACTTAGGTAGTCTTAGTACAATGTCGCTGAATGAAAAGATATGACTTTACATGCCCGCCACCCCCCCCCCCCCCCCCCCGGTGTAATAACCGGAGGTATCTTCACAAGAAATGCTATATCATTTGAAGCCACATAAGAGCTCTTTTATAGAAATTTCATATTGCGATAATTCTAGGAACTGCAAATTAAAATTCATGTGACTTCTAAAGACATAGTTAGCCCTAGTTGAGCTAGCCCTGAAAATATTCAAACTTAAACACGGACTACCTTTTAAGCCCTATTTGTCTGACCAATTTGTGGATTTACTTGTCTACTAAGCTCTATTCCACTTGGCTGTTACGGCTCAGAGGGCTGTGATAGTTGTGATAAACCCGAGACATCGTAGAACTGGGGTCATTGTGTTGCCTGACTGTGCCGCCTGCGCCGCTACAATCACTGACTAGTTCCGTATAAAAATGAATAATATCCGCATAGTCATGATTGGGTGCTTATATTGCCGAATATAAGCAGCGCTAACACTAAGGGGCTTCATTAGAACTCGTTGCTAGCATCCAGACATGTACAAAGGTGCTTGACTCGGGCTGCTCGGGGCTGGACCCGGGGCAAGTCTCTCCAGTGGAGTCGTTAATGACATAGACGGCATTACTAAGCTAAGCCCTATTCCGCATGGTAGATGGACAAGGTCTATTAACACTTAATAGAGTTCAAGAGTGCTGTACAGCAGTGTAGTAAAAAGAGGTTGTTGATTGATTGATGTGTAGAAGGGAGAATACCTAATATGGAGGAATCCCTAAATATGGGATGTGTGGGGGCTATGGCCCTATAATTACCTGTGGACCTAATTCCCGACACCGCGAAATAGCTTAAAAATTGATGACATAATCAAATCGCATCTTGGGACTCTTATATTTCGAACTGCAATAACTTTATGGATCAAAGCTATATATAAGCGCAATCTGAATCACTATGTACATAATTCAAATGCCTACTAATAATATACCTACCTGTTTGATTAGATTAGATTTAATATTTATGGGGAGGAAATGTGTTAAAGTAAAGGTTATATTTTAGTGTTTTAACCCTACCATTAAAACCACTAAAGTTATAGTGGCTACAGTGGCTATAGCGTCCACTAAAGCCACTGGAACACTGGAGGGCACTGGAGCAATCGGAACTTTTTTTCTTGAAGTATTTCCTATATGCATACTACTCCCTGAGCAGGAAGTCGGCAGCGTGACCAAAAAACCCTCATGTAACGTATTTGGCGTGGCCATATCGAGATGGGTACCTCCTATGCAATGGTACGCTAACTCCAAGACTTTGTTATATAAAATTAGAAAAGACGGACTTAGGAATTCTGCATGAGAAGGAAATGTCATGCATGTGTTTGACAAGAAAGCTGAGATAGTTTACATTGAAACAGTATTATCGTCGTATAGTTACCTAATCAACTTCTAACATTTAATATCGAATTGTATAGTCATAATATTAAAGGGGGACCCAGATCCTTCGCATAGCGTGGTATGTCATCATCAGCCACTGCGTAAGCACCGACATTCCTCGGAGTATGTGATCTGACACTATCCTTAGGACAAAGTTGGACATATACTGAGCCGATCTTCCTATCTAGCTGTCAGCGCCAAGAAGGACCAACGCCGTCGTGTAAGCAATTAGGCAGAAGTTTAAGAAGCCATCATCTAAGGGTATGGAGGCGAAGTTGATAGAGGCACCTTGCCGACCACAAATGTTGCAGTGGCTGGCACAAAATTTCCAGGACGGCCTGAAAAGAACGAATTCGTGCTTGGCCGGACTAGCTAGTGCCGGCATCATAGGTGATAAAACACTATATCAAGTCTATACCTGCGTTCATATAAGAGTCCCTAATCATTGCCCTCGCGAAGTTGTGCAAACATCATTTGATTGCTTAGCCTATCGTTGAATACAGTCTTCGAAAGGTCTTATCTGAAGCCGCCATAATGAAGAAGAGCCTCCTATTCGCGGCCGCTAGCCTTGCGACGGCTCTCCCTTCCCCCAACTTTGGTGTAAGCAAAGCTTTCTGTCTATACATCCCGCCACAAAGGCTGTGACTTTTATATGGGCCTCTGGGCTAATCAGGATTCAGGAAATTGAACTCGTCAATGTAACGCAGCCTGAATTCGAGCACGAGGAGCTGCAATCTCGGGCCCGTGGGCCGTGGAATGGTCCCGTAATGGATATCAGCTTCCCAGATCCGACACTGCTCATCGACGGTAAAGTTTGGTATGCCTACGCGACTTCGAGCGACAATCATGGACACATTCCCCTGGCTGTGTCCAATGACGGCAACAAGTGGACGTGGACGAAGAAAGATGCGATGCCAGATGTCGGCCCCTGGATCGACCCGAGCAATCGTGGCATTTGGGCCCCAAGTGTTTTTAAGAACGACAACGGAAAATATGTTATGTACTGTGAGTTTTCTATCAACCTTAGTATCTAGTAGGCCTTAAGGCAATTGGATCCGCTGACAGATGGATTTTCTAGTTTCCGGTAAGCGTACCGGCGCTCGCCGCTGTGCCGGTGTTGCTACCGCGGATTCCGCGCAGGGTCCTTTTAAGGTCACTAATAAGCCGTTGATCTGTGACGATGCTGGTGGTGGTATTATAGACCCGGTTCAATTTGACGACGGTAAGAACCGCTGGATCATCTGGAAAGTTGACGGAAACGCACTGGGCGGCAAGACTACCTGTACGGGCGGTCCCAAGACTGGTGATTACAAGCCGACTCCGATTAAAATCCAAAAAGTGTCTCGGGACGGCATGACCCTTCAGGGCAACCCCAAGACGATTCTCAACCACAACGGAGAAGCCGACGATGGTGTCGTCGAGGGACCCGCCATGTGGAAACGCAAGCCGGGCTCATATGTAAGTACCTCTGGTCAAATCATAACCTCTATGCTGTCCGTAGAGGCTTTCTCGGCTTCGATGAACTTGCTAACGCTGCGAATAGGTCCTATTCTTCAGTACACACTGCTATAGCAGCGACAAGTACGATATCCAGTACGCATGGGGCACCGCTCCTGACGCCGAATTCGGCCATCGTAGAACACTAGCCGCGTCGGGTCCTAATCAACCCATCTACGGCCCCGGTCATATGGATATCGCATCGGATGGGACTACGATCGCTTTCCACGGCCGTGATAAGCCAGGCAATCCTTCGGATACGAAACGCCGTTTGTACATCGGGAAAATTAAATTCCCCAAAGGTGATTACAGTAAAGGCATCAAAGTTATTGATTACCAGGGTTAATATCCCTTCCCAATGATATAGAATTGTTACGTCTTGTATATAGAACGTACATCCGGCACATATATTCACTATCCAAAATAACCTGTATATACTTGCGAAGAATTCTACCATTCCATTATTCCTATAATGATCGATTCTATGATAGCGTCTACCATTGTCGATGGACTTGTAAGTCACCCTTTTCCAAGGAACATATATCAGTGACAAATAAGTTTAATACAGCGTCATATGCCTGGCAAGGAAGCTCTCTAAGCGCGATTTTTATCATCATTAGCGACGCTACCGTAGTTGGCCAAACCCTCAGAAGAAGCTCCGCGTTCCGCGGAGAGCCCTATTGGACAGACTGCTCTTTGCTTGCAGATTCTGGGATTTCAACCCTTCTCTAGGGACCCCGGGGAGAGGGACTTCATGCCAAGGAAGAATGAGTCGATGTCGACTCCGTGAGATAGGTGGCAGAAGCATTGTCCGAGGTTGCAATCCGGTTCTATGGGTAGATTTTAGTATATTACAGACTAATGGAAACATTAGGTAACCTACGTATCATATACCGTTAAAAAAATCACGGTTATGCTATAATGTTAAAGAAGATGGGCAAAATGAGCTGATCATGGTTCAACTCAAACTTCGAAGTGGATTTTTTCTAAATAGAATATTTGTGTTGTCGTGATTGACACATAGAAATGAGCTTAACGTACACAACTTAGTTCGCCACAAGATTCACGACTCGGGTCCAAGCCCTTGTGAATACAATGGAACCAGGGGAGTACATAGATCCAGAAATTCTGAGTGGATGTAATAAATCCTAATCACTCATAATAGCGATATATCATATACTTGGCAGCTGGGAGAGTCGGCACGTCGGTGAAAACGAAGAAAATGAGGATAAATCCTGCGGTAGTACAGGTGTGGTGATACTTATGAAGAGCATATAGTAATTGGAATAACGTTCATACGGATTTTATTTAGCTTTACCATGATCTTACAGTTTCACTCCCACCTCCTCTTCCCCACCACACACACAGAAAATCGTTATAATTACTGCCGTTGAACTTCTGAAATTTCCTCGTTGTCTCAACAAAATAAAGCGAATACCTAAAATCCATCTCGAGGGCATAATCTAGCGAATCAACAATTCATCAACGTAGTTAGAAGTAAGTCGAGTCTGTAAAGGGATGGTAACTTAGGCTGTCCGTATTGTATAAGCTTTATCTGAGAGATGACTCAGCTCCAATGGAGCTATTCATCGTACTTGAAGTCCAATGCGACAGCTGGCGGGATACATGGCAGGTTCAGAGCTGGGAGCTGGCCACTGCATCAGCGAGAGTAAGTAATGGCTGCTCTAGTTAGGTAAGACTACCAGAGTTTGAGCATATATCAGGAGTAGGAACCAAACTATAGTCCTAGATCAATTAGGATAGAGAGTTTTCAATATCGCGTCTTTTCGCCAAACCCATTCCGTCTTCTTTGGGATGATAGAACCATCGTGGATCTCCCAGTTGTCCAAAGCATAGAAGGCCATTCTATCTTCTTCAATATCCGTTATGCAAAATACTACTGATCCGTCTAGCGACCAGATTAAGCTAATCGTGCGAAGGGGTTCCTTATGGCAAGTCTCTTCCAGGATGGTTGAATTATGTGGATAAATCTGCCCAGATCTTTCGAAGAAACAACGGAACTCCTCTCCTGTGTTTAGTTTGCGTACGAAGAAGTCGTATTTGCAAGAAGTATCACATGCAATACTACTGTTAAAAAGCGTCCAGGCATCCACGGGATCAGGTTCAAGGCCTAGAACGGTAGCAATAAGCATTAAAAAGGTGAAAACTATTTTTGTTATAGCCATTTTGTAATTGATGATATCTGATGGAACGATATTATATTCTACGTTCTCTTTCAGTACGCACGTATTCATGGGCTGCCGCGCCCTCATATATATACCGCTTAGAGTGCACAGTGAGTTATGATATAAAGTAAACAAAACCAAACACAAACTCTCTGTCTAGGACTACAATAGTTCTTTGTTGAAAGCTTGCCGCCGCAGCAAGTGATCATGCACCTACTTACCGATCTATAAAGACAGCCTTCTACACCCCCAGTTAGCCTATGGACCCCGAGCTTTTAAATGGTGTATATAATTGAAGGAGAATGTTTTGCCAGTATGATGTTGGCAAAGTAAACACGTTGAAGGCCATATCGAAGATGATGACTCATCAAGCTAGCAATCTGGCACAAAGCTCCCAGCCACGCTTACCAATCTAGCTCAAGCCACAGATGTGGAGAAGGAGAAGAAATAAAAAACTTAGTGTGGCTTAAGCACAAGCTTATTGTTATTTCTTCGCTTGAATTTGACACGAAGCGAAAATCCTCTCTTCCTTCACATTCCATATTTGTCTTCCCTCCATTAACGAACCGGCGCTCCCCAATTGGCCAACCACCATGCAAACAGCAGCGCTGCCTGCGTCCCTGCGTGTCGTGCCACCATCCTCGTCATTGCCACCTTGAGGCTCACGTAGCTAGCCGAAAGCAAACGTGTTCTTCGCCGTCTTCTACTTCTTCTACCCACGAGAAGTAGTAAGACTTTCAATTTCAACCATCAATCTATATCTTGATTGTAGTACAATATTGGCACATCATCTGTAGATTCCCGCAACCATGGCCGACATAGTTAGTGTTTACATGAACACGCCTCCCATCGCGAGGTAAGTCGCATACTGTTCAACAGGCATCCTACGCGAAGACAATGTGAGCTCGAGCTAACAGCACCCCAACAGGACAGTCGCGACAGCGGTGTTCCTCTGCTCCGTGGGAGTCTATACCGGCATGCTAAGCGCCGCCCCCTTCATCTTCCACTACTCCTTCCTCTTCAAGTGGCCTCCGGCCCTCTATCGGCTAGTGACGAGCTTCCTATTGACGGGTCCCAACTTGGGCGTGCTGTTTGATACATACTTCATCTTCACATACCTCAGTCAGCTCGAGACGAGCAACTCCAAATTCCAGAGGAAGGAGGACTTGATATGGTATCTGATGTTTGTCACTGCCGTCATCGTGGTAGGTTATATCTCGCTTTCGACCGTCCATATCATTTGGTTTCCCAAAGTTTCTTCCCCCTTGCCCACCCCAAAGTACCTCATATATCTGCCCGCATAGTGGATCTGCTCTACAGCTATGACGGTTCCTGGAAATGAGGAAGATCACCCCTGCACTGCTGCTGGCCCGTCATTCGCATACCTCAAAGGGCCAGTTAGGAGTGTGGGCATGGTGGGATGTCTAATTGGATGACTCGAGCGATGTCTTTGGACGCATTTGCTCGGGTGGTTTGTAGCGCCCTACATAATTAACCTTGGTATCATCTTTTGCACCGATTCCTGAACCCACTCGTCTATAGTCGTGACTGGTTCGAGGCTGGAGCAGCTTGCTAACCAAGACACTAGCCCTTGAACGCTTTCTTCACAGAAGGCTATCTACTCCTGCAAGCGCTGCTCATCGCATTGTGCTACACAGCAACGCAGGACCAGCGAGGAACGAATGCACACTTCTATGTCATCACCATTCCAGCACAGCTCATGCCATGGTGTCTTCTACTAGTTCAACTCTTGTTCCCTGGCGGTTGGGTTAATATGAAGGTTGGTTTGACTGGAATCGTTGCCGCTCACCTTCACGACTTCCTCACTCGAATATACCCCGAGTTTGGAAATGGTAGGAACCTCATCCCCACACCGGGGTTCATCTCGTGGATTATGAGTACACCCAGGGTTCAGAATACTGTCTATGGGCAGTCAGTGCAACCAACCAGTAATGGAGGAAGAAGTGGTCCTCTACCTGACTCATGGAGGAGTAAGGGTCCTGGACGACGTCTAGGTTAAGATCACTGTTATACCTGTAGTTTACGAAGTACAATGAATGCGATAGTTCCTGCGGAAACTTTCTTCTGATTAATTCGCTTGCTATGCATGTGATGTGGTAGCTCAATACCACTTTAAACTGTCGTATAACCATGCTCATGCTGTACCCATCGCACACTTCCAAACTCCTACTAGATGAATCTTACATAATAATATACCAATGCTCCATAATCTTAGGAGCGAAATTCTTTCTTTCTAAGACCCATTATCCGTACATCTCGCTAGTATCAGAATGAATAGATCCTATATCCGTGAATTCCGTCACCCTCCGCCGCCGATCTACGGCGTGTTGCTGCTTCGTATATTGCGGCTGCTGATGGTACGGCTCCGGCGGCGTACCGGTCCTCACCCCGTACCCAGCAGAAGACTCTTGCTCCCACCGGGGACCCTCCCGCTCTCTCCTCCCCATGGGACCCGATATCTCGAGCCCGATGGATAGGACTTCGTCGCGGTCGTCGTCGCCGCCGCTGTGAGGAGGCGTTATGTCCTCTAAGGGCCGGTCGACTGTTATCCGCGGTGGCACGTATTTGGTCGGTTTCCGGCTTTTGCTCGGGAGCGAGAGTCTGGGCGCTCGTTGGCCCGGCGGAGGAGGTGGTGGGGGAAGAGGGGCGCCGGTTAGGATGGCATGGGTTGTTGGTCCGTGGCTGGGAGGTGGAGCCCGCGGTAATAAGGGTGCTGCAAGAGGAGCTGTGGGTTGGAATAGTTGTGGTTGGAGATATGTTTGGGCCTGTGGCGGCGCTTGGAATTGAGGGGGTGGTAGTGGAGGGAGGGTATTTCTGCCAACTGTCATTGCGTTGGTTGTTGAGGCTGCTATTATTGGGTTCGTTGGAGGTGCTGCTGCGGCGTTGAGGTAAGCGTTGATGGCGAAGGTATCGGGTCTGTTTGATTTAATTGGTGGCGGTGGACTCGGCGTGTCGTTTCGAGAAGCGGTTCGGCTCGAGACCCGTGGAATGTAGGCTGGGTGGGTGGGTAAGGTTGGTTGACCTGGGTTGTATGTATAACTCGGCTTCTGGCCGGCCTCCATAGCTTTCTCCATTCCCTCGTAGTATTGGGCGTTATTTATATAAGGCTGCTGGGCTTGCAGTTCCCAGTCAGATGGTAACGAGTTGTTCCCATTCCCGGGGTAGTGTGGATAGCCCCCGACAAGAGGCGGCGTGATAGACTTGGATCCATTTTGCGAGCCGAGAGGTTTGCCGTAGAGGTACTTCTGCTTCCGGTGGTAGACCCAGAATAACCCCGCGCTCCCGAGAAATAATAGTACAGCCCCAATAGCAATACCAACAATCGCTCCCGGGGTCATGCTCGTGTGGGACGTGTCGTCAGAGACAGTGGTCTGGTTTTGGGGGGCACTGGTGATGTTCACTTGAAATTGCGTGAACAGTGACCCACTAAGACCGAGGAGGTTGCCGGGTTGAGGTTTTTGTTGACATCCCGCTTGCAACGCGGTGAGAACTATTAACATTTGATTAGATTCTCCCTCTACTAGAGTGAGGGTTAGGTGTGGTACAGTTTGATAGGTAAAACTGGTTCGAGCTAGACCGAAAACACTGGACGCAATCCTGAAGTTGCGAGCCGGAAAATGCATCACTGTCAGCTGTACAGTAGTCTAGCTGAGTCCCATTGCCGGGATTCAAAATCCCAGTCTCCAATGCCTGCTTGAGAGGTCGACAAGCAAAGTCGATGTCACAAGGGGACGATATAGTTTTGGTAGCATTCGGAAAGCCGTAGAGGCAAACGTCCACGGAGTATCGTAGATTGTCTCCAGTAAAAGTCAGCACGTTAACCCGCACACCTTATGAGAGTGACATTTTGGCCGTACACAGATACCATGATATATCATTCTCCACATTGCTCATCGCATGGCTCTCTTGCAGACATTCGACGCAGTTTTTGAACTTAATACCACTAGCCGTCGTAGAATACTCTTGATCATTGCATACGATATCTGACGGTTTCGTCGACGATGCGTTCGGATCTTGTACGTCCCCTTCGGGATCGTCTAAGCAGATAGCTGCACATGATGACCCTGGTGTAACTTGTAATGCTGTTGTCCTTTGTCGAAAGAATAAGAGACATAATAGCAATGAGATAGGGCTCGGGGTCATGTCGTATGCGGGAGAAGCTAAAGAGGAGGGGTTTAAATCAACCAAGAGAGGGAGAAACGTCTTAATAGCTCGATCATGGCACTAGCTATTCACGATCCGCGGTCTCAATTATGCAAGGAATGTATATTGAAGTACTAATATGACTGTGGCTCTGTCAAAGGACATGAAGTGAGATCAGATATGAGGCTAGAGACATACCCAGACTGGAGGGTATCCAATGTATACATATAGGTCGAAAACCGCATCTCGGTCTTTGCGAAAGTCGCCATATGCAAGGCAGGCGGCTCCATAGCGCGGACTATGCTAACCTACCTGAGATTTCGAAGACCAACAACATAGAAGTGCATGTGTAGCCGGTGAGTTGTTTCCCATAATAGCAAAAGATGCAGTTAGCTCTGATGAAGGGGAAACGCGGAACCAATCAGGATCGAGAGTGGAAAATGTTCTGGATACTCTCCCAGCCATTCGAACCCCGAAGTAGCCAATAGGGACTATTTGGCGACTCGAGGAAAGGCGCGAAAATGGGCTTGCCAGCTAGGGAGTTTCTCGAATGCTGGAAATCCAAGTCCGGGGAGGTCGAAACGACTGGACAGGGGTCAAAGCCCAGAGCGCAACGTGAGTGGTCTTGCAGACGCCGGCCAGAACATGCGGCCGCCTGCCTACCGACCTAAGAAACTTCGGCCCAATCATATTCACCACACAAGGAAGAGACCGGTGGGTTGGCGTCTGTTAGAAGCTTGAATTGAGGAGATTACATTTTACAAAGATTCGTATAATAAACATCTCGCTTGTTGCTCCGAAGAACTTTAAGGAAGATACGGCGTAGTGCCTACAAGCGCTCGTCTCGACTTCTCAGTCGAAGAGAAAAAAGGAGCGTAAAGTAAATAAAAGTGTAAAAAAAATAGGTAAATAATTAGGACAGCCTGCAGCTCAGCTGCGTCTGCCAACTAGCGTGTTGAACAGGGTTGTAATAACGGCGCTTACCGGGGGCCAAGAAAGCAGTATGCAGTCCAAGTAAGATGTGCAGAAATGGTTGTAGTAAAAGGGTAGTGACTTGTGGCTTGCAGACAGCTCTGCAGGCGTGCCCAATTAGCTGATATTGTGCTTCATGGCTGACAATGGATTGATTCTTGAATCGATAGAAAACATAAAAAATATGATTTAGAGGGAATTCTTTGAACGATGTGTCGAGAGAACCGCATCGATGGATTACATTCAATGCTGCTAGGACAAATTACGGCAGCTCCCGTCTCATGCCTCAGAATGTCACCTGGCTCTTCTACCCCGCAATCTAGGCCGGATTTCTTAGAGGCTGCATTTGAAGTGGAAAATCCTCTTACATTCAGCCCTGAATTTTGCCTAGCATGCCTTAACGATCCTACTGTAATTCAACTATGATGCATAAAGTCTCATAGCAATATTATCTGTCTTGAACATGCATTTGATGAGATGTGTTTCCGATGTATTTACGAACATGCCCTACGTATTACTATGTTTGGGGGTTGCCAGTTTTTTGCGACGGCATCATCGCCTATGCCGCCGGAGATTCGGCCGTGACACTTATATCCGGCCGACGCGATTGTCCCTGAGAATCGGCGCTAACTCTAAATAAGCGCCTGTTAGCGAGATGATATTCCAAGAGAGGTCACGAATAGCCGATACTTCGGCCTCATGTTTTCCGCGTGTCTTGTAGGATCGAAGTCTCAACCCGGTCGTTCAGAATTGTTAACCTGCTACTCAACGTCTCGGCTTGTACCACGATATATTGTCGAACAGAGTTGCTTGATTCTGCGTTATGAATCAGTCAGCTAAGACTTAATATACCATTATTGGAGGCTTGTTTCCCCGTGTGGCTAGGGCTGATGTAGGTATGTCTGTTCATAGCTTCAAATACGACTCGGAGAGTACAATGCGTTCAACTCCCCGCCTATTACCGATTATGATAGGCATGTGGTGCTATCATCTCATCAATGAGTCTTATTTTAACTTACAGTATTACTTTTTCTTCGCCGTAACGGTAAACCTATTGAGGTTTTCTCTTCTTTAGTCTTATTGAATGTAATACCAGTCGCCCAGTACTACGTCAATGGTCTTACAAGATTCTCGCACAAACTTCAACAGAGACAGGAGGGTTTTAGCAAGATTACGCTAGCACCCTCGTGCAACCTCACTTCCCTTGATTATGACCGAGGCAGAGAACACTCTTCTCGAAGACATTTATGACAGACGACTTCAGGAGGCTCACACGATTCCGACGAATCACAAAATTGATCTTCCTTTGACAAGGTTAACATATGCAAGGGGGGAGACATGAACCCCTTTCATTCAGTTATAATGCCTGAAACTTAGTTGAAATAGCACATCTATAGTGTTTTATCATACATCGCGCGAGAGCCTGATTTCACATAGATAGTCTGCTGCCGGGAGCCGACGGGTATACGCCATTGACGTCTCACGAGATCTACATAGCGAGCATTCTCTGCAGTCGGCCATTAGCCAAACTCTAGGAAGCGGCAATGAAGCAAACAGCCGACCTCACGTTACTGGCGTCCTTGAACCGATGCCTCCGAGACAGGGGACTTGGGAAGTTTCTGGATGAACCAGACTGTGACAATTAAGCGTAACGGGAAGGATAACGGATACGTGGTTTTCGCCATCATATCGCTTGCCTGGTGTCTCATAAGATCTCGCCGAGGTCATGCATGTTTGCATTCGCGGATCTCCTCTCGTTTGCTTCGTTGATTGATCTTGATTTGAGGCAGCCAAAGCGATCGGGAATATGTCGCTGCCATAAGCCACGAGCGATAGAATTCGGGGACGTAGCTGATAGGTATATAAGCTGCTGTCTGAATCAATGTAATCTCAATCTGGACCAATGTGACAACATCGGATTTAGATCAGAATCACTCATCTAGGAACACTCAAAATGAAGTTGTCGTGGTTACCTTCTCTTGCCGGGCTCACTACCATCTCTCTGGCAGCATCTATTCAGCCGGCAGGAGAGTGGATAGTATCCAATACGGGCCGCACTAAGTCAAACAGTAATACCCTCTGCGCCTGGCACTTTACCGTGACCGACACCACTTCAGGGGGGAATACAAATAACACTTTCGACTGCAATTTCAACGTCACAGCTCAATCAGGGGCTGACTGCGGTCTGACGTCCTTTCAGGACTACTGTAGCGGCAACGAATCATTCACTATTGGCGGTGGACACAGCGAGTTGGGATTCGTCGTCGTCGTTCTCGAGAACAAAGACCAGAAGTCCCAGGCCTTCTTTGGATTCTCAGATGGCGCGCTCGACACCGGAGCTGAGATCTCTCAACAGAGCAAGCCCATCTATCCCCAAGCCATCGCTCAACGGGAGGAGATGGCAGTGCGACGGGACGAGGTCAGCGATAACCAGACGTCTGCCGCCGAATGGAAGGTAGAGGACCTTTTTCGAGGCAAGTATTCCGACCTATGCTCACGTAATATGAATATTGACCGAAGTTACCTGTTTAGATGTCGAGGTTCAAAGGCGTCTACTCACTGTAGGCTTTAGGATCCTCGACGGTAGCCCGGGCGGCGCTCGTTGCGTGCTCAGTCTGTCACCTCCCGTTGGTGCAGACCTGGCAACCTGGGAGTGGTATAACCGTCCGTGTGAGGGAAGCGGCTACTTCGCTTCGTGGGGTTATTTGTCTACCGGCGATGCTGGTATCATGACGATCGTCAAGTAAGTCCCGACCGGCTCTGAATCGCCTATATTAGAAATATGGAGATATGCTAACGGGTTCTTATGAAGTTCCACCCGAAATGGTCAGGCATTCTTCGGCTTTTCCAACATCAGCTCGGGTTCGTACCTGGGCGACGCGGGTCCCAATCCAGTTTCGCCTTGTTCCTGTGGTTGAGCAGTATTTAGAAGAGGCACGGTGGGAGAATTGAGAAACAGATGAAGGATTTTGATTCTATATGTAGCTCTTTTGTTAGATGGCAGTGCTTGGTGAATCGAATGTTGTCGGGTATTATTCCTGCATCATGTGGTTACTAAGGTAATTTGAGTCCACCTTCGTAACCACACTTAGGCGCGCGGCTGGCCTCGAAAGAGGTTCGTCTTGAGCAGCTCAGCGAACCAACATCGTTACATCTCACATTATCTCCAGGCTATGCGGCAAAGATAAAGTAATGAAGGATTTTTCTTTCGAGGCGTTGCTGTTTGGCAATCCTTTACACACCTACATAGGTATCTTAGATAGCTAATCTCCAAGACATCGATTAGACGCCATTTAGACTTACATTCAACTACAATAATTACTTCTTTCGTATAAATCCCTCGGAGAGTATCCTTTGAGGGCAAATATAGCAATGTTGATCTAGATGCAGCCACCCATCACCGAACTAACCGGTGCGGAAGTCGGAAATGGGCATCTACACAGCTCTCACCGAAAGAAGCCAAATACGATGACCTTTTGACACAAGGCTTGGAAATTGCGGTGAAGCAATATGACTTGTCTCAAAAGAGGATTAAAAAAGACGTCGCACAAATATATACACGAGGGAGGCGTGACGTTCTTTTTATATCCTTCGGACGCACTGCGGCTGCAGCAATGAGGCGCTGTCCTGCGATTCCTACTAGGGCTGATGATATAGTTGCGGGTCTGGACCACCGGTCCAAGAAAATAGGAGTACCGATCGTATATGATGGTTAGCTGATGAGTGCTTAGAATATCATTATTACTGGAAGGGGATAATCGTTGGGGATGATTGATGGAACTCAAGCGTTTGGTAATAAAGTGATGGCCTAAAATGTTACTGGCTGACGGTTACCTCATGTGGGAGAATTGCCCCGCTGCAGAAAATGTCCGCGCCTTTAGTTATGCCGTGTAACTCGACTTGACTTTATAGAGGGGGGTTCAATCCATGTACATGTACATCGATGTCAAAGTAGATATTTACGGGAGTATTCGATCGTTCGATTATCGACCGAGTTTCTCCTAATTTCCTAATCCATATTGAACGCTGACGGTAACAACTAGGAGCAATGATAACCTCCAAGCTTCTAGAATAGATCACGGAATAATTAGACGTAGTTAGAGTTAGGCGCGGGCCTTGCTAATGATCTGCCATGAATGCAACCTGGCAATTGAGGGAATACTTCGAACAACTCGGCAGTGGGCAGGCTGTGGATTTCTCACCTTCAGACCGAACGGAAGTCTGGGGCGCCAATGCCGACTTAATAGGCCTGGATTAACTCCATTCTGGGGCAAGTAAAATGCTATGCCTAGCGTATACGGGACTTGACTGACTGGAGGTGAGGATTTGCGACGCTGCTACTGTATGGATATGTACGGTAGATGATGAAGAATATAGGTTCAATTAAGGAGGGCGCTAGCCCGAATACTCCTAGAGGTGTGTTTCTCTGCACGTGTGGGCCATAGTTGGACCCTGGCGATTTGCTGATGGCCCCTGCTGGCCACTGTAAAAGCGCTAAATCGGGCGTTGTAAGTGGCTGTGATAAGGATCCGACCCCGCCGCGATCTTTTCAAAGGTGATCTCACGTTTGTACGTACATGTATAGAGGGGACATCATGGATGGCGCAGGGACAGTCCCGAAGTACCTGAACCAACCCCACTAGTCTAGAGGTACGTACCCTCGATAGTCTTGAAATGCCCACCTTACTATGAATCCATCCCGCCCTCGCATATATCACTGCCGTTCTGGTGTCAACTCCACTATCGCAAGTCATACACGAAACGGCATATATCTGAATAGTGGCTTAATGGCCGTTGAGTTGTACCGGAAGTAGATGGCGCCATCGTCTCTAACCTAGATCGCAGCAGAAGTTCTTCTAGGAACACCTTCGTCGCTACCTATCTTAAACCCGCCTCGACGGTAGACGCAAGGATTTTCGGTCCTCCTCATGCGATAGGTAGTCAGGCGGGAAGACAGGGGAAATCGTCGTAAATATGAAGATCGCTTGCTTGCAATTCGCGCCTCAGGTACTTCTAACTCAGGAGAGGGGCTATTCATCAATGCTAATAAGTAATAAGGTCGGCGACGTCGACAACAATCTAAACCGAGCCGACGCCATCCTGAATAAAGCCAATCCGCAAGACTTGGACCTCCTCGTCCTGCCTGAGTTAGCGGTAACGGGCTATAACTTTCGGTCTCTGCGTGATATCTCCCCCTTCCTCGAGCCGACAGGGGCGGGAATCTCTTCAGTATGGGCTAGAACGACTGCTCTCAAATACAATTGTACAACCATCGTTGGTTATCCGGAAAAGATGGATGTTTCTAGGCGATGGCCCACGTCGCCTGAGTATTATAATTCCGCCTTGATTGTGAATCAAGACGGAGATACTATTGGACATTACCGAAAGACGCATCTGTACTATACCGATGAGACTTGGGCACTCGAGGGACCAGGCTTCTTCAAGGGCCGCCTTCCCGGAATAAATAGCAATGTGGCGATGGGCATCTGTAAGTCTCTCATGTACTCAGTCAGTCTATGTCTAGTCATGCTAACTTGGGGCCTTAGGTATGGATATCAAGTAAGCGGTGTGACTGGACAGACAATCTACTCTGCTGACTTTTCTGTTAGCCCTTATAAATTCGAAGCCCCATGGCATGCCTTCGAGTTTGCATTCCACGTATTGGAATCGAACGCGAATGTAGTCATCCTCAGCATGGCTTGGCTTACCACTGAAGACTTCGGGGTTTACTCGAGCAAAAGCTCGGAGCCAGATTTGGATACGTTAACCTACTGGCTGACCAGACTAGAGCCGCTCATCCGCGCAGAGACCGAGGAGGAGATCATCGTAATTTTCGCAAACCGAACCGGAGTTGAAGACGATGCTGTGTATGCAGGTACGAGTGCGGTAATCGGGATTCAGGGTGGAGAAGTCAATGTCTACGGGGTTCTCTCCCGTGGGGCGAAGGAACTTCTAGTAGTGGATACAGAGGCAGCTCCTTATGCTAAACTGGTGTATCGCCCCGAGGACGAAGAGAAGTCGGTTGGCGCATCGGGTGGAGAACCTCAAGCACCAAGTAACGAAGCAAGTAAGAGAACATCATCGGATACGCCAAATGCCTTGCCGGATCACCCGGAACAGCTCGGGAGATCCCCCGACCCCAACTCCGAAGAATTAGAAGGGCTTGTAGAATCTGGTCGACGAAGTATTCCGGAGCCAGGATACGATGAGTCTCCAGTTTCGTCTGGATATTCTTGGAGGCATTCTCCTTCGAGCTTCCCTACTTCAGCTCGAAGTCCGGAATCGAGCATACATGGGGAACGACGCGGAACTCCAAACCCTCGACATCGTCGGCCCAGTACCAACTTTAATGAACCAATAGAAAATGCTGTTCCCCGAAGCGCCGAACTGGATATCAACGCCGAATTTTCTGGACTGGTCAGCAAATTGAACGACTCTCCCGCGATCGGCGAGGCTTCTATTAAACGCCCTTCCTCCACTAAAATCCAGAATGCAAGTCGCCATAGGTCCCAAAAATCGCAAACTAACAATAGCGAAGAGCGACTAGCTCAGTCAATACCAATAGGCATTAGTAGGCATGAGGACCTGAGTCCTAGAGCGGCACATAAGAATCCTACCCCCGACGTCCAACAGGTACTCCTGTCGCCAGACTTGGAAAAGCTTGGGGCAGACCTCATGGTATTCGAAGGAGATATAGCCAAGGGGCCGAAACGCGACAGCCTCATTTGCCACGTAGATGAAGAGGACTACGCTGCCAAGCTACTTGCTAGGCGCAAAGACTCTGTTGGAAAGCAGTCGAGCAAAGCAGACATACATGCTGGCAACTCCAGCCCTCGAAATACTAAGTCAAAGGAAAGCCATGGCAGGTCTCACTCGAGGGGTAAAGGCTTAACAGAATCGCCGACCTATCCGTTCGAGACAAGCGAAGAGACACCTCCTCGACCCGCGAGCCGCGGGAGGCAACGGAGCGGTAGTAAGACAACGTCAAACGGTTTGTCGAAGAAGACTTCGTATAGCCGTATGGCCGCCAATGGTACCCCGCCACCGGGACTTGGTGAAGCATGGAGAACGACGACCGAATCAAGCCGTCAGAATAGACACAAGGGCAATTCGGGTGTATCGCCGCCCCCATTATACCAGCATCGACAAGATCCAGTGCCGCCATTGCCAAGCAAGCCGGCTAGGTACAAGAACCCAGAGCCGACCGTCGAACGGGAAACAATATTACCGATCAGGACGGCGAAACACCGCAAAGGAGAGCCCCGCTCAGCATTGACCAAAGGGGCCTTATCCTCTTTAGAAGCGGCAACGTTGAGCCCGAGTACTTATATCTCCCCCACTGTAGAAGAGACAAAGCCACCAGCGCCAAAGTTCGTCCCGGCACGAATTCCACCTACGCCCAAGGCCATGATACTACCTCCTGATTATGATGGCGGCGTCAGCCATCAAAGCATGCCTGTGCCACCAAGAAAGCAGGAACAGGTAATTAGTATGAAATGCCTTGATCAAAACAGTGAAGAACGGGCGGAAAGACCGAGGAGTGCAGTATGGTAGTCTTCCACACAGGACACTTTCATGTTCCTGTCATCTTGTTTAATCGAGCGCGGAGTTTTAGGGAAAGGGGTTATGGATATTAGGTATATGCCGCGCTTGCATTTATATGTTTATATTCAAGTCCTTGCTTTTTGATGAAGAGAGGGATGTATTACATCGTACAAAAGGGCCCACCATCGCTTTGCGTGTAAGATATGAGGATTTCGTAGATCGGCTGCCAGCTTAGCAGGCTCTCCAACAGTACGAAATGTTAACTCAACTTACTTTGATTTCAATCTTGCTAGCTGCGTCTTATAACTTTCGGGATAAAGGCGACAGTGTCGGTTAGGAAATCCTGTGGTTGCTAGGATAATAATTTGTGCATGATCCTATGAAGGGAAGAAAAGAACGTTAGTTAGGCATAATTCGAAATTATTTAGTGTAGTTGAAGTCCTTCAGCCTGATCAGGGCCGAGAGCACATATAAATGTGTGGCAACAGTCATTTTCATAGTCGGCCCTTACGTCCCTGCAACTCGGCTTGCCGACTTCCTCGACACCTCGGGACGGCATTCTTGGCTGAGATGGCCCCGAACTGATTCACCTGCCTGAAATATGTTTCATTACTCGTCTGTGGGCCAGTCATCGAAGTCAAATACACGCCGAGCGAATGGAATGCTACATGGCAATGCTTGTTTGAACCGATTTCCAAGTCTACCTGGGGGGGTAAGGATTGAAGCTGAGGGTGATTGGCCCAATGACGTGAGAAAGATTTTATGCATGTTGGTGCGAAATTGTAAATTGGACGCCGACTTGGCTGATAGAATACCGAATCAACAAACTTCATTTTGTAGTCCTGCTTAGCGCGCAAGATCAATGGGATGGAGGTGTCATGCAAGCAATTTCGTGTTCACTGAAAAGTCCTATTTGTGCCTATTCAAACTCGCTCACGACGAGGGACGGAGCAAGCGATCGACAAGCCGTCTCGGCCGTGCTGAATCGTGCCGCTGTGGCTTGGCTTGGCCGATGCTGTTAGTCATACTTTACGTGTTTACAAGCTACCAACATAACACCAATTGGATGTCTAACCCAGTATTCTTTGGGATTCGATGTGGTTGCTCATCAGCCGCCTGTTACCGAATGTTTGCTCTTGTGCGGTGTTGCCTGAGCGCTTGGAACGGGTAGGGCATTTGATGTAGCAGAGTGTTGGACAAATAGGGGCAAATGGCAGCTCCAGGCTCTTCGTCATTGAATACCGACAGCTTGGATCGCCTACCACACAGAAAATCTCCAAAAATCTCCTGGCGACTCGCTCGTGCCTGTCGGTACTGATGTGATACGCGTGACGAAACACATATCAGGCTCTCCGATTAGGAGTGACATGTGCCGGATGCTATCGGTGTGGCTCAAACCTGCCACAGGGGATACCGAATTGGAAGCCGTCACAACATCGCAATAGATGTCTCCTGTAAGGCAGTCCAGACGGCTAATTTAGCGGTCGATGGTCATCTCACGTCACATGCATGGGGGCCGCCTCCAAAGGGCCCCGAAATGGCCCCCAAAATGGGTCTCGCATAGTAAGTTCCTACATAGTTCGCAGGAAGGTGACTCCGCATACATACAAATGCGTGCTACATGCGTGACGAAAAGGTGGTATATGCAACGATAGTCAGTAGATAGTGTACTGATCGAGATGTTAAAAGAGTCAATAATTTGGGGTTGTTGGGGGAATGTTTTTTCGTACAAGGCACCTTCGATCGACAATTGGATGAAATTGTTAGTGGTTCTTGGTGGGGTCACTTTAAGCATCTCCAATGAACGGCCGCAACCGAAGCTATTATGCTAAAACTCCACTTGGGGAGGTGACACAAACAGGGGTCCCTACAGCCGGAACCAAATACTAACACACGTGCTCTAACCTCCCATTGGTTCCAAATTTCTCTCCCCTTCACCCTGTATCCCTGCATCCTGGTATCCTGCCCCCAACCTCATGGCTGCTAATGGAAGGCACATCCTTGGAAAGTCCCGATAGTCCGATTCCATCAAATCACGATGGTGGCTCCGCTCGGCCCCCTCCTCTCTAATTCCTCACGCCCCCCATGATTTGCATGGCTGTATCGACTCGTTAGCCCGACCGAATGGGTTTAGTGAGGTGATGTGCAGTGGATTGAACGAGGCGGTAGAGACACATATCACCAAGCCATTCGCGCTTACGCTCATCTCTTCAGAGACCTCAATCATGAAGCCATGAAACCACATCGATCAAGCGCTCTCACTGCTCCCTTACTTCATGGTTGAGCTAAGGCTCTCTCTATCGGGGAGTTTATAAACCTCCGCTTGAGGCTCCAGGCTATTGCTACTTGGGCCCTGAAGGATCGTAAGCTTGGCTGCAGGCAAATTTCCACCTCGAATATTTGTGCGACCACCGAGAAAGCCGTGGCCACGGCACATCAGTGCAATACCCGACCAGCTTAATAAGAGCATCAGTCTCCAACGCCCCTCACTCGCAGACAAAAATCGTCTAGGAGCCGAGGAGCTTCAGCCATGATTTCTCGCCTTCTCACTTTCGCCGCTCTTTGGCGGGCATCAGTAGCCGTACTCGTGGCGAGCGGCTCGCCATGTTGGACGCAATGCGGCAATGTGCCTCAATCCACGTCGGAAGATCAGATTGTCTGCGACGAAACGGCGTATAGCACCACGTCGGCTGGTCAAGTCTTCCAAGCCTGCGTCAGTTGCGAATCGACAAGTTCCTACACGACCGAGCAGGGGCAGCAAAACATATCTGATTTGCAATATATGCTATGTCAGCAATCACTCAATATACTGCAAAATGAGCTGGGAGTGCTAATCCTGCCATAGATAATATGCGATATGCTACAAATTTCTGCTTATTCGATGCCCAGACGAACCCATGTATCACCTCGTACGTATTCATGGTTTTCGGTGTCCCATTACATAATGATGCTGACTCCATTAGCTTCGCTTGTGCCAACGTGAAAGCTGCCATTCAGTATCAGAACCTTTCGTCTAGTAGCTCCATATACGGCTACTGCGATAGGTGGACCGATTACAACCTCGACAAGTGCCACGACTGTTTGCTCTCTTCCCCCAATGGCAATTATATTAGCAATTGTAGATCGCACCACCACTCTTTCACTGTTCTATGAGCTAACTTGCCGTCATTGCAGTCATATCAGTCCTGGATGGCGCCTGCAGACTGAGACTAGAACCGCCAGCCACCATCCCCCTACAGGGCAGGATCTTTTCTACGGATATCGTGAATGTTACTTCACCTACACCTACAGCAACATTTGCGCCACCGGGACTTAAAGGCCCGCTAGACTCTGGAGCCATCGCGGGTATCGTCGTCGGGGGCCTTGTCGTCCTTCTCGCTCTCGTCGGGTGCGGGATCGTCCTCAACGGCAAGCGTCGCAGAAAGGCGTACCTCCGCCGACGGTCACAGATTGTAAAGAACTGGCCGCCATCCCAAGGTGGCGGCGAGATGTTCGAGACACCGATCAGCCAGAAGCCCCTCCGTGGATGGGAGGATTCTCCCATCAGCGCAGCAACGCAAACCACGTTCCCGCCGTACTTCTCCCCGTACACCTCGCAGTATAACAGCCCAGTTAGCGGCGCCGAGGGGCCCAGCAACATGGCGTGGCCCGTGGAGAAGTCGCACAACAATATCGGCGTCGCGATAAGTCCTGACCGCGACATCGTCTCTCATTGGGACGACAAGAAGGGCAAAGAGAAAATGGCAACGGATAATGACGGGTACGAGCTGCAGGAGGGCGTGAATAGTGCAGGCGGCTACGGATTCCCGATCCCGCCTCCGCCTTCATTGACCCCTCAAGCTCCTACCCTAGGACACCCGGGCTACGGCCGTCGCGGTGCTCCACCGGGGCCCCGGCAGACGGGCGATAGTAATATGCCTGGGAGTGCGCTATGAGTGATGACTTCGTTTTGATTTGGCTGATTTTTGGTACTGTTAGCATGGCGTTGAGGTACGGATGTGGGTGGGCACGTTGGGCCGGAGCGATAATAACAAGATACCACGGATACGGAGTTGATGAGGGCTTGGGTCCCTCTGGGAGGCGGTTCAAGTTTTGTTTTCGTTGTTTGATCTACTTGATGTTTGATCTAGATTATCTAGTGATTTTCACATCTCATTCTAATCTACGGCGATGCTTTTATGCATATACGTAATAATAGGTATGATTGTGCGTCCAGACGCTATGCTAACTGACGCATATTTAGTGACGTTTACTCTAAAGTTAGCATAAGCGCTAAGTACCTACCTATGAATGCGAAATGATGATAGGGGGAGATATAGAGCATCCAGCAATAATGAGTGGCTTGATTGAAACTAGCATGTATCATCAGTATATCACACGTTAAAGTCATTTAGGTTTTAACTCCTATTCCTGCGCTTGCCCGTACTGCTGACCGTGGGGTGGGAATGGTTCCTGAGCTGGGGGACCTCCTTGCTGATGACGAACATCCTGACTTCCTCCGTAATATCCTCCCATAGGACCGGGATTCCAGCCCCGCTGTGGTTCCGTGTCTGGTGGTCGCTGATATAGACCGGCCCCTTGCGGCTGCCCTGAATAAGGTTGGTACGACGGAATTGATGGGGGTCCTAGCGAGGCTCCTGGTCCGTACCCTTGTTGATAGGCCCCCGGATCCGGGCGACTGTATTTAGCGGCGAACTGGGCTCTGTGCTCCGCAAGGCGGCCCGGTTGACCTCGACGGAAGGACAATGAAGAATCATATGCTAAAGGATCCTCCGGTGCGGCCCCTCTAGCTTCTCGCCTCCTGATGCCCATGAGGTAGGCGTACCTCTCCTGGTCAGCATCACGTACGTCCTGCAAGTATTTGATGAACTCGAGATAGGCATTAGCGACGGTTTTCATATGGCTAACGCCTAAGCGCACTTTCGCGTCGGGATTTCTAGCGCCTTCCTCGCCGGTGCCCTGTGCCTCGAATTCTGCAAGGGCTAGAGCTGTCTGGCATGCGTTTCGGATCTGACGGCCGTTCCATCGGGCATTCTTTTCGGTATACCAGTAGTTGGTGATGAACCCGGTGATCTTCGTTGTGTCGATATCAAGAGTTCTGCCCTTGTGTGCGAACCGTGCCTTCATTAGCCTCCAGTTGAGCTCGAAGATCCCGATGGTCGAGTCGTAATCGAGAGCCGGGTAGTGCAAACTGATGTGGATACGAGATGAAAAGGCTTCGTCAAAATCACCGATTCGGTTGGTGGTCAGGAACAAGATCCCGGCATAATATTCGAGCACACGTAAAAAGACTGCATGGGCGCCAATTAGAGGAGACCTTCTAAAGCACCATGAGCGAGAGTAACTTACCAGCGACGAGGCCGTTTCGTTTGAAATCCTGCGGCGTTCTACGGGCAAGGAAGACGTCGGCTTCGTCGAGAAGGAGGATCGAGCCCCATTTATTTGCAAGAGCAAAGTTCGTCTCTAGCGCAGCTTCGACTTCTCTCGCCGTTGTACCAAGATCACCTTGAAAGAAAGCGGGGGTTTAGAGTAGTGTATTGACATCCCTCTTCAGTAAGGAGCACCTACCACACGTAATCTGGAAAAGGGGCTTGTTGAAAAGCTCGGCAATGCCCTCTAGCGTTATCAGTCTGGTTAGTATACTAGTTGCGTGCTGATCTTGACCACACGATAGGCATCAATGATTACTAACCTGCTGTAGTTGTTTTCCCCACTCCGGGGGCTCCATGAAGAAGAATGATTAATCCTTTCCCTTTTCCAGATGTCAGACGAGCTTATTGAACAGGTTTGAAGGGTTCTCACCTTTGCCTCTTACTATGTCTGACTGCTCCTCCCGTGTGGCTCCCGATTCCTTGTCTCGGAAATGCTGGGCGACGAGCGACCTCACGATTGTCTTACGATCCAGGCCATCTTCTGGGAAAACGAGGTTATCGAAGGCATTCTCATTCTTCTGCTCAGCCGGTCTCTCCCTTTCCTGCTTCTTTCGATACTCTTCTAGGTCTACCAGCCCTTCTAGATCAAGTTTTGCTGGAGCTCGTCAGTTAACGATGAAAAAATCAGACCAGAGTGGCACCTTAGGCCTATATGAGTTGAGTCGCCAACAATCTATTGAAATGTCACTTACCCCAGCTCCTGCTACGTAGAACGAATGCGAAGACGCGATGTGACATGATGACTTTATCATCATCAGTGACGGAAATCGCCTTGTCCTGCCGTAAGATCCTTGCCAGTACTGCTAGTGAAGCCGGGTTGTCTTCTTCGTCAGTATCGGCAAGCAAGTTCGTAAGAAACTGTTCGTACTGCTTCTCATCAACGTAATTGTCGTTATGTACGTTGTCGCCTTTGCAGCAGTCGGCATTACACCCTTCCCCATCATCCTCTCCGTCCGAGTCGTCGTCGCTGCTGCGTCGATTTTGCCCATTCTCTTTAGGCTTCTTCTCTAGCTCTGCTCGCAACTGGACCTCCGGCTTCCACCCTTCATTCTTCCGATCTTCTCGATTAGCTAGTGCTTCCGCGAAGTCAACGACAACCTGGCTATCAACTTCGTCCCTAGACTCCAATGTCAAGCCATTATAGTGCATATGTCCGACGCGCAGCACATTAAGGAACTTATCTCCTCTCTCTATAAGTGCCTGGCGGACAGTGTCTTTGTTTTTGACAAGACTCAGAGGGTATACGGGAAGGGATTTGACGTCCTTTTGCCCCTCGTATCGTGGGATCTCGAACCTTTTAGACACTGGGCCGATAAGTGACCCATCGAAGTCGATATAAACACAATGGACGGACACTGCGGTTTCACCTTTGCCCTTGTTACGAAATAAAGGATACAAGTATCTTGGCGTCACCTTATGTCTGGGGCTTGTCACACTAATGACTTTATAGCATTGCATTTGCTTGTCGCCGGGTTCAACCACTTCGACGCCAGGGCGGAAAAGATGCCACAAGTCCACAAAAGAGACTCTCTGGCAGTGTTCTTTGAGGTAGTTCTGCTTCTGGATGATTGTGGTATCCATGAATTCCGAAAGACAGCGTAGATGGTTGAATGCAGCTACGGACATGGTGATGTCATCTTCTTTGCTTGGTGTGCTACTACTCGCATTCGGCGATGGATTCACTTCTTCGTCTTGCTTTGATTCGCGAGTATCAGATTCCACGGTGTCCTCGATCTGGGTGGGTGCTTCTGTCTCTGCCTCGGTCACCCGTGTCTCTGATGTAGGAGTCTGTAGCTCCTTGGATGACGAACCCGCATGAGCGGTACCCCCTTCTTCTTCGACCCTGGGAGAAAACTTTTTCTCGAGCTTAGAATACCAGTCTTGTAACTGAGTTTTATAAAGCGTCAACGCTTTGAATGGTCGCACCATAACCACGGCGTCGCCATCCTTGGAGATCGCAGTGCCATGTATTTTGTCGAGAATGGCGAGAAGTATAGAAGAATGAATCCTAATTCTTTCTGGTAGACTTTCTTGACCAAGCGTTGTGGATTCTTTTGACGTTGTCGTCTTCGATTCGTCGCCAAAACCACGCGGCTTTGTGCCAGAGTAAAGGACTGGGACAAAGAGCGTGTCCGGGAGGGTTGGCTCTCCAACGAGAATATCAATCACAAATGAATCAGTCTCAGGAGCTGAGCTACAAGCCTTGAATGTCTCCCAATCGACGTGGTTAAGACTAAGCTTGATAGAAGATTCAGCTGGGCGGGCTGTTGTGTTTAGATCGCCCTTCTTCTTGGTAAGGTCGCGTTGATACTCCTTGATCGCCTCTGTTACCCTCCAAAATGATAATTTTTCGCTCAACTGCTTGTAGTCTAACCTAGCAGCCTCGAGACGCAAGTATCTTCTCAAACCATCGACCTCGTCGTCATTGCTAACAAGTTGTGCGAGTGCATTTTGTTGGAGCCTCATAGACCGTGAAATATCAGGTGGAGGATTGTCTTTCGTGTGCCCAGATATAATTGAATCGAAGTACTGCTTCTCCATGAGTATCTTGGTTATGAAACTGGCCTGATATGATGATTCATTGTTTGGTTGAGTCCGTTGATCGATCTCGGAGAGTTTCTGTTTCATTCGCCGTAACTCTTCTAGTAGTACGGAGGTCTCGCTAGCCGTATGACCTTGGGCAGAAGTAGCGACAGCTGCTTGATTGCCGGCGCCATCGCTAACGTTGTGGGCATCAGAGGTTATGATGGAATCATTTCTTGGTTTACCAATCCTCCCCTCTCTGTTATCCACGTTGTTGGTTGTATATTGGCTAGTCATACTTTCCGGTAGGCAGCAATGTTGTCTGTTTAGAACTTGGTGGTGGAACGAAGCCTGGGAGAACGAAAGATGTATTATCTTCAACTTAGCGCTATTAAGAGCGCCACATATTCATCTCTCGCTCTAGGGGTACCTACCTCCTAGGGATGTAGGCAGATAAGAAGGTAGGTAGGCAACCGATTTGTTACATCGGGCGTCGAGGCCTACACGATTTGTCCGTACATCATTAAGAAATAAGTAGAGCCTTGATAGGCTGAGAGCAAACTTGCTTTCATGAATCCTTCCGTCTAAATATACGTACCTACTTAGAAGGTATGCATGCATAGCCACCACAACGATACACCGAATGCCACTACTCCCGGGTCATGGTACCCCAAGCGGCTGTATCACATTCAGCGAGCGCCTCCTAATCAGCTTTTGTTGCCCTAACTGATACTGCCATTGGCTTGACTCTTATGTTTTGCGCATCCCCTGTCGGCTATCATGCTATCGGGAAATCTCGTCGAATCTCACATCAGCTCACACAAATTCGTCATTGAGGACGAATAAGCGGAATTGTGCAGGTTTGAAAGCAGGCTCCCGGCAGATTACTCCCTGATATGGTGCGCGAACCGCGAATTACAATCATCAAGTAGAGCAATTGAACCGTCCCGATTACTCATTCGGCCTTCCCACTTTCAATTTCCATTTTACTAGTTGTCAAGCCCGTGATGCTATGACAGGCTGAGCATGATTTGGCAATTTTAGCCTCTTCAGCAAGGGGCAATTGCAGCATCGCTCTGTTGCTTCGAACTCAGCAACGGGATGATGCTAAATGCAGAATCAATACCTCGACTTGACCTTCAACCCATTGCTGTAGACTTTATCGATAATCGCCTTCCGCGCTTTCATCCGGCTTTTGCTCGTTCTCGCTTTAGGTGCGGCTCAAGTCCCGATCGCCACGTCGCGGCGAGCCCCGCGACTTTCGATAAGATGGAGGACAAATCATTCAATGTACGTGGGCCGCCGGACATCATTCTTTCAATGCGATTTTGGGATAGTGTCTTCCCAGAGGCAATGAACAGATTCCTAGAAGCTTTTGAGGAGCCTAAAAATCGTCGCGATATTGGCTATAGCATTAGGGGTTTGAGAAATTGGGACGAAGTCTATCACCAACTCGAGAGCTGTTACATAGCTTATATGGATGATACAGGCTTGAGGAAAAAGGTGCAAAAGGGGTGGCGGGAATTTGCCGATAGGATTGGCCCTCTTCAACAAGCGTGGAAATTGGTACCTGATATTGACTATATGACACCTATTCGCGGGACCCTGGAGTTCCTCATGGATGTGAGTATCCCTCTCGCATAGTCGTAGTTGGCGATGGCTTGTGATATCATTCTAAATGTGTCATATAGGCTATCAAGAGGGCATCCGACACCCGGCAGAAAATTCTGCACGGACTTGACAAGCTAGACAGCATGTTCAGAGATATAGAGCTATTCTTGATCATATTTCCGACAGAGTCAAATGTGCGCGAGGCAGGTACCGATCTGGTAGTATCAGCTTTAACGGCAGTTGAGAAACTAATTGGCTTCTATGTGAAGCATAAAGGTAGATTGAACTCGTTCCTCTGTACAAAATTACCTCTATCGAGATAGCTAAGTTCTCAAATGGCATACAGGGCGAAAAGCGCTCTCAGCTTTATTTAGAGGGGATGATTATGAGAAGGATGTGATCGGTAGCCTTCATGATATCACAGATAAAAGCGAGAGTCTCCGCTATGAGGCTACCAAAGCCGACATGTCACAATCTGCGAAGAACTGGAAAATTGCCGAACAACGTATGGAGACCTACCCTTAATTAACATTAATTCTCGATTATCCCAGGCTAATATTAGCTTTTCAGGCCACAAGGAACTCATCGAATTGCAAGGGGCACTGAAACGTGGCCAGGCGGAAATTTTGCAGAAGCAAGATTACCACGCCGAAAGCCTCACGAAGACTTATCAAGATGGTGTACAGACCATTAGGAATGACTTGAAAGGATTCTTCTTGAACCTCATCGTGGATTACGAAAGGAGTAAGGAGCAGTGGCAAGGTTAGTTACCCCATACCATCATTGCCGTCTTTCTTCCTTCCCATTCCACTAAAATTGGGATCAATAGAGAGAAACGCAGCTCTTGAGAGAGAGGTCTCCGAGTTAAAATATACCGCTCATAATCTTCAAAGAGCTCTTACACCAGATCTAGCTGATAGGGATGGATGGTACCTGACTCCTGATGATATTTGGGACGTGTTTGGTCCCTTTTGCTTTGAAGATAGAGACATGCAGCATACACTCGACAAACAGGAAACAATCCCTACCCATGAGAGAGCTGTATCAGAATCATTAGTGACTAACCCCCGTTTCCGCGAATGGATGATTTCGCCTACATCGAGCGAACTGTTAGTGCAAGGAGATTCCACAGGCAACCATCAGATATCTTCCCAGTCCGTGTTCTGTTCGACGTTCTTGCAAGCCCTACGGGCAAATCCAAAGTTCATTTCGCTCGTCTATTTCTGTGGCCTTCATGCTGACTATGAAGACTTATATGGGGGTCCTCGAAGTATGATGATGAGCTTTATTGCACAACTCGTTCTACAATGGGACTTCGACACCACCTCGGGGCACCAACCCATAGAGTTTCTTGGAGATGAATACGGGGAGGAACCAGACATGCTTGACCTCTGCAAAATGGTGAACTGGCTGGTTGGCCAACTTCCGGCGGAAACGACCGTTTTCTATGTCATTGACGGGATCAATGCTTTCGAAAAGGAAGACTACCTACAGGATGTTATAGATGGACTCGCATGCATTCTGGACTTAACTCTCGATGCGAGGATCCGCGCAACTGTCAAGGTTCTTATCACTAGTCCTTGCCGCACATTTGAGGTACGGGAGGGTTTTCACGATGACGTAGTCATAACAATGGGTGGTCAACTTGGTCTCAGCAGAGAAGCCAACCAACGACAACTTCAACACAGGGTTTCGAGAGTTTTTGAATCTCATGAGAGGGACTAAGAGTTTATCTACAGTAGGTACTATGGGACTGACTCAAGATGAACTCGGAGTGGATGCCGGGAATCATCTACCTAGGTATTGCGGTTAACCTGTTACACAAGGAGCTAGACGTGTGGTTATACAACATTTCTAATGTCATCCCGCACTACTCAGCTTACAATAAATTACGTAGTATTATTGCATTTTATGTGGAATGGCTTGTGTTAGTATAATGGTAGTGACAGAGGATGGTCGTATAAGCTTCCACATGATTCCTTTGTAGTTTAGTCAGATAGGTATGCTCTCTTGCCTTGGCTTACTTTGTCCTTGGCGAACCCGGTCAACGTACCTAGCCAAGGCGCTTCATTATAAACACTGTCCACCATAAACACTATTATTCCAATATAGGATGATATGAAATTAAGCTAGCCCACTCATCTCGACGATTATTGCGCTTTGATTGAGCGCGACTTGATCGGGAAACATTATATTGAATGAGCTAGCCCCGGACTAAGCTGCAAAGAAACGGCACAGCTGTCTGAAGCTACCTAAACCATCAAGGCTATTGAATGGCCATGCAATACGATACCAGGGACTAGGACCCTTGAAGCATCTACATGCACGTGAATCCAACTTGGGTTACTCTAAGTTCCCCTATTAGCGCGAGCTCACTCCCTTAGCCAATCATTTTCATTCGTTGCAGGTTTTATACCCACTAAGGCTACCAGGCCAAGCTTTGTCGTACTAACACACATAAAGCTGACCAAATCATATCTTCCCTGTCATTTCTAATCTTCGTTTCACATTGTTGCTGGCAATCGTTGAATGGCGTTATAAAAAGCTCAGTATGACTTTACTCATCTTCCTTTTCCCAAGTTTCGTCTCCCTTGAACCCAACAATTCCCAATCCATCCACGCTACCTAGCTAGCTATTAGGTATACATTTCATAAAAAGCCTAAAGGCTAGGCTAACACTAAACTCCCGTGATGGAGAGGTTCGACTATGTGGTTGTAGGTGCTGGTAAGCAGTTCGATGTCTGGTTCCTGTCGACTGAAATGATGGTTGATGGGAACGGATGAGGAAATCGTTACTGACATCCGTACTATAGGATTCCACGGATTGGCTGCTGCGAAGCAGCTTCATTGTCTAAATCCAGATAGTACATTGGCAATTTTTGAGGGCCAGTCTACTCTGGGAGGTAAATGGGCCGAGAATCGACTGTTCCCGGGCCTCAAGAGCAACAACCTCTTGGGCACATATGAATACCCTGATTTTCCCATGAGCAGCGATAAATTCGATGTCAAACCCGGCGAGCATATCCCTGGAGAAGTGATTAACACCTACCTGAAGGCATATTCTCAGGAATTCGGCATCATTGATTTTGTCCGATTGAATACCACAGTTCTTGCAGCAGAGCACCAAGATACAGGGGAGGGAGGGTGGATTTTAACCGTGCAACCGCTGAAGCGAGAACGGGTTAATGTCTTTGCTCGCCGGCTTATCATTGCAACGGGACTACTCTCGGAGCCCTTCATGCCGCGGTTTAATGGGCAAGACCAATTTGGTGGAAAGGTGTTTCACAGCAACGACTTCTCACAGAATAGCGATACCCTGAAGGCTAAAACTGTTACGGTGTTTGGGGCTGGAAAATCAGGATGGGACGCTGTCTATCAATATGCAACAGCAGGTGTTAAGGTGCATTGGATTATAAGATGTACGTTCCCCAAAGTCCTTCGCAATTGGCACATGTTGAGTTAAATAACTAGCGAGCGGCCATGGGCCAATTTGGATGGCGCCGCCTTATGTTACACCGTTTAAGAAATGGATCGAGAAGCTTGCTAGTAAGTATTACTTGCCATTTCTTTCTCAATATGGTGCGTTTTCTGACTATCTAATACAGATATGCGATTTTTAACTTGGTTCAGTCCATGTATCTGGGGTGACGCCGACGGCTATCAAGGCATTAGAAGTTTCTACCATCGTACATGGCTCGGTAGATTTCTAGTTGACCGCTTCTGGAATATCCTTAGCCAAGACGTCATCACGCTTAATAAGCTCGACTCACATCCAGATACCGCCAAGTTGAAGCCATGGCTTGATGTCATGTTTGCTGGCTGCAGCTATAGTATTCTCAATTATGATCAAGACTTTTTCGAGCTTGTCAAGAGCGATAGAGTCGAGATACACATTGGCGAGATATCCAAGTTAAGTCCAGGGAAGGTTCACCTTGCCGATGGAACTGAATTCGAATCAGATGCTTTCCTTGCAAATACGGGTTGGAAGCATGTACCACCTATGAAGTTCCTACCAGAAGGCATTGAAAAGGAGCTCGGCATCCCTCACGAAGTAGTAGACAACCCCACTCCAGAAGACCTAGCTAACCAGCCTACGCTTATCGAACGTGCCGACAGAGAGATACTACAGCTTTTTCCGAGACTCAAACAACAGCCGGTGTGGAATAAGAAGTTCGTTCCTTTAACTGACCAAAAGGGTATCAGGACTGACGCAGCATCTCGCACGCCTTCGACTCCATACATGTTACACCGCTTCCTTGTGCCGCCATCTCCTCGATTCTTACGCCCTCGAGACGTAGCCTTCATCGGCCTCCAGACGAACTTCAGCAATACCATCACCGCCCACATCAGCGCACTTTGGATCAACGCATATTTCTCTGGGAAGTTGGTCAGGGATCCGGCGAAGGCAGTCGACGACAAAGAGGCAATGGAGAAACTACAGTACGAAACAATGCTACACAATCGGTTCGGCAGGTGGCGCTATCCTACAGAATGGGGTAATAAGGGTCCTAACTTCATTTTCGATGCCGTTCCGTACTTTGATCTTCTTCAACACGACCTCGGGTTGAATCCCTACAGAAAAGGGGGAATGTTCGCTGAGATTTCTAGCCCTTATGGGCCGGAAGACTATCGCAATATCAACGAGGAGTGGCTGAAGATGCAAGAAGCTAGCGGAACTGCTAAGGACATTAATGAATAGTAACGCCATTCCTACACTCTCTTGGCCCAGTGGAGAGCCGAGATTGACGTCATATTGAGGCTATTGGGGTCCAAAATCTACGTGTACCTACGTTAACATACTATGGTGTTAGGGGTAAATATAAATACCCTGTTAAGTCTCGATAAATCGGGTTTAGAGGAAGCATGGGTAAAGCATGGGTAAAGTATAGGTAGAACAGGGGCTTAAAAAGATACTTCGCAAGGTAAAGTACGCCACAATAGTACTTTGATGGCTCGTGCCAGGCCTGTAGGAACATGACATGGTAGTTATTTCAAAGCCTGATAACACAGTAATGGGAATCTTCATCTTAGGTACCTAATGCAGCTGAATCATTTTATTCCAGTTAATCTCTAGACCAGAGTGACAATTTCCGGTTCCACGGGAAGGATTTCATTGATAGTGTCACAAGGAGGAGGTGGCGTTTTGAGGTTACATGGCAATCGAGGTCGAAAGGGCTTTTTTAGGGGCTAGTGTAACCACTCAGCTGGCATTTCATAAGCCTCGAAGAGCATAGTAAAGCTACCTGTCTGCCTGTCCAGGTATATATAGTGAAGTTGATCGAGCCGTCAGAGAAACCTTCGGGGCGTGGGGGCCGTTTTCTGCAATGGCATTAACTGATGTAAACCTGCCATATTTCGCTGGAAGGGTTTATTGTAGAATGGATATGCTTTAAGGTTGAGGCAATGGACTTCGGCACAGTAATTCATGCCGGCGGAAGCTGAATGCCATTGATTCCCTGGAATTCACTCGCATATGGCGCATGGAAGGAGCGAACGCAGGCGGTAGCTACCCCTACCTTACAAGAAATCCGAACTTCGTATGGTCGGACTACAGGATCTCCGATATGCATGGCGTAATTAGCGATCTTATTCCAATTCGGTCTGACTAGAACCTCATATCGTGTCGCTATACTTTGATTGTTCTCCGCAATCCCTATCGAGACAGGCATACAATACTGCAATATTCCAGGATATAGAACCGAGATCCTGTCTACTACTCGACCGGGAATTGTTCATTATAGGTAATAGGCTCTTTCTTTGACACAATATTCCAGGTACTTGCTTAGTTACTGTATTCGTAATTGAAGTTCTGTGTGACAATATTATAACAAGGCAGATTTCTGACTGGCATTCTATTGGACCTTGAAGAATTGGCGTCCGCAACTCCTCGTGGCTTGAACGCAGGCTTTTGCACTTCTCCTCGCCCAAGCTACTCTCTGAAGACAATGTCTCACGTAAAGAGGAGTACTCGGACGCATGGCTTGCATTGGCTGATTGCTATTTAGAGAGCAAACAATCGTCCCTAGTTTTGTTCATGGGCTATGGTCTATTCTGGCTAGGGTTTATGCTAGTTTAATACGATAAGTGTTGGTCTTCATGGTTATCGCTCATTGACTAGAAGATTTCTCTGCATCTTGAGTTGTATTCATGTTTCTTTTATGTTCGTCGGAAGCGCCCCCAGAGTCAAATATGCAAGTCTAAGCCATTGCTCTTCTTCCGTTCATAGTAGAGCCCTGCAGGCCAAAGACAAGATGCATACTGCTGCTAATGTCCCTATTCAACAACGTTCTGGAGGCGTAGAGTCGCGCAGCAGCACCTTGATCGCCGTTGTGGCGACAATGCACACTTTATCTACGGTCGTGTTAGTCGCGCGCTTCTGGATAAGACTGCGGATCCAGCGTATGTGCCTAGCAGCGGATGACTGGACCATCATACTCTCTTGGCTGTTTACTGTGGCACAGAGCGTCGACGCCTGCCTACGTGAGGTCCCTCCATAAGGCTAACATGAATCCCGTGGCTAATCCCAGACTTCAACAGAAACGAGATACGGTCTCGGCAAGCACCTCGCGGACCTGCCCCCTGATACTGACGTTGCCATGGCAAGTAGGCTCAGCTACGCTAACCAGGCCGTATACTACACGAGCGTGTCTTTGACGAAGATCTCGATTCTCTTCTTTTACTTCAGACTCTTTCCGCAGAAGACATACCGCATCTTCCTTTGGGCTATGATGGGATTCGTAGGTCTTACCGGCCTTATTAGTAGTATCGCCGGTATCTTCCAATGCACCCCCGTTCATAAAGCCTGGGACACCGCTATCCCTGGAACTTGCTTCAATCGCCCGGCCTTCTTCTTTGCAAACGCCAGCTTGAACATTTTCCAAGACCTGGTGATCTATCTTCTCCCGTCTCCGATACTCTGGAATGTCCACCTACCGACGAAACAGCGCATTGCGCTTATTGGTGTTTTTGTGGTCGGTGGTTTCGTCTGCATTACTGGGATCATGCGCATACCGACGCTTTCAGTTGCGGTTGCCTCCGCTGATTATACTTGTAAGTTGGGCTTCCCGCGTTCGCCGGTCGCTTCGTCTATTGACTAGACGTTATAGGGGATCACTATGGTTCGGCTGTGTGGTCATCAATCGAGTGCAATTCGGCTATCATATGTGCTAGCTTGGTCCACTTCAAGCCTCTCCTTGCCAAGGCCTCCTCGTCGATCATCGGCGCTTCCCGTTCGTCTAGGAGTGGAAGAATGATAAAGCTCAGTGATAAGCCTAGTAAAAAGGCAGCGAGCAGCGATCTTAATACCTTTGGTCAACGCCAGGGCAGCAGGCCGGTTGGCATCTTGACGGAGATGGAGTTGGAAGACGTGTTGGTTCCTGGGTCGCGCACAGGAGTAGCTACTTCGACTGCGACTGCTACTTATGACGAGGAGTCTCCTTTCCCAGTAGGTGGAGATCGAGCGAATGCCATTTATGCGACTACGCATTTTACGGTCGCCTATAATGATGAAAAAGGGCCGGGTCGTCCATAAGGGGAAGTCATGTGTAGAAGCTGAGAAGTAACTATACTTGTAACATAGGTAGGTAGGTACACACTACTTTCACATGCTGGGCGAATCGCCGTGCTAGCAGAAGACGAATCGTTCAAGAAGTGGCAAGACAGACATTGCGAGACGTTAAGGGGGCTGCGGATCCACGATGAACCTTGATGTATATTAAAAGTAAAGACGACCATCCTGTCATCACATTGTCCGCGCCATACGAATTCAGGGCCGCGATTGGCATCATTATAGCCTAGTCGTGATCTTGTTGGCAACTAAGTTATCGGAACTTGCGGATTAGAAGTCGGCGCTTGGTCATTTTCGGGATCTTCCTGATACGCGAACTGAGCCGTGGTAGAAGATACGATAAACGCCTGTCTATGAAATTAGGTACTGACTGAAGGTACACATGATGTCAAAAGCTCTTGTCCACGTACATGTTTCTCTCAGGATGCCATGAAATGGTCCCTGAAAATAGCCCTCGTTTGATACTACTAATGTTGATACAGCGGGGTTGTAGCTGTGTGGCGCATGAACAGTTCACCCATTCAGATACTATAAACTTAATGATAGGCAGCAAATCAGACAGGCCAATGGATTAGGAATACACGTATACGATTTACAGCGATATAACCTGAAAGTTCACCGTGTAGACTAAGTCGATTGTTTACATGCTGCTGGCCTACAGTCAATGAAAATTGAAGGAACTCGAATAAATGAAACTTCCTTTAGGTACCTTTCTCATCACCTTAATTCCTATTCTATCTCATATAGAAGTCTGTATGCTTTGTTGCTCAGGATGAATGCCAATCAGGAGGGGTTTCATCGCCGGTTGGATGCTTTGCAGAAAATACTGCAGCAGTACAACTTGAAGGTGAGTTTCTGTCGCTGACAATGTTCCAAACTGTATGAAACCTTATATGTCTAGTCAACACAGGTGACGCCGATCGCTTATGTTGGGCACTACCCTTTCCATTTCAACAACTTCGTTTACAAGATAGATCTCGAAAGCCTAGCGGTACTGGCAGCGTTCTCTAGCCAGCAGCTAATGCGCTTCGGCGCCTCCTGCGAAAGGTGTGTCAACGATAGTAATTCGCATGAGCAATCTGCTTGCTGAGGGCCTAAATAACGCCAACCGCGTCGAGAACGACATTGCCGCACAGTACCTTGCATGACAATCTATTCAATCCACAGGACTGCCTTCCGTGGTGCCCGCTGTCTACGCTTGGGCTCCTTGTAGATACCCGTATATACCAGGCGAGGCTGGATTCGGGTGGACAATGACAGAGTTCAAGATTGGATCAGACTTGGACGCCGAATTTCCTTCGCTAGCTCTCGACGATGCCACAAGTGCAACCCAGCAGTTAGCCAGGATTTTCGCCGCTATACGAGGCGCCGAAATTCCCGGGACGGTGATCAAGTTCGGGGCGCTGACTCTAGATGACCAAGGCGTTATTGCAAGCGGGCAGCCACCCCTCCTCAAAGCAGGTCCATTGACACATACGCGGAGTTATGGGCCGCCAAACTGCAAACGCAACTGAGCGAGTCGGACTAGAGTCCTCTACTCAGGATAGTCAGAAGGATGTGTGCGGGAGCGTATTGACAAGTACCTTGCTAGTGGTGGTGTAGAGAATGTATTAAAGGATATAGACATTAACAACCGGGCGTTGGTACATGGAGATCTGAGTGAGTTGCATCCTCTACCGCTTAATTCGACACCCTTACCATTAACTGACACGAGGACAGCTCTAAACAACGTCTTGTATGATAGCACTACTAAGCGTATTACGGCGGTTCTTGATTTCGACTGGTCGGCTATCACACATCTCTGTGATGAATTCCTAACGGGACTTTGGGATATAGGAGGCGGAATCCACGAGAGGAACGAGAAATTTCTGCCAATGCTTCTGTCGGGTGACTTCAGTACTCAATCGGACGGTCTTTCGGTAGATGAGGTTAGAAAGTGGGAGGTAGCTAAAGCCTGGAACAAGGCTATCACTCGAGCCGGTGCCATCCGGCCAAGTAACATCGCAGGCGTGGATCAGGTACAGGCGTTAAAGGACTTGGAGCATTCTCTCTGTCCATTTGAGCTGGCTAATGAAGTTATGCTAAAGCGTACTTCTGACGAAAAAAAGCTTAGTAAGAGAAAGGAGACAGAGGTAGGTATTCTCAAGTGGCTGGACACCTATGGGAATGTCGAATAAAGCTAGATTGGTAGTCATGAGGAAACCAGCATGTTGCAGGGTCGAGTAGCCGCTCTACTATGTACCTAGGATCGGATATAACCATAGGCAGTAGACGGACCACAGTCAGTTCATACAGTATGATAGGTGCCTGAAGCTACTTAGTGAAAAACGAAGTATAAGGTGTTTTAACTGTAATAATGAATTCACAGCTTAGGCCCTTTACCTCGCTGAATCTTGTACCATATTTGTTCGACTGTGCAAACTAAGGGAAAAGGAGAGTGAAAAGTGGGTTGAGTGGCTGGAGTTTCGCGCGGCGACCCACACCGCGTTGAAGCGCGTTATCGATAAACTGTTTGCAGCTTAGATGTGGCTTGAGCTTTCGGATTTGATCAATCAGCCATCGAATTTCCCCACACACCGCAGCTAGAAAAATTTTGGAGCTTTCACTTTTTTTCCAATTCGCAGAGCCGGCGACCAACTCCAAAGTTCCATTCGCCATTGCCATTGGAATATTTCCTCCTCGCCTACAGCCGTCGCGAGTATATTCGTATATTGGCAATAATTAAGTACTTTGACGGTTCACAATGGCGACCAAGGACGATATTAAGCCCAAAGAGGACGAGTTCTCAATCAAGCCGACCGCGGTCACTCCATCTGTGGACACGAGCACATGGCCGTTGTTGCTGAAGAACTATGACAAGCGTACGTGAATGAAAACACACTGACGGGTCTGAACTGCGATATTGATTCTATGAATTAGTTCTCGTCCGAACAGGACATTTCACACCAATTCCTAACGGCAGCTCGCCGTTGACCCGAGACCTCAAGTCCTACATCAGCTCTGGTGTGATCAACCTCGATAAGCCTTCAAACCCCTCGAGTCACGAGGTCGTCGCTTGGGTGAAGCGAATTTTACGGTACGCCATGATCACTTTAGACGAATTTGAAAAAAGAGTTCCCACTAACTTGTCGCAATTTCAGTGTTGAGAAGACGGGCCACAGTGGAACCCTCGATCCCAAGGTCACGGGTTGCTTGATTGTTTGTATTGATCGCGCGACTCGATTAGTCAAGTCCCAGCAAGGTGCCGGAAAGGAGTATGTCGCTGTCATTCGATTGCATGACAAGCTTCCTGGCGGTGAAGCACAATTTGCTCGCGCCCTCGAGACCTTAACCGGTGCCCTCTTCCAGCGACCCCCTCTAATCTCTGCCGTCAAGCGACAGCTTCGTATCCGAACCATCCACGAGAGTCGAGTCATCGAGTTTGACAACGACCGCCATTTGGGCATATTCTGGGTCAGCTGTGAAGCTGGAACCTACATTCGAACCCTTTGTGTACATATGGGTCTTCTGCTGGGCGTTGGTGCTCACATGCAGGAATTGAGACGTGTGCGTAGTGGAGCGATGGATGAAACAAAAGATCTGGTCACTCTTCACGATGTTCTGGATGCTCAATGGATGATGGACAACACCAGAGACGAATCCTACTTGCGCAAGGTCATCGCTCCCCTCGAGACTCTTCTCACGTCGTACAAGAGAATCGTGGTTAAGGACAGCACCGTCAATGCTATTTGCTATGGCGCTAAGCTCATGATCCCCGGTCTATTACGATATGGTTCGTGTCGCCCTTCCCTGTTGCATTAACCGCCCAAGCTAATGTTTTGTTATAGAGGACGGCATTGAGGTGCATGAGGAGGTTGTTCTCATGACTACTAAGGGTGAGGCTATTGCTCTTGGCATTGCCATGATGTCAACCGTCGAGATGTCATCTTGCGATCACGGTGTAGTGGCCAAGGTCAAACGTTGTATCATGGAACGAGATCTATACCCTCGAAGATGGGGTCTGGGTCCTACTGCTACCGAGAAGAAGAAGCTGAAGGCATCTGGAAAGTTGGACAAGTACGGACGAGCGAACGAGGCCACTCCCGCCAAGTGGACATCAGAGTACAAGGACTACAGTGCCCCGGCTCCTGCTGATGCTGCAGCACAGACGCCGGCCGCTGATGTCTCCATGACAGAAGCACCTGCCGCGACTCCCGTTAAGGAAACCCCCTCTGCGCCTACCCCTGCTGCTGAGGATGACAAGAAGAAGCGCAAAAAGCACGACGGCGAGACAGCAGAAGAGAAAGCAGAACGTAAGAAGCGAAAGGCCGAGAAGAAGGCGGCCAAAGAGGCCAAGCGTGCCTCGCTGGGAAAGAAGGCCGATTCGGACTCCGAATAAAGGAATTATTCTCCGTTCCTGGGTAGGATTTTCCCCAAGTAGCATTTGGTTGATACCATTTGGTCGGTTCGGTCATTGGCTCATTGCATGTATATGCCATCGTCTTCGGCGTTTTCTGCTGTATCATACAGTTTTCTGAGGGTCTGGAAAATCGGCGTTGAGGACCTTTTGCTTTTTTTCGATCCATGATGTTCTCGAGGTTGAGAGGAAGATGAAATGCGGATTTTGCACTAGAACTGATAGCAAGATACCGTCAAATGAACACAGCCCTTCATCTAATAGGGTTCTTGAAATGTCTGGTGACTGATGATCATTTTGGCGTGGTGATGCAGTGACTGCTAATTAGACCACTCGCGGTCGCCTAAGTGATAGCTCAAGCTCACGATAGGTCTTGCCCATCACAAGGCAGTGATCCCTAAGGAATGTTGTCGTGCTGCTGCCTACTATGTGTACTAAAAAAGATTTCATGATCTTTTGAAGTGATGACAATGAGGTCATAAATCAGTGAGTATCTAGTGCACGGCCACAAACTGTACGCCTGAATCAGTTGCTCGGCCGTCAGATACGTACTACCTATCCAGATACTCTCCAACCTTCGAGAAGCCTTCCTCGTTTCACCAAGTCCATCGGTGTCCCCGTTTCTATTCACCTCTTCTAGACACGTGTGGTGCCGCTGCTGGATCCATTTCTGGGCTATTGATATGTGGCGTAACACGTAAAATCACGATAAGAGCATATGCCTTCCTTTGCGGGCAGGTGGTTCAAGAACTATTTCCTTGTCGTACTTGGGTCCACTGTCATATTGTCCCTTCTCGGGCGGGTATTTATTGGGGTTGTTCAAAGTCGTGGTCATATTCCCCGGCGGGTGTCACCGTGGGTGATACATGAATGTGTTTCATACTCCTGCTCTCTTCATCATTTATGTATCTATCGTACTCCCACCTGCCTTGATTATTAAACCTTGGGGTTGAGTTGATAAAACTACATGCAGCCAGAAGAAGTCCCATTATCTTCGAGATGAGTAAATTTATTTCAAGATGGCAGGGAAAGATGTATCATAATTGTGATCATTCGAGAAGCATAGCCTCAGTAAAGCCTCCTTCCACTCACGCAATGACTTGAGTGTTGAGACCCAAAAAGCCGTCTTAAGCGGTGATACGCTCTATGGGTCCACAGGGGAACTGTCAATATTGATTACTTCCGGGTCTACTTATGTAAAACATATTACACTTGATCTTCATACCAACCTAGTCGAATATGCACAGTGCAGCGTATATCCTTAATGAGTGTTGGTTAAGGGGAAAGGGGCGGAGCGAACATAATGTACGTTTGTATGACACCCGTGCAAATAATTGGACCGGTCGCCTTGCCTCGAAAACCCTCGTGAGATCTGGACGACCGGAGTTGAGTCTTGTCTCGTATCTGCATAGTCGCTAGTTGAAATATGTAGGTAATTAATAAAAGCTATATTAGACCACAAGAATCAGAGCGAGATTTCTATATTGCTCGAATAGACAGGTTGTTCAAATATGTTTAGAACGTCATGGTTGTCCGTGAGGTGGATCAAGTTCTGCAAGGAGGGTCGCCTGGGACAGGGGTAGGGATATCAGCCGCAATGCGGCATTGCGGTATTGGGACCCGCACTACCCGCACTCCTGACGTTGGTTGTGGGAAGATCGAAACAAAGTTTAGTGAAGATCATCAACTATTAGCTTTCTCGAATATCACCACGAGCCAACAGCTTCTTTTCAGGGATGTGCTAGCATTAGGTTCCCAACTTTTTACCATAGCTACGGGTAAATTTAGCAGAGGGTTCGGCAGTTGCTTGAGAGTTTACTTGGACGACCTGGGGGATCATGGACTTATCGGGAGTAGGTACTAGATGGCATACGGGGAGATAAGCTTCTAAACTTCAATCGATATCTCATTGTGCCTCGTTGATTGAAGTAGAACAGTTTTCAGCCCCTAGTTTGGTGGAGTTACATTGACGCCTCGTCGCCCTTCATTGACATGATGGCCACATAGTCCACTATTAACAACGTCGGATATCGTTGGATGATATTGCATCGTACAACTCATCCAATTCGGTTCAACGAACTGTACCAAACTGCAGGGGGGCGTTAAAGAGATAATCAAGATCCTACCCTGCCACACTGATTGGCTTCCCACAAACGTCGGCGTTCTACTTACAGCAATACTCCAGAGTCACGACACGCTGTTTTCGTATCAAGTCGGATTAGACCCTACACTCTGCCAGGATTAAGTGATGTTGGTGGGAAGTATATAGTAGGCATAAATCCTAAGATCCTACATATGCCAATCTTTCGCGAAGCGAATGGTGAATAAGGCTCCACGACAGGAGTAGATGCATGTCTAAGAGGCCAAATTGGCCACTCTCTAGGCGGGTATTGGATAGACCGCGCCTCTCTCGCTTCACCTTATATTCTGTCCTACTACGGAGTGTGAGGGATTATGATTTGGCCCCGCCAGTTACCTAACACAATTCTATCAGCCGCACGATTGAAGACATATTCCTTACCGTAACGCTGCATGTGCGCCGACTTGAACACGAGAAGCAGCGGAATGTTACATGGAGGGAAAAAAATCGGTCTACGATGCCGTGACCTTTACTACCCTTTTTTTCCATATAATACAGATGAGCACCAGCCCATCAAATCCGGATCGACATTCAACATCGGTCCCATTATATGACCCATAGATCGACTGGCAGTTGCGAGCTTACCCTGTCCTCGAGCATTGACATTGACACTGTCCCTCCTTGGTTTTAAGGTTGAGCCCTTAGCACCAACCCGTTCCTCCTAGCTTGCTCGATATGCAAGCTGTTGGGAATGAAGCTCCTCACTACACTTGCAGCCACCGCGCTGTCGCTCCCTTTTATTTCCGCGTCGGTGATAAGAAGAGCACATGATGCTCCAGCATTCGACCAAGACTTCCCCGACCCATCGGTACTTGAAGACGCAGACGGCACGTGGTACGCTTTCGGGACAACAGGTAATGGCAAGCAGATTCAGGTTGCCAAGGGAGGATGTCTGTACGGGAAATGGAATCTCCTGGAAAGCATCGACGCCCTTCCTAAATCTGCCGCCTGGACCACTGGGCGGAACACCTGGGCCCCCGACGTACACCAGGTAGCAGATGGAAGCTATGTTATGTACTATAGCGGCGAGGTGGCAGAGAACGCAAACCACCACTGCATTGGCACGGCGGTGTCTGACACAGTTACCGGACCCTTCATACCCGACGAGGAACCTTTCGCCTGCAACCTCACAATCGGCGGTTCTATTGATGCTTCCGGATTCGAGGATGTGGACGGCAAGCGATACGTCCTGTACAAAATTGATGGGAACAGCGTCGGACACGGCGGCAGTTGCGGCAATACCGTACAACCCATTGTCCCCACGCCAATTATGCTCCAAGAGGTCGGGGACGATGGTGTGACAAAAATCGGCGATCCAATCCAGATTCTCGATCGCACCGACGCTGATGGCCCGCTGGTGGAGGCGCCGAGCGTGGTGCGCACAGACGATGGGATGTACATCCTGTTCTTCAGCAGCGGCTGCTACCTCGAGCCAAGCTACAACGTCAACTACGCAACGTCGATGAGCCTGCAGGGGCCGTACCAGCGAGCGGATAGCCCGATGATAAGGACCGGGGAGTACTCCCTGCAAGCACCCGGCGGCGCTACCGCAGTGAACGTCAGGGACAAAGTTGGAATTGCCTTCCATGCGAACTGCCCAGAGGGACGGTGCATGTACACGGAGCCCACTGATATAGACGGGCGGGAGGTGAGGGTGGTAATGTAGGGCACCAGAGCTTAAATTCCCTTAATTCCTATTCGCTCAGGGCAGCGTGGAAGAAACGAATCGCATATGGCTGACATGATGAATTATGATACAGGTCCTCCAAGGGAAAGAAAGAGACGAAATGCAGATAGAGAAGAAATTGGGTCTCGGGAGTTGGTGGTTGGTTCGTTAGATATTTGACACTTGTCGCTCATAATATTAAAGCATAGACTTCGATACTTCGTTAAATTTTTTTTTTTTTTTTTTTTGGATTTGGGGAGGACAGCGAAAGATACCAGAGCATACTTGAATAGGTATACACATAAATGTAGATATCTTGGTAATAGTACGCATTCGTTTAAGATACCGTTTGCCTTACCTTCACGTTGAAGAATTGATCTGAATTTTGAAATGGAGAAGTAGGGAAGTCCAGTGAAACAAAGTGGGGATGACGACCGATTGGTGGATACGCCGCCACTGCCTTAGAAGGTATATACCTGGATAGGTACATAACATAGCTCCTGTAGGATTTACAGTGGGCCAGTAAAATCACAGATGCAAAAGGTTCCAGTGCCTTAAAAATAAGCGCCCGATCATTCTGCGCAACTTCAACCTGCAAGATGCAAACACGCTATCACAATCACATTTCTACGCGTTGCAGAAAAGACCCTACTTTTTCTTTTCGGTAAGGCTGCTCGAGTCTCACCTTAATGTTCTAGTCCCGTGAATGTCCCTTGGCGTTCCTCGCGAAGCGCTGCCTTTGGAGAAAGCACTGCTCTTTCAATGTGCAACATTGAACGACGATGAGCTACTATGCAAATCAAAGCAAATATGAGCTATCGACTCCTAGGCTACTTACGAGTATCCGCTTCCATTATACCTATAGAGTAAACAGTAAGAACAATTAAACTTATTTGCTACTCTTTCATCCGACGTCCTTGGCTTTGCCGCGGTCCGTTTGTCGGATCTTCATACGGCATCATACTACCTAATCGGGCGATATCGAATCCACATTCGCTCTCTTTCTTCCAAAAGCGGGATTGCGCTGAAGAATCGGAGCCATCCAGTTGGTCTGAAGATAGTGACCTGATGGCCATGATGTTTACCGCCGGCGACCTTACAACCGACCCACTAGAGAGATGTTGGTACGATTACCGAGCAAATCACGGCGCTTAGGGATGATAGCAATTACCCTAGGGTGTTTTGATTGGCTTGCCTTATTCTGGGGTAGATTTTGACTCGAGCTATTCAATGGAGCTACCTTTCAATGTGACTCCTATGAACTGTTTGACAACATGAGATCGCTCCTAAGTTACCTAGGTACCCAGATATGCATCTGGTCGGAGAGTTCTCTTGATACTGTAGGGTGTAAGAATGGGTATTACTGCAATACTACCTTTCCACGTAAGCCGCGTATGCCTTGCTTATAGGCGCCGACTACCACCACGCCGCCAGTAGCGCAAAACTGGTAGCGCGCTATGGGTCAACTGCGAACGTCTCCTAATGACACCAGAGTCAACCTAGGATGTTCATATCCAATATATTATTCGGTCTTACCCGATATTGTTCCAATGTCTAATGCAGTCACTCGAACGTTCTTTACACTCCTTTTCTTTCTTGGAGTCTTTGAATAATCCTAGGCTCTCTTCAGAGCATACCCCCTCAAGACTCTAACCAGCTGGCTGGCGGTAATTTATGGAAATCTTGATGTAATAATCCCAATTGTTACCTAATATTTCACTTTTTATCACACTCCTTTAGTACACGGCAGCTTGTCGATACATCTCCGGGCGAGATGGCTTCTCTTCTATTTATTTTAATTCTTACGTTCCTTACACAACATACCGCTAGCTTGCAAGTCACACCAAACTCTCCTTGCGCTTCGTTTTGTGTAGACTCAGCCGACCTCGACTTCTCCGACCCAAACTCATCAACGACCAAGAACTCTGACATAACATGTATCGACTCGGAATATGCCACCTCCCCTGCGGGCCAAAAGTTCCAGAGATGTATGAGCTGTTTGCAAGATAGCACCTTTACCCAAGGGTCGGAGAGTGACCAGCTGTGGTTCCTATGTGAGTTCACTGGGCACTTCTTGAAACATCAATTCTAACCTGCGCGTAGACAATCTCCGATATACGTTCGATTATTGCATTTTAGGATTTCCTAATGCCACGGGAGTCGCGTCAACTCCCTGTTCAACCTCCACCGCCTGTGGTGGGCTAGAGTCAGCCTTCACGGGCGACAAATTAAACCCAAAGAAACCGGACTACTCATACTGTGGTGCGAGTGGCTCCGCCATGACCGATGGCGTGGTTTCTGAATGCATGTCCTGCGTGGGCGCTTTAGAGGGTCAGGACTACTTGGCCAATTGTAATACCTCGCTGCCATGTTACTGAATCTCTCAATACTAACGACTATTGCAGTCCTCATCGCTCTAGACGCGGGATGCAAGCAGCAACCACCTACCGGAATGTTAATAGGATTGAATGATACTGTCTTCTCGCAAGCCAGGATAAGTTCAATTGACCCCAACACTGGAAAGAACACCGACAACAAAGGACCTATAATATCCGTGCCTCAGATAGCGGGGATCGCTGTCGGTGCTGTCGTCGTAACATTAGCCTTAGCAGGCTTCTTATTTGTACATATTCGCAAGCGGCGCAACCGCCGTCTCATACTCGGGGACACCAAGGCTACAACAGCAGGGCAAAAGAGCCGCCATCGCCCTGCCTCGTCGCTCTCATTCCGTTGTCAGACGCATTTGACGCCAAGGTCCCCTGCATTCTTTCCAGACCCATCTGACAGCACCATTGAAGAGGAGAAAGCTTACGTTGGCCCATTCTCCGCCCTCGGTTCTCATCCCATTTCGCCCAAGTCACCGAGGCAAGGTGCATGGCGGCCCCAGGACGACTATGCAGGCTTGAATCCTACCTCTCGGCCATGCAACAAAGCATTGCCGTTACACAACATCGCCACCGCTATCCCAACAATGCCGGACAACGTGCATTATTCTACCTCGCCCAAGGCTGCGTTCTTCTCTCCTACTGATGAACCCACTAGCACTACCAGCACGAAGAGCACGACACAGCTCCTGCCCCTGAGACAGTATAATCCCGCGGAATACGGGGTTAGCTCACCTCAAATAGGTGCTAGTCCCGATGGCGCATTTAGCAGTCCTACATCGGGAACTACTACTAGTCCCCTATTGAGTCGCACCTGGGAACAGAGGATATCGACATGGGACCTGCCACCACGCAGCTCTAGTAAGCCCGCTGGTATCGGGGCTTGGGAGCGAGTGGCTGCTGGTGTAGCAGGGAAGAATAAGAGGACTAGCAATACCGGAAGCCCTGTCGAGACGAAGCATATTAATTTCAATTTTCCTCCTCCGCCTACCCGGCGGTAGTACATACCATATATACATGAGATATAAGGTATAGATACTTACCTACCTAATATATATTATCAATTAGTATTTAGCTTCGCAGCTTTGATTGTAAATGAAGTACTTTGTGGCTTTGGTGGCTTGCCTATATCTGATAGTTTGTCCTACCTACCTTGTGCAGGTAGCACTGTGTATGTAGGTAGTTGGCGTCCATTCGTCCTTATCGCCATTGCCTCATCCAATGTTATGAAGAGTTGGCTGCGAGATTCGGTGAACTCGTAGCCAATCAAAAGATCTATACTACATAATGCCAGATATTAGGGCATAACCCCACACTCAGCCTTCTGTTCCCCATCTCCTCCCTTCTTTCTCCTTGCATCGAAAAGAGGTTACGAACCGGCGGGCCTTTTGGCATAGTATTAACTACCACGGCCAATCACCCGACAAGCTGAACTTCGTGGCTCCAGGCCTTACCGATCAGATTCAAATTGCCAATACACGGATTGCCTAGATGAAGCGGCTCGAAACACTTAGTCACGATGCCCAACCTCTGTAACTACTTCTTCAATAAGAGGGATCAAGGCAAGAAATCAAAGAGGAAGAAGCGCCAGGACGAACAGACATCCGATATAGAGCCAGGCGATGGAATTGGGGCGCTGGAAGTATTCGACAGTTGCGGAAGGTCTGCCGATGGAGTCGATCTTGTCTTCGTCCATGGACTTCGTGGATCTCGGGTGAAGACATGGTCTAAGGGAGATGTGTTCTGGCCTCGGGACCTCCTTAAGGACGATCTAGAGAAAGCCAGAGTAATCGCATGGGGTTATGATGCAGACATCGCCAAAGTCTTTTCGTATGCCAGCAAGGAGAGTCTCTTCGGCCATGGTGAAACGTTATTGGCGGACTTGTCTAGGATCAGACAAGGAATAGTATGACCGTCTTCTGGAAGCCTCTCAATATCTTCGCATTAGACGCTGACTTTAAATCGGTAGACTAGACCCTTGATATTCATCTGCCATAGCCTCGGCGGCCTCGTTGTGAAAGAGGCTTTGATTACGTCTGCTAGTTACAAGAGTCATGGAAGACACCTTGGCCGTGGTGAAGTCTACGCCAGTACCATAGGTTTAGTCTTCATGGGGACGCCGCATCGAGGAAGTTCCAAGGAGAGCTATGGCGACATCGCAGCTAGCGTCGCACGACTGTCTTTTCGGCAGCCAAATAAGCAACTGCTTAGAACCCTAAAGCCCGACTCTCATATCCTCGAAAAGCAACGCGATGGTTTCACGACAGTGTCGAACGAAATGAATATAATATGCGTTAGGGAAGAGCTCCCAACTCCAGCCGGCATGGTATGATCTTACCTCAAATTGTGTATGTGCCTTACTAAGATAAAGTTGATTAGATTGTACCTGAAGCCTCTGCCTCGTATGACGGCTTCAACGTTACCCGCGGTTCAATTCGCGCGAACCATATGGATATGGTCAGGTTCTCTTCAAGAGATGAGGGCTACAAGAGAACGCTGGGCTATATTGAATCTATTCTTGGCGCTAAAACACCTGAGGTATTTCGAGGTATGTCGCGTGAAACATAATTCTTTATGGAAATGAACAGCGAAGCTGCATCTCAAGAGTCACTGCTTACTCAGAGAGAGCCGCTGCCGAGTCTGTGGTCTCCAGCCGGTATTCTTTGCGACTTCTCATATCGCCGTAGTGTACCTACGAAGAGGCTAGGAATCATTATTGGTTGTAGCATGTCATAGAATTATATTACCCTGGCTCTCCTTCTCAATTCAACTTAATAACACGAAAGCTAATGTTATACTAGGAAATGAAGTGATTCAGTCTCGAATAGACGGTGCGTTCACCTATAACATTTACCTGATTATAATCATCTGACTTGCTCCAGCTATTCTGACGAAATTGTGGTTCCCAACAATGGATAGCCGAGAAGAAGGAATAGACGAGGCTTACGCTGATACCTGTTCCTGGATTCTAGACAGTAGATCGCGAAATCATAATAGCGAGTCAGGGGACGACGAGGTGTCTACCGTACCATCCCAATTCTCAAGCTGGCTTCAAAATAATGAGACATATTTCTGGGTCAGCGGCAAAGCTGGGTGCGGAAAATCTACACTAATGAAGTATGTGTATCAGGATAAAAGAACAGAAGCGGCACTCAGAAATTCCCAGTGGACACAGGGCAAAGACGTGATGCTGATAGGATATTTCTTTTTCGAGCGTGGAAATAATGACCAAAAATCTCGAGAAGGAATGCTCAGAAGTATTCTTCATCAAGTGTTGTGTACCCGGCGCGAACTTATCCCAATCGTTTTCCCCCGGTGGCGGTTCTTCGAAGAAAGGCGCTTACAGGGAAACGACAGCGCATTGAAGGAAGAGATACCAGAGGACTTTCTTGATTGGTCTATTCTCAAAAGTGCGTTCATGTACACGCTAGACCAACTCCAGGATTCCATAATATGCCTTTTCTTGGATGGTCTAGACGAATACCGCATGGTAGAGAGAACCAACGAATACACAGAGGAACAGTTGGATCTAATTTACGATGGCGGTAATGAAGACGAAGGTTGGGGTCAGAGCACTTGGATAACAGACGGTCATAAGGAGATTGCCGACTTTCTACACAGCCTAAAGACGTATGGAAATGTGAAAATATGCCTATCTAGCAGAGAGTTGAACATCTTCGAACAGGAGTTCCGGGATTTCACGAGAATTATGGTTCACGAACATACGGCTGAGCCTATTGCCCGATACTGCAGAGATCGTCTAACTGAGAAGACACCAGACCTCATGGAACTTTCCGAATTCGCGTCCGCAATCACAAAGAAGTCGTGTGGGGTTTTTCTCTGGGTTCGCCTTGTCGTTGACATGCTAGTTGATGGATATTCCGATGGCAACTCCAAGGAAGAGCTCTTAGGGACCTTAGACCGCCTCCCTGAGAGGCTGGGCGGGAAAAACGGCCTTTATTCGCTCATGATACGGAACATAAAGCATGAATATTTACCAGAATCGAAGAGGCTATTTCAGTTGGCTTTGAGATGGTCCGAGAAAAGCAATCATAGGGGTGAACAACCCGATATCATAACTCTATTCTTGGCAGAACAGGGACATTGCGAAAAGGGTAGCGATGAACTACGAGCCCAAAGAGAAAGACACGAACCCAAGACTTGGGATGAATTACAACCTAAATGCAAGGAATTATCGAGGCGTTTAAAAAGCCGATGCGCTGGTCTTCTAAAACGAATAAAACCAGTACAGTTTATGCACCAAACGGCCAAACAGTTCCTATTGGAATAAAGGATGGCTGGAATTTAAATGGCTAAGTATTAACGCCTTATATTTATAACATATATATATTATTTATATTTATTATATGTTTTTATTAACTTAATCTTTTAATATAATAAATATAATATTTATAACTTATGTTTATTTTAATAAGTTATAAGTTTAAAAGTTTTAAAATTATTATTATAAAATTTATTTTATAAATTTTTAAATATTTTATAAAGTTAATAAATATAATAAAATTTAAAGTTATTATAACTTTTATTACGTTATAATTTAAGAAAAATAATGACTTTTTTTTTTATAATATTATTTTTAAATTTATATATAACTTATATATATAATATATAATATATTAAAATTAAATATTTTTAAAAATAGTTTAAAAAGGCTTATTAATGAAAAATTAATTATTTCTTTTATAAAAAGCCTTAACGTTAAGCTTTAAAATGTTAATTATAAAAGTTATATATATAATAAAGCATTTAATAAACTTTTAATAGTTTTAAATAATATTATTATTAAAAAAAATAAGTTATTTATTATTAAAAGTTAATAAAACTTTTAATAAGTTTTAAATTATAGCTTATAAAATTTACGTATACTTTATTATTTTAATTATTTAAATAATAAGCATAATAAAAGATTAAAATAATAACGTTTATATTAAAAAATAAAAATAATATTAAATATAATTTTTAAGAAAAATTATTTTAAAAATTTATATTTATTAAGTTTTTTAATGAAAATAACTTTTTATTTTTTACTTAATAAATTAAAAAATTTAATTAAAAAAACTTAAATGTTTTTATAAAAGATTTTAATTTTAAAAATTTAATTTATTTACTTATTATTTATTTATTTAAATCTTTTTTATTAAGTTTAAATAATATAATATTTATTGTCACATATTAAATTAATTTTAAGGTAATAATGTTAAATTAAAATCTTAGTATATTTAATTATAAACTTAAGTTAATTATTATTAAATTTTTTTTATAATAGGTTTGGTTTTTATTTATATTAATTTATCTTTTAAAAGCTTTTAAAAGCTTTAAAGGCTTTAAGGTTTTTAAAGCCTTAAAAACCTTTAAGATTTTAAGGGTTTTTAATACTTTAAAAGCCTTTAAGGCTTTAAGGATTTTA